>QPKB01000009.1:26816068-26850798 GCA_003546025.1 Camphora micrantha
CAAAAAATACAAATAAATTTCAAAAGACACAAATAAAATTCAAAAAAACAAATAGATCTAAGAAAATACAAATAAATTTTCCAAAAACACAGAAAGATTCATTCAAAAGCTCTGTTAAATTTTTTTTAAATGGAGATAAATTTGTCAGAAACTCACTTATATTTTTCAAAAACTCAAATAAATTTGCCAAAAATTCATATAGTTTTGTTTATAACTTAGATAGATTTGTTTTAGAACTCAGATAAATAGCCAAAAACTCGGATAGATTTGTTCAGAACTCAGATAAATTTGTCAATAACTCAGATAAATTTGTTCCAGAAGTAAGATAAATAGCCAAAAACTCAATAGATTTGTCTAGAACTCAGATAAATTTGTCCAGAACTCAGATAAATTTGTTCCAGAAGTCAGATAAATAGCAGAAAACTCAAATAGATTTGTCCAAAACTAAAATAAATTTGACAAAAAATAAAAAAATCAGATAAATTTGACTTTGACTGGAATGGGGATGGACTTCTGGAACGGGCCAGGTCGAACCTGACCAAAAACCAACCCGAAACTGCTGCAAAGCCCAGGCCCACTTTCTTCTTCTTTTTCTTTGTTCTGGAATCAGAAACACAAAAGCTATCTTCCGTTCGCCTTCTTCCTCGATTCCAGCGATGTCATGGCGCGGCATCCTGTGGTGATCCCCCTTCTCCGGCGACATGCAAGAATGTCTGTGGCTCGGGAACGAAATTTCGGCCAAAACTTTTCGGTTTGAATTTTAATCAATCTAAATGTGACTTTTCAGCTGAAATGGAATTTTACATAATTAATTTTTTTAACTTTTTTTACACATATATATTTTGTATTTCTTATATTTTCACAAAATATAATTCCAAAAAAATTACTATACTGGATTAAATCTATATTTATTACTTTTTCTATTTTTTTACTTATATATGTATATATATTATATTATATTTTCCCGAAATGTAATTCCGAAAAATTTCGCCGAAATTTAGAATTGGCCGAAACTTTTCATTTTGCAGGCCAAGCGAAATGAGGTCCGAAACGATATTAACAACTATGTTGGCGATGCTACTTCTTTGAAAAACCCCAATCTCATTTTCTGAAAAAAAAAAAAAAAAAATGAAACCAGGTTGGATTCACCCAACTTGCAAAGAGTGATTTCCTTGCCTTCTCTTGCACTCGTCACGAGGAGTGGATGTAACAGTAACAGGTTGGACGCTGCACGAACCCAAACTGAGAGAAACAAAGGAAAAGAAAACGAATGGAATTGTTGCACGCTGCACGAACCCAAACCGAGGAGAGGAGTAGTACTTTTCAACTAAAAAACAAAGGTCCTTTTCAATTCCAATGCACGGAACCCGCTGTACCAGGCCACCTTCAAAGAGTGAAAATGCCCAAAAACCGAGACGACTTCGATCTCAACTATTGAGATCCAATCCGTCAATGCCCACATCCAGATTGAAGAAGAAGAAGAGGGAGAATGAAAGATTTAAAATTTTATGCCTAATCAAATATTGAAAAGGCAAATCAGTCATGAAAATGTATGAGGTGGCGTGTCTAGGGACCTCTCTCCATGAGGTGATATGTCTAGGGACCTCTCACCGAAATATGTCCAAGCTGCATGGACTACAGGCATTAGAGGAAAAGCTGATGGACTGGAAGCCTTACAAGTCCTATATGAAGGACCTTTTGCTAATTATCTCTCTCTCTTTTTTTGCTAGTAAGGAAGAGCAAAGATTAAATTAAAGCCAGAAAAGTACATAAGGAAGAGTACAAGACATAAAGAAAGAAAGGAAGTAGAGAGAAAGAAGGTCTAAGGAAGGCTGGGCTAAAAATAGAAATGTAAAGAAAAACAGCTAGTACTAGTAGCCTAACTGCAAAATTGGGCCCATAGTAGTAGCTAATAAGGTACTTTAAAATGCAAGATTGGCCCCTGCTCCATGTAACTGCTTTTATCATATTTAATAAATTCTTATAAAAAGTGTGCATAGTGTAGTGGTTAAGTTAGGTAATTTAAAATGCAAGAGGTCATAAGTTTAAACATCACGAGTTATATATTTTAACTTTCTACCAAGGCTCCATAAAAAAAATAAAAATTGAATAAATAATGTTCGACTTTAATATATTATAATTATAACATCATTATTAGTAGTACACACTTTTCATATCCAACTAGCTCAAAATCGATATTCCTACCATCTTGTATCACTATGTCTAAGAGACATAATTAACTTATCAATTTTTTAATGAATACAGCTCTTAGATGTGATCAATTTGATAGAGAGTGGCAAATGGGTCAGTACTAACGGGTCGAAAGATCATGAGTGTCTATAGGTTGAGATCCAACCCTTATTTGACCTAGTTTTAAAACAACCCGACATGTAATACCCACGTATCCCTCCTCTCCTTTCACTCTAGCCCTTTCCCCTAGAGGGCGCTCCCATTTCTCCTTTCTTCAAGCTCTACAAGGAAGAAAAACCAACTTTATAATCCACTATTTTGCACTAGTCACGTACAATGATTGATGGGTGATCCTCAAAAACTGTTTGGAAACAGATTTCCCATCATAACTTCTAAGTAGCAGAGAAAATAGGTGGTGTTATTGTAAAGACCCATCCTAGTTTATCATGAATTGGTATAATTAGGTTTGTTTTAATGCAATTATACTTAATTATTATTTTGGTTATCATTTATTGCTAATATTGGCATGATTAATTTCAAATAACATATGTGCAAGATTAAATGACTTGAGTGGACTCATTTTAGTTTAATTATATCATGATTTAAATAATTTCAAACATAAAAATATGATCAAAATTAAATCAAACAGAATTATATTAAATGTGGAATTAATGTCTTTAGTTGAAACTATTTATATATTTGAAAGGGACTACTTTTAATCGCCAACTGACTTTTGACTACACAGTTGATTTTGACCACTCAACTTTTAAGTTTCGAAACTGATTTCAATTTAAAATCAGGCATTTGATTACAATTTAACTGAATGGGCAGTTAATAAATGGTTTTAAATCTCTATGCATTTAATTACCGTTTATTTAATTGAGTAGGTACTAAATGATTTTAAATTTCTACTGATTGGTTACCCCAAAAAATAAAAATCTCTAATGATTTTGCAATTACTAAATGGTTTTAATTCTCTACATTTTATATCCCTGTCTTCCATTACCCCACTACTTTCTTCTTTCCCGTATTACAATCCATATGACCATTCATCTTCTTCTTTCCTATTAGGTATAACTGATTTTGTACTCTTTCTCACACCTGTTAGTAAACTAACCATGTATACAAAGGTGGTGTGACTAGAAAAAAATCACCACTTGTGAGATCTGCCTTCGAGCTAGTGAGCTTTGGAAATGCGGTTGGGTTATGATCTTATTTGAATATTGTTGGTGTATTTCTAATTTTTATTAGATGAAAGTTGGGTCTAGGGTTTTTATATTTATAGTTTAATGGATTCAAGATTGCTTCATTATTTCAATATTTATTTTTATTGTATTTTAAAAAAAAAACTCTTTATGTACATAGAAATATCATATTTTTAATTTATTATAAATCATCTAATATTAATATATATTTTTCTTATAATGCATTATAATGCCTGTGCTTAGCACAGGGCATGCTTTCCTAGTTATTATATATGAAAGGGATATGATTCGATTTCTCAATTGAGCTTTGGTTTCGCAATTGATTGAGAAATTGAAGCTGAGTTTCGATTTAATTTTGACTTGGAATGAGAGATTTTAGGGATTCGAGAGTGAGTTTTTATTTTAGCCATCTAGATAAAGAGTTCAAGTTTCCTTTTAAAAAGTCCAATCCTTCGCAATCTCTAACTAATCAATGCATATCTAATGTCATAGGCAAATTTTATCTGTCCCTAGGTAGCTAGAGGACATCTAGGGTTGCCAACCAACTAAGCAACCGTACATTGTCGTGGTCATTATCAATTTTGATGATTTTTTATCTTTTCTTTTTTAGTTTCAATTTTTATTTTTTATTATTTCCTCATGGGTTTTTTGCTTCTTCTATATCAAGCTTCTTCTTTCTATACCTTTCTTTTTTATGTATTTTTTAGTGTTTAATGAATTTTTTTTTTTTTTTTTTTTTTTTTTGCCTTTTGTCATAGTTTTTTCTTTTTCCAATTTTTAATGGGTTCTTTAGTTTCTGTGGTGATTGGTTTTTATGGATTTATGTCATTTATTTTATTATTTTATTTCAAATTTTGGTTTTAGGCATTGGGTTTCCATGGGCTTATTTGTTTCTTCTAAGCTTTTCTTATTATTGGATTGTCTATGGACTTTTATTTTCATATTGTATTCTTGTGTTGTTTTTATCAATTTTATTTTTTTTTTATTATGGGTTTATTCTTCTAATTTCAAAAGAGTCTTTAAAGTAAAATACTCAACTAATTTCAAACAAATTAAAGTGCTCACATCTTGAAATTAACCAACTATATGTTTCTGCTATTATTATAGGTTTAATTTGATTGCAATTTTTACTATCTCAATATAATCTCGACTAAATGTTATTTAAATATATATATATTAATATAATAAATTATATTGCCCGTGCTAAATGCGGTCATGTTTTGCTAGTATTATAATGAACCTTTTTTTGGTAAATATATTAAAATGAACCTTGATTAATAAAATAAATAATCGAAATGTGTAGGGTACGACCACTAGGTGAGAGGCCCTAATTGAGTTAGTCCGTATTAGTGAAAAATTAAGTTAGTGGGACCCATGGATACCCATGTGGAGGTGCACGGCCAATGTGGGCTAGTTAAAATCATGTTTAATGACTCACTTCTTAAGAAAGTAATTAAAACAATATAAATACATTATAAACTAGTGATAGTGTTTTCTAGAATGTTTTTAAAATACCTTAATTATATTAGCTAAGGTAGCCAAATTAACTCTATATAAGCTAATCACTTCTTTAAGAACACTCATTTTTCACATAACACAAGAGAGATGAGAGAAAGAAAGAACAGAAGGAGAAGAAATTTAGGGTTTTTTTTCTCAAATTTCATCAATTTTCAACCCAATTCAATGAGGAAAACACCAAATCAATACAAATAGACGATTCTCATAGTCATACGGTAGTATGCACGATTTTCTTATTTTTTCAATGGTTATGAGATTTAAATTCTTAATTAGATTTAGAATGGGTTTGGCTGATCCATGGATGTGTGATTTTAAAGTTGCTTTTCTTCTTTTAATTGAAGTTTAATCTACTTATAAAACTTATATTCTAATCAATTTATGTGATTTCCTATTATCTAAATGTATTCAAAAGCCTGGATATAATTAATTATTAAAGGCTGGCCAATCCTATGAAGTTAGGACTTCATCTTGTTTTTGCTTCAATCAACATTATAACTGCTTCTTCACGTATTTTATGCTTATATATATATGGATATGTATTCTTTTTGCTGACGAGGGTGTCCGTCCTCTTCGAAAGCTAAATATTCTCTTAGGCACGTGAAGTCCCTGCCTCCCTCACACATTGGGTAAGTCAAGCTTTTGCTTGGGCAAGTGGCCCCAAGCAAAAAGCCTGATTTCGAAACTACGACTTCCGGTTCCTTGGCCATGGTCATGCAAGCTTTAGACGTTGTAGAAGCACATATTTGATTGGATTGGATGCTACAAACATGATTAGGATGACGTCAACTTAAATCAAGCACTAGATGCAAAGATCTGTGACTGTCTACAAGAGATTAATCACATGTGCTTCACTCTACATGATCCAAACGAAGAAGATGATGATGGACAGTTCAAATGTAGTGGAAGGAAGAGGAGAAAGGCTTTTCCGATGTCTCTCTCTCTTTATTCTCACTATTACTAGTAATTGGATCTGCACACTCTCCAATATCTATATATATATAGCCTTTTGGCTCATTTGGTAATGTGCTCTCAATTCGAATTTGAATAGAGAGATGATAAGGATAGAATTGGGGCAAATTCTCTCTAACTTGAGTTCGAATGGAGAGATGATAAGGATAGAGATTTTTGATTAAATTAGTAAAAAATCTAATCTCTATCACTACCCGAATTCCTTGTGAGGGGCGTCTCCTTTTAATTGGGTCCATCCACTTGTAAACACAAGTAGGCCCGGCACCTATTATAGCAGGTCCTAGCCAGCTACGATATCCCGGGATTATTCTTTGATCTCTTGTTTTCTTAATATTTTAATGATGAATCTTCATTTTGGATCCACCAAGGGTTGTTCGATCACGAACTTTTGGTTTCCTTGTGGATGCAATTATTATATATTATGTTTAGATTTGTTTTTAAATTAAGCATGATTCTGCATTGATGTGATGTCTCAAAATCCGGATGCCTCGATTTTTTTAGCATGAATCTCACATATGAACATGGGTCAAGTTCAATAAATGTATTTGTCACATGAGCCTAAAATAGGCGAAGTTGTTTTTAAATAATCTTCGATCTAGTGACATAATTTAGATATAAACAAACAAGAATATTAAAATCAGTTGACCACATAATCACAATCATTTTCTATATATGGATGATTGCGATACGGGTTATGGAGCCATAGGTAACTGAGATTTATAGTGTTGACGATGTCATTTAGATGTCGAGTTTGGCACTAAGGCTAGCACTACATTCTGGGTAGCAATTGCACCTAGTTTAATGTACTTGGCTTTTGTTAGTTTGTCTTTTTGGGCTTGTAATCAATGTACTTTTATAATTGTAACTTAGACACATTTGGGCGACGGTATCAGGCCAACAATAGCTTTCTTCAATCAACGTACAAACCTTCCCTTTCCCCACCTTATAGGATAAAACCCACGTGGTAAAGCCATGTATACCTCTTCTTGAAGATCACCATGAAGAAAAGCATGAAAAACGTCTAACTGATGAAGAGGCCAATTTTGATTGGCTGCCACCGACAACAAAATACGCAGCAACTTTAGTTTTGCGACTGGGGCAAATGTACCCTGGTAATCCACATCATACTGCTGAGTGAATCCCTTATTTTTAGGCTAAGGGATTCAATGTACTTTTATAATTGTAACTGAGACACATTTGGGTAATGAAATATCCAGATTATTGTCATACTCTGTATTTCCTCATTTATATCTCGTACCAATCTGATTATATATCATATTATAGCAGATTTGTGCCATAATCATGTGGGATTCCAGAGGTGGAGTTCGTTGTAATCGTAACTCCTCGGAATTGTTCTAAATGAGGGAAATGGGAACCCTTTGTTGATCATCTAGAAGATCTAAGGGAATTCAAAATGAGTTCACAAGATCTATCACACCGAAATGTACATGGTTCTCGGCGAGTTCATTTTCTGATACCCATCTGGGACCAACAACTTCAACAAATCACACATAATACAACATTTAATTAAATCACATGTGAGTTTCATGGATCAAATATCATAGATCACATGTGGGACAGTATCTAACATATTAATTACAAATAACATGTAAATCATTAATCATATGCTTAATTTCCTACTATTTTAACTAATTCTAAAAATATAGTACTCAGTTAGAGCTATTTATGTGATGGTAAATGAGTGGATTAAACCTATGGCCACTAAATGGATATGCTTAGTTATTATCAACAAACTGGCAATATAAGAGATCAAAGATTCAACTTCATATTGGTTCAAAATAGTCGAAACAAAATCTTGATGGCTTAGATCATCCCAATCGTAATGTCTATGTGTTAAACAAGATCATGAGTAGGTACTACTAGTCAGAATAGCTACATAACGAATCTGATTAGTCTTATAGGGTTCTAATTAAGGATCTATTTTGGTGATCAGTTCTGATTGTTCGAAACAATTTTGTGGCCGATAAATTATACCAGCATGAAATTAAGATTCTGGTATATACATACCAACTTTTGGATGATTCAGATCGGGTTCAGATTGACTCATTAGAGGGTTATATTGAACCTTCAGTATATCCTAATATATAAAGTTTCTAGTTCATTGTTCAATTTTAGGTTAGATTTTTGAGGAATTTATCCATAAAATCACCTTAGATGGCCACTAACAAAAAAAGGCCCCCATAGTTTTTCTGAAACAAAACCAGTCTTCCCGCCAAAATTTTCTTTATTTTTGCCCTTTTTTAACGAGCGTCGACGTCGTTGCTCGTTCTATATATATATATATATATATATATATATATTTATATATATTCCATCGAATGCTACCCTTTCTCTTACCTTTTTCCATTGTGGTTTCTAGTTTCCTGCAACGTCTTTTAACTAGAATGTTTTTCTAACATTGAATACTCCATCTAGAGGTTGTTGAACTCCATTAAAGAGCTAGGCATAGCACACATTGACCTTATAATTTCATGCAATATAAAGATGGGCACTCGAATACATATACACAAGGATAGTGAAGCACGTATTTATATGTTAGGGTTGTTATAAAAAGGTTGAAGCAAACACCAAACAAATGGAATCATTTTCACTATTCTATTGTCATAAACAGAGAAAAACATCGACAAGAAAGTTAAGCTCTCTTGTGAGTATATCATTTTAAATAGAAATAGATTGAAGAGTTCATTGATGAAAGAGTTAGATGCAAAACTACTTGAAGCCAAAAGAGATTATGAATGAATACTAAAAGGAGTTTGGCACCTGCATCACCTAAAGGAAAGTCCACATTTGTTTCAACTGGAATAAGTTATTGATATTCTGTCGAGCGACGACGTCATCGCTCATTTCAATGGAATCACGCATTTCAAGATTTCGCAAAGCGACGACGTCGTCGCTCATTCTAACCTTCAACAAGACTTCATAAACCGGTATCATATTCTGTTAGGCGACGACGTTGATGCTAATCTTAGTTTGAAAAAAAAATATTTGTCAGATTCACTATGATGTGCACACGCACTACATGATCCAGAGAAACCAACATACATCCTCTTCATGCTTTATTGCAAGTACAATTACAAAACTTGGAATACAATTTCAAAAACTTCATATTTAAACAACTTCCCTACCACAACCCTACACCGATCAATCCCTAACAAGTTTCCAATATTATCCTTCTACATTTGAAAAGCTCAAAACTGGGAGAATTACTAGTAGCAACCTTCTAGGCTATTTACAACTAAACAGTAGTGTCTAAAGGGTGGCTAATATAACAGTACATATAACAAAGTTTCATTTTAGTACAAAAATGCCAATAAACTTTAGGGTTCAATAACATCCTCTTCAAGCATAACTGCATCAATTGGAAGCTCCGGTATGCATTCAACTCCCAGCTTCTCTTGAAAATCTCAAGAACTATTTTGGAATGTTGAAGGAAATGGAAAAAAGAGGAAGAAACCCTCACAAATCGTCACTTTGGAAAACAAACAATGGGAAGACAATAAGAAGAACACCTCCATGTGATGGGATGCTCGAATTTATCATAGGCGGCAGGAAGCTCTGCCTAGATCCACATGTAGGCTAGCGGACTTGCGAGCGACCCAAATGTTTCTGACTTGGCCCATGATCCAATATATCAGGTCAACTTGGTAGCCAGGTGCCTAGAAGGCGGGCATGATTATTCTAGGCCTGTCAATTTGGCCATGAGATAAGGGGGCCCGGCCCGACCCCCAAAAATCACTTAAAATGAGGGCTTCTGTATCTAAGAAAAAGCCCTAGGGTCGGGCTTGGAAATTTTTTTGCAGGGCCGAACTTGGACAGTACTAGGCTCAACCCAGCCCTTGAAATTGCCCTCATACTTTTTATATTCTATATGAGAATATGTAAATATATATTAATTATTTAAGTTGGTTCATTTCTTCTTTATTTAATTAATTAGTTGGTTCATTTCATCTTTATTTATGAAAACTAGAAGGAGATCCAGAGCAACCCTGCAACACTATTGCTCATGCATTAATAAGTATAATTAGTCGGTTCATTTCATCTTTATTTAATTAGTTAAGTTATAATATTCATTTCATCTTTATTTAATTAATATCATACTTAATGCATCAGCAATGGTGTTGCACGGTTGCTCTGGATCTCCTTCTAGTTTTCTTACTTTTAATTAAACTTTTAATATTATTTTTATATATTCTTCCTACCCAATCAAGCCTAGCGGCCAGGCGGTTGGGCACCCAACCCTCTGAACAGCGAACGACCATGTAGTTATTCTGTTTTTTTAATTTTTTTATAAAAATAAAAATAGAATCTAGATTTACACCCTAATCCTTTGATATAAAAAAATCAAACATAAAAAAAAATGGAATCACAACCAAAACCTAGACCTATTGTAAAGACTATTTCAAAGAAAATTAGATCTATAACATTTTAAACCATATACTCAAAAACCACAAATCTAAACAAAATATAAAGAGAAAAAAAAGAGCAATCAAACTCAACGATAGCCTATATCGTGCCCAGAAAAATCAAAAGAGAGGACCAAGAATTCCACTTACACATTTAAGAAGAAAAATCCCAAAACTGATTGTGGCAAAACTTCAATCTACTTGCAAGAGGGAGTGGTATACTTTCTGATATCTTTGAGGATGAAGGAAAAGAAAGAGAAGGAACTGATTTTTAAAAGGATACCCGGGCAATCTCCAATAATAGGTGTTAAAGCAGTACAGATTATCTTAGAAGCTTTCCAAAAATACCAAAAGATTTTTTTTACGTCACATCCTATATCTATCCATGAAGATGTAAAGGTGTGGCCCACATGAAGATTCCTCCAAAACTTGGGCTCACACAAAGTAATGTAAATACATATTATAAATATAACTGCAATCCAATGAATATCATTAATCATATAGTGGGCCATGCATCATCATTATCATCACCATCATCAAAGCTTTATTACAACTAGTGGGCCATACATCAAGGTAATTGTATCATGATTGGACCAAATTTGAGGTCCCGTTATTGCAATTGAATCATGTGAATTACCTTAAAACTATTTGAGATTGATAGATCTATAATTCTTAATCATTTTTCATCAATGGACTTGTTTTAAGGGGGATTCGGCGAGAGGTCCCTCAAAGTATGACTTTGTTGCAAACAATCCACAAAAAAAAGTCATGCAGCCAAAAGTCCTCTAACAGATTCTCATACCTGATATGTCTAATTTACCATTTCTTTAAATCATATCCCATAATTAATGGGATATCCCTTAATAATAGTCAACTATCATTCAATGGGCCAAGATTAATGGAATCATGAGATTTTCAAATAAATTCTAAAAACACACAAATAAATTTCAAAATAACTCAAATAAATTTAAAAAATCCAATAATTTCAAAAATCGCAATAAATTATAAAAATAGGCAATAAATTTTAAAAAAATGAAAATAAGTTTAAAAAGATCAAAATAAATTTCAGAAACTATAAATAAATTTCAAAAGACTCAAATAAATCTCAAAAGATCCAAAGAAAATTCAGAAAATGCAAATAAATTTCAAAAGACGCAAATGAATTTCAAAGGACGCAAATAAAATCCAAAATACGTAAATAAAAGTAAAAAATGTAAATAAATTTCAAAAAATGCAAATGAATTTCAAAGGACGCAAATAAAATCCAAAATACGTAAATAAAATTAAAAAATGCAAATAAATTTTAAAAAAATGAAAATACATTTTCCAAAACTAAGATAAACCAATTTTTCAAATTTCAGAAAAAAATTTCAAAAACTCAAGTATTTTTGTCAAAACTCAGTTAAAATTATTTCAAAAAGTACAAATAAATTTTAAAAGATACAAATAAAATTCAAAAACACAAATAGATATAAGAAAACACAAATAAATTTGCCAAAAAACAAAGAAATATTCATTCAAAAACTCAGTTAAAATTTTCAAAATGGAGATAAATTTGTCAGAAAGTCGGCTATATTTTTAAAAAAATCAAATAAATTTTCCAAAAACTCAGATGGATTTGTTTAGAACTAAGATAAATTTGTTCCAAAACTCAAATAAATAGTCAAAAACTCAGATAGATTTGTTCAGAACTCAGATAAATTTGACAGAAACTCAGATAAATTTGATAAAAACTCAGATAAATTTGATAAAAACTCAGATAAATTTGACAGAAACTTTGATAAATTTGATAAAAACTCAGATAAATTTTACAGAAACTCAGATAAATTTGATAAAAACTCAGATAAATTTGACAGAAACTCAGATAAATTTAATAGAAACTCAGCTCAATTTGACAAAAAATCAGATAAATTCCCTTCTCTGTAAAGCCTGCATCTATGCTCTTCTCTCTCCTCTCCCTCACCTTTCCTTGCTCTCTATCCAAATCGACTGGCTGGCTACTGGGCTTCTTCTGCAAACGGGTCGTGCCGACCTAGACTGGACCCAACCCAAAACTCCCTTCTTCTTCGTTCTTCTGTTCTGGTTCAGAAACCAGAACTGACTTCTTCTTCCTTCCTCGCTTCGGTCACGGAAGGGGCTGCGGCTCTTCTCCGGTCACACGCAGGGGCGATTCCGGCGAAGAAAATCTCCGCGCGTCTGTTCACGGCGAGGTGGGGCCCAGCCGAAAACAGAACCCAAATCAAAACTTGGCTGTGATTTCTCCTCTCCAAACGCTTCTCCCTCTGGTCAGCGACGACGACGCTTGGTTCCGGTAGCAGCAGGCAATACCAGGTCTTCTGATCAACTCCGGCGATACGCAGCAGCGATCAGCAACTCGTGTGGACCACCTGGTGATCATCTCTCTCTAACTCCAGTTTCCTGCTTCTTCCTTTCCAGATCTGCGATCTGTCACGCCCTCTAAGATCCCCTCCGGTCTTCATCTTCCTCAGTCACGGCAGCGGAGTTGCTTCTTCTTCTTCGATCGACGGCAGCAGCGAAGTTGCTTCCTCTTCTTCTTCACCATTTCTCTGCAACACGAGGATCTTTATTCTCTTGACGAGAGAACTGTGGCCCTCCAACAGATCTATCGATCTTCACCTCTCTTCTTCTTCTCCGATCAACCCTCTGATATGAGTCTCTTGTTCCTGCAACAAGATTCACGTGCAGAAGTCTGGATACAAGAAGAAGAAGAGGGAGAATGGAATATTTAAAATTTAAAATTTTGAAATTTTATGCCTAATCAGTTAAAAGGGCAAATCAGTCATTAAAATGTATGAGGTGGCGTGTCCAGGGACCTCTCTCCATGAAGTGACTTGTCTAGGGACCTCTCATCCAAATATGTCCAAGGTGCATGGACTACAGGCCTTAGGAAAAAAGTTGGTGGACTGGAGGCCTTACAAGTTCTATATGAGGGACCTTTCGCTAATTATCTCTTGTTTTGGTAATAGTATTTAATGGAGAAGAGGATTGCTAGATTTTAAGGTTAAGGAGGATTTTAAAACATCTTTGTTAATCCCTTTAATTACTTTAAAGTATGCATAGTTTTGATGAAATCATGTGGGATGTATTTCTTTTGTTTTCTTGTAACTGTTGTTGGATTCAGGTATGATCTAAATATCTAATTGCATGATTTTAGGGAATGAAATTAATGATTCTTAGGTGTTTGATAAAATGCCCATGTGACTATGTTTTAAGTATGGTAACTTGGGAGTTTTGGTGTATGTTTTTTATCTCCTCATTTTTATCTCCTTCAGTCTCACCAATCTAGGTTTGATAAATTTTGAAGGGAAGTATTTAAGTGAGAACTAGTTCATATGAGAAATTTTTTGTGGGGCCCAACTAGCAACCCATTCAAAACCTAGCAACCAATAGGAAACCCCTTCATAGACACTAATCCCAAAGATTAGCACACATCTGAATGGACTGAATCGTTGGATCAGAGGTTGAATATTTTTTTGAATATGAAGCCATTAAACTTGTGGGCTACGGATGAAGGGATTAGGGGCATGGGTTTGGGGTCAAACTTGATACTTGGGGTGGTCTTACATAGATCTTTTATCCCCCCTAGTCCCATCCCTAAATGGGACCCACAATTGGACCCCACAAAATTTTTTTCATATAATATGTGAGAACTAGTTCTCACCTGAATATTACCAAATTTTGAAAACTGGTAGAGTTTATAAACTTAGAGATCGGTTTGGAATTTATCAACTTGCATCTGTAACGAACGAGAAATGGTTTTATTTGTAAGACAACGATTTTTATGATGTACCAAGTATTGCAAGAATTGCTTTTTATCTATACTTGTACGAAAAATCCAGAAAGTTCCTTTAATACTCCATACCTTGCATGCCAAAAGGTATGATCAACCTTCTTCATAGTAGAAAATATAATATATTCTTTGCAGATATGTTGGCAAAAAAAGCAACTGATTCATAAAGAGAAAGCCATAAAAGGAAATTTTGTGTCATAAGAGGTAGTTAATATATATTTTTCGTGAAAGACTAATTTTTATCTAATGAAAGACAATTTTTGAGATTTTCTCTCTTCATTTCAAGAGAAATAAAAAAAATAAAAAATTACATATCAAGAGATACTGGGGCAAGAAGTTTCGATTGATGGATGAAAACCATTGATTTTGGCTCCTCTTACGTTCTTCCAATGTACCATAATGCTGTGTTGGAAGTAGGTGGGCGTTCTAGATGGATTTCAAAAACTTCTAACCTACTTAAAACAGGGATCAATCATCCAAAATGCTAAGAACCCAACACCAAGATCTAAAACCCTGACCTCATGCATTAAGATCAAAGATCGATCAAGAAGACAGATCAAGAAAAACAAACAAGCACAAAAATAGAAGATCTACTAAAAGAAACTAGTTGGTAGATCTATACCTTAGGAGCTTGGCTGTGTTTAAATCGAGAACTTGAAAACTTGATTCTCTATGAAAACCCTTTTAACAGATTTGATCTCCTTAGCATTTGTATTCTTCCAGGCTATGACCATTTCGTAGAGAACTTCCCAAAGAGAATGGTGGGATCTCTAAAGAGAATAAAACCCTAGCATTGTAGAAGAAAATTAGAGGAGAAAAGAGGAGGAAGGGGGGAGAGAGAGAGAGAGAGAGAGAGAGAGGGGCTTATTGTCACGACCCGAATTTCAGGGCTCTGTCGGATATCCGAATCGTGATCATATGACAATATTCACCATGCATACATCAAAAAATATCTACAAGGAATCAAGCATTTAGTTTTTTAAAAAATAATTTTTCAATTATAACTATCAATAATCTCTTAATAATTAACTTATTATGTCCTGGCTCAAATCAATAATGTGCTCAAACATTAAATAACTTCTCCTAAACAAAGGCTAAAAATTCTATTAAATATATTAAGTTTTTCTCGTTCTCTCCTTTAGCCACACATGCCGAAATCTACGTGATGATCGTCATTCCACTCTGGCCCACCCGTAGTATTATTACTTGAAAGGGGCAACACAATATCAGTATTACTGGTGAATGAATAATATTCCTAATTACACAAGTTATATATAACGTTACATTACATAATCAACAAATCTGAATCAATAATCAAGTATCATTAAAAGTACATTCACACACAAATCCGTGCCCATGCACATTACCACTCCTCAAAGGCCCATCTTATACATGTATACTGGTCACCATGACCCTATCTTATCAGACACGTCCACTAAGGACCAGCCTATACAAAGGTCATCAATAAGCCGGACATAAGTCAAACATCCCAAGTCTGGAACTTAATGCACAATATCACATAACAACCAGAACATGAACAATAAATAATATATTTGAACACATATGCAAGCAGCGTGGGCCCAACCTTTCACATCTCACAGATTACTGCCCTGCTTCTTATCATAATTAGTATTGAGTAGTATAGGGATGACCCACACTATTGTAATCACATCCTTACATGAAATTGATTATCCACAGTTAAACATAATTTCATAAACTTCAATTTTATCAAAGTAATAAAGTTAATTAATATTTCTATCTAAAGTCCAGTGCTGTATCAATTTAACAGACCACTTCCAGGACTCCTTCTATTCCACAGAATACAAAATAGATTACTAGTCATGTCTGAGTATTCTTGATAAAAATCCAGTGGGTCCCACTTGGATAATCCAAGATCAGACCCAACCTAAATGGTCGCCCATGGTGTCACTCCCCTCCCCTTGGATTGGATTCATCACCAGACATCTTTACTGGGCTCCACAGTTTCAACAAACACAAACAAAATTCATGAATAAGCCTCATGGTTAACAAAATTGAAGCTTCCGGATATCTGGGCAGATGGGGCCCAAGCCACATGGGACCACCACCATCCAGGTCATCCCTGGGCCCTCTTCAAGATGTGGGGTCCTAATATCTGATTAACTTAGGTAGTGGGGCCCAGCATGGATGTCGACCTTCAGCCCTATCTTCGTCAAATTCACGCCCGAAACTTTCTAAAGTAAAATCCAGTGTGTCTAACTGTTCCAATACCCCAGATGGCCATGATCTCTAAGGTTGCCCAGGAGTCCCTCTCATGATGGCTGGAGTTGATTTCCATTCTAATGACCAGATGGGTTCCAAATGGCCTGATGACAAGGAGTTGTAATCTCTTGTAACAGTCGCCCCTGTTTCTACATTCCAATTGGATGAAGGCCCAGATGGGGCCCACTCCTCATGGGTCCAAGTCCCCTAGGGTCGACTGAGGGTCTGCCTCTTACCAAAAGGTCTAGATCATCCATACAGTGGGCCAGGGGGTCCCACAGCCCTCCACTGTCAATTTGACCATTGACGCCAGGTCTATGTTTTTCACCAATTTCACATCTATTCGATGGATATTCACAAATTCACACACCATAACCACTGTAACATTCTAACAGCCAATTATATGATTACTTTGACCCAAATCAGGTCTTTAAATACAAAGTATGTGCATCACATCTCAATATTTGATCTCTTAATACAAAATATTCAATTCATAACTTAATATCAAACATCTTACTTAACCAACTAATTAATCAGGAAGATTCACTTAGCTTTGTTAAACGATCGTCGCCTTTGCAATATGTGGACGCGAATAGGACATCAATTAGCCTTCCTCTCCTTCTCCTAAATTGCAGTCCACAAATCTCTCTCAGATTTTTCTCAAAACAAGGAATTGGATATCATACTACAAGAGGAACTGTGGTTTGCGTATATATATATATATATATATATATATATATAAAGAGGAGGCTAAGTCCTAATCCTTTCATACCTTCCTAATTAGAGTTGTATAACAACTCCTTATCTTTCCTTTCTAAAAACTATTCACCGTGAGGCAACTTTGAATTCTATCCCAAGTTATCAATTAAGGTCCTTCTTGGGCCAAACTAATCTTTGGGCTCAAGTAACTCAAGATATTACACTTATGATATTGTGTGCAGAGATGTCTAACCCTCTCATCTTATTTATAGTTTATATAGAGCACCTAATCATCTCCTCTTATTTATAGTTTATGGAGCACCTCCTCTTTGTCCAGAATTATAAGTCTCACTTATATTCTTAGTATATGCCCTACTCCTCCTTTCTTTAAGAGTTCCAACTGGATTAGTAACCTTCTCTTATTAGGGCTAGCATGAGGACCACTAGGGATTCCTTAGAATCTGACTACAATTGGAAATCTGGATCCCACATCTTATGTGAGCTTTAGACCTATAGTTGATTGCAAAAAAGTCCATTATATAATTGCAAATGAACTCTGGTATTAAGAATTAATATTAACAAGAAGACCATAATCTTCCCAATTACTGCAAGTAGGCCCCTTCATCAATTATATCCATGGATCTATTGGAATTAATATGTCCAACCAAATTGGATCTATCTCTTATTATCCTTGTGACCCAATTATTCACAGTACTCATCAGTCCATCTGATTAACTCTTAATCGAGATGGTTGCACACTTATCAATGATAAATTCCATTAATTGGCACGAGGAGATATTTCTCTTTTAGAAGATAGATCTCATCTTAAGAAATTATATGTTCCCATAGCCTCACTACCACGTAGCTAAGACACCGAGGTGTTGACCTACAAGTGGCCTTACTCATTGGTGACTCAAAGTAAATGTATAGTAGAAATTTGAGTCCATTAATCTCTCAGGATTAAGAGCCTATTGCTTAGGAATTATGAGAGAAGTCCTTAATCAAAGACATATTTGTATAAGATGCTACTCATGGTCCTTCAGTACATCCAAATGTACTAGCACAACAATCCAGAGTCTTATACTCTAATGGCTGAGACAAACCACACTATTTCATAGTGACTGAGGTGCTAAAAACTGTGTACAGATGAGACGCTTAGTCTCATCACTGGTTGTGAAACTTCTTTCAAGTATAAAATTTGCGATTCATATCTCCTGTATGTGGATCTCATCCACACACATGGATTA
The DNA here is from genome assembly GCA_003546025.1 of Camphora micrantha. NCBI lineage: Eukaryota > Viridiplantae > Streptophyta > Magnoliopsida > Laurales > Lauraceae > Camphora > Camphora micrantha. The sequence continues at coordinate 26,834,373 of QPKB01000009.1, forward strand.
CATTTAATATAATTGTGGGCTCCGGTTCATCTCATGAACCATCATGTGATTTTGTATTAGTTATTGTGCAATCATAATTAAATACAATTCATCACATGAATAAAGTATGAAAATATAGATTCAATTAAGGGAATAAATCAATTTATTTACATCATCCACTGGATTGAGGACATACAATCCAACAATCTTCCACTTAGACTCAGTTTCAGTTAGGGTTACATCTCACACCCATCCCATCCACATACCGGTCAAAGACTTTGGTAGTCAATGGCTTAGTAAAGGGATCTGCAAGATTATCCACAAATGCTTTTAGCTATAATGCTTCCTTATTTGCTTCACAAGCCACTACATACTCAGCCTTAAGGTGGAATCAACAGTGCAATCCTATTTGACACTCCACCAGCTGATGGCTCCGCCGCCAACCAAAAACACATATCTAGAGGTAGATTTCCTTGAATCCTTATCTTACATTAAGTCAGAGTCTGTGTATCCAATTGGAATTAACTCATTGCTGCTGTAAATTAACATGTAATCTCTAGTCTTTCTCAAGTATTTGAGAATATACTTTACAACAGTCCAATGGTCAAAACCTGAGTTTGATTGATATCTGCTGACTAGGCCCATTGTGTGATAGATTGTCGGCCTAGTACAAAGCATAGCATACATGAGGCTACAAACAGTAGAAGCATATGGTACTGCCTTCATCTGCTCCTTTTCTTCAATTGTCTTGAGACACTAATCCTTGGAAAGGTGCACTCCATGCTTGATAGGTGCGATTCCCTTCTTGTAGTTTTGCACAGCAAACCGTACTAATACCTTATCTATATACGCATCTTGAGATAAGCTAATCATCCTACTTTTTCGATCTCGATGAAGCTTGATTCCTAGGATGTAGTTGGCTTCTCCCAAATCCTTCATATCAAATCTTTTTGCTAAACAAACTTTGACCGCTGACAACATCCTTGTATCACTCCCAATGAGAAGGATGTCATCAACATATAATATGAGAAAAACTACCATGCCTCCTTCACTTAACATATACACACATGACTCATCCAGATTTTGATAAAATCCAAACGATTTAATTGCCTGGTCAAAATGGATGTTCCAACTTCGAGACGCTTGCAGTTTGCAAACTCTTATCCATAAATGGACTTTTGTAGTTTGCAAACTCTTTGCTCTTTGTCATTTGCTATAAATCTGTCCGGCTGCATCATATAAATGTCTTCGTCAAAATGGCCATTGAGAATTGCTGTCTTGACATCCATTTGCCAAGTCTCATAGTCGAGATGAGCTGCAATGGATAAGAGTATTCGAACAGACTTGAGCATGGCTACCGGCGAAAATGTCTCCTCATAATTGATGTAGTCTTTCTGAGTATACCCTTTCGCAACAAGCCTGGCCTTAAAGGTTTTAACTCTTCCGTCCAATCCTCCTTTTCTTTTGTAGAGCCACTTGCACCCAATAGATTTAATATTGGGAGGCAAGTCCTTAAGTTTCTACACCTAATTGGAGTACATGGACTCCATCTCAGCTTTCATAGCTTTGTGCCAATGTCCCGAATCCTTATCATTTATAGCTTCATCATAGTTACAAGTATGGTTCAAAGTCACGGTATCGGTCTCGATATCGGTCGGGCCAAAAAACCGATACAATATCGGTATTGGTCGCAGTTATCGATTCGTCGTGGTCATCATGGTGTGAATTTTTTTTAGTCTAAAAAAATCTACAAAAATATTTGAAAAATCCAGAATATTATAAAATAGTGAAAAATAATGTTTTTTTTTTCATTTGTAACAAGAATAAATATCAATCCCCCTAAGTCATAACATCCTGTATCGTTGTTTTGTCAGAAACTGATGAATATGTTAATTTTTAGTATTTTATCCTTGGTTCATTCTTACAGTTTATAAATACAACTTGTAGTGCAAGACTAAAGCCCTAAATCCCATCCCTTTTAATAAAATTATATTTAAGAGAAGGGCAGTTATTTTCAATGATTTAAGATTTTTCATTAATACATCCCATTAGAAGGGTACTAGTAGAATAAAAGGTCTTGGATATTTAATTGAGATTTTTAAATATTTTATTTGGATGCTTATGAGTAATCAATGTGACTTTGACCAAACTATTAATTAATTAAAATGTACCAAGGGACCATGTAAGAAGAGAATTTATTTTTCTTTAAGAGAGGGCATTAATGGTTTAGAATTTTAAATTATAAAATTTATCAAGGACCATTTAAGAGGAGGCATGTTTATATTTAAAAATGTGGTCCACATAAATGGATTGAAACCCATGTGACAAAATGTGTGGAGTAGTGGAAGACTCAAACCATAGGAGTCAAACTCAAACCAAAGAGTCAAAAACCCAAGACCCTAAAAAGGGTTTCGGTCATTTTGTGCCAACCCAAATGGGAGTGGGGACTGTGGCAGCGCCGCAGCGGGGAGAGAGAAACAGGAAAGAAGATTGGAAGAAAGGGAAAAAAGAGAAGGAATGGAAAAGAGAAATGGAGGGGAGGAGAAGAGGAAGAGAAGAGAAGGAAAGGAAAAGAGGAAAAAGGAGGAAGAGAAGAAGAGAAACTAGCAGAAACTAGCAGTGCTGGATTTTTATTTTTTCTCCCTCTTTCTCTACATGTATCATCTCTTTTATCTTCTGTTTTTCCCCAAGTTTTGGACGTCTCGGTCCCATATCGGCTATTATGACCGATATTTTGAAATATTAGTCGTAACAGCCGATATTCAACCGAGAAAATGGCGATATTGACTGCCACAATACTGAGATCGTTATAACAGTAAGATATTGTTGTGGTTCAGGATGATACCGGTTCATATTGGCCGATACGAACTGGCATTGGCCGATATTTTAAACCATGGTTACAGGGATCTTGTTCATGTTCCTCCGGGATTGCATCGTAAGAATCTGGTCTGGTTGCTGCATCCAAACATAGAAAAACAGAGGAATTTTGGGATCGCTGAAACTAGAGAAGACAATCGTAAGAGATAGAGAGGGAATTGGATCCCTGCCGTCGTCAGAGCCATGCATTTCCCATCGCCAGTCACCATTGTGCCATCGCCTAACAAGAAGGAGATCGCCGGGTCCTAACTTGTCTAGATCTCTACGGTTCTAGTTGCAAAACCAAACTAAAACAGAAGAGAAGAAGAACTGTAACAGAACCCAAGTCGCAGGCATCTGTTGCACCGAAACAGAGAAGCCAAAGAACACTCAACTGGGTTTTTCGCCTAGTGAGTTCGGTTCCAAGTTCGAGTTGGTTCGACCTGACCTGCATGCAGAAGTCCAGCCCATTCAAGCAGCAGAGAAGTGGACGTCAGCATTACATCAACGGTCGTACAGTCAATAATTTTTTGGGGCATTTGGCAATGGGTTCCTAAAAATTTCACTTTCTGGCCTTAGCTCCACAATCTTTTTTTATAGTGCGGTAGGTCATTTTTCCAAAATTGAATACCTAAAATTTCCAAGTAACCCTTTCTTTAAAAGTTCTTAGTTATTTAAAGATAAATTATATCCAATGATTAGTGGGATATGCCATTAATAATGGTCAACTACCATTTCAAAAGACACAAATAGATTTCAAAGAACGCAAATAAATTTGCCAAGAAACTCAGATAGATTTTCCAAAAAACTCAGATAAATTTAAAAAAAAAATCAGATAGATTTATCAAAAACTCAAATAAAATTTCCCAAAACTCAGTTAAATTTATTAAAAACAATGATAAGTTTGCCAAAAACTCAAATAAATACGACAAAACTCAGATAAATTTCACAAAAACTCAAATGGAAAACTCTGATAAATTTCACAAAAATAGAAACCGGATCAAAAGACTCTGTCGCACTGGCCTGGAAAACCATGTCTTGTCTTCCTCCTCCGTTTCTGTTATGCTCTACAACAGAAACCAAGCACTCGAACCCGGCCGTATTCCTTGGCCTCCTCCTCCGACGAAGTCGTTGAGACCGAGCCCCACTATGTCAATCAGAGGTCAGCGATTATGGATCCTATGTTTCTCCATTTCTAATGCACTAAAAAATCGAGAATTTTGTTTCTCTAAAATCGACAGCAACGACAACGCCTTCTTCGGTCCCTTCCTTCTCCGACGATGACATGCGCAGAGAACCTTTGTTTAGATCTAGAAAAAATCCAGATTTATCTTCTCAGCCAAATTAATCGAGAACCTAATCAAAGCAGTGATCGTTCCAAAGCAATCTTCTTCTTCCTCGAGTCCGGTGATGACGCCGTGGTGTGGCGATGCTCCTTTGGCGACGTGTAGCGATGGTGACTCCGACGATTAGATCGACGAGCGGTCGTCTTCTCCGAGGATTGAAACCATAGTTGTTAATTTTGTTTCAAACCCCAATTCGGTCTATCCTCAATAATAAAATATTTCGGTCGTTTTCAAATTTCGGCGAAATATTTCGAAGTTCTATTTATGAAAATAAAGAAATAAAATATACATATAATTAAAAAAAATACAAATATATAATTAGAAAATGTTTAAACAAAGTTGACACCATGCCCAAGCTCCAACCCTTTTATAAAACCTGCCCCAAAGCAAGCCCAACCATTTAACTAGCCGCATATCAACACTAGGCACTAGCTCAAATCCAACCCCAGGCCCAGCCTCATGCGCAACATAATACCTAGCCAGCCCGAGGCCCTTTTTTGTACTTCTCTAGAAGATTCCAACTGTCCAGCACCCGTCAATCACTTCCAAACCGGATCTCGATGAAAAGTAAAAAACAAAAGGGAAAGGAGGGAAAAAAAGAAGAAAGTAAGAAGAGAAAAAGAGAGAAGGAAGAAGAGGAGGAAGATGAGATAAGGACGAAGAGTAGATGAAGTAAGTCGACGGCGAGGTAGGCGCAACGACGAGATAAGGTGGGGCATAAGGGACGACGACGGCGAGGCGGAGTCGACGACGTGACGGGGCATCGAGCAGAGGACTTTCAGCCCTCTTACTTTCTCCTTTTTTTTTCCAGCAACCTCCCATCTCTTCTCCTTCTTCCTCCTTTTTTTTTTTTTTTTTTTTTTTTTTTTTTTTTTGTTTCTTCTGCTAGGGCTGCATTTTTCTTTAAAAGAATGGAAACAATGAAAAATCCAGATTTTGGCCATTTTGGGAGAAATCTGTGATTTTCGGTTGAAAAGTCCGAGATAGTTCGAGATCCAGTCCGAAAAGTTTTAGCATGCGTTTTGTTTCGGTTGCATGGCCGAAATGAAACAGTATTAATAACTATGATCGAAGCCCTCTGTTTTTCTACAAGAGACGAACCCAGACCCTCTTCTTTCTGGAAACTGACAGTGACAAGATATGAATGAGGGACTATAGGGAATGAGAGAGAACCTTGCCCTATGAATGAGGGATGATGGAAGATTTGAAATTTTAAAATTCGAGATTTTTTGCCTAAACAGGTGAAAGGGCAAAACAATCATGAAAATGTCTGATGTGGCATATGTAGGGATCTCTTGCCAAAATATGTCCAGTTGTATGGATTATTGGCCTTAGAGAAAAAGTTGTTGGACTGGAGGCCCTAAAAGACCTTGTTGAGGGACTTTTGGCAAATTTACCCTATTTTTTTTTTTTTACCGTGATTGACGCGTGAAGATTGTTTGCGCGATATCTTGATCATCCAAAGCCTGATCGAAGATTCGTTTGCACCCATGGACTCGTTCAAAGCAGATCGATGCAGTTGTTGAAGAAGATTGTTAGTTCAATGGTCAATAGGGAAGTTTGATTGGTTGGAGCGCAATCACCATTTTTGTGATATCGAAGCCACTTGGAGTCGGATTTCAGATTTGTTTCTTCGAAAGTAGTTTGGTGAGGAGATCTACTGCATGGTGCAGAAACTAAGGTGATTGAAGTAGGAATAATGAGATATTGAAACACCATACTAAAAAAAAAAAAAAAAAAAAAGAGACTTGAACAGGCCAGGTTCATGTCAGAATCGGATCGACTGAACTCGATAGCAGGAGCAAGCTCAGTTAGCATGTGTTTGACATCATCAAGCCAGGGTCAAATGGGGCCAGATTTGACCATAGCGAAGACGATTTGCAATTTTTAGTGAAACGAAGATGTTCATTTGAGAGACATGTTATCGGATTGCATGGTTGTTTGTTCATCTTGCCAAGCCAGTGAATACGTAGCAAGCAGGAATTGATGTCATGCATGCCTACATCAATAGTTGTCAAACAGGGGCTCTGACTGTTCAGAGGCAGAACAACAGCAATTAGGGAGTCAACAAGACTCAGATTCCCTATCCGTTTTTGCTTGCATTTTCATTATGAATGATCTTCGTAGGGGTGCTGAAGTGGAGACAGCTTGACGGCCGGATAGTGAGTGATTCAAACATCGATATCACTCAGGCTCGTCAATGGATTCAAACCTAAAGTTTGAGGTGGATTTTGACAAAAAGATGAACTTTGCTCAAAGTTCAAGTGCTGGTTCAACATGTCAGAGTGTTGAAGAATGAAGTCTACGTCTTCGGTGTAAAGATGTACCATTCAGCAAGATATGAGAAGACATTGCCTAATATTCCTGTGGCTCGAGTTGTACGGAATCTAAGCCAAGGTGGAGATTGTTGGGTTTATGTATTGTATTTCGGGTTGACCGAATTGGTTCATTGGGTTGGACAATGACCAAGTTTACAGTCGGACTTCCATAGTCTATATTACTTGAGACAACCGTATACTTGCGGGAAATTCGTCATCAATCTCTTAATTCTCAGTTTTCCTTACTTTGTTCATCACATCCTATCTTTAATTCATTTAGTTCATCTTGAACATTAGATAGGTTATGTAAAGAGTTCATGAACTTAGATTCTACACAATTTATTAATTCTTCTTTCTCTCTAAGTTCATCTTTTGAAGAAACTAATTCTTTGTTTAGTCTTTTAGATTCTTCTATAAATCTTTTATTATTCTTATCAAGCTTTAAGGACAATGTATATAATTCATCATAAGCTTGTTGAAGTTCATCTTCATTTTTATCATTTTCGTCTTCTTTTAAGTCAAATTGAGATTCATTAATTTGAAGGTTTGAATCTCCAATAAATGGAAGAAGGAGGGGTCTGGAAGAATCTACACAATAATCTATACAACCTAACATAGTGGAATCCATTCTAATGATTTTCATGAAAACACAACACTAGGGTTTTGACTTTAGGTTTTTACACCTAATCAAGAGTTCCAAAACACTTGATCCAAAAAATAGAGCACGAGGTTCTGATACCAATTGAAAGTCCGGGATCCTAACCCTAGAGGGGGGATGAATAGGGTGATCTACACTATATGAATAATTATGGAAAATTTTAATTTCTTAACAATCAACTAGTCACATGTGATGATTAACATACAATATGCGGAAGCTTAAACAAAACAATCACCACAAAGCAAACACCACTACACAAGGATTTATAGTGGTTCGGCCTCAATGCCTACATCCACTACCGGCTTGTGATCTAACACCCCACCGGATTTCCACTATTTATGCTTTTCAATAGGCTAAGCAATAACATTTACAATATGCTTTCCAAGGCAAAGCAATAACCTCTTACACTATGCTTTTCTTAGGCTAAGCAATAACCTCTTCAACCAAAAGGTTGGTTATCTCTCTAAGTAGTGTCTTCACAAAACACTCTAAGAGAATACAATTAAACTCAATTACAATGCCTCTTAATTAGGCGGATATGAAATTGAAAATCTAACTCACACAAACACTATATGAATGCAAAGGTGTATGTTCATGATGTGTATGTGTGATAACTTCAATCAAGTTAAAATGAAGGCTCAATAAATGTATGCTTAAAGCATTTTAAAGTTTAAAGCACACAAATATTTGATTGAAGTGAAATGCAAATTACATGTACAAAATACTAACTTGTTGATGATGTGAAAATCAAAAGCTCACAAGTTGTATGAAATTAATTATGTCTAAACATGTGATGCATGTGCAATATTGTTTCCAAAAACAAAAGTTTAACTAAGGTTCAAATGAATGAAAACAACAAAATGATTCAACCAAGTAAATGAAACATGTTATAAAAGAAATCAAAGGATTTGACAAAACATGTTTTATAAAGTTTTAAAACAAACTTGGTTTGAAATCAAGGGTGAAGAATCCAATCCAACTTAAATCAAAGATTAAGAGAAGTGATGGATTCAACATATCATAGTTAACATGCTACAAATCATTTACCAATAATTTAAACAAAGCATATAACATATGATTAACAAAAAGTAAAGCTTACTTAGAGATTTAACTTCATTAATCCAAGCTTTAGCTTTACTAATGACCCCTTGATCTCTCTTAATTCATTCCCCTTTTTCTTGCCTCCAAACACCTCAAGGAAGGCTCTTTTAACTTATTTGATCAACAACTTTTTCATGGGAATGAACCTCATTTTATACTCAAAAAATGAGTTATGGCGTGTCCTCGGTCGACCCCCACTATAGCCCGGTCGACCTGGCCTTAACGGTAAAAAATCTGACCGTTTGAAAAAGCAGCCCAACGGCTTTTTCCCGGTCGGCCCGCAGTGTGCGCGGTCGACCGGGTCCATGGGCTCGGTCGACCGAGCACACTGCAGGTCGACCTTGGCCCAGGGACCAAATTCCCCATATTAGCATATTTCAAAGTATTTCTTTGAGGGGACTTTTGGGCCATTAAATCAAGCTTGGAAACATGATTTTAATTCAATCTAAGTGCTTTTAAAATCATGAAACATAAAAGCCTAAAATGATTTGAAAGATTTAAAACGTAGGCTTGCTTTATTCATAAAACTTCTTTTCAAATTTAAATGCATCCAAGATTAAAAACAAAACATGCATAAATCAATAGTTCTACAAGTCTAAAAAACAATGCATGTGTAAATCAAGATTTCAACATTTTTTAAATCAATGCATGTGTGAAAATTCAAATGATGATTAAAATGATAATGCATCCATCAAATTGCAATATACAAAATCCCTAACAATCTCCCCCTTTGCAATTTGATGGCAAACCTTATTCAACACTAATTTTTACACAAAGTCTTCAGCTCCCCCTAGGCTGGACAAGACTTGAAATCTTCTTTGGATGCTTCTTCACTTAGCTTGGGCTCTAGGTCTTTTTCTTCATTCTCCTTGATGCTTGGAGCTTGATCATTCTTCAAGCTTTCTTTTCATCTCTCTTTCATTGGCCAAGCATCTTCTTTTAGCTCCCAAGCTTTCTCTTCTTTCACTCTCCCTCTTTAACCATGCACTCTCTCCCTTCTGGCAAGATATGCATTCTCTCCCCGTTTAGACAACTTGAACACTCTCTCCCCCTTTGACATTAAATTGCAAAGGATCCTACACACATGAAACAAAGAAAATACCTTTGAGTAGCACCTGTTAACAAAAGAATTCAAAAAGGAAATACATAACAGGTTTTCATGTATGGGTAGCAAGTTATAAGGGTATAGAGCCAATACAAGGGTGAATTTGATCAAAACTAATACTTCCTATGAAGGTTTACAATCCCCCTCAATCCATTCTCTCCTTTTGTCAAACTTTTGACAAATATTTAACTATTTGGAGCAAGAAGAAGATGGTTTAACCAATTGAGGGTTAACTTCAAAAGAAGGATTAGATACAAGTTTAACTATTGAGCTCAATATGATCAAATTACCATTATAAAGATACCAATTGACGGGTAAGCTATAGGATAATTAAAGAGCAAGGTCAAAAGGATAACCTATCATGGATATCAATTGAAATATATATATAAAACAAATATACCAATTGAGATTGAAGGATATGACTATTAACTCAATCACTCTAAAGTGGAGTTAAGGAATATACTTATTAGGGTTCATCCAAATTAGAGCTATCCATGATGTTATGGGGATTACTAAACATAGCATCAATCAATATAACTATGAAAATCATATGCTATAAAAGTTTTGAAATCATTTCATCCAATCATTAAATATGACTATCAAGTACAAGATGAGTGAAATGAATTTCAAAAATAGAAATTATGATGCTTATGGAATGTGACATATACAAAATCAAGCATCATACATGAATATTCATCACTTTTAAAGATATAACTAATGAGCATAGTGATGAACATGAGAAATTGCATAAAAAGATATAACTTAAAAGAACATGCAATATACAAAGTGTCAAAATCATATGAATTCAACATCTATGAAATCCATCAAACAATAGTTATAACTATGAAATACAAGGAATGGATTTCAAAGAGGTTGATCAAGCACACTATTATGAAGTTGAGACATGTATAAAGAATGATACCAATAAGAAAAATACACATGAATCAACAACATAACCATCCAATTAAAAAAAAATGACTAGAAAGCATAAAGGATGGATTTTTGAGTTCTAGTATTGTATCTACAAAAATAACTAAGATCGCAACCATACATGGAACCAATTGACATTTGCATATAAAAAGAATGTCAATAATTTTCCATTTGAAAGTATAACTTTAAAAATCAATGGAAAACTTAAATTGCTTCAAATCATTTGATTTACCAAATAGATCTAACTATAACATTCATCAAATGATTTTCTAACATCAATTGATCATGAAAAATCTAGCGAAGAAAGCTTTTGAAATCACAATCAATTGATCATGAATAGAAATGCAATGCAAGAGATATAACTAAATGTGAGCAAAAAATAAATCTATCATGATGAAATTATAATCAAATAATTTTACAAACCATGATGTGTAACTAGAGAAGTACAAGAAAACAAAATCAATTGATTACAAATAAACATTGCATTTAAAGAAATGTAACTAATGAAAGAACATAAATGCAAATGATCATGACCAACAATATGATTTAACTATAAAGGATAGGTTGGTCAATGAGGTTCAAGGCCTTAAGGTTTGACTAAGTATATAACTTTAGGAATCCACCTAAGGTCTTGAGAGGGTTGATCTTTGAGGTCTAGGTTAGAAGTCCCACCAACTTTAGGAGATTTGACTTGATAAATTTTTAATTTGAACTTATCACCATGATAATTAGATTTTACTCAATTTAGCTTAGATTGGTGATTAGTCTTTTGAGGTTGGTGAGTTTGTTTCTTAGGGGATTGATTCATTTTTCTTTTCTTCCTATTTCCTCCCTTTATTTGACTTTTGAATTTTAAATTTAACTTTGCTATTTTCTTCAAAAGTTCTTTCATGAGTTGATTTAAGGGAGATAGGTTGAGAAGCTTTTTGTTGATAGATTCTTTTATAATTGGTTTAACTTGTTTAACCTTTTTAGAATCTATCTTAGGAGACTCCTTTTTAATTGATTTAACTTATTTGATTTTCTTGGAGTCTTCTTTGATATTTAGTGTCTTACCCTTCATAGAGCTTGATTTTACTTTCTTGGCTTCAAAGATGGGTTTAGACACATGGCTTCTTCTTAGTTTGCACTCAAACCTAAAATGCCCTTCAATGCCACAATAATTACATTTAGACATGGGCGAGGAAGTATGAGTGCTAGAGAATGAAGACTCACCTTTCACAAAAGTGTTGGTGAATTAAGGGTCATGTGAAATATTCCTATTGTAACCAAGACCCGTCCTATCTCTTTGTGATTTACCCAATTTTAATAACTTTTCAAATTTTTCTTCACTTTGGGTAAATTTGCACTCATACTTTTGTTTGTAGCTTTCAAGTTGAGTGACTTGGTTTTTAAGGGTTGAATTTTTTTTTTTAACTTTTGTTAGTTCATTTTCAAATCCCTTAAATTTGTTTAGTTCTTCATGGGCAAGTTTTACATGTCCTTTCGGTACATTCGCTTACCGGCGCATGCCTTTTGGGCTATGCAATGCACCTGCGACATTTCAAAGGTGTATGATGAGCATATTTTCGGACATGGTTGAGCGATTCTTAGAGGTGTTTATGGACGATTTTTCCGTCCATGGGAGTAGTTTCCAAGAATGTTTGCATTACCTGAACCTTGTTTTAGTGAGATGTCAAGAGAAGAATCTTGTTTTGAATTGGGAGAAATGTCATTTCATGGTGAAAAGAGGAATTGTCCTGGGCCATGTTATTTCTGGGAATGGCATCGAGGTCGACAAGGCCAAAATTGATCTCATTTCCAACTTGCCACCGCCAAAAACGGTGAAGAATATTAGATCTTTCTTGGGCCATGCAGGCTTTTATAGACGGTTCATTAAAAATTTTAGTAAGATAGCTGCACCCTTGTGCAATCTGCTATCTAAGGATGTGCCTTTTGTCTTCAATGAACCCTGCCTACAAGCATTTGAACAATTGAGAAATGAGTTGACCTCTACCCCGATAATAAAGCCACCTGATTGGACAATTCCCTTTGAACTCATGTGTGATGCTTCTAACCATGCTCTTGGGACTGTGCTAGGACAGAGAGTGAACAAATCACCCCATGTCATATATTATGCCAATAGGACCTTGAATGACGTTCAACTGAATTACACAACCACAGAGAAAGAGTTGTTAGCTGTCGTCTTTGCCTTGGAGAAGTTTAGACCCTACCTAATTGGGTCTAAGGTCATAATTTACACCGATCATTCAGCCCTTAGGTACCTGTTGATGAAAAAAGATGCGAAAGCACGTCTGATTAGGTGGATTCTCTTGTTACAAGAGTTTGACCTTGAGATTCGGGACAAAAAAGGTTCTGAAAATATTGTAGCTGACCATCTCTCCTGATTACCTACTGACCTCGAGCATGAAAGCATCCCATTGAGTGAGAGTTTCCGGGATGAACAGTTGCTGAGTGTCTCCCATTTCCCTTGGTTTGCGGATATCGTTAACTACCTGGTCATTGGACAGATGCCCGATCACTGGTCCAAACAGGATAGGTCCAAGTTTTTGTCTGAGGTTAAGCATTACTTCTTTGATGACCCATACCTGTTTAAGTACTATCCAGACCAGATCATTAGGAGATGCATTTCGGAAGAGGACTATTTAAGTGTGATATCCTTCTGCCATGACCACGCCTGTGGTGGGCATTTTAGTTCTAGGAAGACCGCAGCGAAGGTGTTGCAGTGCGGATTTTATTGGCACACCCTTTTCAAGGATTGTCACACCTTTTGTTTGCACTGTGAGTGTTGCCAGAAATTAGGCAGAATTACACAAAGGAACATGATGCCTTTAAATCCGATGCTTATTGTGGAAATATTTGATGTTTGGGGCATAGACTTCATGGGTCCATTTCCAAGTTCCTCCAGTAACTTATACATTTTGCTTGCTGTAGATTATGTCTCCAAATGGGTAGAGGCAATTCCAACCAGAACGAATGATCGTCACGTGGTTATCAAATTTATTAAAGAAAACATCTTTTCTAGATTTGGTATCCCCAGGGCGATTATTAGTGATGGTGGAAGTCATTTTTGTAATAGCACATTTGAGAATCTGATGAAAAAATATTCTATCGCTCATAAGGTTGCTACTCCGTATCACCCACAGACTAGCGGACAGGTGGAAGTGTCTAATAAGCAAATAAAGCAAATTTTGGAAAAGACAGTCAGTCCTACCCGAAAAGACTGGTCTTCAAGATTGACAGATGCTTTATGGGCTTATCGGACTGCCTATAAGACCCCGATCGGAATGTCTCCATATCGATTGGTCTTTGGGAAAGCATGTCATCTGCCGGTAGAATTGGAGCATAGTGCTTATTGGGCTATCAAAATGTTCAATTTTGATTTAGCTAAAGCCGGTAACCTACGCAAGTTGCATCTCAATCAGTTGGAGGAACTTCGAAATGACGCTTATGAGAATGCCAAGATTTATAAGGATTAGATGAAGAAAAACCACAATCAATCTATTTTGAGGAAATCCTTTGAACCGGGCATGAAAGTCCTTCTGTATAATTCTCGCCTACATCTCTTTCCAGGAAAACTGAGATCCCGCTGGACTGGACCCTTCATTGTGCGCACTGTCTATTTTTATGGGGCAGTTGAGATTGAGAACCCCAAGAATGGGGATGTTTTTAAAGTTAATGGTCAGAGGTTGAAACCTTTTCTGGAGCTTAAGGACAAGGATGTCGAAGAAACCCTTGTTCAGGACCCTGTGTATGTTACATAAGTAATTTTCAGGGTCACGTCGGGCTGACAAAGTGAGATTAGCTCTGGTTGGTAGGCAACCCAATATTCATTTTTTACATCAACACATGGTAAGGCGTTCCATTTTTTTTTTTTTTTCTCTTTTCCTTGTCCATTTATCATTTCGCATTACATATCATTGAGGACAATGTTTGATTTAGGTTTGGGGGTGTGGTACTGCATTGCACACATATATTTGCTTGTAAATATTTAGTAAAAAAAAATCATTTTCAAAAAATAATAATAATAAAAATAAATAAATAAATAAATAAATAACAAAAAAAAAAAAAAAAAAAAAAAAATTCCGTGGGATTTTAGCTTGTAAAGTTTCGAAATCTTAGTTAACCATACTATCCAAATCCTAAAAAGAGTGTCACAAAAATCAAGTCTTGGAAAAATTATTGCACATTTAGCCACATGCGTGTAGTCCAAGTGAAGAGTGGGCACATCTGAGTGACCTTGACAAATCGCTAGTGGAGACTAAACCAATTGAGTGTAGAGCCTTTCTATTCCTCCAGTGTAAGGACTCTTCTGCGCTAATTCTGAGTAGAATGAAGAGCTACTCAAACTCGTAGTTTTCGGCACATTTCTTTTATCTCATTAGTGCCTATTTCTTTCCAACCATTGAGGGTGTCATCAAAATTGCGAACTAACCTTGACTTGTAGCTTGTGAGCACCTTTCTCGACCTGGTAAAGTGATGATAGGCAATCTAAAATTAAAACCTCATTGCTATTAAAAACCTACCCATAAAAACATTTCCATAGTAACTGTTGACACCAAAAATGTCACTATGTCCCTTCAACACCAAAAGCTACATGGAGCCACATCCTGCCATAAATAGGAAGGCGTCACTTCAAGCACTAGATCTTGTCAGAATCAAACAAAAACTACAAGATCCTTCAAAACAGCCAAAAGAAGGGTACACATGAAGTTTCGGGCCATTTCGACATCATTTGGCCTAACTTCACTCCTCCGACAGCCAGGTAGGAGCTCCCGGCAGCGACAGTGTCGAAGACTTCAAAACTTCGATCAGAGCCTACGGATGGTCTCAAAATACCTCCAAAAGGCCCCCTGCCAAATTTCAAGTCAAACGGACGACGTTTGACCCTTCATCAACTCTCAGGAAGCAAAAACAGGCCTACCGGCAGCGGAGCACCCCGGAATCATGGCATCCAAATTGGAGCTAATGGATCATCTCAAAATGACTCCAATAGGTCCCCTGTCAAGTTTTAGGTCAAACGGACATCGTTTGGCCTAGTTTCAAAGCTCGGCATTTTCCTCGAGGTGAAATCAAGGCGAGCATTTGCGGGACCCCAAAAGGCTTCAAAACTCAAAACCAAAGCCCATGGTTGGTCTTACTTACTACTCAGGAGGCTCCCTGTCAAATTTCAGGTCAATCGGACATCGGTTGACCACAAGTCAAAGCTCGGCATTTCTCTCATGACGAAATTAAGGCAAGCGTTTGCGGGACCCCAAAAGGCTTCAAAACTCAAACCAAAGCCTACGGTTGGTCCTATCTACTGCTCAAGAAGCTCCACGTCAAATTTCAGGTCATTCTGACATCGTTTGGCCTAGTTTCAATGCTTGACAAAAAATCGGCAAAAACCACACAACAAAGTCTTCGGCTTTCCAGAAAAAATAGGAAACTTTGTGCTCCGATTTGCGTGGCTTCTCGTCGGGTTTTCTTCAAGAGAATCAGGCCAATAAATGAGGGAAATGTCAGGAAAAATACAGAAGAAAAAAGAGTGAAAAAAGATCGAAAAACGGCGAAGAAACGGCGACCGAAAGGCGGCCAAAAAATGGGCCCAAGGCCCATGGTCGCCGGCGACCATGGAATTCCGGCGACCCAAAAAATCGCCGGAAGACCCTTTTTCGGGTTCTTTTCGCTTTTCGAGTTGATTGGCCCCTGTGATTTTTTCAAAATCTGATTTTTCGTGCATGAAATCCGTCGATCTTCGTCAACATCACGGATTCGCCGCCGAAATCATTGGATGATCATTAGATGCCTCGAAATCGCCAACCGGCCGACAAACAAAGCACACTTTCTGCCCGCCCGATCGTGAAATTGACAGGACAGATGTTGCCGGCACGTTGGCATTAATCAATGTCTGAAATTGCATCGCCATCCGACATCAAACAACATGTGGATCCACCGGCGGTCATCGCAAGAAGAATTCCAAAAGACGCGGCGCGGCCCGCGACTCTTCGAGCGACTTGGCGACCAATTAATGAGGTTAAATGACCCGTTTTATGACAAGTTAATGCGGTCATTAACTCATTATTTTGGACGGCCCAATCAAAAGCAAGCAAAGGGGAGTTACAAGTCAAAGAATTTATGGCATTAAAGCCAT
>QPKB01000009.1:26850808-26905935 GCA_003546025.1 Camphora micrantha
ACTTTCCCCTAAGTCAGAACGAAGAATTGTTGTTTGGATTTCTCAAACTGAAGTGCTCACATATTTTTGTGAAATTTTGAAATATCCTGAAAAGCTTCAGATTTGAGTCGCAAGAAGATATCCATAGTGTTAAAACAATGATCATCAATAAGGTAACATATATTTATATCCCATCTCTACTCAATTGTGGTGGCAATTCCCCAAACATTCGTCGTGAATACTTCAAAGGTGCAGTGGCACGAGAATATGTATTGAAAAGGTAACATGACTTTTGCCCAAACAATTAAGCACCACACTTAGATGTAGCAAAATGAAGAAATTTTTATTTTCAATAACAGAATTATCCAACAACAGTCTACAATAAAGAAAGTAAACTAGTATTATTAGACGACCAAAGGCGTTTGTGCAATGGTCACAAATTTTGTAAAAAACTCAATAGAAGAGAAGAAAATAGGAATGAGGTCTCCTGTTCATGAGAAAAACTGCTATGTTTGCTCGTCCGATCACCTCCAGTTTGCCGTTCTTGGATAACACAACCAGAGGAAGAAAATTTTACAAAATATCCACAATCAACGACTTGGCCTATAGAAATCAAATTTGCAGATAATTGAGGGACAAAATAAACATTTGAAAGGGTAAAAGAGTTTATACGCAGGTGTAGAAAGCTCTATGGAACCTAATGCCGGAAATAGACATTTGTTGTCCATTTGCTGTAGTTATAGTTTTATGCCCAAAATAGAATTAGGAATCTTGTAGATTTTGTTCCACAGAGGTCATATGATTTGAGGCCCCTGAGTCTAAGAACCATGTAGAAGGTGATATGGATGCAGCGAGTGCAGTGGATGAATGAAAAAGCAGAAGCAGAAAGAGACAGACCATTAATACCCATAGATTAAATGCAGATGTAACAAAAGTATTGATCATCTCTCGAATCTGAGCAGGTGTCAGGGTTACGCTTCTAGCATGATCTAGTTGTCCAGCTTATGAGTGTTGAGCTTGGAAATCATTTCGTCCCTACTTCGGAGGCTGTTCATTTCTTCTAGGTGGTCTCTCTTGTGCACTCAGAAATAAATGTGGCTTGTTTTCGTTTGCAATAGTTGCAAACAATTTCTTCCTGCAGTTGCGAGCTAGATGCCCATAGCCTTTGCATTCATGACATTGCGGTTTTGGACAACGAGCAATGAGAAAAGCAGTCTCTTCAAACCGGAGTAGGAGCAGGGGTTTTAAGAAGGGCCCTGGGTTCAGTGATGGGAGACTGTTGTGACATAAAGTCGTATTTCCTCTCGAAGAACCTCTTGCACACAGGTATTACACAGGTATTAAGGTCAGGGGAGTTTTTCCCGATTCATAAGGGCAGCACTAGCTGGCTCAAATTCAGGATGCATATTCATGAGAAATTGACTAATATGAAGTTCTTCTTGAAGCTTAAGAGCTTGTGGGATAAACTCCGCAGAGACTGATTGTAGAAGCATTTGGTCCCTTTCTGTCGATAGGGCTAAGAATCCACTATAATATTCTTCTACCGATTTGTCACCTTGATAGTATTTTGCTAACTCTGTTTCTAGGTGAAATTTCCTAGCTTTATTTGTCTGGTGATATAGTTTCTTTAGATGGTTCTGTTAGAAACGTGTAGAAACCAGGATCTCTAGACATTATATACAGATCACTGCGGAAATAACTTTGAACTAATATGATTAAATCATACCTGAGAGATCTCTTTGATTTGATCTCGGTCTTACAGCAACCCAACCTCAAGATCTTCTACTGGATTCTTACATGCTCAAACTCGCACCAGGGAGTGGGCCTATTTTGCGAATTCTCCTCTGCTCTCCTTAAATCGAGATTTCTCTTTTACTTTTCTTGTTCTCAACCTAAGAGCAGTAGTGCATATTTTATAGGCTACAATAGGGACCTTAAAGAAGGAAATAAAGATAAGGCTCCTTATGGAAAACAGGAAACCCCTAATTCGACCCAAATTTAGAATCCTAGTTCCATAAATTATAATTCAGTCCACTAAAGAATTATAATTGCACTCCTGTCCTTATTCTCAAAATAATATTTCGAGCTTCTTGTTATTACATGCTTATCAATCTCCCCACGTTTAGATTTCAGATATCCATCGTTTAAATAATTACTGACATCTATATTTAATCAATATCTTTATAATTCCTTGAGACCTTACACTTAACTTATTTGATATGTCGGACACAAAAGTCTATCTGTAGAGTTTGACATAATCAAAAATTTAAAAGCTTCATCAAGGGGATATCATCAATCTCTATTACTGGACGTGGATTCCGTTAATAAAACTAATATCCACCATACACGTAGTGTAGTCATCTAATTTACTGAGATTATTGACCTATAAAAGATCTCACTCCTTCGTAAATCAAAATGCCAAACACCAAATGTATTGTCTATTATCTATGTCGGGATTAAGAGTACAAGCACTCGTAATAACCATTTGGGTGTTCATCATCTTATATAGTCAGTACAAAAGACAATAAACCCAAAACACGGTCCTGTTCAATACATACATAGTGTACTAGCATAATGAGTTTGAATTATACCGTTTCCCGCATCCAAGACAGCCTGCTGAAACATCATGCTACAATCATACCGATGGTGTGTCCAAATCCATCTAGATTGTGAACAACAACTTATATTCTATCAGCACCGACAATAAGCTTCCGTGTATAAGCAAAACTCTACGCACCAACTTATTTACTTTATAGAATAAGACAGTCACATGCATAATAAATGCAACCATTTGCCCATACAAAATCTCAGTTAGATGAGAAGACCAAAATATCTAAAATGAAATCAGTCAAAGACAAATACATAAAGTATGTTTTAGTGTAAATTTCCAACAGGTCCACATATCAGAAGCCTTCTGAAAGGCCTGGAGGGACAGAGAAAGCAACAGAATCACCGAGTTGAGGATCTAGGTCACAACCTTGGCATTGTTTTGGTTCCAAGATGCAAGTGCTTTTTCATCAACTGGTTTGGAACCAGTGCTAGTGCTGCCTTGTTCAGTCATGGGTATCGAACTGCCAGGCTGAGGATTGGTTCCATCCAGGTATCCCAACAGTCCTTTGCCTTCCACAACAATTTTGAGGTGGAAGGACCAACTTATGCAGTTTTTCCCATCCAACTTAATTGGAATAATGTCCATCTTGTCCATCACAGAATGTATGCAAGACACTGCTCAACCAACCGTCACAGAAAGGATGTATAAAACCAATCGAATCCAGAAAAAAAGAAAATACAGGCTTGGGCGACCTGTAATTTTGATTCTGGATGAGGGTAAAAACTAGAAATGAGTGAGAATCCAATTAATCCAACTTCCAGGTTATCTTTCACTTGCATTTGTGCATCTTCCACTGAAATTTGAAGAAGATCCAACTGATAATGAAGGAGAAACCAGCAATTGATTGAAACAGTTCTGGAAAACTGTCGATATAGAGGAGAAGAAATCTGACGTTTTTGATGTGCGAAAAATCCAGAAAAATAACTCCTTAACTTGAGAAAAACTGACTGTCCGTTTGATGTATCGATCAACGTAGGTGGGGTCCAAGTTTTGATCTTATGACCTGAGTTGCTTCAGGTCAGGGTCGATATGCTGAAACTTTTCTTTTTGTGAGATTGCTGATGAAATCCTACTGCTGGAGATGAAGATTCCCTGCTGGTATGCTTTTCTCTTTCAGGACTGAGTTCTGAGAGCATTCAGGAATCTTCTACAACACAGTGGAGTGACTGTTCTTCTGAGAGGAGAGAACGAGCAATCTTCCTTGGCTCTGATACCATGTTAGGATCTACTGATCCTTAGACTACTAAACAAGAGAGAAAGAGAAGGTAGAGAGCAATCTGAATAATTGGTCGTCTTACCCAAAGATGGGAATCGACTGGTATATTAATATGCAACTGGTTGCCTAGTTTAAGGCTATGATTACAATGTAATTACAATGACTGAAACAAAAAAGGAATATACAGATTTTACAATTAGCTATGTACAGAATGTCCATAAGTGACCATTTTGACTAAATCCATCCAGATCCCACATGTGGGATAAAAGTCTCCATGGGCCTATTTGAGTTGGGCTTTATCCTGGTGGATTGTATCTCTACAGTTTACTCATCCATAATCAATGCAACCCTTGATGCAAACCTATGATCACGAGCAACTCACCTGTCTCTCCATAGGTAGTTCTCACATTCGTTACTGTTCCTTCATACTTGTTTTTAATAATTTCACTATAGTATCTTGGAACATTCCTTTTATTTAAAACCCACCAAATTAAATTTCTAGGTACCCTGTCATAAGATTTTTCTTGATCGATGAAGACCATATGCAAATTTTCCTCGATATTTTTCCTTTAATTGCCTAAGTGAGAAGATAGCTTTCCATAATTGACTTCCCAGGCATAAAACCAAATTGATTTTCAGATATCTTGGTCTTCCATCTAAGTCTTTGCTCCATTACCCTCTCCCATTACTTCATAGTATGGCTCACAAGTTTATTCCCACGGTAGTTGGTACAATGTTGTATATCTCCATTGTTCTTATATATTAGATATTACAACACTTCTCCATTCATCCAACATCTTCTTTTTCATTAATATCTTATTGAAGTGCCTAGTTAACCAAATCCTCCCAACTTCTCATAAGCATTTCCAAGCCTCTTATCGGGATGTTATCTGGACCTGTAGCCTTTCTTGTCTTCATTTGTTTCAATGTTTTCCTCAGTTCCACCACACTAATTCTGCGGAAAAAAGAATGTTCTACTAACAAAGTATCCTCTCTTGTTCTTATGTCTCATACAGTCTTCATTTAAAAGCTTGCTAAAATATTCCTTCCACCTTTGTTTGATATCGTTGTCCTTCACTAAACCCTTTTGGTCATTGCTTTTAATACATTTGATACGGTCTAAGTCTTTAATTTACCTTTCCTTTATTTTTGCGAGCTTAATAGTATCCTTCTCTCCTCTTGTTCCCAACCTATTATATAGGTCATCATATGCTCTGAACTTTGCATTACTTACAACTTTCTTAGCTTCTTTCGTTGCTTTCTTATATATTTCATAGTTTTCAATATTCCTAGTCCCCTGCCAAACTTTGTAACGTCTTTTTTTCTCGAATAGCTTCCTGGACTGTTAAGTGGGTCATGAATTGGGTCACAACCCACATGTAATTAGGCCTATTTAAACATGTCAACTTGGACAAAATCTCCCAACCATGTACAGCTATACAGAATAATATCTTACTACATTTGGTGATTTTCTTAGGAAAGTAATAAATGTAATTATTGTAAATTGAGAGAAATTGTAGCCCTAATGGGCAATGTATAATCTATTTAAAGCATCAAGACCCTCAAAGGAGGATCATCGAATTCACTCTTCAATTACATCTTATCATATATCTTTGTCAATGATATTGACCTCTACACTCCACTACCGGGTTTCTTAATTATAATGGTTTTTTCCTTTCGACTCTCTAAGCATCTCTTTAGAAACCTTCTTAATACAATTCGCCATTTGATTCCATATCATTGTAGTTTCTCCTTCAAAATTTCATTTTCCCTCCCATGATTCAAAATAACGGCCGTAGCGATCGAGGCTGCCACGCTATTTTGAAAATAGCGGCGCTACAGTCTAAAGCCTAGTAAAGCCAATTAGTTTTAATTTTAAACATTATTTTTCCTATTTCTTCTCCTCAATAGACTTTCCTAAAGTTGTCTCTACCATTATATGGTTTCAAATCGCTAAAAAAAACACAAGATTGGCTGTTATACAAGATTCAAAATTTTTTTGACCACTTAAAAAATTCACACTGCTACACCGCTATATATCACCGCAACCACTACGTATCACCCACTACGTAGCATTTTGGCCACTGGTTGCTACGCCTACCGCAACCGCTATTTTGATCCTTGGTCCCTCCTCAGTCACTTTATCCTTAAATATTGTTGTTGTTTCTCCTATTAAATCCCTTTACCTTGTTTTAGGGAACATTTTATTTACCACCCCCGTTTGTACTTCTAATGCAAATATTTAAAACTACTGGCCTATGTTGTGTGGTCAAACTCCCTCCAAGAATAACCTTAGAATCTTTACAAGCCAATCGAACATGTCTTCTAACTAGAAAAAAGTCTATCTAGCTATTGCTAGTTCCACTTTTATATGTAATTAAATGCTCCCTCTCTTTTTAAAGCCGGTGCTTGCTATTAAAAGGTCAAATGCTAATGCAAACCATGATAGTGCCTCCTAACTTATTCTTTTCTCCAAATCCTTGTTCTCCATGCACTCTCTCATACCCTCCATTATCCTTTCCTACATGCCCATTTAAGTTCCCTCCTAAGAAAATCTTTTCACTAGGTTGGGATTTCTCGTAGTAAACCATCCATCTCCTCCCAAAAAAGTCTCTTGACGCTTTCATCTAATCCTGCTTGGGGAGCATATGCACTAATGATATAAATTATGTCTTCCTCTAACACTAGTTTAATTGCTATAATTCTATCACCCAACCTCTTTATCCCCGCAATTTTCTCTTTCAAATCCTTATCTAAAACTGTACCCCCTCCATTTCTTGTATTATTTTTCCCGCATAAAAAAATTTATAAGCATTAGTGAGCTCCTTAGCTTTATCCACTTTCCACTTTGTCGCCTGTAGACAGGCTACACTAACTCTTTTCTTTTCATTACCTCGACCAACTCCTTGCTCTTGCCTGTCAAGGACTCAAGGTTCTAATATTTCAGATAGCAAATTGAATCTTTCTCTTCTGTTGGGCTAATTTTTTAGCCGCACTCGTCTAAAATTGTACGGTAGCCCTTGTCTACTTTCCGCTGCAACCGGGGGGTGCTGTGGCGTGTCTCCTAAAGTGGGGAACACCCTAGCATAATCTCGAAATGTTCTTATCTTAGAATTCATGTTTGGGTTGTGACAAAATTTTACGCTGGGCATCAACCTATCCAATGCAACCCTTCTCCTTTACCTAGGCTTGGAACTAGAAGTAAAAACTAGTGGAGCTATTCAATCATCAAGAAGATATATTATAATAAAATTTAAATATTCCGATTTCTAATTTTTGGTGTTGGGTCCTTGTAGGCTTTCAGTGCAACATAAGACCCTTAACCTCAGCAATTTGAACTCCGAAATGGTAGGTTCTAGATCATAACCAATTGCAAGCTTTACTGAAAATTAGGGATACCTGACTAGAAAGGGGCTGTGGAAGGGAACAAATTCACTTTTGGGTGCTCAATATGTGAGGCCATGCTGGGTGATTGGTACCCCTTTGGTTTATTCTAAACATCAATGATTGCATAAAAAATTGGACTACTAACTAGATTAGTAGGTGCTGACTAGACCCTAACTGAAAGCAAGCTTACTAGTATACATGAGCACTCGATTGGAGAGGGATTGCGCAAGTGAGGAAATCCAATAGTGGGTTTTGCGCAGCATGTGTGGGGTCCATCCTATGCCATGGGTCCCAGTTTGGGTCCTAACACCCATGAATTTCAAGTGGACACCTTTGGTAATTAATATTGTTCAAGTGCTCAGCCAATAATCTCCCCTATTTGTTGTGGCCAACAATCTTCACTGCTTGATCGCATGCATGTGATTAGACTCGTTATAATGTGAATTACTGATTGTAATTGCTCAGTTTTTACTAAATGAAACTGATCGTGTGAATAATGGGGCATTGTTCATTTTGTGATGGATCCATATTATCATCATCATTAAGCACCAGGTAGTGCTTGTCTCTGATAGCTGTGCGATTGGGTCGTGGTTATGGTTAGATTGACTTTGATTTTGTCACCTCACTAATCTCCTAAGACGTTTTTCATTTTTCTTCTTCTCTGTCTTATTAGACTGTTTCACTTCTTGCATGCAGATCTTCCTGCTCTGCGCCAGAGGAATTGAGTTCAAAGGGATTGGACATTCTTCTTGGGTCATCGAGAGGTATACATTATACAGTCTCTTGGTTTCCTATCCTGTAGACCCAAATTATACAAATAGTCATAGACCATCAGAAGCTAAAAAATATTCTAAACATGGCTACTTTTGTTGCTTTGGTAATATGGCAGTAATCTTTATCGACTTCATTTAGAATTTTGTTTCCAACCTAGCATTCAATTGAAAACACAATAAATTGTAAATACTTTATAGGGAATGATATGATCCTCAATTCGAAATACTGCAGGTCTCAAAATTGTACATGCGAGAGACCCTATGTTGCATAGATCTGTTGAACTGAGTGATGTACCTACGTCGGAGATGTGTTGAACATGAAACCATGTTAGGTTCCTTATGAATCCTTCTCTTAATATTTTAATTGTTATTCATAGTTGAAATATATTATTACAATTTTTTTCCTTCTGATTATCA
Source organism: Camphora micrantha (assembly GCA_003546025.1). Taxonomy (NCBI): domain Eukaryota; kingdom Viridiplantae; phylum Streptophyta; class Magnoliopsida; order Laurales; family Lauraceae; genus Camphora; species Camphora micrantha. The sequence continues at coordinate 26,859,192 of QPKB01000009.1, forward strand.
TCATCACTATCATCAAACCTTTGTCCCAACTATGTTGGTATCCTGCCTCAAAATTTGAATGCTCGAAATTCCATGGAATGATCTCAAAAGTAGGCATAAGTCAAATCATATACATAATGTGGTAGATCATTGTTTAATTAGATCTGTCCAAATATTAATTTAAATATTGAATGTCTTGAAGAAAACAAGTCTTAATTACAAAACTGAATCAATGCTCAAATCAAACTAAAACTAATCTGAATGTCTAGAAAGAAATCAAAATATCGTAACACTATAAGCATAAACAAGATAAGGGCCTAAGAAGGCATTTCTACAGCGGCGATGTCCGCGGAAACGTCGGCCAACAAGGTGCCGGCGTGTTTGTGCAGCAACAAAAGCAACAAGAAATTCCAGATTTTAGCCATAGTTTTTGCGCGATAGAGAATCCGGAGTTCTGACCTAGCATAGCTGCGGAAGAGGAAAACCCAGTTTCCTCTTCCGTAGTGTTATCCAAATGCACCCTAAAGCTTAGGTACCTCCTCTTGAATATAAGCAAACAACTTGTCTATAATCAGGGTGCTACCTAGAGCTTTAGTACTGTTGCGTCAAAGACCCTAGGGATAGCCACGTCGCCCAGAAATTTTTTTTTTTTCTACAATCAGTGCAAAAAGATAAAGCTAACCCCTAATGCAAACCTATGGTCATTGAAAACTCATTTGGTTCTCCACAAGTAATTCTCACACTCGTTACCTCTCCTTCATATTTGACTTGAATGATGTTAATTTAACCTCTTGAGACACTCCTTTTATCTAAACCTAACACATCAAATCTCTAGGTACCTTCTTGTGGTATGTTGATGTAGACCATATGAAGAGTTTTCACCTTATCTCAATATTTTTCCATTAGCTGTTTAAGTGTGAAGATAGCTTCCATAATTGAACTCCTGGTATGAAACCAAATTGATTTTCAGATATCTTGTGCTTTATCCCAAACTTAATTGCACAACAGTCTCTCATGATTTCATTGTGTGATACACAAGTTTAATCCTATAATAATTGGTGCAACTTTGGATATATCCTTTGTTCTTGTATATAGAATTAGCCGATTAGGTACTACAACACTTCTTCATTCAATCAACATTTTCTTCGCCCTTAATATCTTTTTAAAAAGCCTATATGACCACACCCATGCAGTATCTCCTAAGCATTTCTAAGTCTATCGGAATGGCATGAGGCCCCATAGTCTTTCCTGCCTTCATTCTTGCCAATGCCCTTTTCACTTCTGCTACCCTAGTTCTATGGCTAACGAATTACCCTCTCTTACTCCTAGGCCTCCTATAGAATCTTCAGTTAGAAGTGTGTTAAAATATCCTTTCCACTTTTCTTTAATTTCATCGTCTTCCACTAAAATCTTTTGGTCATTGCTCTTTATACATATAAGATGATCTAAAACACCTAGGTTTCTCGTTATTGCAAGCTTGAAAATATCTCTCTTGTTTCGAATATATTATATAGGCCATCATATTCTTTAGACTTTGCATCACATTCCACTTGGTTAACTTCTTGCCTCATTTCAGATTTCTATATTCCTAGTCCCTTGCCAATCTTTGTAGCAAATAGCAATGTCTTTTCTTTGGAAAGGCTTCTTGAACCTTTTTACTTCACCATTGATTTTTTTTTTGTTAAAGTGTTTTTTCTCCAATCACCTCATGGGCAACCCTTCTAATACAAACAACCATTTGGTTCCACATCACAATTGTTTCTACCTCCAAAATCTAAATTCCATTCTCCCCCCTTGATCACTTTTATGCTTAAATGTTGTTTCCCTTTCCCCTCAAATCCTACCACCTTGTTTTAAAGGCACCTTTCAACCTTTTATTTGCTACTTCTTTCGTTTTTTTTCTAACACAAACATCTAAAATTATATTTATGTTATGTACTCAAAGTCTCTGTAAGAATAAGCTTACAATTTTTACAAGCTAAGTCGGTCATATTTCTTAGTCGGTAAAAGCCTATCTGGCTCTTAGTTCCACTCTTATAGGTAATTAAATGCTTCTCTCTTTTGAAAGTTGATGTTTACTATTACAAGGTCCAATGCCAATTCAAATTCCTAGATACTGCTATTAACTCATTTGTACACTCTCCTCCTTTCCTTCATGCCCATTCAAGTTCCCTATGAGGAAAATCTGTTCTCTAATTGAGATTTCTCATATTACACAATCCATCTCCTCTCCAAGAACTTTCTCTTAACAATTCCATTTAATATTACTTTTGGTGCGCCAGTACTAATGATATAAATTATATCTTCCTCTAACACAAAGTTAATTATTATAAGTCTATCGCCCAATCTCTTTTTCCAACATAATCTTTTCTTTGAAGTCCTTACCTACTACTACTTGTTCTCCATTTCAGGCATTGCTCTTTCCTATGTTTCCATTAGTGAGCGCCTTAGTTTTATCCTCTTTCCACTTTTTTTCATGCAAACAGTTTATATTACTCCTTTTCTTTTTATTGTATCTACCAACTCCATGCTCTTGCCTGTGAAAGTTCCTATAGTTTCAAGTAGCAAGTTGGGTCCTATTCTTCTGAACTAACTTCTTTACCTGCACTCATCTAGATTGGTGCCAGAACGATTGCCTACTTTCCACTGCAGTTGGACGCCGCTGTAGTGTACCCACTTGATGTGAGTAACATCCTACCATGATCTGGGCTTTGGATCAGCAATTACAACAAACTGGCTAAGTAACATCTTACCATGATCCAGGCTTTGGATCAGCATTTACAACAAACTGGCTAAGTTACGTTTTTATATTCTTTCATATACCTAAAAGTATTAAAATATTTAATTCATGATTATTCATGATATGGACATTATTTTTGCTTATGTTCATTATCGACTGTTGAAACTTATTTCTTCTTACTTGGGGTGGGCTTTGTGACTTCTAACTTTCCATTCAACCTTTTATGCAGCCACGTTTCAATAATTCTACTAGCTTTATCTTTTCTCACTTCTTAAGGTCTTTATTGCTTCCCTTTTACCTAGTTCGGTGAACATCTAACCCTTCAATATCTGTTGTAGGGGTTGTTTTTGTTGAGAGACAGAAAATAGGGCTGTTTTGTAATTTTCCACAAATTTAGGAATTACATGTAATTATATTAAAAGGTTTTTTTTTTTTTTTTTTTTTTAATTTGAGAATTTTACATTAATATAAATTAATAAGGATGGTCTCCCAACCCTGTGAGTGTTGACCATCTTATTCTCTCTAAATCTCTCTTTCCTCTTCCTTATTCACAACTTTTCTCGAATTTTTGGACTTTGTCTACTAAACCCTAAATAAATTACATTCTATTTTTCCAACTTGGTGTCTTGAGTATACCTCGTCTGATTCCCTGAGTTATTTGGTGTTACGTTGATTTCTTTCCTAGTTTTTCAGCAAGGGTTTAGACAGGATTGGTTTCTTTGAATTACTTGTGTTTCGTTAATGCCTATTGTTTTTGTCAGTCAATTGCTTGGATGTTCTATTGTGTACGCATAACTACAAAATGCATGGTTCCAAGTGCATTTAGATGTATCCCAAATTGCAAGAAACTGGTACCTTGATGGCATAATTATCTATTCCATTGTGCAACCAAGGCAGTGTTTCGTACAAAAACTGCAATACGTGAACTATAATCTATTATTTTATTTTATTTTTTAGTTTATTATTTTTTGCCTGCAATCGGGTTGGTGACATCGATTGTCTCATCTGAAGCGTTAGCTGATTTTGATTTGGGTGGAAAGGCACCTGTTCTTCCCCTATAACTGTTGGGATATATAATGATAGTTTTTTGAATTCAAAAGAAACTTGAATAAAAAAAAAAAAAAAAAAAAAAAAAAAAAAAAAAACTAGTGGAGAGGAATTGAGCGGCTATCCCTTTGGGAGGAGGACCAAGGGATCAGGATTCATTACGTAACTTGATGAATAGTATTTTGGGAAAGTTACAGCAAAATAATCCTCTTTAATTAGGGTGAATACATTCATAAATCCATTAATTGGGAAACTAAAGCATATTTCAGATATTATAAACACATTGTCTATTATGAGCATATATTACAGTGTTCCACATGGGGTCCATGTGGCTGTTTTTTAAACACAGCCTTAATCATCAAATCTCTCTATCTTGCTATGTTCACCATTTAATCAACTTACAGATTCCAAGAGGAGAAAAAATGCTGGAAGTTACAAGGCTTCTTCAAAGTGTGAAGCATCAGGCCTTAATGCAGTAGCCATGACTGCAGTACTCTGTGATGCTGAGAAACATCAGCCAGGCTGCACGTGTATTGCGTGCATCCGGCCTCCCAATGGTCAGAACCCCAAGCATGAGGGCCCCAAGCATGAGCGTTCCTGCATGTGCAATGTCTGTATGACTGTGAGGTTCTGCTGCCAGGCACTCAAGGTGCACAAGAAAACGCAGTCAGAGCTGGAGGTCGAGTCAGCTATCCGAAAGGAGCATGTGTGGGCGAAGGATGATGTTGACGGTGGTAGTGCTTCAAGATGGCCATTGCCGCAATACCCATTGGGACATCATGCCATGCAGTTGAAGGACTCTGAATCTGGCCAGAGCAAGATTCAAATTGATAGGGCCAAGTTGGGAAAGGGCCAGATTGATTTGAAATGCCACCCAGAACGTAAAGAAGACCCACAAGCTTGGATGGCCCATGTAAGCAAGATGAGCCAGTCTTCAGGCGGAAAACCTTCCACTGGAGACATATAAAACAAAATGTGCTCACAGGCTTGATTAGAGATCAGGAGGCAAGCTCAGGCTCTCATGTGCAAGCTGCTTGAGAGTGAGGGACAACCTCTGGATGAGAACTACACTGAGAAGGAGAGCATTAGCGAGGAATGCACCCAACCATCCTCAATATGATTGTGTCCGATTCTTCATTTTCTTAATTTTATGTGAATGAGTTACTGTCTTAGTTCTGTTTGGATGTGTTGGACATTCCGTTGTCAGCATGAGCCATGCGTGCCGGGGAAGAGAGGCCAAGGTGTGAAGATTGAACTCTTTTGTGTTCCTTTTTATTATTCTTATTATTTTTTTTGAAAAGGAGCATATATTAAGCCAAAATCAGTATGTACAAAGAGAAACTAAAACAAAAGCCGTACATTACAAAAAGCAAAATGAACAAGAGAACTTCAGGTGATGCCTTATTTGTCATAGTTATTGCCATTCTGTTGCTGGAATCTTGTTCTTTGCTCTTCTTGGACTCTGGACTGGGTCTGCTGGGGATATAGAAGCTGTATATGAGGATCCAAAACAAAACGAAAAACCGTATTAAGTATTGGGGCCCACATTTTGTGAATCTATTGGCGTTTCTTTTTGGCCAATAAATACTCAAACATACCACACATGCTACACAAGTCCCTTGCCAAATGGAGCTGCAACCAGTTTCTTTTGAGAGGAGGATGCCTCGCCATTGAGCTTTCAGTGGATTGGCCGATCTTGAAGAAACAAAAGGTTGAGCTATACAATGCCCAAGGTATTTGAGGTTGCTTTGATCTCGTGCCACATACTTGATTTCTCATAAGATCATAATTTCTTTCTGCAAAACAGCAATTATAAAATCACTATGGCCCTGCAAAACTGCAGAAGTGATAGTCATGGATCTGTCTGGTTTGAAGCCATCCAAATAAGGCCTGAAGTTCTGGTTCCGAAGTGCTATGCTTTCTAGTTTGGGATGCATGCCCTGTTTACATACGTCCAGTTGATCACTTAAGATGTCCCAGAAAAACCTAAGTTTGTAGCGTTTTGTTGTGTTATTATTATTATTATTAACTACGTTGAGCTACTGGTCCACGAGCGAGTGATACTGGGTCGATCCCAGGGCATGTGTGTGAAATTAAGAGCCCATTTGGCATTATTCTTGCATGAGGTTGGGTTGTGCTGAAAATAAGATTGTGCGGAACTTATTTGGCGACATTATATCAGATTGTTCTCCTAAGAATAGTATATGCAGAACTTATTTGATGACATTTTATCAAATAGATTTCTAATTTGACAATTCGGTATTAGTTAGATGTGATATTTATATTTGGGTTTTGAGTGACCTATTCGTGTTGAATCAAAACGGTACCCTAAATAATTTATCACCATCTAATGAGTGGAACATGGCTCAGATCTCTCAGATGTTGGTCAGCATCCAATGGAAATGGTCACATCCAATTGAAAAGGGAATGAATCTCTCTCTCTCTCCGACGACGAAAAGCCAGAACTTAAAAAGGAAATCCAAACGTAAAACCTTAATTCCAAAGAGAAGAACCCTCAGTAGGGCTGTCAATTGTGTTAATGAATTCGGGTAACGGGCTAACGAATTTGTATTAAAATCACCACAACTCGTACACGACCCGTCAAAAAATCCAACCCAAGTACGACTGTACATAATAAATTCATTCATAAATAAAGAAATGCACCAAAATTCATTGGATATAAATTTCACTCCATTTAATGGGAGGTTTTACATTCAATTTTGTAGGTACATCATACTCCCGATCGTGAGAACTCATCGATCGTTAATTACATCCTCAATGGAAAACCTCTGATTATCAAGACATTGAGTCAATAAAATTTACAAAGAAAATATTTGAAATAAATAAATAAAGCTCTTCGCCTTTGCTATCAGAAGTAGTTACTTTGGTTCACCAGGATCTTCATGATCATTTCTCGATTGGGTTCATGAATTTGATGATGACTTCTTTATATATATATATATATATATATATATATATATATATAAGGGGGCCACTCCTTGTATTTTTATTGGCTCATCATACTGGATTTGAAATGGCTAGGCCTCATTGTTGAATGAGTTGAGTTAATATTTGGATTATTATTCACCCCTTTTTAACCTGTATTTAGGCTATAATTTTGGCCATGTCTAGGTGGGATTTGAGTTGAGTTATGATTCATTCAGAACTATAATTTGGACGTTTTTATAACCCATTTAGAGTCATAGTTTGGACTGAATTTTTAAGCCCACTTTCAGCCAATATTTGGACAATATTTCAGGCCAATTTTGGCCAATTTTTGAGTTATAATCAGCCTAAATTTTACCATTGTTCCGACAGATTTTCAACTCATTTAAAAAGCAAATATGACCTGACTTTTAACCCATTTATAGAAACCAATTTGGGTCAAGGTTTAACCCATTTAGAGAAACTAGTTTGGGTCAAGGTTTAACCCATTTAGAGAAACCGGTTTGGTTCAAGGTTCAACCTATTTAGAGACACCATTTGGGTTGGCGTATAAACCCATTGGCAATCAATAGACCAATGTAGGCAATCACGCTAGCAGAGTGTACATCTCAGTCTTTTCTTAGGTTGGATAATGCCAAGTTAAATTGTTTGGCTACAGATTCAATACAAAATATATATAGCCTGGGTTCACTCCTTAATCTTTAGAACCCAATTTAGAAATGAGTTCAATGTTCTGCTTGAATCTAAGTCATGGGTTCAGGTCCTTTATTTACTTAAACCCAAACTTTTTATCCATGTCCATTGTAGCCAAATAACTGATTTTTAGCTTGTTTATAGGAGCGTGCTGAACTAGTTTTCAGTCTATTTGGATCCCTCTTTTAGACTGTGTTACAGCTCACCATATCCATCTACTTGGGGTGGCTTTTGACCTAATTAGAGCCCTAGTCTTAACCAAGTTCTCAACCTGTTTGCAGACAAGACCTGGCTATAACCCAGCCCAATTTCAGCAAGTGTTTAAACTAAAATCCTGCCCAGCTAAAATCCAACCCAAAATTCTGGCCTGATTTTTGACCCAATATTTTGGCTTGACCCAAAATCTGGCCTGATTTAGACCCAAAAATATGTCTTGAAAATCTGTATTGGATTAGATCCAATATTCCGGCCTAATCTTTGACTACCATTCTGGCCTGAGTTAAATCCAGAATTCTGGCCTGATCATTGACCCAAAATCTGGCCTGAATTAGACCCAATATTTTTTCTTGAATTGGACAAAAAAAATCTGGCCCTATTTAGGCCTAAAAATATGGCATGGTTTAAACCCAAAACCTGTCTTGAATTGGACGAAAAATTTGGTCTTATTTAGGACCAAAATCCTAGATTAAAACGGACCCAGAATTCTTGTCATTATATGAGTTGAGACCCTGGCCAATTTCAGCCTCTTTTGGGCCAATTCTTGAGACAGTTTACTAAGGATAATCTGGGCAAATTGTAAACCAATAAATAATGAGACAGTTTGCAATTTCAGTTTGAGCTGAAAAACCCATTTAGAGAAACCAATTTGGTCAACTTCTAGCCCATCTAGAGAAACCAGTTTGGGTCAAGTTGTAACCAATTTATAACTCTTCCATCGACCCTAAGAATCTCCTTCAACCACCACTGGAACTTGCCAATTAGAATCAGGGGCTACCATATGAGTAATTGGTTGATAAGAGGTGCAAGCTCCATGGAATCCAGGCCGTGGCATCCAAAATCCCCCGCTCCAAATTTTACTTCTGATTGTCCAACTTGGGGTTGGTTGTTTACAGGTTTCTGTCTATTTGGTTTTTATTTTTATTTTTTAGGAGAGCAGATTTTCTCCTTCCGAATCTCCATATCCAGGATTATAGCTATTTTTTTAGGAGGGCAGATTTCTTTTAGAGAAATCTGAATCTCCATTTTTTTTATGATAGGTGTAGATATTTTCTTTTAGGGAGGAGGGCAGAATTCCCTTGTTAGGGGATTCCGAATCTCCATTTGGGGAATAGCTATGATATATGAGGAAGATGAGATGATGTAATGGAGGAGATGAAATTGAGATGATGTGGTGTTTGGAGGGTAGATCCTTATTAAATAAAGATCCAAATCTCCAATAGGAGAAGATTTTGTTCATTCCTCTCTTCCTCTTTTTATTATCCTTCTTTTGGGTAGTAAGTGGAGGAATGGTTGTGGGCAGTTTTCAAAACTCCCCAACGGTGGGACCCTTGCTTGAATTTGTCAGGGGATTCCGAATCTCCATTTGGGGAATAGCTATGATATATGAAGAAGATGAGATGATGTAATGGAGGAGATGAAATTGAGATGATGTGGTGTTTGGAGGGCAGATCCTTATTAAATAAAGGTCCGAATCTCCAATAGGAGAAGATTTTGTTCATTCCTCTCTTCCTCTTTTTTATTATCCTTCTTTTGGGTAGTGAGTGGAGGAATGGTTGTGGGCACTTTTCAAAACTCCCCAACGGTGGGACCCTTGCTTGAATTTGGAGGAACAATAAAAATACATTTATGGGGAATTGAAATCTAGAACTTTTAGATGATATGCATTAGCTTCCACCACTTTACCAACAATTACTCATGTACTCTAAACTAATCATAATATTAGTTTATTAAAAAAAAATTGGTTTGAAGTTTTGATGACTTATGTCATTGAATCATGCTAATTTACTGGGCCTAGACCAATTTCCATCAGCATCTTTAATTTGGCAAAATTTTGACATCAACAAATGCCCCCTCGAGTCACGTATGTACAAACATTTGTACATTTGGGACTCGAAAAGTTTTTTTTTTTTTTTTATTTATATAGATATTGCAACATGACATGTATACAATTCCCTTTTTTTTTTAGTACATTAGGAAGGGAAATTGTCAGTGGGAAACGATTACCCTGGAATTGGCAGGAAAACTTTAGAACATTTGGCTTGTTTGAAGCAACTTTGCAGTGGAAGTATTGGACTCTATTCTACACGTGAAAAATTAAAGAAAGAAATTTCTTCCATTGAAGAGCATATTTTATCTCTTCAGGAGCAACTTGTGATGAAACGTCGTGAAGTTAATGAGATCCGTGATCATCTGCATGATTGTAAAAGAAACTGCAAGTTTGGACGATGCACTTTTTGATTCAAAGAATGATTTGAATTTAGTTGTTGAACAAAAATAGGATTTGGAAAGAGAAGTTTCCCAAGTTGTTCAGCAAAGGGAAAGCAAGCATCAAGCAATGACCAACTTGGAGTCAAGTTTGAGAGAGTTAATGCAAGAGCTGTTCTTATGTGAGTGGATCAAAATTTGTAGTAGATTACTTCATTTTAAATTTGGAATGAATCACTGTAATAAAGATCCATTTTATTTCTCTATCATTCTCATTTTGTGTATTTTTATGCATAATAACGTTTTATAAAACGTCCATTAATAGGAGGAAGTGTTTGATCTCCATCTTGTGTAAGCAATTGGTAAGCCCCATTGGTAAAGACTATTTGTACTACATAAGGTCCTTCCCATTTTTGGTCGAATTTTCCTCTCGACAAACGAGAAATCACAATAGGTCTTTTTACTGTGAGAACTAAATCTCCTTTTTTTGAAAGACCTTATCTTCACTTTCTTATTGAATGCATTTGATGCTCGAGCTTGATATGCTTCCAATTTTTGTTGTGCTTTAATTCTTTTTTCATCGAGTGCTTCTAATTCTTGAAGTCGAAGTTTGGCATTTTCATCATTAGTGAGTGATTCTTGTATGACAATTTTGAGGGATGGCAATTGTACATCAAAGGAAGGATTGCTTCTCCTCCAAAAACTAGTGAATAAGGTGTAATTTGGGTTGGAGTACGGACTGTTGTCCGATATGCCCACATGGCTTCAAATAATTTCTCATGCCAGTCTCTTTTATTTTTAGAGACTATTTTCTTAAGAAGTTTGCAAAGAGTCTTGTTAAATGCTTCTGCTACACCATTTGCAGGTGCATAAAATGCTGATGAAAAATAATGTTTAATTTTGTATTTTTCACAAAATCTCTGCATTTGTTGGTTCTTGAAAGGAGTTCCATTGTTGGTAATGATCCTTTGAGGGATGCCAAACCGATAAATTATATTTACTTGAATAAAGTTGACGGCATCCACAACTTTAACTGCTTTGAGTGGGATTGCTTCTGCCCACTTAGAAAAATAAAATGTGGCGACAAGACTGTGTTGGTGGTTGAGAGATGATGGTGGTTTTATGGGCCCAATAATATCAAGTCCCCATGCTTCAAATGGCCATGATGCTACCGTGGGGTGCAATGGTTCCAATGGTTGATGAATAAAATCTGCATGTATTTGACAAACATTGCATTTTTTTAGCAAAGTTCATTGAACCAGCAACCATAGTGGGCCAATAATATCCCATCCTCTTCAAATGCATATGGAGTTTTAGACTTGATTGATGTGATCCACAAGTTCATGAATGCGCTTCATTTAAAGCTTCACAAGATTCGATATCTGAAAGACATTGGAGTAGTACTCCATCTAACGATCATCTATATAAGACACCATTAAGTAGAACAAATCGTGGTGCTCTTATTCTGATGTCTTTCTTATCTTTTCAGTCTTAAGGGAGTCTTCCATATTGTAAAAATTCGATAATTGGTTGTCACCAATCTATCGTTTCGATTTCCATTGCTGAGATGATATTGCTAGTTTCGATTGGAGTTTTTTTCAAAACTAATTGAATATTTAGGATAATTCGCCTTTCCTCAATCTTGATTGACAAATTAATTCTATTTGTTTGGGCTAGAGTTGCGGCCAAATTAGCAAGCGCATCTGCTTGGGTATTCAGTCCTCTTAGTATGTGATAGAGTTGGAAATTTTGAAAATTCCCAATCAAATTCTTAGCTCTTTCAAAATATTTGATTAGCTCAGGCTTTCTCACTTCATAAAGGCCTGTTAATTGATTAACAACGAGTTGTGAATCTCCATGTACAATAAGAGATTTAACACCCATTTGAAGTGCTAACTCTAATCCAATGATTAACGCTCCATATTCAGCTATATTATTTGTACATGGCTCAACCAAAACAAATGAATATGGAAGTCTTCCATTTTTTGGAGTCAAGAATATAACTCCAGCCCCAGCTCTTGATCTTTGTGACGCACCATGGAAAAACATTTCCCAAGGCTTATGAATTTCAGTACAAAAAACCTCTTCATCTGGCAAATTTTTAGATAATGGTGAGTTATCATGAATTAGATGTGTTGTAAGAAAGTCAGCCAGTTCTTGTCCTTTTACTGCTTTTTGAGGAACATAAGTGATTTCAAATTCCGATAACAAAAGCGTCCATTTTGCAAGGCGCCCTGATAAAGTTGGCTTTGACATTAAATATTTCAAAGTGTCAGCTTTAGAAATGAGACGAATTGAATGCTCAAGGAAGTAATGTTGCAGCTTTTGTATTGCAAATATTAGTGCCATACACATTTTCTCGATAGGTGAGTAATTGTAATCTGCACCAACGAGTGTCCAACTGAGATAATAACAAGCATTTTCTTTTCCTTGTCCATTTCTTGGGCTAGGAGTGCACCCAATGAATGATCTAAAGCAGTGATATAAAGAATCATTACTTTTCATTTTATTGGTGCTGCCAATACAGGAGGATTCGTAAAATATCTTTTTATGTTTTCTAAAGTATTTTGACATTCTTCATCCCATTCAAATGAGACTCCTTTTTTCATTAACTTAGAAAATGGTTGACATCTTCTGGAGATATTGGAAATGAATCTTAGGATATAAGCCAATCTACCTTGAAGACCCCTTAGTTCGCTTAAACTGCGGGGTTGTGGCATATTGAGTATAGCTTTTCTTTTATCAGGGTTGTTGAGATCTAGGGCCTACAAGAAGAGATAAAGCACGTAAGAAAACACAGATTTACGTGGTTCGACTTTTGGCCTACGTCTACGGGTGGACGGGAGAAATCACTATGCAATCAGAAGAAGTGTACATTCTAGAGACTCTAAGTCTCTATTTATAAAATCAGCCGCAAAACCCTGTTACACCCAAACACTACTTCTTAATCATAGTGGACCTATAACTTGCCTATTTCTAATCACAGTACAAGTTCGGCAATCCAGGGGCCTGGTTAATCAAGATTAATTAACTTCTATTAAGCCATACAAATTAAAAAATCTCCACCTTGGCGAACATTGAAGCTGATCCTCATACACAAAACACGTCTCACAGTCTCCACCTGCGCTTTAGGGCACTCAGGTACTGAGCACATCAACCAAGTCCAAGCAATGCTTGAACTTGAATTTAACCCATTCCTTCATGAATGCACCAAATCGCTTGTACCATTGTCCAGAAGTTTGCTTCGACCCGTACAATGATTTCTTCAAACTGCATACATTATCATGAACCTTAAACTGCACTCTAAATGCACTGGAAGCTCCTTCCTCTTTCTTGTAGAACTGCTTGCATCCGATGGCCTGATCTTCCTTATCAAGAGACTCCATCTCTTCAGTCATAGTTGCTACCTGTTGACTACTTTCTAGCCCTTCCATTAATTCAAGAGACTCATTCGTCAATTCGTATACAACCATATCATCACGGCCACTGTCTGATGTTGACGCGTACGTCGTCATATCCTCGAAACTGTATCTAACCACCGGTTTCCTTTCTCTCTGCGGTCTATCACATCTACTGCACAGTCTGACTATTCCTTGCATCCTGGGAGGAACCAGATGCACTCTCCTTCCTCAGTAGGATGTATGACTACACCTGAATGGTGTCACTGTTGCTACCTACTTTTGTCTCCTCCACATGCTATTTTGCTTCGAGTAAAGCATCCTCATGAAATGTAACATCCATACTGATGATAAATCTGGGCGAATCTTGATAGGTACACCACAACCTGTATCCTTTCACCCCAGAAGCATATCCCACCAAGATGCACTTCACAGCCCTTGATTCTAACTTATTGGTTTTCACGTGAGCATAAGCCGGACAATCGAAGATTCGCAAGTTAGAATAATCAGCTGAATTACTTGACCACATTTCTTCCGGTGTTTTGTAACCAATCTTTGTGTGTGGAGACCTATTTATTAGCTTGCAACATTTACTGCCTCAGCCCAAAAGTCCTTGGACAATCCTGTAGTAGACATTATACAATGAGCTCTTTCTAAGATCGTTCTATTCATCCTCTTTGCAACTCCATTTTGCTGCGGAGTTTCTGTAGTGGTGTAATGCTGAACTATGCCATGATTTTTGCAATAGTTCTCAAACTATGTCGTTTTGTACTCCTTGCCATTACCTGTCCTTAACTTCTTTACCTTCCTGCCAGTCTGTTTCTCAACCGTTTCCTTCCATCGTTTGAATGTAACAAAGGTCCGATCCTTTGTCTTTAGAGTATAAACCCAGACTTTCCTTGAATAATCATCAATAAAAGTCAGCATAAATCGGGACCTGCCATTGGAGTAAACCTTAGAAGGCCCCCATACATCTGAATGAACATAATCAAGGATGCTTTTCGTGCGATGAATACGTGTCTTGAAACTGATATTTCAATGCTTTCCAAAGATGCATCTCTCACAGAAATCCAACTTGCCTATCTTTGTGCCACATAGCAAATTCTAATTGCTCATTATCGTCAATCCCTTCTCACTTATGTGACTTAGGTGCAAGTGCCATAAGTACGTTGAGACAGATTCATTGTCATCTGAGGAAGACACCACGACTCCACTTGTAACTGTATTTCCGGACAAAACATACAAGTTTCAACCCTATTGCCTCTCATAAGAACCAGAGCACCCTCCATAGCCTTCATAACTCCACCTTTAGCTGAGAACTTACAACCGTCGAAGTCCAAGGCACCAAGAGAAACAAGATTCTTTTCTAAATCAGGAATATGCCGAACCTCTGCCAACGTTCTGACGATTCCATCATGCATCTTGATTTTCACTATTCCAATTCCAACCGTCTTACATGCAACATTGTTGCCCAGCAAGACATTACCACCGTTGATTTTTCTATAAGTGGTAAACCAGTCCCTATTGGGATATATGTGGTAGGAACAACCCGAATCAAGAATCCATTCATCCTGACGAAAAATTCCATTTTCAATCACAGAAAGTGCATTGTCGGAAAAATAATCTGATCTTTCGTCTACAACACTAACTGAATCATCAGATGACGAATCTTCTATTATTTCTTTCCCTTTCCTTTGTCTTTTGGGATAGTTTTTTCTGATGTGCCATTTCTTATGGCAATAATAACATTTAATGTTTTTCCTGTTGGATCTATGTTTGCCCTTACTACTGGAGTCTTTTGCTCTTCCTCGTACTACCAAACCCTCACCCGAACCATCATTGTCAGCCGAAACCTTTTTCTTCAACTCCTTAGATTTCAAGGCTGCCTCTACATCCTCTTTGGACATAGTATCTCTACCATACATCATGGTATCAACAAAATGCTCATAGGAGGGTGGTAACGAGCATAAGAACATGATAGCTTGGTCCTCATCATCAATTTCAACATTGATATTTTTCAGATCCATGATAGCTTTTGTGAAAGAATCAAGGTGAGTTGAAATAGATGTACCTTCTTGCATTTGTAAGGTGAACAACCGCTTATTCAGATATAAGCGATTTGTGAGAGACTTCGTGATGTACAAGTTCTGCAACTTCTGCCATATGCCAGCAGTAGTTTTCTCCTGAGCAACCTTTCGTAGTACACCATCGCTCAGAAACAGCAGAATCTGACCGTACGCTTTCTCCAGCAACTCATCCTTCTCATCATCTGACAGTTTGTTTGATAAAGCATTCTTTCCCTTTAAAACCTTATGCAACCCATTCTGAACCAGCAAAGCATGTATCTTCAAATACCACAGAATGAAATCGTTGTTTCCATTGAATTTCTCAATTCCAAACTTCATAGCCATTCCGCGAATCTTTCACAGTACCTGTGTAGATTTGGTCACCACGAGCATGCTGGAAGAAATGGCTTTGAAATCCGACTCTGGATGACTAAGATATCGCAGAAACTTGTTTCTACACTCCAATCAGTCAATCTCCTTCATTGACCGTTGAACAGCCAATCTTCTTCCACTACCACGTAGATCTGTTCGTAACGAATCCGTAGGTTCAAACGGATCTCCAATCAGACTCTAGATCTCCAAGATATCGCGCATACAAACTTCAGCCTTCGATATGGTCAAACCTGTCTTTGACCGTACGGATTTGCTGACGTCAGCGCTGTACCAGCGCCTTTTCCTGCAGGCTATCTTCTGTTTCGATGATGAAACAGATATGCCCACGGTTTCTTCTTCCCTAACATCTCTTTTCTTCCCTCACAGTGATGGTGCAGTTGGCGACAGCTGCAGGGATCTCACGGTCTCCTTCTCCAATTCCAGCGATCAACTTCCGGAACCAAAAGAAACCAACCGAGATCGTCTCACAGTCCTTCTCCTTCTTTGCAATCTGTGTGGCCCACCGAGATCAAACGATCTCCCTCTGTATGATCTAGGAAACACTATCTCAATCTTGAGATCTAATCCGTCGATCGTGCAGCAACAACTCTAGCCCTCTGAGATCCGATCTGTTCAATCTCCTCCGATCACGTTGTAACGCTCTGATACTAGTTTGTTGAGATCTAGGGCCTACGAGAAGAGATCAAGCACGAAAGAAAACAAAGAGATTTATGTGGTTGGACTTTTGGCATACGTCCACGGGGGACGAGAGAGCCTACGTCCACGGGGAGACGGGAGAAATCACTATGCAATCAAAAGAGGTGTACATTCTAAAGACTCTGAATCTCTATTTATAATATCAGCCCCAAAACCCTGTTACACCCAAATACTACTTCTTAATCACAGTAGACTTATAATAGGCCTACTTCTAATCACAGTACAAGTTGGGCAATCCAAGGGCCCGGTTAACCAAGATTAATTAACTTTTATTGAGACATACAAATTAACAAGGGTTAACTTCGATTCTGTTATGTCGTACAACGAAACCCAAGAATTTTCCTGATGTAACTCCAAATGCACATTTAAAGGGGTTCATTTTGTATTGATTTTTACGTAAACATTCAAAAACTTCTTTTAAGTCATTAAGGTGTTGAGATCTATCTTTTGATTTAATAATTAGATTATCAACGTAACATTCCACCTTTTTATGTAAGAGGTCTTTAAATATTTGAGACATAGCTCATTGATATGTGGCTCCTGCATTTTTTAAACCAAATGGCATAACTGTATAACAGAAAATGCCTTTAGGGGTTCTAAATGCTGTGAGTTCCTGATCTCTTGGATCCATTTTAATTTGGTTATACCTAGAAAATCCATCCATGAAGGATAAAGCTTTGAAACCAGTTGCGGCATCTGCCATAAGTTCGGTGATGAGGAAAGGGAATTCATCTTTTGAGCAGCATTTAAGTCACGAAAGTCTACACAAACACGGAGTTGTCCATTTTTCTTTTTGACTGGGACAATATTTGCTATCCATGTGGGATATTTTACTTCGCAAATGAAATTGGCTGCTTGGAGTTTATTAATTTCTAATTCAATTTAAACAGCAAGGTCCGGATGAAAAAGACGACGTACTTGTTTAACTGGTCGCTTAGAAGGATCTACTGCTAATTTATGAGTTGCTACTTTTGGGTCTAGTCCTGGCATTTCTTTATAGGACCAAGCAAACACATCTTTGTACTTAGACAAGTAGGCAACATATTCTTTGACTTCATCATTGGACAATGAGTTGCTTACATAAGTAATTTTTGGTTCTTCTGGAGAACCTAAATTAATTTCTACAAGTTTATCCACTGTTGCCTGCCCCCCGTCCTCGAGTGATGGTGGTGCTTCTTCAGGCTCATTGACCAATTCTTCATCTTCCTTCCCCGCATCTTGCTCTTCACAACAGATCATGTTGACAGAGTCCTGCATCCTATTATCATGATGAAGGATTTTCCTTTTGATTTGTTCTTTTTGGGATTTTTTTTGTTGAACTGTATCTCTACCCATTTCATAGCCTATCATAATGTATTTTAAGGCATCCTCTGAAATAGAACCATATTGATATTTTGACTTCTGCATTTTTCTTGAGACCGTGTGTTTGTCATGAACATCTTGGCCTAACCTTAAATCATTCATCATTTTGACCAATCTTTTTCTTATTTCTTCTTTTCTTTGTAATTTGCATTTGCGAAATTGACTTTGAATTTTCTCCTTCGCAAAATCGAGAGCCACATAATGCCTGCTTAGGTATCCCATACTTAGGATAGAAGCCATCATGTTTTGCTTGTTCCAATCGATCGAATACTGAGATCTGAGAGGTCTGCAACAACTTTGCGCCTTTTCTTTTAGGGGATGACTTTCTTTTCCAGCATCTTTTTGGCTTCTTTTCTACCAGATATTTTGCATTAATCTGATAAGTTGTTGCCTTTTGCTTTCCTATACAAATAGGTTCAGGCTTGAGAGCATATTTTTGAGCTTCCGTTCTAGAAGGAAAAGGCTCAATTATTCCCCCTTCTTTCAAACTAGTTGGATTTTCAATGTCGTAACCCATTTTTTGCATCATTTTAACAGAATTTGGGTGATAACGACTAATATCCACCAAGCTTGTAGTTGATATTTCATTAGATTCCTCGGGTAACTTTGACACCTCACCATGCACAAACTTGATGAGTGGGTATTTTTCATTTTCAATTAGGAGAGTTTGATTTTCTTCCTATGGAATAGAGGTGTCTATTTTGGTTAAAGGGATAATGATTTCTTTCAAGACCTCCTTTGTCTCCTGAACTGGATATAGTAGAGATGCCCTTGATTTTCTCTAAGATTTTGGAATATATTGAAAAGTTGGTCTCCTTTTCGAGTCATACTTTTTGCTTGATTTTATTTGAGGATCTTCTTCAATCTTAGTTATGGTTTCACGCCCAACATAAAACTTTGTATCTGCAAAATAGGATTCTACTTTGGTGAAAGGATTTTCGTCAGCAATCACCTTTTTCTAAATACCCTTGCAGAAATACTTGAAACATTGGTGTAATGTTGAAGGAATGATTCCATGCTCATGCAACTAAGGTCTTCCGAGTAACACGTTGTAAGATGTTAGAGCATCAATAACATGAAACACGCCCTTAGTAGTCAAGTCACCAACTGTAAGCTTGAGCTTAATCGTTCCCAAAGCTTGTTGGCTACTTTGGTTGAAACCAATTATAACCAAGTTTGAAGATTCAAGATCATTCACTGTCATGCCGAAGATAATATGTCTTGAGAGGAATAAGATTAACCGCGGACCCACAGTCTAGCATTATTCTGTTCATTTTGACTTTTGCAAGAACCCCTTTCACAAATAAGGGTCTGTTATGTGCCTTCGTCCCTAGAAGAAGATCTTCATCCGTGAAGGAGATTGTAGCAAAACAGGTTGTACAAATATTTGGGCTAAATGCACTCTCAAATTCTATCTCAGTTTGATGTACTTCATGGAGAAATTCATTGGGGTCAAGGAGGGATTTGATAAGAGCCTTTCGAATATGTTGTGAAAGTCTTAAAACATCATATACACTTAGCGGTTCTTGAATCTTTTTCAAATGTGCCAAGACAACATATTTTGTTGGAGGCTTTTCATTCACAACTTTCTTTGCCCCCTGTTGAGAATGTACACTTGTAAACTCATTTCCTTCAACTGCCTTTTCTTTGGATTTCTTTTCAACCTGTGTTGTTCTCTCTGGTAACTGTTTCCCTAAACGAAGATGGATTGGGCAGGATTCATTAGAGGTTTGCTCCATAGTTTCTTCTTTAGGGGTGTCATTTTCTTCAATTTCATCATGCTCTTCTTCAGTGGACTGAACCATGTGGCACGATGCTGCTTTTAATTGAGAGTCAATTTGATTTTCATCTCTTTTCATTTCATCCTGGTCAGCAACGAAGTCTACCATCATGATCTGGATAAACGAACCATCCCAATGATCAATTGTGAGTTACTCATGTTCCTGTTCAATTTCTTCAATAAAAACACTATTTGTGTTATCATTTTTCTTTAGGTGAGTTATGATGCAGATTATGATTGGATTATTGGGATCACCATCCAAGTGTGCATATGGTGGGGGAACATAGCTCGTCCTTTCTTCATCCCATGGAGTGTTCTCAAAATTTTCTAGTAAACTAGGCTCTATCAAGAAGGTCCATGGTAGTCCTCTTTCAGCCAACTCTTCTCTTGCCATTAATCTTTCTGCTTTCTCTTCTTCATCAAATGTATTTTCAGACCAATCTGAGAAGTCTGAAAATTCATCCATATGATCTTCCAACCACTGAGTTATTTCAATGATCTCTGAGAGAGATTCTATATCTAAATTATAATTGACTTCAAAACTAGTATTGTAATAAGAGGTAATTTCTACCTTTTTCGGGTTACCTTCAACTTCATTTTTTTGTTTAGTGGCTATGTGAGTTAAAAAGAATTCAGGTGGCATATATTCCCTTAGTGTCACTGGGACTCTAATTTTTGATATGATGGTTGCTTGCTGGTAATGAGCTCTATGTTTGATCACATATTTCCTTTTCTTTGCAAGCATTTCACTTTGTTGAAGTGGCTTACTTTTTGAAACATATGTCTTTTCTTGAGGAGAGTTTGATGTAATAACTTTTAGAGTTCTACCCTTACTTGATTTTTTATTCCTTTTCTTTAGAGTAGTAATCTCCTCCCACTCCTATTTTTCAAGGGCAAATACAAGGTTAGCATCAGCAGTTGCTTTGTTTTCTGCAGTCTAATTTCCTACTAACTTGATGGTCCATCATCTATCAGAGCTTGTATCTTTTCTTTCAAGACAAAGCAATCGACAGTTTTATGATTAGTCATCCAATGGTATTTGTAGAATTTTGGATGATCGACTTTATCAACGTCATCAAGCTTCTTTGGCTCTGGTAATTCCAATAAATTTTTCTCCAAGAGTTCTTCAAGGAGGTCTTCAACGTCTTCATTTGGAAAAGGGTAAACCTTCTCCATTCTTTCTTTTAATGATGCATAATTTTCTCCAGTGTTTTTCTTTTGTTCTGATTAACAGGTTTATCCACTTGTTTGTCTTTGGATTTCCCAACTTCAGCAACAATGACCTCTTTCTTTGGCGATGCTTTCTGATTAGTTGTTGACTGTGATGGTGTCACCTTCATAGTTCTGGCAACTTCCTTATTATGCCTTAAAGTGGAATTTTCCAAGTCATGAGCCCTTTGATTTAAGGCTTCAAAAGTTTCCATAGGTGAGGCTAGAAGAGGATGACGCGTCTCATGATTTAGACCCCTCAAGCAAAGTTTGATTTTTTACCTTTCAGAGAGTGGGGTAGGACAACGGAGACTAAGATCTCTCCATCGTGATATGTATTGCTTTGCAGTTTCATTGGGTCGCTGAGAGGCTTCAGTGAGTTCTTCAATCTCGACTTCTCGACTAATGCTGTAAAAGTGTTGAAGAAATGCATGTTTCATATCCTCCCATGTTGCTATTGACCCAGTTAGCAGGTGTGAATACCATGTGAAAGCCGCTCCTTTTAATCCTGTTACAAATTGTCGCAAAAGGACAGCTGGGTTTTCGTTGTGTCTCCACATAAAGCAACAAAATGTGCTAAAAATTCACTCGGATCACCTGAACCGTCGAATTTTTCAAATTTGGGCACTGTATATCCCAGTGGAATGGGGCTTCATCCATGTGGGATGGATAAGGTTTTTGGTAATCAAAATCAATTTTCCCAGTAGGCGTTGTGACTTCTTTGACTGTTCGAAGCACAAAACTTTGAGGGAATTTAGATCAACACTATCATTTTATAAACCTGAGGAGCGATCCTTAGATGGATTTTGTTTCAATGAGGCAATTTCTGCTTCCTTTTTATTTAACTTCTGTTACAGTTCAACTATTATCTCCTCCATTGTTTTATCTACTTCGGCTCCTGTAACGAGAACATCAGCGAACGATTTCTGTGAAATAGATGGAGATGATGGAGTGCTGACGTTATTGTGCGCATATGGCAGAAATTCTTCCTCCATGAAGATGGCCTCGGGTTGATTGTTTAGTGGGTTACTCGAGAAAGAGGACTCTTTTGCTGAGTTTGACGAGGATGAAGAGTCAATTGAGTTGACAGATTTTGTAGTCTTGCCTTTTCGAGTCTTGTTGCTTTTTTTTCTTTGAGGCTTCTGCCTTTTCGAGTCTTGTTGCTTTTTTTTCTTTGAGGCTTTGATGTGAGAACTACGAGATCACGCCTTTGTGCTGAAGACGATCCCTCACTTGTCCTTTTTGATTGACTTCGAGTTTGTGGGCGTGATTGACCCTCAGAGGTAACCATTATTGCCACAATAGTCATTGGGATCTTAGGCGTTTTGAAAACGCACTGAAGATTTGATGACTTCATTAGAGGTGCAAATTGGGATCCAAGAGCCGGGGTGTCCTTTGCCACATGAATCTTGCCCCTAGCATGTGGCGTCTTCTTTAGATCAAATGGTGACACACTACCAAACACTAGAGTAGGCAGGGCCAAGGCAGCTATACGGATGATTTTTTGTGCCAATTTGACTTTGAGTGCTGCTTCAGCAATAACGATCACCTTACGACTGTTGAATGCAATTGTTGATTCCATTTCCCCCCCCTGTAATTTCCAATGTAGAATTTAGTTAAAAGAATCAATAAATCCTTTCAAGATGAGATGAAGAGTATGTCCCACCAGGTGTGCCAAAAATTTGTACACAATAAATTCATGAATAAATAAAGAAATGCACCAAAATTCATTGGATACAAATTTCCCTCCATTTAATGGGAGGTTTTACATTCAATTTTGTGGGTACATCATACTCCCGATCGTGAGAACTCATCGATCGTTAATTACATCCTCAATGGAAAGCCTCTGATTATCATGACATTGACTCAATAAAATTTACAAAGAAAATACATGAAATAAATATATAAAAATAAATTGTCAAGTTCCTGCTCTTCGCCTTTGCTATCAGAAGTAGTTACTTCGGTTCACCAGGATCTTCATGATCATTTCTCGATTGGGTTCATGAATAGATGAATTTGATGATGACTTCTTTATATATATATATATATATATATAGAAGTGGGCCACTCCTTGTATTTTTATTGGCCCATCATAATGGATTTGAAATGGCCAGGCCTCGTTGAATGAGTTGAGTTAATATTTGGATTATTATTCACCCCTTTTTAACCTGTATTTGGGCTATAATTTTGTCCTATGTCCGGGTGGGATTTGAGTTGAGTTCTGATTCATTCAGAACTATAATTTTGTACGTTTTTATAACCCATTTAGAGTCATAGTTTGGACTGAATTTTAAACCCAATTTCAGCCAATATCAGGACAATTCTGGCCAATTTTTGAGTTATGATCAGCCTAATTTTTACCATTGTTCGGACTGATTTTCAACTCATTTAAAAGAAAATATGACATGACTTTAACCCATTTATAGAAACCAATTTGGGTCAAGGTTTAGCCCATCCAGAGAAACTAGTTTGGGTCAAGGTTTAACCCATTTAGAGAAACCAGTTTGGTTCAAGGTTCAAACCATTTACAGACACAATTTGGGTTGGCGTATAAACCCATTGGCAATCAATAGACCAATGCAGGCAATCATGCTAGCAGAGTGTAAATCTAAGTCTTTTCTTAGGTTGGATAATGCCAAGTTAAATTGTTTGGCTACAGATTCAATACAAAATATATATAGCCTGGGTTCACTCCTTAATCTTTGGAACCCAGTTTAGAAATGAGTTCAATGTTCTGCTTGAATCTAAGTCATGGGTTCAGGTCCTTTATTTACTTAAGCCCAAACTCTTTATCCGTGTTCATTGTAGCCAAATAACTGATTTTCAGCTTGTTTATAGGAGCTGCAGAACTAGTTTTCAGTCTATTTGGGTCACTCTTTTAGATTGTGTTTCAGCTCACCATATCCACTTACTTGGGGTGGCTTTTGACCCAATTAGAGCCCTAGTCCAACCAAGTTCTCAACCTGTTTGCAGACAATATCTGGCTGTAACCCAGCCCAATTTCAGCAAGTGTTTAAACTAAAATCCAGCCCAGCTAAAATCCAACCCAGAATTCTGGCCTGGTTTTTGACCCAATATTTTGGCTTGACCCAAAATTTGGCCTGATTTAGACCCAAAAATATGTCTTGAATTAGACCCAAAATCTGGCCTTATTTAGGCCCAAAATCTGGCCTGAATTAGACCAAGAATTGTATTGGATTAGATTCAATGTTCTGGCCTTATTTAGGCCCAATATTCTGTCTTGAATTAGACCAAGAATTCTTCCCTCGGTCAGACCCATAATTATGGCCCAAAATCTGTATTGGATTAGATCCAATATTCTGGCCTGATCTTTGACTACCATTTTGGCCTGAGTTAAGTCCAGAATTCTGGCCTGATCTTTGACCCAAAACTGGCCTTAATTAGACCCAATATTTTGTCTTGAATTGGACCAAAAAATTCTGGCCTTATTTAGGCCCAAAAATCTGGCATGGTTTAAACCCAAAACCTGTCTTGAATTGGACCCAAAATTTGGTCTTATTTCGGACCAAAATCCTGGCTTAAAACGGACCCAGAATTCTTGTCATTATAAGAGTTGAGAGCCTGGCCAATTTCAGCCTCTTTTGGGCCAATTCTTGAGAAAGTTTACTAAGGGTAATCTGGGCAAATTGTAACCCAATAAATAATGAGAAAGTTTGCAATTTCAGTTTGAGCTGAAACCCATTTAGAGAAACCAATTTGGTTCAACTTGTAGCCCATCTAGAGAAACCAATTTGGGTCAAGTTGTAACCAATTTATAACACTTCCATAGACCCGAAGAAGCTCCTCCAACCACCACTGGAACTTGCCAATTAGAATAAGGGGCTACCATATGAGTAATTGGTTGATAAGAAGTGCAAGCTCCATGGAATCCAGGCCGTGGCAGCCAAAATCCCCTGCTCCTGATTTTACTTGTGATTGTCCAACTTGGGGTTGGTTGTTTACAGGTTTCTGTCTATTTGTTTAAGTAGATTTTTTTTTTAGGAGAGCCGATTTTCTCCATCCAAATCTCCATAGGCAGGATTATGGCTATGTTTTTTAGGAGGGCAAATTTCTTTTAGAGAAATTTGAATCTCCATTTTGTTTCATGATAGGTGTAGATATTTTCTTTTAGGGAGGAGGGCAGAATTCCCTTGTCAGGGGATTCCGAATCTCCATTTGGGGAATAGCTATGATATATGAGGAAGATGAGATGATGTGTGTCCGGAGGGCAGATCCTTATTAAATAAATATCCGAATCTCCAATAGGAAGTGAATTGAAGATGTGATGTAGAATGAGACGGAGAAGATGGAGTGAAGGGGAAGATGATGTAAAATGAGATGGAGAAGATGGAGTGAAGGGGAAGATGATATAGAACTCTCATCCTTTTCTCTTTCCCTTTCTTTTCTCTTCTCCTTCTCTTCTTTTTCTTTTCTTTCTCTTCTTTGCTAGCAAAAACAGCCGAGTCTCCTTTGTTCATTCCTCTTTTCCTCTTTTTATTATCCTTCTTTTGGGTGGTTATGATAACTACCATAAATGGAGTGAGTGGAGGAATGGTTGTGGGCAGTTTTCAAAACTCCCCAACGAGTTTCTTTGAATGTGTCTTATGACCATATTTATTTGATCAACTTGTGGGGTCTTATGACCATATTTATTTGATAAACTTGCGGGACCTTTACTTGAATTTGGAGGAACAAAAAATAAAGGGAAATTCTATTTGTGGGTGTGCTCAGCACAAGGGGAGGGTGCATATAGAATTTCCCAAAAAGAAAACATTTATGGGGAATTGAAACCTAGACCAGTAGCTTCCACCACTTTACCAACAATTATTCATGTAGTTTAAACTAATCATAATATTAGTTTACTAAAAAAAAAAATTGGTTTGAAGTTTTGAAGACTTATGTCATTGAATCATGCTAATTTACTGTGCCTAGACCAATTTCCATCAACATCTTTTATTTGCCAAAATTTTGACATCAACAACGAATCTTTAATTTAATGGGTTACACGACTCAACCCGTTAACCCATTAAGTAATTAAGTCGTTTTAAAAATTAAAAGAAAATTCATACAAAAATATATAAGGAGAAAAATATACAAGCCACACGAAACTGTAAGTGAAAATCTCGAGTGGATCCCACCTAAAACCCCACCGTAAAATAATAAATTTCAATTTATTCTTTATGAATATAATTTAATTCTAGCTACACAGGGACTGAAAAATGTTTAATTGGTTAAGTGGGTTGTTAACGGGTAACTGGTTTACTTCGTACACGACCCTTTAACTTAATGTATTAACGGGTTTGACCCGTTAACGACCCAAACCCATAAAAAGCCCACCCAAATCCGTTAATTTCGTGTGAGTTCGTATCGTGTTAATGGGTCGTGTGGCATTTTGACAGCCCTAGTTTTTAGATATTCATTTTTTTTTTTTTTTATGTAACCTAGAAAAGGGGGAGGACCCTAAGACTCATGACACAACTCACATATGACAGGAGAGATAGACACAACTTACATATGCAAGGTGATGGAAGCTCACACGTGAGGAGACAGACACAACTCTTACATGTGAGGTGATGGAAACTCACACATGCAAGGTGAATAAACACAGTTTATACATGTGAGGAAATAAAAACTCACATATGCAAAGAGGGAGGAGGTAGGGTTCAAACCTAAGACCTCCCAATAGTAAGGAGCCGTTGTTTTTGTTGTTGTTGAGGACAGCATTAGACGTCTTTTTGTTGTTGTTGAGGAAAGCATTAGACATCCATTTTTTGTTGACGAAAGCTTCCCCCCGCATCCTTCTTTATCGACATTACCTGATATATAATGTTTTATGTGTGTACAAGAATTAATCTTTCCTTTTCTTGCTGCTTGCAAAAGAATCTAGTTGGACATTCCGGGCTAAACGGCCGTGGTTCCAACTTTTTGGAAAAGTTCCATGAGTCAGTTAACTACTTGGACCGGTATAGGCATCCCCCATTTGTGCTGGTTTTGGAATCGGATACCCCGTGTGCGGGCGTGGTGTGTGTATTATTGGATTTGGATAAGATCGAATGCTTGGATTTCTTTCTCTCATAGGAGAATTTCCATATATATATATATATATATGTAAGTGCAAAAAACTTCACACCCACTTAAATAGATGATGAACTTCTTTTGGGGAAGACTATACGCCGGAGAGCCTGCAAGGGGGAGAGAAGAGAAGGTCAGAAGACCCTTGCTGCTGTTAGCACAAGGCCCTCCGATGCGTAAGTTAGTGCGGTCACTAGACAAAGGATGGAGAAGAAGAAGAGAGGCAGAGTGCCTGTGTATTTTCTTGCTTACCGGGTCATGGAGCTTGCTCCTTGTATTTGTAGCTGAAGTCCTCTGACTTTGGTGATGGGGAGTCCCATCAGTGGTATGGGCGGTTCTGACATTGGTGGCTTTGACATGGGCGCATCCACCTACTGACAGCTCTCTGCCCGATGCCTATCATCACTACTCAACAAGTTCTGTAACGTGGTTGAGCTTCCATAAAGGTACAACCATCTGTACTTATTTCGATAAGTATTTCGGCGCTTCTGCCTAGGTGGGAGTGCCTGGCCGAGGTGAAGCTCTTGACCGAGATGAAGATCCTGGCCGAGGTGAAGCTCCTGGCCGAGGTGAAGATCCTGGTCGAGATGAAGATCCTGGCCGAGGTGAAGATCCTGGCCGAGGTGAAGATCCTGGCCGAGGTGAAGCACTTGAAACTATTGCTGAGATGAAATGCCTAGCTGAGCTGGTACTGTTACCACTACTAGAAAAGTCACTTTTAGCGACCGCCAAACGCCGTCGCTAAAAGTCTACTGGCGGTCGCTAAAAGTCTGTAGCGACCGCCTTGCGACCGCTAAAACGCCGTCGCGGAAACTTCGTCGCTAAAAGTATTAGCGACCGCCATGTGGCGGTCGCTAAAAGTATTTTTATATTATTTTTTTACTTTTGTTAAATAGTATTAGCGACCGCCATCGGCGGTCGCTAATAGTCATCCTGGCGGCCGCAAAAGCTATTTTAATTTTTTTTTTAATTTTAATTTTTTTAAAAAAATACCTTTAGCGACGGCCCGTGGCGGTCGCGAATAGTCATCCTGGCGGCCGCAAAAGCTATTTTAATTTTTTTTTAAATTTTTTTTTAAAAATACCTTTAGCGACGGCGAAAGGCGGTCGCTAATAGTCATCCTGGCGGCCGCTAATAGCCAGTGCATTTTTTTTTTCCAATTTTTTTCAAATTTCTCAATTTTATTCCTGTACCTGAATCTGTACCTGAATGGACAATATATGAATAAACTATATACAACTACTACCATCCATTACAACAACCAATAACAAAAACAAAATCTTATATTAATAATATTCAAAATATTACAAAAGTTCCAACAAATTATATATATCCAATACAAATCCAGTAATAAAAGTAAAAGAAAAAAGAAATCAAATTGTCCGTGGAGGTTGCCGTATGGATACGATGCTCTCAGACCTGAAAAAAAAGATAAACAAATATTAATAGTTAATTATAAAAATTGGCAATTTACAGCAAATATATAAAAGAAAAAATTCAAAATTTGAAATTTAAACCTACGTTTCAGTTTTATGAGGAATCCGGGAGTCGGAATCTCGTTCCGTCAGTTTCCGCAAGTCAGAAATGACTACGGGCACGTGCCCGTCCAGTTTCACGGGCAACGGAGCCCGTTTGTTCATTTTGGACCCCCGGAGGCCGATTTTCTAAGTTTTAAGTCAAAGTATCGAGTTAAACCTACGTTTCATCTTAACGAGGAATCCGGAAGTCGGAATCTCGTTCCGTCAGTTCCTGCAAGTTAGGAATGACTACGGGCAAGTGCCCGTCGAGTTTCACGGGCAACGGAGCCCGTTTGATCGTTTTGGACCCCCGGAGGCCGATTTTCTAAGTTTTAAGTGAAAGTATCGAGTTAAACCTACGTTTCAGCTTTACGAGGAATCCCGGAGTCGGAATCGCGTTCCGTCAGTTCCTGCAAGTCAAGAATGACCACGGGCACGTGCCCGTCCATTTTCACGGGCAACGGAGCCTGTTTGCTCGTTTTGGACCCCCGGAGGCCGATTTTCCAAGTTTTAAGTCAAAGTTTCGAGTTAAACCTACGTTTCAACTTTACGAGGAATCCCGGAGTCGGAATCGCGTTCCGTCAGTTCCTGCAAGTCAAGAATGACCACGGGCACGTGCCCGTCGAGTTTCACGGGCAACGGAGCCCGTTTGCTCGTTTTGGACCCCCGGAGGCCGATTTTCCAAGTTTTAAGTCAAAGTTTCGAGTTAAACCTACGTTTCAGCTTTACGAGGAATCCGGGAGTCGGAATCGCGTTCCGTCAGTTCCTGCAAGTCAGGAATGACCACGGGCAAGTGCCCGTCCAGTTTCACGGGCAACGGAGCCCGTTTGCTCGTTTTGGACCCCCGAAGGCCGATTTTCCAAGTTTTAAGTCAAAGTTTCGAGTTAAACCTACGTTTCAGCTTTACGAGGAATCCGGAAGTCGGAATCGCGTTCCGTCAGTTCCTGCAAGTCAGGAATGACCACGGGCACGTGCCCGTCCAGTTTCACGGGCAACGGAGCCCGTTTGCTCGTTTTGGACCCCCGGAGGCCGATTTTCTAAGTTTTAAGTTAAAGTATCGAGTTAAACCTACCTTTCAGCCTTACGAGGAATCCGGGAGTCGGAATCGCGTTCCGTCAGTTCCTGCAAGTCATGAATGACCACGGGCACGTGCCCGTCCAGTTTCACGGGCAACGGAGCCCGTTTGCTCGTTTTGGACCCCCGGAGGCCGATTTTCTAAGTTTTAAGTCAAAGTATCGAGTTAAACCTACGTTTCAGCCTTACGAGGAATCCCGGAGTCGAAATCGCGTTCCGTCAGTTCCTGCAAGTCAGGAATGACTACGGGCACGTGCCCGTCCAGTTTCACGGGCAACGGAGCCCGTTTTGCTCGTTTTGGACCCCCGGAGGCCGATTTTCTAAGTTTTAAGTTAAAGTATCGAGTTAAACCTACCTTCAGCCTTACGAGGAATCCGGGAGTCGGAATCGCGTTCCGTCAGTTCCTGCAAGTCATGAATGACCACGGGCACGTGCCCGTCCAGTTTCACGGGCAACGGAGCCCGTTTGCTCGTTTTGGACCCCCGGAGGCCGATTTTCTAAGTTTTAAGTTAAAGTATCGAGTTAAACCTACCTTTCAGCCTTACGAGGAATCCCGGAGTCGGAATCGCGTTCCGTCAGTTCCTGCAAGTCAGGAATGACCACGGGCACGTGCCCGTCCAGTTTCACGGGCAACGGAGCCCGTTTGCTCGTTTTGGACCCCCGGAGGCCGATTTTCCAAGTTTTAAGGCAAAGTATCGAGTTAAACCTACGTCTCAGCTTTACGAGGAATCCCGGAGTCGGAATCGCGTTCCGTCAGTTCCTGCAAGTCAGGAATGACCACGGGCACGTGCCCGTCGAGTTTCACGGGCAACGGAGCCCGTTTGCTCGTTTTGGACCCCCGGAGGCCGATTTTCTAAGTTTTAAGTTAAAGTATCCATTTAAACCTACCTTTCAGCCTTACGAGGAATCCGGGAGTCGGAATCGCGTTCCGTCAGTTCCTGCAAGTCAGGAATGACTACGGGCACGTGCCCGTCCAGTTTCACGGGCAACGGAGCCCGTTTGCTCGTTTTGGGCGCCGAGAGCCCTATTTTCTATGTTTTAAGTTAAAATATCGAGTTAAACCTACCTTTCAGCTTTACGAGCAATCCAACTATCGGATTCTCGTTCCGTCAGTTCCTGCAAGTCGGGAATGACTACGGGCACGTGCCCGTCTAGTTTCACTGGCAACGGAGCCTGTTTGCTCGTTTTGGACCCCCGGAGGCCGATTTTCTTAGTTTTTTAAGTTAAAGTATCCATTTAAACCTACCTTTCAGCCTTACGAGCAATCCAACTGTCGGATTCTCGTTCCGTCAGTTCCTGTAAGTCAGGAATGACTACGAGCACGTGCCCGTCCAATTTCAAGGGCAACGGAGCCCGTTTGCTCGTTTTGGACCCCCGGAGGCCGATTCTCTAAGTTTTAAGTTAATGTATCCATTTAAACATGCCTTTCAGCCTTACGAGGAATCCGGGAGTCGGAATCGCGTTCCGTCAGTTCCTGCAAGTCAGGAATGACTACGGGCACGTGCCCGTCCAGTTTCACTGGCAACGGAGCCCGTTTGCTCGTTTTGGACCCCCGGAGGCCGATTTTCTTAGTTTTAAGTTAAAGTATCCATTTAAACCTACCTTTCAGCCTTACGAGGAATCCGGGTCGGATTCGCGTTCCGTCAGTTCCTGCAAGTCATGAATGACTACGGGCACGTGCCCGTCCAGTTTCACGGGCAACGGAGCCCGTTTGCTCGTTTTGGACCCCCGGAGGCCGATTTTCTAAGTTTTAAGTTAAAGTATCCATTTAAACCTGCCCTTTCAGCCTTACGAGGAATCCGGGAGTCGGAATCGCGTTCCGTCAGTTCCTGCAAGTCAGGAATGACTACGGGCACGTGCCCGTCCAGTTTCACGGGCAACGGAGCCCGTTTGCTCGTTTTGGACCCCCGGAGGCCGATTTTCTAAGTTTTAAGTTAAAGTATCGAGTTAAACCTACGTTTCAGCTTTTACGAGGAATCCGGAAGTCGGAATCGCGTTCCGTCAGTTCCTGCAAGTCAGGAATGACCACGGGCACGTGCCCGTCGAGTTTCACGGGCAACGGAGCCGTTTTGCTCGTTTTGGACCCCCGGAGGCCGATTTTCTAAGTTTTAAGTTAAAGTATCGAGTTAAACCTACCTTTCAGCCTTACGAGGAATCCCGGAGTCGGAATCGCGTTCCGTCAGTTCCTGCAAGTCAGGAATGACCACGGGCACGTGCCCGTCCAGTTTCACGGGCAACGGAGCCCGTTTGCTCGTTTTGGACCCCCGGAGGCCGATTTTCTAAGTTTTAAGTTAAAGTATCGAGTTAAACCTACCTTTCAGCGTTACGAGGAATCCCGGAGTCGGAATCGCGTTCCGTCAGTTCCTGCAAGTCAGGAATGACCACGGGCACATGCCCGTCCAGTTTCACGGGCAACGGAGCCCGTTTGCTCGTTTTGGACCCCCGGAGGCCGATTTTCTAAGTTTTAAGTTAAAGTATCGAGCTAAACATACGTTTCAGCTTTACGAGGAATCCGGAAGTCGGAATCGCGTTCTGTCAGTTCCCGCAAGTCAGGAATGACCACGGGCACGTGCCCGTCGAGTTTCGCGGGCAACGGAGCCCGTTTGCTCGTTTTGGACCCCCGGAGGCCGATTTTCTAAGTTTTAAGTTAAAGTATCGAGTTAAACCAACCTTTCAGCGTTACGAGGAATCCCGGAGTCGGAATCGCGTTCCGTCAGTTCCTGCAAGTCAGGAATGACCACGGGCACATGCCCGTCCAGTTTCACGGGCAACGGAGCCCGTTTGCTCGTTTTGGACCCCCGGAGGCCGATTTTCTAAGTTTTAAGTTAAAGTATCGAGCTAAACATACGTTTCAGCTTTACGAGGAATCCGGAAGTCGGAATCGCGTTCTGTCAGTTCCTGCAAGTCAGGAATGACCACGGGCACGTGCCCGTTGAGTTTCACGGGCAACGGAGCCCGTTTGCTCGTTTTGGACCCCCGGAGGCCGATTTTCTTAGTTTTAAGTTAAAGTATCCATTTAAACCTACCTTTCAGCCTTACGAGCAATCCAACTGTCGGATTATCGTTCCGTCAGTTCCTACAAGTCAGGAATGACTACGGGCACGTGCCCGTCCAGTTTCACGGGCAACGGAGCCCGTTTGCTCGTTTTGGGCGCCGAGAGCCCTATTTTCTATGTTTTAAGTTAAAATATCGAGTTAAACCTACCTTTCAGCTTTACGAGCAATCCAACTGTCGGATTCTCGTTCCGTCAGTTCCTGCAAGTCGGGAATGACTACGGGCACGTGCCCGTCTAGTTTCACTGGCAACGGAGCCTGTTTGCTCGTTTTGGACCCCCGGAGGCCGATTTTCTTAGTTTTAAGTTAAAGTATCCATTTAAACCTACCTTTCAGCCTTACGAGCAATCCAACTGTCGGATTCTCGTTCCGTCAGTTCCTGCAAGTCAGGAATGACTACGGGCACGTGCCCGTCCAATTTCAAGGGCAACGGAGCCCGTTTGCTCGTTTTGGACCCCCGGAGGCCGATTCTCTAAGTTTTAAGTTAATGTATCCATTTAAACCTGCCTTTCAGCCTTACGAGGAATCCGGGAGTCGGAATCGCGTTCCGTCAGTTCCTGCAAGTCAGGAATGACTACGGGCACGTGCCCGTCCAGTTTCACTGGCAACGGAGCCCGTTTGCTCGTTTTGGACCCCCGGAGGCCGATTTTCTTAGTTTTAAGTTAAAGTATCCATTTAAACCTACCTTTCAGCCTTACGAGCAATCCAACTGTCGGATTCTCGTTCCGTCAGTTCCTGCAAGTCAGGAATGACTACGGGCACGTGCCCGTCCAATTTCAAGGGCAACGGAGCCCGTTTGCTCGTTTTGGACCCCCGGAGGCCGATTCTCTAAGTTTTAAGTTAATGTATCCATTTAAACCTGCCTTTCAGCCTTACGAGGAATCCGGGAGTCGGAATCGCGTTCCGTCAGTTCCTGCAAGTCAGGAATGACTACGGGCACGTGCCCGTCCAGTTTCACTGGCAACGGAGCCCGTTTGCTCGTTTTGGACCCCCGGAGGCCGATTTTCTTAGTTTTAAGTTAAAGTATCCATTTAAACCTACCTTTCAGCCTTACGAGCAATCCAACTGTCGGAATCTCGTTCCGTCAGTTCCTGCAAGTCAGGAATGACCACGGGCACGTGCCCGTCCAGTTTCACGGGCAACGGAGCCCGTTTGCTCGTTTTGGACCCCCGGAGGCCGATTTTCTAAGTTTTAAGTTAAAGTATCCATTTAAACATACCTTTCAGCCTTACGAGGAATCCGGGAGTCGGAATCGCGTTCCGTCAGTTTCTAACTTTCTAAGTTTCAAAATCTATAAATTTCTTACACAACTTAACAAATTTCAATACATGTTGAAATCTTGAGTTAAAGTAAATTGTTATACCTCGTCACGATCAGTCGAGCCTGCTGGATCATGACTGCCCTCTCCAACCGAGTGACGACGGGCCTGGTGGCCGGAACCAGCGTCAGGTGCCTGTAATTATTTATTATACAGTTAAAAAAATATAAATAATGACACATCAATGACGTAATTGACAATTTAAACGCACATATTTTTTTCTTACTAACCTGAGAAGTGAGTGGTGGGTCTGAAGCAAGCGGGCCACGACTCTGCGATAGACGAGCCTCCATCTCAGCCATCTCCGCTCTCCACTCGGCCCTCAACTCCTCTCTGATCGATGCCCTCATGGACTGCAGCAACTGCTCGTAGTCATCATCTGCACGGAGGCGCGAGCCCTGGGAGGAGCTAGCACCGGATGACTCCGATCGCATGATGTGCGAGCGTGGAATGCCCGTCCCATACGTGAGCGTGTATCCGTGCCCGTCCTGGCCAACGACGGAGTGGAATATCTCATCCCTCCGTGATGGCAAACTACGCTCCTCCTCGGGTAGCTCCTCCAGGCGTGACTGATACTGAGCCTGCGCAGTTGATTCATTTAATATATTATCATACATAACAAGACATAGTAATAGAAAGATAATTTAAACGATTCAATATAAAAACTTACAATGATAGCTGCAACCTCCGGGTGGCGAGGATCTCGAGAACGCATCCATACAGACATCCTGTCAACCAGAACACCCTCGGAACGCAACTGTTTGGTGGAGAGTTATATTATTATTATACTATCATACAAAATGACAAACATATAAATTACATGTACAATATAACGTTTTACCTCGTGGCGGACCTGGGTGATGTGTCGAGTCCCCAATCTGTGTGCGGGACCCTGCATTGCGCGGTTCTGCGCATTCATAGCAGCCACTCTCTGTTTTCAATTTGGATCAGCTTATTTCTGTTAGTTACGTTAGTCACTAGTAAATTCTTAAAATTAAAATAAAAAATGACAAGTTTCTCACCTGGACCTCCTCGCTCATCCAGTACCGGACGAGCTGAGTCCACTGATCCGGGAGGACGCCCCTCGGAACTCGGTCAAGTATGTCGGGCGCATCCTGATGTGGCTTCCAATGGAGCATCTTAACTTTATTTTTATGGTCTTTCCACATCTTCCGGCACTTTGACATGCAAACTGGCCGGAAGAGCTCAGGACACGCCCTCAGGTTGTCCTGAAAATGAAAGAAATATTTTTCATTAAGTTATAGTTTAAATTGACACATCATTTTTAGAGAAATGTTAAATTATTACCTTAACCTGCTGCCAGGTACGGTCTAGTGTCTCCACCGGGAATGCGTCCCAATCAAGTGTAGTCAGAGGGAATGCATATGGATCCCGGACCATATGTCCCAACTGACTGATGAGCTCGCGAGCATGCGGACCCACCGGATGGTACGTATCATCAAACTCGACGTCAATAGGATGACCGGAATTCCACGTCCGGATCCCTCGAGCAGGGCCTCTCCCCCTGCTGGAAGATGCGCCCGTGCTCGTAGCACCTGTTCAAATAAAGACAATTTAACTAAATTGAATTAAAATAATTTTCTAGAACTAAAATGTTTAATTAAATAAACTTATACCAGTCTGTGCAGACGTCGACGTAGGCCGAGACGGTGGAGATGAAAAAGCCGACGCCGAAGCATCAACTGGGGTGGAAAGACTCGCCTGAGACGTCGATGGCCTACTCTGTGGGGCCATCGAACTAGACTGGGCGGCATCCGATGTCGGTCTAGGCCCCCCAGATGGCGTGCTAGCCTCGGCCTGGCGCAGGAGCTCGTCCATCGTCAGCGGACGATCTCTCCTCTTTCGTCCCGACATATCTGTTCAAATGTTTGTAAGTTAAGTTTCATTAAACGAGATAATTGAAAGTAACATTTTAAAATGATTGACAATGAAATTTAACATTGGTGAATTTGTTCCCAACCGTTCACTGGTCGTGTAAGTCAACTGTATCTCCTTCCATGGTTTCTCGAACCCAATTAACATCTTCATCACGTTGAACAACTGCAGTCTGGTCAAGAACTTGTTGGGCGAATGCATCAATATCTGGCTCATCACATTCAATCTGATACACTCCCCTCCTTGACATTTTAACTGCAACCTGCCAGTTAGGATCTTTCGGATCTCTGACATAGTAAACTTGCTCCGCCATTGAGGACAGTATGTAGGGTTCGGCATTTATTCGATCATCACGATGTAACAGATTGTTAAAATTTACCAATGTAAACTGGTAATTATCTGTTTTCACCCCTCGGATAGGATCCACCCAATCACACTTAAACAATAGAAACTTTAACCCGTGATTGTACACAACTTCAACAATATCCTTCAACCGGCCATAGTAGTAACCAGCATCCACAGATGGACAACCGAGCCCACTATTTTGTGTCGCTCGTTTCTCATCTACATCCTTTAAGCGAAATCGAAAACCGTTGACGTCACAAGTAGTGTAACGTCGGGCCGTTGCTTTGCTGCCACAAGTTTGCCATGATTTATAACACTTGTAGAACTATTCTGACGATTGTGTCCAACCCCGTCTTCCTTCCATCTCGAAGTCTGACACACGATGCACTTATCAAGCTGGGCATTCTCATTCCTAAACAACATGCAATTGTTCGGACATGCATCCAAAGTCTCATATGTGAAGCCTAAATTTTCAGTTAACTTGCGAGCCTGATAGTAGGACTCTGCAAGTTTCGCGCCCGATGGGAGCACTCGATTCAACAACTGGAGGAGCATATCGAAGGACGTGTCAGACCACTGATTCAATGCCTTCAAATGTAACAGCTCCACGATAAAGGACAATTTACTGAAGTCCTCGCATCCAGGATACAATTCTGTCTGTGCATCGTCTAGAATTTCAAAATATCTCAGGGCTTCTTCATCGGCACCGGAGCGAGGATTACTCCCACCCGCCCCCTCAGTCTCACAGCTTGTGTATTCAGGTGCCAACCCGCACGCGATATCATTTAGCATCCCGATCATCGGATCCGTCTCTGACATATCATCAACCTCAATTTCATCTCTTTCCTCTATGCGACAGGAAACATACTCTTCTCCATGTCTTATCCAATTCTTGTACTGCTTCAAGAATCCATTCACAATCAGATGCTCTCGGACAGACTCTCTTCTGTAATAATACCGATTCGCACATCTTCTACATGGACAACTTATGAACTCATTGTCAAACCCATTGGTAAATTCCATGAACTGGTTAATCCCCTCCATGTATTCCCTAGACATCCTATTCGGTAAATCAATCCAACTCTTGTCCATCTCGATAACTGTTTATGTGGAAATCTAAAATGAGCAAGTACAATTAACCCAAGGTACCATGCATCATGCAAGCCACCTATCCATAAACTGTAAACTACTTACTACAAGGTGGTTGGTCCTATCCCATTCGAGAATGCACGATCCAACTTGCACTCAACAACTCGAATGCTTCGTCCCCTAGTCAGACAAAATTTCGGCAGCATGTCCGCGTGGTTCTCCAAGTACACGACACGGATACAACATCAGTCGTACCCATGTATGTACCCAGAGAACAATGGGACATCAGCCGAAACTCTATCTAACATCGGACTTGCACGAGCTATTGAGTATAAGATGGATAATTGCATTCCCAAACTGTCCAAACTGGACAATTCAAGAATCGCATACGACAAAGTTCGAATGTACATCACAAGAGCAACGAATCTAGTCAAAGACCCGATCCGTCGCGTCAAGGATTACTGAACTAATGTCGTACACAATTCTCGAACGGGTCTAAGTTTCACTAATGCATGCAAATGAATAAAACAATAAGTGAAGAACACAATAGAGAACACAACAATAATGTTCAAAATATCAATTATAACAAATATATATCAACATTCATAATTCGGAAAACAAAAAGAAAAAAAAAAAGCAACATGTTGAACTCATTACGTCCCAAATCTCAAAAGAAACATGCTAGACATATCAGTCAATACATGTAGATATTCTCTTTAAGGACCTTAATCACTCAATATATTCAATCAAGTGAAAGTAATTATTAGCAAAGACCTTAATCAAGTTGCATAACAAAAGTGGAAAAAAACTGTGTAGACTTTGACATACATCTCTTCAACAATTCCATCTATTAAGGGAAGGGTTCTGCTTCTGGTGGGTCCCAGGGTGGCGGTGATCAGGCTTCTGAAGCAGAGTATGAAGAGGTTAAGAAGTAGATACAGTCAGGCGGTATTATGATACATTGATACCTCAGCTTTGGGAGGAATGGAGGGAGGAGGGGCTTATCTTTGTTGAGTTGGTTTTTATTAGTTTCGGAGTTGCAGTTTTGTAGTGTTTTTTATTAAATTTCAGAGTTTCAGTTTTGTAGTGATTGATTATTAGTTGAGTTATTAAAAAAAAAAAAAAAAAACTGTTATAAAACAAAGGGCCATGAAAGAAAATCTGGGATTTGGGAAAAGAATAGAACGAATTCGGTTTCTAGACTTGCTGCTCTTTCATGTCATGCATGGAGATAAAAAATGTCATCAGATCAGTATACTCATAAATCATAAAAACACTTCAGCGTCTTTGACTAAATCTGCCAATGTTTTTTCTCTTTTTTTGGATGTCTTATCTTCTCCCTTCGCACTCATAAAGATGGAAGAAGTGACTAAAAGGAGAATCAAAGTTCATTTTTTTTGAACTTGGATTCTCTTTCAGTAGAAAGAAAATCCAAGTTGATTCAGAACAGCCTCAGGTTCAATGTAATGGATGAATTGAAGGAAGAACTACCGCCTGCACTTTGCCAATGTCTAAAAGATTGTTACAGCAAAGCTAAGGTTTTCAATTTGCTTGTTTCTACTGGTGGTTTCCAGATGATCTAACTAATCTATCCTACCTTTGAGAACCATTAGTAAAATATTTGAACAGTGGTTTTTATAGGCGGATGGGTTGGATGTGATGAGCCCTACATGTAACTTTACTGGATCCTAGACACGGAAAAGAGAGTGTTGGCCTTTTCTTATAACAACAATTGTGGTTGACTTCTGAAGTGATCTGGGTCTACAGAGCAGATGCAACAGATATTGTTGATGTTTTGAATTTACTTCAATAATATAGCAATATTTTCTTTTTTAATACCTTATTAAGATACGATTAAAAATAGTTGCAGTTTATTACCAGAACTAGATTTATCCTGGTATTATCCACAATAGTAGTGCAATTTTACCAAAGAAGTCTTATCATATCCAATTATGTAATAGAGCAAGGGCACATTCCTTTTAGGCCAACATTGTAGCCAGAGATGGCAATTGGCAATGCACCTATTAACTAACCTTCTACCAAACGGACCCAAGTTGCAAAGTCATCTACAGCCATATGGGCCTATTTGACAATTGGGAGTTGAAATGATCTCATATTCATTGTGTTAATTGGATCAAGTATGGATCTGGAAAACCAATAGGGCCTGGATTTGGACTCACATTGTGTCTTGACCTGAACCCGACCTTTCACACCTTTTTGGCATCTGTAGTGAGCGAGTTTCTGTGGGGGCTCGTCCACGCTTTCCCAGTTCAATTCTCCAATCAGTTTGCAGGGAAAAACCAGAGGGTCATGAATGATCATCTTCTTCTTTCCCCTTTAAGGGACCGATTTAACATACAACAAAATAAAATGCAACTGGACCAAAAGACAGAAGCTCAATGAAAGTCTAACTTACCTTTCAAAAAAAAAAAAAAACCTTCCATCAACGTGTGGATTTACCAAATGGCATGGTCCAACCTCGCAAATATTTGGAAACACAGGGACTCATCACTACGATTTTCTACATGTAACCAAACAACCTAGATTTTCCTTAGGAGCATGGAAAAGTGTGAGAAATCTCTATACAGTTGCCAAATGCACCCTTTTATCTTAATATTATTGTATGGGTCAAAATTTTAAAGAAATATTTTTTTTGAAAAAAAAAAAAAACCCTTTTACCCTTCAAAAACGGGGAGGGACCAAACATTTCACATCAAGAGTGGAGAACCCCACACCAATTCT
Organism: Camphora micrantha; assembly: GCA_003546025.1. NCBI lineage: Eukaryota > Viridiplantae > Streptophyta > Magnoliopsida > Laurales > Lauraceae > Camphora > Camphora micrantha. The sequence goes on from QPKB01000009.1 coordinate 26,899,031, forward strand.
CCCCTTTTTATTGACCTTTTTCCCTACATCCTGCGATTTTGTGAGACGTTTTACTGGGATGTCCAAATAAACTCTTCTCCCAACTTTAAAAAGGAAAAAAAGGCCCAGAAAGAAGACCTGAAAGTCTGAAACATTGAGATTTAGATTAACATCTCCAACATGATTTCAAGCTAAAGTGAGAAAACGATCATACAGTGGATTGCCGATTATATATAGCAATTAAATCGCCACCACCCCAAATCATTCACCCTTAACCCCTGTTTATCAAACTCAACACCCATTTCATTGCAGAAACCATATAAAAAAAAAAAAAAAAACATACAAAGCCCCTATAAGATAGACGCATAAATGTAATGTTCAAAAACAAAATCTGAAAACGCCTTAAAACCTAACATTTAAGAAGGGGCACTTCTCAGCCTTTACATACATGAGCATGGAAACAGATAATTAACTACTAGTTTCAATGTAGGATTTCTTTCATGTTTTCCTTAATGCTTTCTTGGTCACAACACATAATGGAAGCAGAAAGATGCAGAAACATACGTATGCAACAACAAATAGACTGAAAGGAGGGAGAGAGAACCTGTGGCGGCTCCGGCGCGCAGGAGGGCACAGTGCAGAGCGAGAGGAAGAGGGAGGGAGGGAGGGAGGGAGGGAGAGAGAGAGGGGGGGGGGAAATAGAGAGAGAGAGGGAGAGGGAGGGAGGGAGGGAGAGAGAGATAAAACCGGTGGTGGCTCCGGTGCAGGGAGGGAGAGAGATAATCGGTGGAGGCTCCGACGCGCAAAGCGAGAGGGAGAGGGAGGGAGGCAGAGGAGAGAGGGAGAGAGAGAGAACCAGCAGTGGCTCCGGCGCAGGCGACTCCGGCTGTGGCGTGGCGGGAGGGCAGAGTCTGGGCGCGGGAGGGCAGAGTCTGGGCGCGGGAGGGGAAAAAAAAACTGGGAAGGAAAAAATGAAGAAGGGAAAGTGGGATTCGCGGGGTTAAAAAAGAGAAGGCTTTAGCGACCGCTATGGCGGCCGCAATAGCGGTCGCTAAAGGTTTTTTTGCGACCGCCACTGGCGGTCGCCCGCTTCTTGCAGCGCCAAAACTCCGAATTCTAGTAGTGTACCGAACTCAGGTGCTGAAGTACCTAGCTCGGGTGCTGAGGCCAGGACCGAGCTCAGGTGCTGAGGCCAGGACCGAGCTCAGGTGCTGAGGCCACGACCGAGCTCAGGTGCTGACCGAGGTGAGATTGTGTTGACTGAGATGAGATGGGATGATAATCTAGATATCATGTAGATATCCCCACACAATTGCCCCTAGCTCCTGAGCTCCTAGAATTCTGTAATACTTGGAGGTCGGGAGCTAAGTACTATGATGGTGGAGAGAACTTCACAGCTGGTTCTACAACCGAGCTGAAGCCGCCAAGTTCTATAACAAGGTGTGCCTCAACTGTATGAGGTCTTCTAATGCTCTGCTGTAGTTAGGAGAGCTGCCGGTCTTTGACCGGGCTGAGATGTGCTGTGCTGAGCTGAGACTGAGCAGAGACTGAGCAGAGCTGCAGGATTTTGACGGGCTGATACTGAACAGAGCTGCAGGTCTCTGACTAGCTGATACTGAACAGAGCTGCAGGTCTTTGAACGAGCTGAGAGATGGCTGGTTCCGTTAACCGAGCCTGAGGCATTCGGGCAGGTGCTCTCACCGAGGCCGCGAAGCTCGAGATGGGGCTTGTTCTGCAACCGAGCCTGAGGCATTCGGGCTGGTGCTGTCACCGAGGCCGCGAAGCTCTGTAGGGGCTGGTTCTGTAACCGAGCCTAAGGCATTCGGGCTGGTGCTCTCACCAAGGCCGCGAAGCTCGAGATGGGGCTGGTTCTGTAACCGAGCCTGAAAGATGGTAGTCGAGCTGGAGCTGCCAAGTTCCGCAACAAGGTGTTTTGCCGAGTTCGAATACCTGGCAAAATTTGAGGGCGATGACTGAGAAGGGGTTCGTCTTACACGACTGAAGATGGCCGCTGTCCTTTCACGCCTAGCTTGGGAGCCAAGGCCCATGCTCCAAGATTTCGGCAACTCTGCTACGATGCTTACTCCTCCCCAGTTTTGTAACCCTCTGACTCGTAGCTATCCTGCCCCCCAGTTCGGTAGCTCTGCGACTCATCACTGTCCTGATCATCATTTCGGTTCTCATCTACCTCTTGCTCTACGAATCGATTCACCCTGGTCATCTGCTACGATGCTTACTCCTCCCCAGTTTTGTAACCCTCTGACTCGTAGCTATCCTGCCCCCCAGTTCGGTAGCTCTGCGACTCATCACTGTCCTGATCATCATTTCGGTTCTCATCTACCTCTTGCTCTACGAATCGATTCACCCTGGTCATTAATGCCTTCACTGTGACCACGGGGAACCGAGCTAAGTCTTTGCGCAATTCGTTGCCTGGAAGTAGGGCCTGCCTGAAGCACATGATGTTCACTTCATCATTGGCGTCCCTGATCTAGCTGTACACGATCTAGAACCTTTTGACGAACTGTGTGGTGGTCTCGGTCCACCTCATTTTGATTGCTAAGAGGTCGGCGTTGGTCTTTGGGATGACCATGTGAACCTGGAACCTCTCTACGAAGGAATCCTGGAGCTGCCGCCAGCTCGAAATTGATCCCTCTGGAAGCGCACAGAACCATTTTAGGGGGAGGTCTCCTAAACTGGAAGAGAAGACTCTGCAGTTCAGATGACCGATGTTGCCCCATACCGACATGCGCTGAGTGAAGTGCCGGAGATGTGCTGCAGGGTCCGAGGTCTCGTTATAAAGGACGAACTTTGGGATGCTGAACCTTTCAGGGAGATGGGAATTCCTGATCTCCCGAGAGAGAGGGGACATACCGAGGTTATTGGTGCCGCGGGCGTCCAGCCGACCTCGGGTGAAGCCGACCAGCTCTAGGTTCTGTTGGACCATTTGCTTGACTCGTCGGTCAAACTGTTCTCTGATCTGGCAGTCGTCTAAGCGGCTGCTACTCGAGCCTTCATCGTGGGCTCGGTCGCGTCCAGCGGGGGAAACCGGGGTTGCCCCCTGCTCTCGCAGCTGTTGCTGGAGCTGACGAATCAACTCATCTTTCTCTTGGATAATGAGGCCTGTGGCCCTAATATCTGCGAGAGAGTCGTTTTCATCGCCTTCACCATCAATCTGCTGGCGGGGTCGAAGAAACCCGGCCTGCACTGGAGTCTTGTCTCGCCGGGAAGGTGCTGTCACTTCCAAAAGAGGTGAACCTAACTGAGTAACAGGCCTTCTTCCGGATCTCTTCTTGCAATGGACCGGCTGCTGTTTTTGCAGTGCCGGTGGCAGCGATACCAACGGTGGTGGTAAGACCTTTGATGATTCTCTGCCCTTCTTAGCTTTTGGAGGCATGGCGTTTTTGTATCGTTTCCCACAGACGGCGCCAATTGTAAGTGCAAAAAACTTCACACCCACTTAAATAGATGATGAACTTCTTTTGGGGAAGACTACACGCCGGAGAGCCTGCAAGGGGGAGAGAAGAGAAGGTCAGAAGACCCTGGCTGCTGTTAGCACAAGGCCCTCTGATGCCTAAGTTAGTGCGGTCACTAGACAAAGGATGGAGAAGAAGAAGAGAGGCAGAGTGCCTGTGTATTTTCTTGCTTACCGGGTCATGGAGCTTGCTCCTTGTATTTGTAGCTGAAGTCCTCTGACTTTGGTGATGGGGAGTCCCATCAGTGGTATGGGCGGTTCTGACATTGGTGGCTTTGACATGGGCGCATCCACCTACTGACAGCTCTCTGCCCGATGCCTATCATCATTACTCAACACGTTCTGTAACGTGGTTGAGCTTCTATAAAGGTACATCCATCTGTACTTGTTTCGATAAGTATTTCGGCGCTTCTGCCTAGGTGGGAGTGCCTGGCCGAGGTGAAGCTCTTGACCGAGATGAAGATCCTGGCCGAGGTGAAGCTCCTGGCCGAGGTGAAGATCCTGGCCGAGATGAAGATCCTGGCCGAGGTGAAGATCCTGACCGATGTGAAGCTCCTGGCCGAGGTGAAGATCCTGGCCGAGGTGAAGATCCTGGCCGAGATGAAGATCCTGGCCGAGGTGAAGCACTTGGAACTATTGCTGAGATGAAATGCCTAGCTGAGCTGGTACTGTTACCGAACTCAGGTGCTGAAGTACCTAGCTCGGGTGCTGAGGCCAGGACCGAGCTCCGGTGCTGAGGCCAAGACCGAGCTCAGGTGCTGACCGAGGTGAGATCGTGCTGACTGAGCTGAGATGGGATGATAATCTAGATATCATGTAGATATCCCCACACAATTGCCCCCTAGCTCCTGAGCTCCTAGAATTCTGTAATACTTGGAGGTCGGGAGCTAAGTATTATGATGGTGGAGAGAACTTCACAGCTGGTTCTGCAACCGAGCTGAAGCCGCCAAGTTCTATAACAAGGTGTGCCTCAACTGTATGGGGTCTTCTAATGCTCTGCTGCAGTTAGGAGAGCTGCAGGTCTTTGACCGGGCTGAGATGTGCTGTGCTGAGCTGGGACAGAGCAGAGACTGAGCAGAGCTGCAGGATTCTGACGGGCTGATACTGAACAGAGCTGCAGGTCTCTGACTAGCTGATACTGAACAGAGCTGCAGGTCTTTGAACGAGCTGAGAGATGGCTGGTTCCACCCTTATCTTTCATATAAGGTGAGATATATTTTATATATATATATAGGTTGTATTTTACTTGAGTTGTAATTCTTGACCAACCAAACCCCACCCCCCTCGGGAATTTTCCCTCAGAATAATATTTCTCTATCTTCTGTCAAGCCGATAATAAAAATAGGCATCTTTAGTCATAGTCTAGTTCAAGCATGTTTTAGAGAACGACCACTTTCACTGGTAAGTGGTGAGTGGCAGCAATTCTCACCTGGCTGCCCACGGTTCAAACCCTTGGCATGCCACCACCTCTTCCCACTTGTATGAGCCTTCCTCTCGCTTGGTTTGAGCTGTCTTGCTGTGTGTGCGTGGGCTCTCTCCTGGGTTCCAATCCCCTTAGCTGGATTACCCAAAAATAAAAAAAGCTCAAGCTTGTTTTAAGGAATTGATCATTCTTTTCCAATAGAATCTATTTGGTGTTTTTTTTATTTCTATACCTGATCCTTGTTTGATTATGCTTGGAGGGATATCCTTGTTGCGATAATAATCAATAAAGCCAAGGCTCTTGACCAACAGGACATTCATCCTCCCTAACAGATAATTTGGTGAATTGAGACCCACTTTATGGGTTGTGAGTTGATTGAGAGAGGCTGATATTTCTTTTGCCACTACTGAACATGAAGAATTTTTCTTTGGTACAGGCATGTGGCCCAGTAATAGTGAGAAAAAGAATGACCTGAGGTAAAGGTCGTATATGGTAAAAGCTCACAAAAACAAGCTTAATCCCTTGGCTTTGTATCAATCGGTTGTCAAAAATCTTGTAATAAAGCAATCTCTCTCTCTCTCTCTCTCTATATATATATATATATATATATATATAAATCTTAAAACAATCTCAATCGATCGGCTGGGAAAGATGGCTCTGCTTGAATATTTTTCACTGATGGCATGCTTGTAGATTACTGTCGAAGAAAGGGTAGCATGTGTACCATGAGGAAAAAGCAACAAAGAGAAAAACAAGCAAGTGTCTGCTTAACCAAGAGAGATAGCACCGCCAACCACCCTCATGGTTGAGTGGTATTGATATGTTTCGAATAAATCTCCAATATTGATCCCATGGTCCTCAAGTTGAAGTACCACTCTTGGCCGCCGGGCCAACATGGCCAAAGGAGAAAGGGCTAGCTGTAATTGTTTTTTGGTATCTTCTTTAATTTATTGCATGTTTAGAAACCTCAAATTGTTAAAGATTTTAGGATATTTTTGATACACTAGTTAATAATATTTCATTTTTATTTGGTAGTGCTTAGAAAGAGTATATTGTAATTTGCAATATGAGGCTTTCTTTGAAATATGTGGATGTTGCTTTCTTTAGGGGAGTATATTGTAGATTCTAAAACAAATGGTTCTTGTTGGAGAAATGTCTCACTTTTTCTCTTCATTTTCACAGAAAAGCAGTTACATAAATGTGCCCTCTCAAACCTTCATTAGCCATTGATGTCTTTGAGGCTTTGGTTTGACCCTCTTGAGGTCTTGGGCTAGCCTTTCATTGAGACGGCCCGCATAATTAATGTAGGGTCATCCTATATAATCAACCGGATCCGACTCAAGGCCTTTATCATCTATCCCATTATTTTTCTTTTAAGATTCTTTTCGGTAATGATTACAAAAACACTGTCTAGGTGGACATTAGAGTATAAGACATTGATCATATCCTTGTCAATCTTATTGTGCATATATATAGTTCTCTATGTACACGAAAACATACACAAATCGTCTTCCACAAATTTTTTTATTGCTATTTCACTATATGAACTAAGTAAATGTATAATCCCAACATAGTTGGAATAAGGCTTTGATAATGATGATGAACCAAGTAAACGTATAAACTGAACAAACATATCTCAAGACATTCAGACTCTCCCAAAGTATATATTTAACATGCAATGAATGCGAAACGCTAAAATCCAAAATGCATGCCTGCAAATTGCATACCATTTCCCATGCACACTAGTTAATTTGTAGGATACATGTGTGCAGGCAACCGTGGCTTAGCATATGCATGTAGAGCCTCAGCCAAGAAGAGATCGTTCACCGACTCAGTCAACTCAATCCTTAACTCACCTGGTGGCACACTCCATGTGAACCCTTGAAGAAGCCTAGCCAATAGCATGACAGTCATGGCTGACCCAAGTGGGGCGCCCATGCACCCCCTCCCGCCCAGTGCTGAAATGAGATGAATCTGAGATTCGTTCTCAGTCAACTCAACGTCGTCCGGTGTATCCTTCAGGTGGCGATC
>QPKB01000009.1:26906730-26967365 GCA_003546025.1 Camphora micrantha
GACAAGATCTGGTGCTTGAAGTGGCGCCTTCCTATTTATGGCAGGATGTGGCTCCATGTAGCTTTTGGTGCTTAAGGGACATAGTGACATTTTTGGTGTCAACAATTTTTTTATATGTGTGTACACGAATCTTTCCTTTTCTTGCTTCTTGCAAAAGAATCTATTTGGACATTCCATGCTAAATGGCCATGGTTCCAACTTTTTGGAAAAGTTCCATGAGTCAGCCTCAAAGGGGCATCTACTTGGACCAGTGTAGGCATCCCATTTGTGTTGGTTTTGGAATCGAATACCCCGTGTGCGCGTGTGGTTGGTGTATTATTGTTTTGGGTGAGGATCCAATGGCTTGGATTTCTTTCTCTCATAGGAGAATTTCCATATATATATATATATGAGAAATGCTCCTATGAGAGCATCTCTCACTTTATTATGAGAGATAGTAGGGGGGCCCTCACAACCATATCCAATATCAACAACTTAAATGTGAGGGCCTCCACTCTTATCTCTCATATAATGTGAAAGATATTATATATATAGGTTGTATTTTACTTGAGTTGTAATTCTTGACCAACACCCCCCCCCCCCCCCCCCTCATAATATTATTTCTCTATCTTCTGTCAAGCCGATAATAAAAATAGGCATCTTAAGTCATAGCCTAGTTCAAGCATGTTTTAGAGAAAGGCCACTTGCCTTACTGGTAAGTGGCGAGTGGCAGCAATTCTCACCTGGTTGCCCACGGTTCAAACCCCAGGCATGCCACCACCTCTTCCCACTTGTGTGGGCTGTCTTGCTGTGTGTACGCGGGCTCTCTCCTGGGTCCTAATCCCCTTGGCCGGATTATCCCCTTAGCTGGATTACCCAAAAATAAAAAAAGCTCAAGCTTGTTTTAAGGAATTGATCATTCTTTTCCAATATTGGTGTTTTTTTATTTCTATACCTGATCCTTCTTTGATTATGCTTGGAGGATATCCTTGTTGCGATAATAATCAATAAAGCCAAGGCTCTTGACCAACAGTAGGACATTCATCCTCCCTAACAGATAATTTGGTGAATTGAGACCCACTTTATGGGTTGTGAGTTGATTGAGAGAGGCTGATATTTCTTTTGCCACTACTGAACATGAAGAATTTTTCTTTGGTACAGGCATGTGGCCCAGTAATAGTGAGAAAAGAACGACCTGAGGTAAAGGTCGTATATGGTAAAAGCTCACAAAAATAAGCTTAATCCCTTGGCTTTGTATCAATCGGTTGTCAAAAATCTTGTAATAAAGCAATCTCTCTCTCTCTCTCTCTCTCTCTATATATATATATATATATATAAATCTTAAAACAATCTCAATCGATCGGCTGGGAAAGATGGCTCTGCTTGAATATTTTTCACTGATGGCATGCTTGTAGATTACTGTCGAAGAAAGGGTAAGCATGTGTACCATGAGGAAAAAGCAACAAAGAGAAAAACAAGCTAGTGTCTGCTTAACCAAGAGAGATAGCACCGCCAACCACCCTCATGGTTGAGTGGTATTGATATGTTTCACATAGATCTTCAATATTGATCCCATGGTCATCAAGTTGAAGTATCACTCTTGGCTGCCAGGCCAACATGGCCAAAGGAGAAAGGGCTAGCTGTAATTTTTTTTTTGGTATCTTCTTTAATTTATTGCGTGTTTAGAAACCTCAAATTGTTAAAGATTTTAGGATATTTTTGATACACTAGTTAATAATATTTCATTTTTATTTGGTAGTGCTTAGAAAGAGTATATTGTAATTTGCAATATGAGGCTTTCTTTGAAAAATGTGGATGTTGCTTTCTTTAGGGGAGTATATTGTAGATTCTAAAACAAATGGTTCTGGTTGGAGAAATGTCTCACTTTTTCTCTTCGTTTTCACAGAAAAGCAGTTACATAAATGTGCCCTCTCAAACCTTCATTAGCCATTGATGTCTTTGATGCTTTGGTTCGACCCTCTTGAGGTGTTGGGCTAGCCTTTCATTGAGACGGCCCGCATAATAACTGTAGGGTCATCCTATATAATCAACCGGATCCGACTCAAGCCCTTTATCATCTATCCCATCATTTTTCTTTTAAGATTCTTTTCGGTAATGATTACAAAAACACTGTCTAGGTGGACATTAGAGTATAAGACATTGATCATATCCTTGTCAATCTTATTGTGCATATCTATGGTTCAAAAATATATAGCTCTCTATGTACATGAAAACATACACAAATCGACTTCCACAATTTTTTTTTATTGCTATTTCACTGTATGAACTAAGTAAATGTATAACCTCAATATAGTTGGAACAAGACTTTGATAATGATGATGAACCAAATAAATGTATAAACTGAACAGACATATCACAAGACATTCAGACTCTCCCAAAGTATATATTTAACATGCAATGAATGCGAAACGCTAAAATCCAAAATGAATGCATGCAAATTGCAGACCATTTCCCATGCACACTAGTTAATTTGTAGGATACATGTGTGCAGGCAACCGTGGCTTAGCATATGCATGTAGAGCCTCAGCCAAGAAGAGATCGTTCACCGACTCAGTCAACTCAATCCTTGACTCACCTGGTGGCACACTCCATGTGAACCCTTGAAGAAGCCTAGCCAATAGCATGACAGTCATGGCTGACCCAAGTGGGGCGCCCATGCACCCCCTCCGCCCAGTGCTGAATGAGATGAATCTGAGATCGTTCTCAGTCAACTCAACGTCGGTCGGTGTATCCTTCAGGTGGCGATCTGGGTTGAACCTGAGTGGATCATCCCACACCTTAGGGTTCCGGCCGAGCCCGGTTCGACTCAGTAGAACATGGCTGCCCTTAGGGATGAAGTAGCCACCGACAGTGGCGTCGGCAGTAGCCACATGGGGGAGGTTAAAGGGTGCAATAGGGTGGAGACGAAATGCTTCTCTGGCACAAGCCTTAATGTAATTGAGCTCTGAGAAATCCGATTCTTGAACTAGTCTCTCCTTTCCTACCACCCTATCAACTTCTTCCACTGCTTTTTGAAGAACCTTTGGTTGGTTGAGCATCTCTGCAAATGCCCATTCAACTGCATTTGAAGGATTATCCACCGATGCGTATATCAAATCCTACATCATTCAAGTCGCACATGATAATTGGTTAGTTATTTTGTTACTAGCTATAGTTCTGCTTTTCTATTTTTGTTCAAACTGACTTTTGAAGTTCAAAATATATATAGCCCTGTAGAAATGATAATAGTAATAAAGTTAATTATATGAATATTTATGAAAATAGTATTGAAAAGTATTTTTACTACCTCTACTAACGCGTCCGAAATATTGGTATGAATGATTAGTGGAGGAAGTTTAATATGATGTAAGAGCCAACCGATTCTAATAGGAATGATCACTCGGCGCTTTAAAAAATGTATGTGTCGTCAAAAGTATACTGACTAAGTTCAACCCAAGGAGGAGTGTCATAATAAACTAAGTCCTTCCAAAGGGGGAGTATTGAAAAATATTTCCTCCGACTCTACTAACACCTTGAGCTTGAGTTTTGGCATGATTGGTTAGTAGAAGAAACTTAATATGGTAGAGCCAACGATTCATGAGTTTGAGTCCCAGGAGGAATGACTTCAAGCTAAAATCCGCGCCATGGGTTTAACTGGAAGGGGATAGTTGAAACCATCTAATGGGGAATAATGAAAATTATTTCTACCAGTTCTATACTAATGCCGGGTTTTGGTAGGATTGATTTTATTTTTTTTTAGAACTCTACATGCATGTTATTCTTAATATTGTCATTTTTTCATTTTATATTTTAATGGTGAACTTTCTAAAGCATCCTCATTACTTTGGGCCCTTCCTTTTATATGTTGGGGCGATTTTTTTCCCAAATAAATTGAATGATATAGTTAATGATTTTTGAGGGCTTGAAACTATGGACTAGAATAATTTGGTCAAAGTGATATTGGGGGACATCGATAATCCATGTTTAGATCTATCTTATCCCTTCCCCTAATGATTTTCATCCATCTAGGCCCCACACGAGGTGGCTGCGCAATTGGTAGTTTGGCCCCTTTATATTTATTATGTCTAAGTAGCCCGCGTTATTAATTAATTGATACTTTCATAAAAATGTATATTTTCCGTTTTTCATATGAATTGAAATATACCATCTTGTTCATTGCATTTCTATAGGACCTAGTACTCTTTTTATTTTTTTTTTTGTCTTTGTTTTGATCAGTGATCTTCCCATTTCAATCTTTTCGTCTAAATTTAGTAAAATTGGATCACATAAATTTCTCAGACCTAGAATATTCAATATGCTAAATTTTTGAGAAAAAATTAAAATAGAATGGGTCTGGATGCTCAATAGCTTCTATAGCAGTGTTTTTGAAAATATAGGGCATTTGACAAAGTTTATACGCCCACTAGCTCCATCAGATACAAGTGATTTGTAGAGTAACAATGATATGATGGTTGAATATTGCTAATTTAGGGCCATGATATGATGGTTGAAGTAGAAACTCTTTTCCCCATGCATTTCATAACCTCAAATCAGACATCAAACAGCATCCAATGGACCTATGTTTTTTTAAATGTCTAATCCTTACCGACCTAATCGTGTAAGAGGATTACCATTCACGAAAACCATACTCTATAATATTAAACGGGTGGAATCGGGATTCATTCTATTTCAAGTTAAATAATATATGGCAGAGGAATGTTATATACTCACTGCAGCTTGTGCTTTGATTTCTTCAGGAGTCAGCAATGGCTTTCCATCTGTGTCTTTAGCCATGATTAAAACATCAAGTAGGTCCTCTGGTCCCTTCTTGATGAACTCATCTCTCCTAGTCCTCCATTTCTCTATTCTCTCATCGATTATCGGTTCCTGATACTTGTTAACAACACTAATAGCCTTCTTCATTATCTTCTCATGGCCATCCAAATCCATCCATCTTAATTTTGGTATATAATCCGAAACACTGAAGGCATAGAGAAGAGAAAGCACAGTGAACAATGCCTCCACATGCTCTTCTTCTTCGACTCCGGGGCCTCCATCCTCCTGTCCATTGCCCAAGTTCCTTTGGTTGAACATCAACCTCCTTATAACATTGCCGCTGTATAGCCGGACAGCCTTCCTAACGTTGACAACTGCACCGGACTCTTCAAAGTGTGACCTCCTGCATTGGTTATACAGATACCGAAGAAGGTTATCAGCTTCTTGGGTTCTCTTGTCTAGCAGCCACCGGAGTCTCGCAGGGCTCAAAACCTCAGATGCAACCACCCTCCTCATCTTCTTCCATTGCTCACCCTGAGGTGCAGTGGCAACAGATAAGAACCCGCGGCTTGAGTATTCAGTGCCCATAGTTAGCGGTCTAGACGCGAATATCGCGTCGTGTCTCTTCAAGAACTCGCGGGCAATCTCCGGACAGGTGACCGGAATTATGTGGGTGTTGCCCAGTCGGATGCAGGCAATGCTAGTGTTCATCTCCTTCATCAGAGCTAGAATCCATCTGAATGCCGGTTTGTTTGCCATGAGCTCTGGGATGTTCCCGACGAGGGGCCAGGGTAATGGGCCAGGTGGAAGGGGGGAGATGTCCTTCTTCTTGTGCCTATCAGATCTGAAATGATAGAGGAAGAAGAGGGAGGCCAGGAGGAGGAGAGTGGAAGTGGGAGAAGTATGGCTCAGGATCATTTCTGCAATACTAGAGGTGTGGGCATGATGATGGCTCATCCATTGTAGGTTGAAGAAGGAGAGAGTTGAAGTGTTGTTCTTCATGGCTTATAGCAGAAGAAGCACTTGTTGCTGCTGCTGCTAGCTGCTGTTGTTTGAAGGAGCTTGAGAGAGTAGAGTTGGCGTTATATATGTGTGAGAAGTGGGGTTGGTGCGAGTGCTGATATACTAAGAAGAGAAAATAAGACCACACGGATTTCACGTGAAAATAAGATGGAAGAGTCCAATAGAAGGCAGGCCGGCCCATGTATGTGTATATCACATGAAGTCAGTTTTAGGCATGACAATGGATCTCTGTCGCATGAAATCCGTGGGCATAGTTTCTGTTTTTTTTTTTTTAGAAACATCTGGTATTCTGGTTGATGTTTCGGGAGGGCTGAGTGTGAAATTCATCATATTCTTATAGAGAGTAGGACCGTTTGACCGTACAGTTTGTTGCAGATGGCTGTATCTTGACAGGAAATGAAGGAGGTATAAAAGCTGTCACGCTTTCTAGTGGTGTGGTTTTAGAGTTGATTTGAGTCAGTTTTTTGCATGAAATTGTGTACATAGAAATTTATGGTCAAATATACTCCTGAAGATTGATGTGAAGGTTGACTTCCAAGAGAAAAAAAAAAAGGCCCATATCCAAAACTCTCAAAATTTTAAAAAACACCCCTTATTTTTTTTCTCTCTCCTCTAAAAGGTCAAAATGCTATTTTATCATTTCATTGAATGACAAAATGCCTTTACTTTTTATCCAAAAGATTAAAAAGTACATTCTCATGCTATAAAATGACAAAAAGTCAAGAAAGTGAATATTAAAATTTATTACTTTTTTATTTGACTCCACTTTTGCTCGCACTCTCAACTGCATTTATGATATGCATTTAGCATATGATGATAATCCATGGGCTTTGATTGCAGAAACAAGGTCTCCATTTATTGTCGCAAGAAAGACTTAATATGTCACAAGAAGAATACAGCTTTTGTCTTCTAGGCCAAACGGTGTCGGGATGACCTGAAATTTAATGTGGAGCCCCTTAGTGGTATTTTGTGACCAACCATGTGCTCAGTTTTGGGATATAGAATCTCTAGCACTGTTGTCGCAAGGACTTATTTCGCAGCACAAAGAGTAAAGTTGGGTCAAACGATGCTAAAATAACTCGAAACTTGATGTGAGCAGGGTATAATAGAGGGTCTTGAACTGTCCAGGTTATTCTGAGAAGCTTTGACACCTGAGGTAGCCGTTGCTCAGTTTGTGGCAAGAAGAATCGCTAATCATGAAATAATGGTGAACCTTCTTGAAAGTGATGGAAAATATTTGTTGGTGTTGAAAATCACCTTTAGATGACTTTATGTAGCTCTATGTTACTACTTTGATGTTCAGGGGCGGCCCTGGGGACAGCCCACACAGGCGGCCGGCTGGGGCCCCAAAATTTGGCCCAAAATGGGGGCCCCCAAGCAGGAGCGCTAGTGGGGTCAATTGACCTCACTGAGATGTGAAATAATATTAAAAAAAAATTTATCCCACTCAATTTAAAAATTTGACCACACTAACAGTGGGCCACTATAGCACTTGGTTAATTTTGAAAAAAAAAAATCAATGTTTAGATGATAAATGTGTTACAATCAATACTCCAATTCCTCAAAATAAGCTATTCCCACAAATAAAACCCTAATTACTCCCCTTTATCTCAGCCATTCAACCTTTGAAAAGAATAAAAGAAGCAGCAGCAGAAAAAGAAGAAAATTATTCTTGCTGAACCATTAAAGAAAAAGAAAGAAAGAAAGAAAGAAAGAGGAAGAATCGAAGAAGTCCAGTCGGCTGGAAGAAGCACGTCCGTCGGCGTCGTCTCGTCTGCAGCATGAGCATCTCCCTCTTTGCAGGCTGCAACGTCTCCCTCTCCACTCTAGTGCTCTTGGTCGGTCTCTCCCTTCTCTCTGGTTTCTCTATTGTTTTCTTTCTTTTAGGTCGGCACCGTCGGCTCTCTCTCTCTCCTGCCCTCTTTATTCTCATTCTACTGTCTCTATTCTTTTCACTTTTTACTACTTTTCTATTATTTAATGCTTCTTTACTCTCTTCAAGACCTCCAACAGTCCAACATCAACTTCTTCTTTCTTTTTTCAACGATGTTGACATCATGCAAAAGTTGTCTCTAACTTTTTTTAATTTTTTATTATCTTTTATTTTTATCTTTTGTTTAATGGATCTTTACTCCTCTTCAAGTGGACCAACAGGCAACAACATCTTCTTGTTGCTTTTTTCAATGATGTTGACATTTTGCAAAAGTTGTCTCCGACTTTTTTTTATTTTTTTTGTCTTTTATTAAATATTTTTATCTAACTTTTTTACAATTTTTTTTTTTTTTTTTTGTGTGCAGTGAATGTAATTGCAGTGGTGCCTTGTTGGATCAAGAGACTAGACTACTACAATACTACTTTATCTTGTCCTAACCTCCTAGATGTAGTATTTTAAACAGATCTCAACAATTGATTTGTGCAATTAAATTGCTTAAATTGCTTAAATTATGGGTGTCTGAATTGCTTAATTGCTTTAAATCACTTTAGTCCGATTCTCTTACAAGTTTCTTTCGTATCCTTGCTCAATTACTTAAATTATGAGTGATTGAAAAGCTAAACCCACTATTTACATCTTTCTTATTAGGTCTAATCATATCATTGTTGCTGAATTTTTACTTACATCATGCCCCCGACTAGAAAATATCCTTCTGGCTCTGAGAAAAGGAAAAAGAAATAAAGATTAGACGATGTTGCTCAATCTCAAATAGGAGATATACTGAAGCTTTTTGGTAAAAAGAGACAGGTAGAAAGTTTCAAATGAAACTTTGGTTGACGTTGAAGAAAGGAATGACGATGATAATGAAGAACATGAATTGAATGAAAGTGTTAAAGCTTTGGTGAATGAAGATGCTGAGGCTTTGGTGAATGAAAGCGTTGAACCTTTGGTGAATGAAGATCTTGGGGCTTTGGTGAATGAAATCATTGAACCTTTGGTGAATGAGAATGTTGAACCTTTGGTGAATGATAATGTTTTGGCTATAGACTACTTTGATCCAACAAATTGGGACAAGATTGGTCAAAATTATCGAGATTTACTTGTCGAAAAGGGTCCTATAAGAATTACTAATATTGATTTTCCCAGAGATCACCTTGGCAGACATTTCTGTTCGAAACATTACACTCACATAATGCCAAATGGATTTGAAAATGATAGAACGTGGCTCATATATTCTGTTTCTTTGGATAAGGTCTTTTGTTTGTGTTGTAAGTTGTTCAAGCAACATGCAAACACTTCTCAATTGGATAGTGAAGGATATTGTGACTGACATAACCTAAGTATAAGGCTTTTAGAGCATCAATCATCTCCAGAGCACCTTCTTCATTGGAATAGTTGGTATGAACTGAAGAAGAGATTTGACAAGAATGAAACAATTGATAGAAAAGTGCAAGAAGCAATAAGCAAAGAGAGGGAACATTGGCGACAAGTGTTACTAAGAATACTTGCTGTAGTGAAAGCACTTGCTAAACGAAATTTGGCTTTTCGTGGAAAAAATGAGAAGATTTACCATGAGAAGAATGGGATTTTTTTAAGTATAATCGAAATGATTGCTGAATTTGATCGAATACTGAAAGAGCACCCTCGGCGCATTCAAAGTAAGGAAATTCATTATCATTATCTGGGTCACAAGATTCAAAATGAATTGATAGAGTTGTTAGCAAGTGAGGTGAAAAAGGCTATTGTCCAGAAAATCAAAAAAGCCAAGTATTTTTCAGTAATACTTGACTGTACACCAGATATTAGTCATGAAGAGCAAATGTCGCTTGTGATTCGATTTGTGGATGTTACATCAAGTGCACCAAAGATTGAAGAGTTCTTTTTAGGGTTTTTTTTATTGTGGATGACACATCAGGACTGGGCCTATTTGACGCACTCAAAAATGTTTTGAACACTCTTGAGCTTGATATTGGTGATATAAGAGGGCAGGGGTATGACAATGGATCTAATATGAAAGGAAAACACAAAGGAGTTCAAAGTAGACTACTTGAAATAAGTCCTAGAGCCTTGTACACCCCATGTGGTTGTCATAGTTTGAATCTTGCTCTTTGTGATATGGCTAACTCTTGTTCAAGAACGACATCCTTTTTTGGAGTGGTACAACGGATCTATTCATTGTTTTCGTCTTCTACAAAGAGGTGGAAAGTGTTTAAAGATCATGTCAAAGATGTGAAGCCCAAGTCAGGTCTCTCGCTAAAGTCGTTGTTACTAACACGTTGGGAGAGCCGTGTGGACAGTGTTCGTGCAGTTAGACATCAAGCTCCGAAAATAAGAGATGCTTGGGTTTACTTGGCCGAAAATAGTGACGATCCTAAAACAAAGAGTGAACCCAAGTCACTAGCGATACATGAAATTGAAAGTTTTGAGGTTTTGCTTGCCATGGTAATTTGGCATTATTTACTTTTTGCTGTTAACTCTGTCAGCAAAAACTTTCAAACTGAAGACATGCAAATTGATATGGCCATACATGAATTGAAAGGACTTATTTCTATTTTTGAAAAGTATAGAGAATCTGGAGTCGAAGAAGCCATGGCAGAAGCTAAGGATATTGCAACTACGATGGAAATTCAACCTGTTTTTTGTGAAAGGCGGATCATTCGTAGAAAAAAAAAACAGTTCGATGAGAATGTTAGTGAAGAGTTGACACAATCAGCTGAAGAATCTTTTTGAGTTAATTACTTCTTATTTATAGTAGACCAAGCTCTTTCTTCGTTCAAGAGTAGGTTTGAGCAGTTCGAAGTGTATGAGAAAATTTTTGGGTTCTTGTTTGATTTGGAGAAGTTAAAATCTGCAAATCTAGATACTTTAAAGGCTTCTTGTAACAATCTTGAAGAATTTTTGAAACATGACGGTGTTTCTGATATTGATGGGACAGATTTATTTTCAGAGTTAAGAATCATGAGAGATCTTTTAACAGATAACGCAAAGAAAGCAATCGACATGCTAAATCATTTTAAGTCACGGGATAATTGTTTTCCAAATGCATGGGTTGTATACAGAATTCTGCTGACTATACCAGTTACCGTTGCATCTGTAGAAAGAAGCTTTTCAAAGCTAAAGTTGATCAAATCTTATCTTCGATCAACCATGTCCCAAGAAAGATTAAATGGATTAGCTATGTTATCTATTTGAAAAGTCTTTGGTAGAAAAGCTTGATTATGAAGACTTAATTACTGATTTCGCAGTTAGAAATGTAAGAAGACTAGTAGTTTTTCAGTAGTGCTTAGTTTTTGTAATTGAATTTTGGTGTTAATTGGTTAATGTGAAACACAATTCTGATTCGGTAAAAGTAGGTAAGGAGTTTATACTTAATTTTCGATCAAATAATAAAAAAAAATTGTCTTTTATTTTTTTATTATTTATCGGTGGGTATACGGGTAGGGTCACACTTTAGGAACTCACCTAGAGCCCTCGAAAACTCAGGACCGCCCCTGTTGATGTTGAAATATGCTCAGGGACAAAAGTGCCATTTTTTTGTGTCAACATTGGTTGGGTTCATGTTTCTACCTTGTACTTGACATGAGCATGTATGTTCCTGTTTGCTGGTCATCGTTGAGTGTGAGTCGTTATGAACTTAGTATGGATGTAGGGCCTTTGGCCGATCCTTGGTTTATCTAATTGTGTCTCATGGGAGATGCTCTGTATGGAAGTGTTCTAGGCTAGTTAGATGGTTTGTGTGGCGTCTGAGATTATGTGAGGGCTTTGGATGGATTTGTTATGTGGAGAAGTTCCTATCTGCTTTGATAGCCACATTTCGAATGAGAGTTTAACCGGCTGTGCATGTGTGTAGTCTTTGACCTCTTAGAGTTCAGGACTACTTGGTTGTATAGTCTTCCACAGTATGCGTACCACACTGTGGCAAGGACTATATCATTATGCATGCATATAATCGGGTCTTTCGAGGTGGTCATGCACCACAAGGTCACCAAGTACTTCGCTAACAACATGTTTGGTAACCATCCTCAAAGAAGAATCCTCTCTATCTTTCCTCCCAATCAAGGAAAATCCAGGTTTGGTAAATTTTCCTCGCCCCACGTTTTCCTCCTTGAAGACTTTGAGATTCTGTAGAAGAGAGGATATCCCCGGTCTGACCTCCCCCCATCGAAATGGATAAATCATCGATTTTAGAAGCGGACTATTTTTAAACCGCCATCTCCAGCGAAGAAAATAGATCATGCCCTACCTGCGAGAGACGATCTCCTTTCCAAGTGAAGCCGCTCCATCTCCTTCCTTTGCCTCTTGCAACGCCGCCTACTTCGGTTTGTACATAAGTCTGTGTCACTCTCCCGCTCTCTCTCTCTAGCCAAAATCCAACATACCAGAACTCCCTCTCTCTCTCTCTCGCCCATATCTAGAGCTACCAAGGTCTCTCTCCCAAATCCAGAGCTCCCAGCTCTCTCTCTCCCTCTCTCTCTCTATAAACTCAGCCCCAATGTGAAACCCCTTTTCTATCTCACCAAACCTAACATTGAAACCCAGCCCCTCTTCTTTTGTTTTAGGCCCATTTCCATTTCTCTGTCTCCTAGCCCTATTTGTAAGGATCATCAGAATCTGATGCCATTTGTTCATCAGAGATCTTCGGTTGAATTTGGGTTCTTGGTTCTTTTACTTAAATTTGGATGATTATTTTAGAGAATTATAACATTTTGATATGAATTAATTTGTGCTTAGGGTTTTTGCTTTCTCATTATTGGAAGCCATCTAGTAATGTGCCCTAGTTATCCCGGATAGAATGTGCCCCAGTTATCCTGGATAGTAGTGCTATAGAGTAATTAATCATCATCTTATGTTTTGTATTGAGGATTACATGAATCAATACATATCCGATTGCATTAACATTTTTTCTTTTTTGAAATATGCATTAACTTATGTTATATCAGTTTTCTTGATATCAATTTTCTAGAAGCCAATTATCATATTGTTTCCGTGACAGAAACCGGGAATGGATGTTGCATATGATTTGCTCTCTTGGTCATGCTTGTAGGTGTCATGAGTTCAATATTGATTTGGTATCATGGGTTATATTTTATGATTTGGTGTCATTAGGATCTTGTCTGCTTTGTCAATTGAATCTTCCTAAGATTTTCTCAAAAATAAATTAGTATTTTTTTCTCATTAGTTTTGTTTTCTGTGGAATTTGATATGCTTTCCAAACATGAATGTGAAGAGATCATCAAAAATTCCTCTGTGCTAGCCAAACGTGGAATCCAATGAATCCTTTCTCTCATAATTTCTCAATGAGGAAAGCCTAATTCCATAGCACCAAGGAATCATTCGAAAAGAGGATTCCTCTCCCGTTACCAAATGTGCCCTAAAAGATTTAGGGAGAATTACCGTACGGACGGTCTTAAAGCTGACAATAGCCCCAAAGCAGCCGGAAAATATATATTTACAGCAGAGCTATTCGATCCGTAAGTTATCGCAGGCTGCGATATCCTAGGGATATAGGATATCCCACAATCAGAAGCGGGAAGAATTGAACAGTCATTTTTTTTTTCTTCTTTTCCTTGATTGTGAGACCACCAAACCACTATCCAAACCGTTGGATGGCTGTATGAGTGTAGAAACTAATATTGCACCAAATTTGAATTGTTGATCTATCACGGTTATCGAAAAATTTACAAGAAAGTCACATTATTTTGCAAATTATAAGAAAAAATTATAAGCAACATTTTTTTGCAAGTTTTTTGATAACCGTGATAGATCAATGGTTCAAATTTAGTGCAATATTAATTCTTACACTCATATAGCTATCCAATGGTTTGGATGGTGGTTTGGTGGTCCCACAGTCAAGGAAAAAAATAAAAACACGGATTGTTCAAGTGATTATGGGATATCCTACATCTCTAGGATATTGCAAGTTGCGATATCCTACGGATTAAATAGCTCTGCGGTAAATATACATTTCTGTGCTGTTCTGGGGCTATTGTCAGCTTTAAGACCGTCCATACTATAATTGTCCCAAAGATTTACGTATGTATACCGCTATTTCAGCTGGGCTTTTTACCACACATCATTACAAGGCTTGCCTAGGCGTTATGTTTTCAGTAGGGCTTCTTCCTGTGTAATTAACATGTATGCTCACCTATTTGTTAGAATGTGTAGGTGTATCCTTGTGCTTACTCAGTTCTTATGGGATGGTTAATATTCATGCATATATAACTGCTTAGTTTACCATTTATTGTTTCTCTTGTGATAGCTACTATTTTTATTCACTATAAATGCATTTTATTATGTTATTTACAAGTTTTTTACTTTGCCGGATTTCATAAATCATATGATGTTACATTTGATGCTTAGGTACCGATCCCCACGATAAGCAACAGGCCGAGGCGATTCCAGAGGACTTACCAGCTGAGGAGTTGCTAGGGTGGTGTGCTGACAACTTAGTATGACATCGTGTCATGCATGGGAGAGCAACCTCATGTCAATTTTTGGATAGATTATTTTTGGACATATATATATGATGTATATCTTTTGTTAGGTCAGTATTTTTTTTTTTTTTTTTGATGGCCCTGTACTTAAACGTTAACTTTTATATTTTGGAACTTAAAAGTTAATTAAATGCATCTTGGTTACTTGTACATGCTTTATTATTATTATTATTATGACATCTGAATTATGATGTCATGATTGGACGTTTCTACATATGATTTTATGGTGATGGACAGTTGATTCATTTGTTTGGCTAAATTGTCTAGATCGTTTGGTTCATTATGGACATTTACAACCTCATCAACATTATCAGCCAACTGAATGTCAGTTGGGTTGATCTAAAGAGCTTTAGTGCATCGTACTCTTTTCCTTGATGCAGTCATAACTCTCGAATTACCGACTGCATCCATGTCAAAATCGAAGAAATTTAGAATGAATTAGCCACTCAAAATAATACACAATTTCTGTTTGGCCCTTACATTCCGAATAGTACCACATTTGTTCAGTTGGATCCAGCCGAATAGTTTCATATTTGCTCGGATCTAAAGGTCCAAACAGACACAAACAAAAATAAATAAATAAAAACCTTGGACACTGAGGAATTGAACAAGGGAAGAGCGATTGGTGATGTCCTTGGCCCCTTTAGACATTTTGGGACCAACCCTCCTTTCTATTATGCATTGAAAGCCAAAATGAAAGGAGATGGAGATGTTGAAAGGGAGAGAAAACATACCTTGCTTGTGAGAAGAGAGGAGGAAAACATGGAAGAGGAAGAAGACGATCAGTGGAACTTGTTGTTTGAAGGTTCCTTTGGCCGCACCATCGAACTGAGAATGGAAATTAGGTGTGGAGGGAAGAGACGAAACACTATCGTCTAAGCCCTGAATGTTCGAATCATGTGTGGAGGGAAGATATGGTTGTGAAAAGAGAAAGAAGATGTGTGGTGTTTAGGTAGTTTGGGAAGAGATGGTTGTGCAATGAGCATTTTCTATAGAATTCAGGATGTGTACAGAGAATGGGTATGCAAGGAGCAACTATGTATGTGGCAATATCGGCTCTCTTAGTAGTGTCTGTGCATTAGATAAAAGAACTTTCGGCCATGATATTTCTACTAATTACATTTTTCCCTTGGTTCACTCACTGAACCCACCCTAGGTGTATTGAATACTTGTGTTTTCTTCATGATACATGTGCATCTATGCTGAATTATTTTCAATAAGGTCTATTTGAACTTATGATGCTTAAGTTAGTTATGACATGAATTGGATGGTGAGGTTGATTATAAAATTATCATTCTCTAACATGATATGATGTTGCTATTTTCTTATTATCATTGTTGTAAGATGATGGTATGATGCAATTAATTTTGCATTGTCTACAACTTTGATGAAGTGCCTTATCTTATTAAGAATTAAGATAATTTGGGATATTATCCTTACAACGGGTACTATGGTCAGGGAATGGGGCTGATGAAACCCGGGGAAAACGGTAATTAAGGACAAAATCTCAAATTATCATGGTGACTATACTAGAAATTATTAATGAAAGTTGTTTCGAAAATATTGTTGGACCTTCCCAGTGGACACCCCTAGATTCACCAACACATGAGGCTAAGAGATGGATTCTTTTGACGTGGCTTTCAACCCATCTGCATAACTGTCCTAACTTTTAGGTCTGTTGGACTCTAGCTGGCTATATGTCAGCCGTTTGACTAACTATAGTTGTCCCTTCTATTTAAAGAGTTATATAGTTGTCCTGACTATAGGTCAGTTACACTTAATTGGTAGCTATAGCTGACTATAGCACACTCTTGTGTTCCGAGGCACCCTTGAGGTGTATTTTTATTCTGGAGCCAATGCACTTGGTGGTTAGGTGGTGATGCCACGGTTAGAATTAGAAACCTTAATTCATTAACGTGGTTTTTTAATTATTTTATATCTGAATTAGAAGCTTCTTTGTATTATATTGTTGCAAATAATTTTGTATATGTAGAAATCTATTCACTTAGTATGACTAATTGTGTTTTCTCCCCAATCCCAAGTATGCTAAACATAGAAAGCCAGGGGGTTCCCAATGGCGAAAATATTGTATTTGATAACCGTGGCTTAGCATTTTGGGACTCACAATCAATCTAAACTAGATACATACTTTAGTTTATTCTTTAAAAATTAAAGGTACTATTTTAGGCAAAACCTGGATTATTTATGCTTAAAATGACTTGATTTAAGATGTGAATGTGATACATTTATAAGTCTCGACGTGAACTGGAAGGGCCCCGGATTCTAGGTCGTTACAGTGGATGGTTCCTTTTTCTTCCAATTCTGGATATGATTTCGAATGAAGAATGCATTGAGTGGATGGTTAAAGAATGTATAGATATATGGTTGTGGGTGAGGAATGGATGAATGAAGAATACATTATTATATGGATGTGTAGATGCAATGTTGTGGATGTCATTTTATCAAATATTACTTGTATGTGATTTATTGCCATTTAAACATTTTATATACATAATTTGATGAATGAAGAAATTTTATTCACACGTTGATGAAGTAGGTGTTTAGATGATAGTTTGGAATGGAGCCCATATAAAGGCTCTCATATTTTATGGCTAAGTGGGACCCATATAAGAATCTCTCAAGAATAATTAGATCATTTATTTACTATTCTAAAAAAATTTATCTGAATCAAATTTGTATTTCACAAGTTTTTTTAGGTAGGAATTTAACAAAGAATCTTAGGAAATTTCCAAACAATGCATTCATAGATTCCAGGGTGAATTCAATCCTCAAGCATGAGATTCTAAGATGAATCAAATAGGAAACTGAGATTCAATTAAAGTTTTAGTAGGATTCTGAATTCCATCATTCCCAGTTTTCCAAATTCCAGCAAACATGAATTCTCTAAATGCTTGCAACCAAATGGACCCTAAGGCAAGTAGAGATGTGTGAATTCCATGGTTTGTGGGTGTTTTGATGTTGTTTATGTGTATTCTAACTTAAATGGTAATAAAGGGTATTTTGTATAGATTGTATGATCAAGGGTAGGCTAAACTCATACTTTTGGGTAATTTTGGAGATCACATGTGAATTAGATGCTCATAGGATGATGTTTATTGCCTTATTGATGGAGTCTTTGCTCGTGCAAAATTGAGGTTTGTAAAAATAAATTAAACTTAGCTACTATCTTTACTCGTGAGAATAGTGATGTTAGCTGGCTATCGTATCCACCTGGATAGAAAGACTAGGTTGCGTTGTATTCCAAATTCCTAAATTAATCCTAAGAGAGAATGAAATATTGGTTTGGGGTTTTGATTCCTAAATTATCAAATTAAAAATGAAGTTTGATTCAATTAAAGAAAGGTCTTAGGGTACGAATCCACCCTAGCATCGTACAATGGTAAGTATGGACCTAGGGTTTTAATATCAATGCTTCAAAAACCCGTTTTGGTTACGAACCTCCATGGAGTCACCAAATAGATCGCTTGGGTTTAGATATGGGCATTGATTATCTTGTTACAAAGCAATTTAAACTTTGACTACCTAATATGAATGATGAAGACGATTTGATGCATGAGTCACAAGCTTTAACTCCAGATGTGGGGTCCAGTTAAATGAAACAACAGTCATGAAAGTAAGGGTATAGAAAGAAATTGGCACCGATCAGTGGCTAATGTCTGAAACTCAACCCCACTCAATGATGATGTCGATGGCCATCCATCTAATTAACCTCCCAAACGTTAGTAGTTTACATTGGTGAAAATCAGTCTAATGGATGATAACTTTAATTTCCTTCTCATTAAAGAATATGTCTGTGTTGGGCAAATGTAGATACAAATATACCTTTCAAAAGAAAAAATAGAGTCAAACATAGGTGGTAATATTGTGATTTATGGGGACATCCATAAAAAAATTATCTAAGATTTGATTGTTATTGTTTGACTAAATATCCTATCATTTACTGCTAATTATAGGATATTTTACAAGTTTTTGGTAAAAGTCTCAATCTATGTTATAAACTATACTATTATTTATTTTATATATTAATAGACAAAGGGCCGAGCTGGGACCCCTTGAGCCGACTAAGTGAAGCCCTAATTTGGGCCTCAAGGTTGCGGGCTTTTTAAAATTGGGCTCTACCCTATACCCTCGGGCTTTAGGACAAAAAGAAAAGCCCCCTCTTTAAGGGCTTTTGCGGGCCGAGATAGGTTGTGCCCCATCGTTAAAGGGTTGGATTAATAGCCCTAGTGTGGTCCGTCCCACCCTGATTGTGAGGTGTGGGAAGCCCTAGTAGGAGGTAGGAGCTGTGTATTGACCTGTCCACTACTCACTAGATCTTGCACTCATAACCTTAACCACAATGGTGCTTGCGCACTGACCCTTGACATTGAGCCTTAGTGGACCTTAGACCTTCTCAATTGTTGTTAGGTGTAAGGAACCCTTATAAGTTATGTTGTGCGCAGTTTGTTAGGACTACTAGACCTTCACGGGGCAAGCATAGGGTAATGATAGCTAAGGGTATATCATTTGGAGTTTTGACTGTTCACTACCTTCAGAAGCACCAAGAGAATCATTTAGGCACCACAGGCTCTATCAGAATCATATCCTTAGTCGGTACTGCCTGTGTATGAGGATGTCTATACTATAACCTAAATGAAGTGTAACAATGAGCCCTACTAAGTGAAATGATTGACACGGCAATACAATTGTACATATTCACTCCAAATGGATATTCACTCTAAATTGAGGTCCTTTGGGTGGGGCAATTAGCTCCTTCCCCTTCTTGGTTGCTTGAGGTCCATTCTGGCTGCTTCCCTTCTTTGGGTTGGCTCCTTAGAAGCTCTTTTCTTGGAAGTCAGGGAGGCCTTGCTATAGTGTGTTCGATTCTGTTTGGGCAGCTGGGCTTTTTTTGGGCAACTGTTTGTTAGGCCTTGTTATGGGGGTAGGGTCTTCTCGTTGTTTCTTTGCTGCTGGCCGGTTTTGTACTTCGCGGTTGTTCCTGTGTTGTGCCTTGTTCTACAGGGGAGCTTTCTCTGTTCAATTGCTGGTTGGTTCAGTGTTCAGCGAGAGTAGTGGCTCTATTGCTTCTCGTTGTTGGCTTGTGTTGGGCCTTTTTTGTTCTATTGCGCTTCGTTTTGTGGTGGTGCCCTCTTTCCGTTGCTGGCTTGCACAGAGTTCTACTGTTCTTAAGCTTTGAGGAGCCGTGGTTTTGCTTCTTCTCCATGTCGGTTAGCTTTTAGTAATTCCAATTGCTTTTGTGCTCTGTTCTCTGTTGTTTTTTGCCTTTCCTATTTCAAGGTTGGCCTATTGGTTGTCATCATTTGGTTGTGTTTTTTCTTCTCTTTGTCCTGGGGGCTTTACCCTTCTTCTTTTTCTTAATACAAATTTACCAATTAGCAAAAAAATAAAATAAAATAAAATAAAATTAAAAAAAAAAATCTCTAAACGGATATTCAATTATGCCTTTGTGTTATGCAGATATACCTTTGCTTTACTTTGTGCATAATAGGCATCTTTGGATATTAGGACAACCAGCATGTGAATGCTAGGAGCAGTAGGTATTACGGGACACTGAGCGTGGATATTCGGATAGTAGGGTACTGGGCTTAGGCCAGACCTGAGTTAGAGTATGGTAAGCATTTTGATGTGAATAATGAGTAGTTGATTGTAATGAGTATGCTATGGATGTTGATTATGAGTGAAATAACGATTATGAATATATTGGTTGATGATGTACACTTTGATAATGATGTATGTTTGTGGTGGTGTTGTGGTGATCATGATGTGCGATACGGACTGGTGTTTGTGGATTTGATGTGAATGTGCCCGCTTTGCTTGATTTGTTTTTCTATAGTTTGTTATTCACCACCTTTGATGAGGGTATAATGAGATGGTGTTTATGACATTTGTTTATGTTATTGTATGTTACCCCACATGTATTAATATATCATATATGTTTAGTCTGACATCATGCACAGTAGATGTGGGTATGTCTAGGCATTTGGTTACTAGGCTTAAATAGGTATGTCACATATAGTGGGTATGGGCATGTCTAGGCATTTAGTTATCAGGTTTGGATGAGTACTTTGGTAATGGGGTTGCTCGCATGTAATGGCCTGTGAGAGGCTTTGGGGATGGGACTTCCGGGATGCGGTTATTATTGCCT
This sequence comes from Camphora micrantha, assembly GCA_003546025.1. Classification (NCBI taxonomy): domain Eukaryota; kingdom Viridiplantae; phylum Streptophyta; class Magnoliopsida; order Laurales; family Lauraceae; genus Camphora; species Camphora micrantha. The sequence continues at coordinate 26,927,102 of QPKB01000009.1, forward strand.
GAGTAATGCTACTTGGACAAACTTTTTGGACAGAATTTTAAACAAACCCTATGGTATGCCTTGAATATCATAGGGGATATTCAAGACATACCATAGGGTTTGTCTAAAATACTGTCCAAAAAGTTTGTCCAAGTAGACCTTTTGTTATTGCCTATGTTCTTTTAGCCTTTCTTAGTTGCCTAACGCCTTTAGTTATGTTCAGTGTTGTGACTTGTATTTGCATATTAACCTTGCTATTTGACTCCACTTATTTGTTTAACTGTCTTTATGTATGTTTAACTTTTTCATTATTATTTGCATATTTACTAACCCCATATGAACTAACTTTTTCCTGCAGATATAGGTGAGATTTTATACTTACACACAGTATGCTATTGCATATATATATATATATATATATATAGGGCAAGGCTCTTCTAAGTTAAAGCTTAAGATAAAATTCCATAATCTCGAGCTTGTGGAGCCCACCCTTGGTCTATCTAAATAGACCAGACACATGAACTACCCCTTAATTGCACATGTCCACCGACTTTTGGTTAGATCTTAATTTAATGGACCATTGGATCGACTGTGTACCGATCCGAATGGACTATTGACCATTAAACGTTTTGGGCCCAGATGGAGATAATGGAAACCACAATTGGGGCTAATTTTTTGTTAAGATAAGGGTCTCGGGGAATCCTTGAGATCCCCATATCCCCATCCCTATGTGGGTCCCCAGGTGGGCCCCACCACACACTTGAGCTTACCTTATCCTAAGCTTGAGCTTAGGAGAGCTGCGATATATATATATATATATGGGAGATGCTCCTGTGAGAGTAAGGGTGGAAACCCTGATATCCATATCCAATGCCAGCAGCTTAAATGTGAGGGCCCTCACCCCCTAATGTCACAGTACCGTGAGAGTTACTTTCACATGAGCATCTCTCTATATATATAATGGGGTGAGGGACACTGACTTGATTAAAAATATTTACATGCAAAAGAGGAAAAGCCATATATGGTCATATGTAAAAAAAAAATATTCATGTGCAAAGAAGGAAAGCCACGTAATTGTCCCTCGTCCCATGGTGAGGGATGGATGCACACACACACAAATATATATATATATATATATATAGAGAGAGAGAGAGAGGGTGGGGGGAGATGCTCCTGTGAAAATAACTCTCACGATGCAGTGAGATTAAGGGGTGGGGGCCCTTACATCCATATCCAATGTCAATACCCTAAATGTGAAGGCACCTACCCCTTACTCTCATAGTACCATGAGAGTTATTCTCATAAGAGAATCTCATGCATATTTATATGTAACATTTACAATGTAATTTGGTGAAAATATGAAAGCGAGTTGATCTAATCTCCATAAAAATGGAAATCAATTCATCATATTTCAATGGATATGAATACAGTCGATTATTGAACCTTATTACAAAGCAATCCTTTGTTTATAGGTTCTAGTGATTCATTACAAGCTTTATTTTTCCACAAATTTATTCTTTGCAATCTTTTGTAACATTACCTTACAAATACCATATGAGAACCACATCAAAGACACAATGGAAGATCTCCAAACGTTTTCTAAATTATTTTATGGTATCAAAGCTAATATAAACTCATTTTTTATCCTATCTTTCAATGGCTTCTACCATTACTATTTCCTCTTCTTCTCCCACCATACAAATCATCAACATTCAACATTTGATCTATGTCTAACTGGATTGTCAGAAATTCCTCTTGTGGCGCACACAATTTAAACGTATATTAAAAGAATATGATCTAGAAGGATACGTAGATGGGATGTTGCCATACCCCCCTTATACCCTTCTTAATGATAAAATGGATCGATGATGAAAATCTCATCCTTAATTTGGCATACATTGTTTGGCAAAGGCAGGATCAAGTGCTTCTAGGGTGGCTTCCTTTTCCTTATCAGAGGCATTCATCGCACAAGTGGTTCGTCTCTCCACTTCTTGAGGTGTATGGTTGGCCCTATATAAACAATATGGATCTTGACCTCATGTGTGGCTCATGCAAATCCGACGCGAACTCCAGACTATGCGCAAAGGCAACATGTGTATTGATGACTATCTCTAGTATGCCAAGGAACACCTTGATAGATTTGCAGTGTTTGGTCGGCCAATAATCAACTTTGATCTTTTGCAGGCAATTCTAGATTGGCTAGATGGTGCCTATGAAGCTTACTTCTCTCACAACTACACTTGCTAACACAAATATGGAAGACTATGCACATTTGCTTGCCTTCGAGTCTCGCATCCGGGCTCAAAATATGGTTAAGCAAGTAACACCACATAACAAGTATTGCTACGAAGTCTACTCAGAGATAACATCATGGAAACTCCTCTCCCTTGAGCCGTGGACAAAATTCAAATAATTGAGGGAGAGGTCTATTAGGGTTTTCATTTGTTGCAATTTGATTGGATGCATTCATTTTCTTGTTATCTTGATCTCTATTGCACTCATACTTTTAAATCTTGGTATCTTCATGCATTTTTGTTTAAGTTTTCATGGTTGGTGTCACGGCCCCGAACCCGATTAGTGATTAAACCCAATCCGAGGTGTGAACTTTAGGGCTAATTAAAAAAATTTGCCCTTAACGCCCAAGGATCAAAGTCCGCTGTGAGGATTATGTAGTTGAGCCTCATAAACCAATTGATCAACGGGACTTATCCAGTACACACAACATTAAACTTGTAAGAATATCAAAGCAAGTATGGATTTCATTCCATTATATATGTTCAAGTTTCAAAAGGTAAAACATATAAAGTTTATAATCATCAGGACCATCCCAAAAACCTAGGTCCTGGTACAAAAGATATACAGTGCTAAGATAGACAAGTCCAAAAGATCTAAACCAAAAGATGAAATGAGGTGGCACGATAGAATATATCCTCACGTAACGCGCACTAGTGCCAGAAGTGATGATGCTAAGCTACATCATCGGCACCCCACTCTCGTACCTCGTCCTCCTCCCCCGGTTGATGATCCTCTAGGATTGCCTCGGCATCCGAGTTGGCGTAATAGTAATAGGTGTCATCTGCACACCATGGAATAAAGGATCAACAACATGTTGGCAAAAAGATAAGCAATATACATTATTCATAACATGTTTCAAAAGAGAGTAAGAACAAGTACATGATTATAAGATTGCAAGGTACAAGCTAAGCATAAAGCATGAGTAATACAAGAATTAAGTAACAAGATAAATCCTAGTAAGATAACCAAGAATAACCATCCATGAAATGCAATGTTGATCGGACCCCAAGTGTAGGGTGCGATTGTAGTAATAAAACTGGTAAGACCAGGTCGATCCACAGGGAGCAATGTAAACTAAGATTCCTTCTCAACTTGTACCTGTCCTAAATTAAAAATCTAAATCTAGCCTAACAAACTAGTAAATTACAACCATCATTCCTACTTTCCAAAAATTAAATTAATTACAATTCATTGAAAAGAAAACTTCCTAATTCTAAAGATCCTAAACTAAAGAAAACTAAAATTGCTACAAAAGAACACACAAGTTAGAACATCAATAATAAAAAGTACCAAAAATAAAACTAAGAAACTAAACTAGAAACAAAAGAAACCTAAGTTAGAAAATTAGTAATGCAATGCATGCCATGAGATGTTGAAAATTCTAAGTCTGGAAAACTAAGTATGCATGGCTGTTTTTGTGCATGGTTTTTCCTAACCTAATGCAACCTAAAACTGATTTTAATGGTTGGAATTTAAACTATAATGATGCATGAATTTAATGCACTTTCCAGCAATTAACAAATTTAAACAAAATTGTGTGGCATAGAATTGTAAAAGGTGTAGGAATTAAAAGTGAGGTGCTGAAAATAAGAGTGGTGTGCATAAATCAAAGATGGTAAACAAAAAAGAAATATTAAAGTGGTAAGTTGCTTCTTTTAATTCTTCTCAATTGAGGGTCCAAGAAAATTAGAGGTGCAAACCTAGGGTCCTATTCTTCAACTTGGGTTGTCAATCCAAGTTGAGAATGATAAATCCTCACTTTTTAATAAATAAATTTCAGACTTGGATTTTTTGAACTTTTCTTAATCAACACTCTTCAACTTCACATTGTATTGCCTCAAAAAATACCATGTATCCGTAGAAAACAAGGTATATTATGAGGTTGCTAAGGTGAGTTGTTAGTAATTATTCCAAGCCAATTAAAAATATTTAACCAAAAGTAAGAACTAACCCTATTGCAAAGCTAATATCAAGATTCACAAGAAATCAATACAAGAATTAAAAAGAAACAATTTTATTAATACTAGTATGCAATTGAGTACATAAGTTTGAGAATTAAAAACAAAAATACATACTAGGATGTTGAGAATCCCTCTTTCCAGTTGAAACCACAAGGTTGGTGGTATAGCCTTTGGAAAGAACCCCTTGGTGAATGAAAATGGAAGGGCAAGAAAGGGAGAGATGATATGAAATTCTCTAGAGTGAGAGGTGAGCAATTCTCAAGCATCAGAGGAGATGGATACTTATGCCTTCAATTTATAGATTTTTGCTTTCTTTCTTTCCTTCTTTATTACAAGTTTGTAGCATGCAATTTTCTTTGTATGGCAAGTCCCTTCCTTGGCCAACAATTCTTCAAAGAAATAGCAAGGTGAGTGAGAGATTTTTGGTGCTTTCCATAGTGCAAATTGCAATCCCGAGTAGAAATTATAGCACCAAATTCCAGAAGCCATATCTTCCTCATTTTAGCTCCGATTGACACAATCTTGGGTTCTAAAGATATCTACTTGAAAGGAGCTTTCCAACGGTGTATGAATTGCACCAATCTAATGGCTAGATTAAGAGTTATGGCCATTTTAATCTTGCTGCCCTTGAAAAATCCGAAAATAAATATGCACATATGGAATGTTAATTGTGCAATGGGGTGTGTGGGACCCATGTGGACGTCCAAAGAGATCTTGGGATCTTTCTTTCCTTGTTTCTTGACTCCCCTTCCATCTTTGGTTTGCTTCCAAGCTTCTTAGATTGATTAGTTAACTCTTTTAGCACACTTTCCTTTCTTAAATTTCTTTCTTGATTTTTGAGTTTTCAAATTTAGTAAGAATTAAATCTTACCAAATCTAAAGTTTTCTTTCTTGATCTTGAAATCACAAATCTAGCTTTCCATTGTTGACGTTTCAAACTTTCTAAAAATACTAAGATATGTGGTCCACCATGAAAGATGTCATACTCTTGATCTCTCTCAAATTTCACCAATGTGGGTCCCATTCTTGATTTCTCCTACACAAATTAAAACAAATGGATTCAAGAATAATTCTATGTAAGGAATTTAAATGGACGATACATGGGACCCTACTTGATGCACCCATAATAACCGACTTTCCAAAAATAAATCTCCAAAAATGGCAGGTTTCATGAATTTATGCAAAAGTTGTGATTTTTGAGCAACGTATGCATGAATGCACTACAATGGACTCTAAATGCATAAAAACATGATTTGACATTAAATAAAGCTCTTTAATATCAATAAGCCCTTAAAATAGTCCAAAATGTGTATGAAAATATGCGCTTTTCAGGACTCATCAAATGTCAAGCAAGAGGAGACTCCGAGGATGTCCTAGCCATCTCACGGGGGGCATAAGTGACGTCCCAGCCGACTACGAATACCCAAAGTCCGGCTCTAGGGGGATCCTAGCTCCCAGTCCTAGGAATAGCAACACGTTCTAGTCCGCTCCCAGCTTTCGTGCCATGGACGCCGTCCAAAGCCGACTGCCCACCCTAGTGTCCGGTAACCAGCCTACTTTATAATCCTCAGTCTGCAGCTGGTCATGAATGCAAGATGATGATGATGGTTTGCATATGATACAAGTTCCAAGACAAATACATGTGGATAGGTTTCCAAGTACAAAATAACAAGTTGAGGGCTACTCCAAGTCAAGCCAAGATACAAGTCGATCAATTTCCAAGTTCCATGAGTAGTCCTCTTTCAAGTCTATCCACACGTGTTTATCAATACAAGACAAGGTACCTAAGAATACACTCTAAGTCCGGTCAAATCCTAATTCTACAAGTTAAGTTACAAGTTATACAAGTATACAAGATAGAGTGTAAAAGGTACGACAACCTACGGATACATGATTTGCAAGTCAAGAGTGAAGAACAACCCAATCCTATGTCAAGAGTTGTCCACCGTGTACCGAACGTATCCCCAACGAAGTACATATAGAGGATGAGTCAATGGTGTCATAGTTTGGCGGGCCCACGGTGTACGGAAGTTGTTGGGCAACAATTAACTCAAATCCATACGCATTCAGACAAGTTACGTTCATATACAGAAAACCCCGGACAACCGATGAAGCACACCAAGCCAAACATGCTCCGTTTTTCATTTTCCCCAATTGGTCATGCAAAGGTAGGGTCAATGGGTTCCAAACTAGGTTTAGAATCCCTTTCCAAAAGAGATAAATGGTTGGTTCATTGATCCAATACCAACTTCCTTTTCCAATCTCTGATGATCAAGATAAAGTATACCATTAGATTTTACGTCTCAAGAGCTTTCCGACAGTATGTAGAACTCCAAATTCCGACGAACGGGTCAAAAGTTATGGCTTCCGGAAAATGGTCATCCTGAGCCCGAAGCAGTTGGCTCGGGCAAACTGAAGGTTGGCTCAAGCGAACCAGTCACAGAATCTCCTTAGCTCGAGCGAACGAAGGTCCGCTCGAGCCAATCTTCCCAGGGGCCACTTGGCTCGAGCGAACTGAAGGTTGGCTCGAGCTAAGGGTCTAGAACTTTCAGAAAATGACTCATTTTGAGTCCAAAACTTGGGGAATCAAATCCCCTCTCCTCCAAGATCATCCCTGCAAGGAAAAAAAAAAAAGGGAGCGTCTTACTCTCTCCACATCCATTCCATTCCTCCCATCAACAAACCCAACCATTCAATTAGGGTCCAATTCCATTAATTACCTAATCTAGCATGTGAAATCCCAATAAACATAAGCTTAGCATTATGGGTTGCTAAACAATTACATTGTCAAGAGTGAAGATAATATACATGCATGAGCAATAGATAAAGCTAATCTACTTGCCTTCACCAAAGAGAGTGAAGAAAAGGAAATTTGAGAAGATAAAGGAGGAATGAGAGCTCTCCACTCATACCCTAGCCAAACCACTTCCAAAAACCCTTCTCGTACACCAAAAGAGCACAATGGAAGAGAAAGAAAGGAAATCTATCAACATGTAACATCTCTACAACAATGAGGAAGGAAATTAGGGAAGAAAAGGTTGATGAAAACTTACCAATTTGGATCAAGATGTAGAGGAAGAAGAGAGAAAGATATTGGTGAGCTTGGATTCTTGAAATCTCTCCATTAGGTAGCACATGCAAGAAGAGATGAAGAGGAGGAAGAGAAGAAGTCTCGCAGCTGCTGTAACTCTCTGCAAATGAAGAAGGAAACGAATGAAAGAGCTGGAATGGAGTTAAAAATGAGGGATGGAGGGGGAAATGACTTAAATGCCCTCTTTGAGTGAATTAAAAGAAATGTAATTATTTGAGGGACTTCGGGGCGTCGAATTGTGACGAGTCAAGAACGAAAAATGACGAGCGTGACGAGATCTTCCCAACGGATCCAAATTCGGTGAAAACGGAATTTTTCGAAAATATACTCAAATTTCCTATTAATCACAACCTAAACCCTTATTAAGATTAATCGCACTCGGAATCAAATGAAACTTCGCAAACCGCTTTCTAATGATAAAAGAAACTCACTTAGCCACTAAACCCGCCTAATTAGCTAGAATCACAATTAATTAGGCTAATCGTCAATATTAGGAAATTAAACATCCTATTAAGGTCGGGGACCTTACAGTTGGCATCATGATATTTAAGACTTGAGTTTTATGCATGATTTAAGCGCTTTTAAATTTACTTTCAAAGTTTTTATCAAAGGAAATTTTAAAATTCATGCAAACACATGTTTTGAGTCACATTAAAAAACTTCATTTTAGTCAGGTTTGTCTCAAGTCAAGCCTAGTTCTCCACGGCTAATCTTCTCTCTATAGAAAGTCACTTTCATATCAAATTTTAGGAAAACATTTGTCAACCAGTCAGTCAACCTAATCTAGAAAATTGCTAACCGAAAATTCACAGAACTAGAAACACATTTTCAGTCAACCGGATTTTCACAGAATTACAAGGCTTGAATTTCCAACCGTTGGAAATATGACCATTGGGAATTTGGTCAACCGAACTGAAATTTGGTAAACCGAATAAAGAGCCGGTGGACAACTTTTTTGTATAAATTTGAGCTCTTCCTTGGGATTGGGCCAACACTTTTGAGTCTTTCGAGGGCCAAGGAAGGCGAGGGAGCTAAGCTATGTGTGACGCCCTGGAGTCCCACATTGACTATAGAGAGGAAAGCGATTGGGTTATATGTAGAGCTTACACCCTTACATTGCATGAGGCCTTTTGATGGGTTGAGACCCATCAAAAGCAAAACTGTGAGGCCCATGGGCTAAAGCGGACAGTATCATGCATGGGTATGGGTGGGGCGTTACAAATGGTATCAGAGCCGACTCTCGACTAGTTCGAGTGTGGGTCCTCTGCCTTGGTTTGGTGCAAGTGGGCGGGTCTCCATGTGGGCGGATCAAGAGGGCTGGCAGGCTACCGAGACTGGCAGGCTACTGCACAGGGACGTGCAGCCTTAAAGGGGATGGATTGTGACGTCCCGGAGTCCCACATCGACTATAGAGAGGAAAGTGAACGGGGTTATATGTAGAGCTCATACCCTTACCTTACATGAGGCCTTTTGATGGGTTGAAGTCCATCAGAAGCAAAACCGTGAGGTCGGTGGGCCAAAGCGAACAATATCATGCATGGGTAAAGGGGTGGGACGTTGCAAATGGTATCAGAGCCGACTCTCGACTAGTTCAAGTGTGGGTCCCCTGCCGTTGTCTGGTGCAAGTGGGCGGGTCTCCATGTGGGCCGGCCAAGAGGGCTGGCAGGCTACTGCACAGGGACGTGAAGCCTTAAGGGGGATGGATTGTGACGCCCTGGAGTCCCACATCGACTATAGAGAGGAAAGTGAATGGGGTTATATGTAGAGCTTACACCCTTACCTTGCATGAGACCTTTTGATGGGTTGAAGCCCATCAGAAGCAAAACCGTGAGGCCGGTGGGCCAAAGCGGACAATATCATGCATGGGTAAACGGGTGGGATGTTACAAATGGTATCAAAGCCGACTCTCGACTAGTTCGAGTATGGGTCCCCTGCCGTGGGCGGTTCTCCATGTGGGCGGGCCAAGAGGGCTGGCAGGCTACCGAGACTGGCAGACTACTGCACAGGGACGTGCAGCCTTAAGGGGGATGGATTGTGACGCCCTGGAGTCCCACATCGACTATAGAGAGGAAAGTGAATGGGGTTATATGTAGAGCTTACACCCTTACCTTGCATGAGGCCTTTTGATGGGTTGAAGCCCATCGGAAGCAAAATCGTGAGGCCGGTGGGCCAAAGCGGACAATATCATGCATGGGTAAAGGGGTGGGACGTTACACTATGCTAGACGAAGGCTAGGAGGGCTAACTTATGAGATCCTTATTTTTAATTAGGGTCATTTGTCCTAATTATTCTACTTAGCCTAATTGACCATGATTAGTCCTTTGATTTGGGATTTTGATTCTAAAAGGACCCATTTATAGTTTTTGTTTTCAGGGAGGACTTGCTTGTGATTTGGTTTAACCATAGGGGGTCATTTGCAAATTTTGGATACAGGCCACCCCTGAAGATGGTTCCAAGGTGGTCTCCGGTACTCTCCATCACTCTCAGCTCTCTCTTTCGTTTCTCTCTAGTTCCAGCGACTCCACCCAGCCAGGCCCTCTCCCTCTCCAATTCTCTTCCTCATCTCAGCTACTAGCTATCATCATCTTCATCTTCTTCTTTATTAATCTTCTTTGTTAGAGCTTGAGGAGAAACTTTTAGAAGTGGGTTTTAGGTGTTTTTGAGGGATTCCTCAGATAAATCGATTTGATCAGTTAGAGCTCAATCCAGAGGCAATTTACTATCTGCTAAACCTGGTTATATATCTTGGATTCAAAAAATTACAAGAATTTCAAATTATTTTCATTAATTTCCAAGCTTTAGCTTAAATGATGATTTTGATTATTAAGTTAGAAATTATATATTTTAATTGTGTTAAATGATGTTTTAGAACATATTTTGAATGTTAGAATATTTTCTCAAGAGTTCTGAGAAGATAGGACCAAAATAGACCCGAAACAAGAAATCCCGAAACAGGGATTCTCAGAATCCTAGTGTACTCGGTCGACTGGAAACACAAGATTTTATGTCAGTTGCATTTTCTGCAACTATAACCCTTCTGTATCGATTTCCTTTGTACCAGGTCAATTGGATACACTACAAGTTGACTATGATACCGACCAGACACACTGTATTTTCCCAATTAGTTTCTAAACTTAGTTTATGTAGCTTGGATATGTACCCTATAATTGTCCAATGACCTTGAAACTTTAGGAGACCATCATAGGTGATGTCTATGACTGACATTGACCTATAATTCTGCTAGATTGTCATTTATCCGAAAACACTACCATTAAACATCATTGTGATACCAAAGAGGCTTAGTTTATTGAGTTAAACTCCGAAACTCCAAGCTATGGTACACATTAGTATCTAATGATGATATCCTGTATATTTAGATTGACTGATTGACATTTTAGATAAGTTATTAGATGTATTCAATCTTATTCGACCAAGACCACCGACTAGGAATCTCAAGCCTAGGGTACTGACTGGGGATATGGATTGATGTCTTAATTATAAGATTATAAGTATGTTTTCTCGTATTTTGCAAGTATATGGTTTTGTTTTGCAAGACAAGTATGTATTTTGTTAGGCACTGGTATATGTACATGAGTATACATTGATTGGCATCACTTAGCCCGGTCCTTCTGAAACTAGACGTAGTAAAGTTGGACTGTACTGTTCCGACATTAGTTGTAGCATAGTTCCATTATCTACGGAGAACTTATACTACCGGTACCTCTGTTTTTATAAAGTCTATGAACACTTCCTGACATCCATGGTACCCACTGTTTTATATATAGTATTCAGATTATTGGCTAAGGTAGTATTGCCTTCCTGTTTCAAATTAGTATTTAGCATTTGTCGGTATCAGTATCAGTTTTAGTGTTTTGATCATGAATATTCTACTTTATTCAATATTTTGGTTATATCGGTATTAGTGGCTTGATCAATATTTAGTTTTTATCAGTTCTATTAGTATTTTGCTATTTTGATCTCAAACACATGTTTATTAGAGATTTATCCGTTACCATGATATCTCTGTTATTAATAGGTTTTGACTGCTGTTTTATCAGTTTTTTATCAGTTGTCCTGTTATTTTTCAGTATCACCTATTATTTCATATTTAATCTGTTTTACTCAGATTATTAATAGATAAATACACCATTATTTAGCATACCAGGTTCTTGCCAGTTATGTAATTCATCCTTTGGCATTTCAAGTGTGTCCGGAAACCATAGGATTTCTATTTTGATATGTAGATGTCATATACACATCGGGCTCCGTGAGCTGCGCTATCTCATGTGATGGTTTTATTTTTTGTTATCTATACTGACCTTTGTTGGTCTTTTTGTCTGGGTTGTATATTAAAATACATCTGTTTCCTGTTATAGACTTTAATATTGTAAATAAATTGTTATGTTTATGCTCTGTTTCTACTCTTTAACTAGGAATTTTATCTTGTGGAAATGTCACGTTTCTAGCTTTGGATTAAAAGGCTTAATCTGAGTTTAGGACGTGACATAACCAATGGATTTCAACCTTTGATTTTTCAAATGGGTTTGCTCTGTTGATCTCAAAATTAATTAATGCCTTGTTTTCAATCTTGGTTTTCATTAAATGGCATGATCTAGTGTCCACTTGAATTGTTCAAATGTTGTTTGATTCAGATGCTTAGATTTTAAACATCCTTAGTAATTTCCTAACTAAATTTGAATAGATTTACACATGTTATTAAAATCATGTTTTGAACAAACTTGCTAGAATTAGGTTGCATTTTCTAAAACTAGTTTGTTCATCATTTAAAAACATGTGTGCATCATTTAATTATTCTATCTCTCATTTATGGTTTTCACCTTTGCATCATTTAAGAAAATTTATTATAAAAAAAAAAAGACATAGAGGGTTTCAAGCATATGCATCATTGATAGATTTTTACACGTATTAAGTATATGTCTTAAATTAGATTTTCACTTTTATATCAGCCTATATTAACAGGCTGATACATGTACATAATTGCATCTCTCTTAGTGCATTCTTAAGCATAAAGAATTAAGAGAAAAAGTTTCTTGTTGTAAAGGTTATTGCTTAGCCTTAAAAGCATAGAGAGTGATTGTAAAGGTTAAAGTACTTTAGCCTAGAAAAGTATAGTGGTGGTTTGTAAGGTTGGAAGTGAACCTAAAATCTCACATGGAGATTGTGAAAAATTCGGTAGGAAATTCAGGAGTGGATGTAGGCGCGTTGGCCGAACCACTATAAAATCTTTTGTTATGGTGGATGTTTGTGTTGTGGATGATGCTCACATGCTTCATCTTTTAATATTCTTTGTTAAATGCATTTGTTGAATGATTATATGCTAGTCAGTTCTTTTACTTGTTCATGTATGTCTTAGAAACATCTTATATATTCAAGTTAATTAACTTTCACCAAAGCATAATTGGCATTAGGAAATTAAAATCAGACAAAGTTTTGAGCCCTATTCAAGTTAATTAACTTTCACCAAAGCATAATTGGCATTAGGAAATTAAAATTGAACAAAGTTTTGAACCCGGTTTCAGATCTTAGACTTTCAAGGTCCATCAAATCCCTCGTCAAGGATCTCGGGTGCATGTTAGAGCATGCCAAATCTGTGCTCATAAGAACCACTCAGCTGGATCATTCTCATATAGGTTTGACAGGAAATATCATCTAGTGCTTTTGCGGATGCCTGAATTGGTAACCAGATAGTGGTACAACCAATCACATAACCTCTAATATCGACAATCTTACTACAATGGACATCATCAACTCCGAGTTCGTAATGTTGTTGAGCTCCCTATTTCTCATATCGGATAGTCACCCTAGGACCCGAGCACCACTTATCCCCAGATGAGGGTGGAGTCAATCAATCCACATGTCAAGTATTGTGGACAGTTTAAAGTTCACATCATAAGTGGAGCAGGGGCGAAATATCACATTTCAATCCCAAATATGATAATTACAACTTGTGATTAAAACCATTACCACGTTAGGCCAAATAGGCCAATCCAAATACAAAAATAAATCTAAGTTGACTAATGGTGATGCCCTCAATGCAGTGGCTAAGTAACCCTAGGTCGCATCATTGCGCAATTCTACTTACATCACATCTTATCCTTCGAGCCAATGGACGCTAGCCTGCGACCTACAAGCGTTGACAGCATCATTAGACCTAAGAGGCCAAGAAAATAAACATGACTGAATAACATGATATATATATATATATATAGGGGAGCATGGTTTAAAATCTCGGTCTCGGTCGCGGTATCGGCCGGGCCGAAAAACCGATATGATATCGGTATCGGTCGCGGATATCGGTCCGTCGCGGTCATCGCGGTGCGAATTTGTTTTTTAATCCAAAAAAATTCGCAAAAATATCCAAAAAATCCAGAATATTAGAAAATGCTGGAAAACAATATTTTTTTCCATTAGTAATAGCAATAAATCAAAATCTCGGTCACCTTAAGTTATAAGTCCTGTCTGTGTCGCAGTTCGCTGTCTTTTCCAGTATTTCATATAATGCAGCCATTATTGATGATCATGATCAATTTATTAGTATAAAATATAAGAAAATAAATATAACATATCAATCATCATTTAATACTAACTCAATAATAAAAAAAAGTTGTGAAATTCAAGACCATGAAAATGACATTAAAATTAGAAACATGATAGTAAGATCGATAAATCATAAAGCAGTTAGGCATCAAAGATTCATGGTTTACCTAAACTTAGAGGAGACTAGTAGAGAGTAGAGACTATAGAGAGATTGGTGAGTATGACTGTATGAGACTATGAGTGTATTACATTTACAGATTGACAACTTAATTCCAAGTGGAGTGTCGGCCTGGCTCGATATCATCGTCATCATTTCTTCGGTATTGGCTAAAATGATATGCTCCATACTGTTGTGCAGCACTACCATACCCATAACCATATTCAGATTGTTCTTGATAAGATGATGAACTATCTTGATCCCCCGTGGATTGAGATGACTGATTGTAGTCATATGGCATGAAATAGTGATGAGGGGCATGAAGAGGTCGTTGGGAAATTGGTGGGGTAAGCCTCCCTTGCTCAATTAACATCTGTTCAATAGAAATAAGCGGTGTTGGTGAAGGGGGTACCCAATTAGGGTCATATGAATAACCCTCATGCTGTCCATACATGGCACCTTGTTGGCCAACATAACCCCCATGCTGTCCATACATGGCACCTTGGCCAACATAACTCCCATGATGACCATGAGTAGCAGCGCTACTACTACCCCCTGCCCCAGTCTGTCCAACATGTCTGACATAGCCAAGACGAGGATCTAGCATAAAAGTATGTAAATCAATCATTTACACACCATACAATGATCATGAATCATTAAAAGAATATATTTACGATGAAAGCTCCAAAAAATGATATATTATAATTCAAATATTAAAAAATCCGAAAATAAAATAATTAAAATAAAAATTTAAATCATGTTTATGACTATGAGTAAATGTAGATCTATTATCTACACACTATTAATAAGTCATTAAGCCTTTGGTTAGTATAACAAATATGCTAACAAGTAACAACAATTGTTTTTAGGAAAAAAAAATTAATAAAATCATTTTCAAAATCCTAAATGTATAGATCTAACATACAAGTATGTAAATCAATCATTTATACACCATACAATGATCATGAATAATTAAAAGAACATATTTATGATGAAATGCCCAAAAAATGATATATTATAATTCAAATATTAAAAAATCCGAAAATAAAATAATTAAAATAAAAATTTAAATCATGTTTATGACTATGAGTAGATGTAGATCTATCATCTACACACTATTAATAAATCATTAAGCCTTTGGTTAGTATCACAAATATGCTAACAAGTAACAACAATTATTTTTAGGAAAAAAAAATTAATAAAATCATTTTCAAAATCCTAAATATATAGATCTAACATACAAGTATGTAGATCAATCATTTATACACCATACAATGATCATGAATAATTAAAAGAACATATTTATGATGAAATGCAAAAAAAATGATATATTATAATTCAAATATTAAAAAATCCGAAAATAAAATAATTAAAATAAAAATTTAAATCATGTTTATGACTATGAGTAGATGTAGATCTATCATCTACACACTATTAATAAGCCATTAAGCCTTTGGAATCACATATATGCTAACAAAGTAACAAGTAACAACTAACAACAATTATTTTTAGAAATTTTTTTTTTAATAAAATCATTTTCAAACTCCTAAATCTATAGATCTAACATGAAAGTATGTAGATCAATCATTTACACATCATATAATGACCATGAATCATTAAAAGAACATATTTATGATGAAATCCCCAAAAAATTATGTATTATAATTCAAATATTAAAAAATCCGAAAATAAACAAAAAAAATGAAAAAAAAAGTTCAAAATCATGTGTATGAGTAGATCTAGCATGAAAGCATGTAGATCTAACTTCTAAATGAAGAAACAACATAACTACAAAAGTAACATACCCAAATGATCTAAAATTTCATCTAAAAAAAAAATAACATAAAAAAAATACTTTAACTTGATTTTCTCTTACCTTAGATAATTTTTTCTTCAAAAATAGAAGTGGAATTTCAAAAATGCAAGGGGGATGTGTGAAGGAGAGGGGCTGCTGGTATAGGTAGTAAGAAGATGAGAAGAGAGGAGAAGAAGATGAAGATGGGGAAAAAAAAAAGAAAAAAAAAGGGTTTTAAAGCATCTCGGCCGATATTTTGAAAATATCGGCCGAGATATCGCTAATTCCGAGATTTTGAAAATCTCGGCCGATATCGGCCGAGATTTTGCCGATATTTTGCCAGTCCGATATCTCGATGAGATATCGGACCGGTATCGGCCGATTTTTTTATCCATGTAGGGGAGGGCTCTCCTCAACTTCAGTTGAGGAGAGCCTCAGCTGGGCTCGTGCGATATCCACGTGTGGATGGATAGATGACCGGTTCTCATTTCACAAGCCCGCTTCTGTTTTCACTTTTCTCATTTCGTTTCCCCCGTTTTCATTTCCAAACCTACCAGAGCAGCTCTCCCTCTCTTGTCTATCTCTCTCCCGGGCGTCGCACGAAACTCTCCCTCTCTCGTCTCTCTCCCGGACGTCTCTCTCGGGCATCGCTGGACTCTCCCTCTCTCGTCTCTTAGCTTCTCATTTTCCCTCTTTGTTTCCCCCTTTCATCTTCTCTGCGCAGAGGTCTAATCGAGACGGTAGGCGGCAGCTAGGCAGAGCTCTAATCGAGTTTCTCATTTTCCCTCTTCATTTCCCTCTTTCTCTCCCTTTCTCGCTGCGGCAGACGGCAGCTCGGCGATCTCTCGATCTCTCTCTATTGCTCTCCGAAGTCGCCCCTTACCATGCGCTCGATCTCTACTGCTTTTTGCCCGGGATCTAAAAATCCGATTTTTGTTAAACCCCTTTTCCCTTTCCTGCTATTCTGCAAAACCGACCAGAACAAGTCTACCGCACCTCCGAGCACACAGGCGTTACTGGATCCTCTCGAGTCACCATCGCCGGTACCATTTTTCTTATTTTTCTTATCCCTCTGTTGGTGTTGCCAATGATTTTTAAATCTCAGACTCATAGATGGGGATTGGATTCTTAAAAGCAGGCCATACTTTTGATTGCTTTTTTTTTTTTCTTATTTTAATAATATGCGATTTGATCTTCTGTGTATATGGAATATTTAGTTTTGATCAATGAATTTATGGAGGATGATCTTTGCCACTGCTTTCTAGTACATACAAGGAGAACCCACTCATCTGCTAGTGGAAAAAAATCTATTGCTAGTGAGTAACAAGATTGCCACTAGCTAGGAGCTAGCATTTTTGTCAAAAAAACAAAAGAAACAAAAACAAATAAAAACCTGTCTCCCTTTGCAATTGCTTTTTTGTTTTTTTATATTTATTTGTGTAATCAGAGCTTAAGTTTCATTTTTTTTTTTCATAAAAAGCCCGTTAGTTTTATTTAGGCCCCAAAAGGATTTTGCATGTCCCCTGATTTTTTTTGTTTGTGCTTAAGCTACATTACTACTCACCAGTTTGATAGTTGAGGTTTATCATCGCCAGTGCTTGTTTCATAATGTGATGGTATTAAAAATGTGAATTGCTTTGGCTGTGATGGTATTAGACATGTTCTGAGTTGTTTCTTTTCTTTTTTGTAGGGATTTGAAGTTGCTCCCATGGACATTCCTGAATCTGGGGTTGAAGTGTCTAATTTATCATGTTAAAAAATGGAAGTTGTTGCATTCTCATTCACATGGAAGTTGGTTCTTGTCTTGAAGTGAGAAATTAATTCCTATCTTGTTAGTGAGGAGTCCGGAAAGAGACCTAATGATGCCATGTTTGCTGTTTTCTGGGATGTTGCTAATTCTAAAGACAGCTTTATTCACATTGGTGTTGAATGTTCAATATTGAAGTTGTTGAACTTATGTTGATGCTCAATGATGAAGTTGCAGAGTTTGAATGTTGAATGGATATCAAACCCTTTATCTGTGTTAGTGAGGAGTCATTGTGTGTTAATGTTGAAATAAGAATGGTGTTGTGATGTTATTGATGTTTGGATGTGTTTAATTTGATGATATTGGTGTTGAATGTTCAATATTGAAGTTGACATTGAACTTATGTTGATGCTCAATGATGAAGTTGCAGTTGAGTTTGAATGTGAATGGATGTATCAAACCAAGTTGATGATAATCTTTAGTGTTGGTGCTGAATATAAATGTTTGATGTTAATGTAAATGTGAAGTTTTAAACAAGGTTGATGTTAATGTTGATATTCAGCATTGGTGTTAATGTTGAATAAGAATGGTGTTGTGATGTTATTGACTTGATCTTGAGTGTTTAATGTTACAGCCACAGGTGATGAATATGGGATCCCAATGGCTCTTAACTTATATTCTTCCTTGTGGGGCCCATAAAGAACATGGGTAAATCTGGTGTCATTCCAGGTGTTTGCCCTTGTTCTAGAATACATGTCAACTTAAACAGTGTTGGAGTACATGTTTAAACCATTACTAATATGAATAGCCCAAACAAATGCTTCTTAAGGAGCTCTAGGCAGCACCTTTTACATGAAACACAATTAAATAGAAATGTCAGTAGCTTGACAAGTGTAAGTTAGTAATTCTGCCATTATTGATTAAAGGCAACCATAATCACATTTAAATTTAAAATCTAAATTCCAGAGGTGATGTGCATTGGTAGTTTGAAACCATTTGTTAAGAGCTTGAAACCATAACTTAGATCCTAGATTGGTGACATTATAAGAATTTGAAACCTTCGAGTTAAGAGCTTCACTTGCCCAATTCGGTTTTAAAATGTCACAATGATGGGTCCCAAAATGCAGGAGGATGTTACATTGCCCTCTAATCAGCTTCTCGCATTTTTTATGTGCATCTATTGTGGACAACTGGGGAGAACACATTCTTGGAACTGTCACAGGGAAGTTTTAGTTTGATTTTCTTTGCCCCCGAAACAGCTCTTCTCCAAACATACAAGCATGATGAACAACACTATGTACACAGAGAATAATAGCTTCCAAAAAAAAAAAAAACATTTACATTCAAAATTTAATTACAAGTCCAATAATAGCATCTTGGAACCAATTTCTCAATACAATTCAACAACTTTAACTGCAATTCTTCTGGCTATAATTTTCAGCAAATACAATTTCTAAACATTGGTTGAAGCTTTCTCCAACCTTTTCAACTTCAAAAGCATTTCTCAGTTTCTTGACCTTGATATACCCATTAACAAGAGCTGTCAAAGAAATGATGTTTCGAGATGGCAATTGATTGAAGACCTAGTGAGCGTACTCTATCTGATCGCTCAAAACAAATCCAGTGTGGCGAGACTCGGGTTGTTTATGGCATCAAAAACCTGAGTCAAATAATCAAACACGTTGCATTTTGCATACATAGTGATCAGTGAAGTGCCCAGAAACACACCGTGAAACTGTTTGCCCTGATTCAAAGCCACAGGAAGATAAAGCCACTGAAAAATAAGTTGGGTTTGGTTTAAAATCATCTCTAAGCATTGCCAAGAACAGTTCAAAAACTCGATCAGGTTGATTGTTTAGAGCATAAGCAGACATCATAGAATTCCAAGAAACAGCATGCCTGTCAGGCATTTGATCGAATAGGTTGTGTGCAGAGACCAAGTGACCATTTTCTGAAAACTTGGTGATGATAGAGTTTAATGAAGAGATGCAAAGATAGGGAATTTGACTTCTGTTGACAATGGGATGACGTTTCTGGTCATCTGGGTTGCGGGGATTCTCTAGGATTTGGCAAGTACGGGATATAAATGATCGGCAACTCCCAAATTCATAGGAAATAAACGCGGATTTTAGGATCTAGGTCTTCTTCCTGACCATCTGATTGCTACATTTCATGCGATCTCTGCATGAATAATTAGATGATACCAGATACCCCTAAATCCCTACAACACACAAAAGAAACAACTCAGACAACATTCATTCCTCAAACCATATTTCTAGATGCAAACTAACATGAAATGGAATACATATCAGAATCTACATATACACGAGCTAGTATTGATAACGCATAACCCATAGTTTTTTTTTTTTCTGCAGTTTACATAACCATATCTCAAAATCGTAACTGTAAATCAGAACTGCGATGAATGTGTGTGCTAAATAGAACAAAAAAAAAAAAAAAAAAAAACACTCTGAATCTGAGAGGGTATGAATATCTTTCATGCCCAGAAGAAAAACAAAAATCCCTAATCTTAACCCTAAAACCCCTTTTCTGTGTCGACAGGGAGCGGAGAGATGGGAGAGGGAGAGTGGGTCACTGGAGAGTGCGACGACTCCTAGCAGAGAGAGACAGGAGAGACTGGAGAGGGAGAGTCGCCAGCGGAGAGTGCAGCGACGCCCAGGAGAGAGACGAGAGAGGGAGAATCGCAACGAGAATCAGACGAGCCCAAAGCTAAGAGACGAGAGAGGGAGAGTTTCGTGCGACGCCCGGGAGAGAGATAGACGAGAGGGAGAGCAGCTCTGGTAGGTTTGGAAATGAAAACGGGGGAAACGAAATGAGAAAAGTGAAAACAGAAGCGGGCTTGTGAAATGAGAACCGGTCATCTATCCATCCACACGTGGATATCGCACGAGCCCAGCTGAGGCTCTCCTCAACTGCAGTTGAGGAGAGCCCTCCCCACATATATATATATATATATAGGGAAATGTTCAAGTGCATCTATCCCTCACCATAGGGTGAGGGACACTTCCATAAATGGGATTTTCAAGTACAAAAAGTAAGTTTTCAAGTACATAGATGAAGTACACTCATTTGTCTTCATATGCAAAAAGGGGAAGTGTCCCTCACCCTATGGTGAGGGATGGATGTACATGAACATTTCCCATATATATATATATATATATATATGGTAGTTCTCCTAAACTGCAACCCTCAAGGTGAAAGCTTGGATGGAGTTATGGGCTTTTTTACTCGCATGGATTGGATTCATGGAAAGTCATTAATGGAAAGAACCTCTTTGTTTGCATGGAAACATAGCTCTTTCCTTATTGTGGCCCTCAAGGTGAAAGCTTTTCAAAATTCAGCTCTATCCTACTCTCCGTCTTTAGGAGAAGAAAAAAATTAACTTTAATTTTTGCGGGCTTCAGTACAATGGGGTTAGTGCGGCTTCCTCATCAATGGGCAGAATTGACATGGCCTAAGTGCCGCAGGTCTTCCTCAATAATCCATTAGAAGCCACTTTCATAACTTCCGTCCTAAAATTAGGGCCACCCAGCGAACTACGGCTTTCTACAATTAGGAACATATACAAGTAACAATTATATATATTAAAGCAAAGGGGCAAAGGGGAGGTGGGTTGTGAGGGGTGTCACCTCATCCCTAAAAAGTCTCTCCTTTCAAAGAAATATAGAAGAAAAAAATGCACAGCCTCAGGCTTTGACATGGGCCATTATACTCATCCGAAACAAATCTCCTCCCTAGATTTCCATTTCAATTCTCTTCTCCAAATCACCTCCCTAAATCTCTCCATTTCATTCAATTTTATAAAGATAACAAATTCACATCTTTATCATATCTCCTACAATTTCTCTTGAACAACTTCTTCCATCCTTATCACACCTATCCTTTCTCAACTAATTCTACCAAGAAGAAGGTAATAGAAGTTAATATTACCGTGAAATAGGCCTGTCAATGGGACGGGCAGGGTCAGGGCTTGGGTTGTCCAATCCCGTCCCGAAAATAGGATGGGCCCGTCGGGTGTTGTCCAATCTCGGCCCTAAATTGAACGGGCCTATATCAAATCTCGTCCCGTACGGGCCTGGGCTGGGACAGGGCCGGGTTTGGGCTTAGCCCGATCCTGGACATAAGCAAAACATGCTCTAATTATTTCTATTGTCACTAGACACCCGGTGTGAACCGGACTTTTAACCCTCCTTTTTTCCGAGCTTGAGACTAGCAATATTAATGCAATACAACAAACAACATGGCGGTGTAAAAAAACTTTTGTTTTTGCCAGTGACAATAGAAAATCAATAGAAATGAATAAATATCCTGTAGGCTAAATGGGTCAAGTAATGTAGGAACGGTTAAAACCTTTTTTTTTTTCTGGTGAAAGTAGAAAATCAAAAAATCAATAGAAATGAATGAGAATGAGTATCTTATATGAGTCAAGTTAAAGTAATGTAGAATCGATTAAAACCTAATTAGTCGTTTTTTGTTTTCAGTGAGGGGTAGTTTCAGTAATATATAAATAATAATTATTAAATTACTTCGCAACGGGCCGGGCCGAGTCTGAACAGGCTGGGTTCTTTCTGTCCAGTCCCAGTCCCATTTTGGCCGGGCTTTAAAATGTATTGTCCAAGCCTAGCCCACTGGGCTCAAATTTTTTAAAAAACCCTATATTTTAGGGCTTAGGACGGGTCGGGCCGGGCTTTCTACCCGTTTCAACACATCTCATTGACAGGCCTACCGTGAAAGGAATACATGTCTCTTGAAATAGCTGTCGCGAAGCGAGAGCCCATTCCAAGTAGAGTTATGTGGATGTCCTTCACGATAGCATAAGGCAGGACCATAATTTTTAGCTAATTGAGTTTTAAAATGGGCCCTGCCGATGAATTTTAATAGATCGCTTCCACTAAGAATACATGCCACTTGAAGAAAAAAAAGCAGGGTGTGCCTTTGTATTGAATGGGTGCATTGACATGCATAAATAAAACTTACAAAATTTACACATATAGCAGTAAAAGAAAATTGATAAGATCAACCCACTTTCATATAGACTAGAAAAGCACAGGCCCGTGCCAATATAATTATAATATTAAAATTCATAAGAAAAAGCTTTACAATCAGTTTCTTTAAAATTAAATGCAAAAAGTTATAGTCTGAGAGAGAGGAAAAAAAGTCCGTAAAAATATTCAATACCTAATTTGAATTATTAGCTCCATGCTATTATCGCGAGTTTGTCTTTTTTAGATAATGTTGTCATTTTTTTTATTAATTATGAAACTTGTTATTTTTGTTGATCAATTCCATATATTATATATTCATTTGGATTTATTTTTATTGTAAAATGGTTATAATCTTAAATTAATGACTATATAGGAAACCATATAAAATAATTATCTCAAAAGTTTGAAAACCTATACTTAAAGTACAATGCGTAAGTGTGAAAATAATAACAACAGTATTTATAGGGCTCAATATTCTAAAAAAATACTTACTTTTATAAACACCTCATAAATAAATTCCAACTCCCGGTCAATATTCCAAAGTGGGGTTGAGGTCCCTTCTTCATTAACTAATTTTAAGTTTTTGCAGAAACCATAATTAATTTTTACCACATCATTAAAAATACACGGGTCGGGTCGGGTCGGGTTGGGTCGAGTTAGGTCTAATTCGTGCTAGGCGGTTAGCGTGACCCGAGACTTAATGGGTACGGGTTACAGGTTTGCAAACCGGTTTCAGATGAGGGTCGGTCACGGGTTGGTGGCCCTCTTTTGTATTACCCACACCAACACACACACAAAGCTACACTAATTAATACAAAGTCCAATAAATGTTTGCCACTACATATTCAAGGAAATTTTGAATTTATAAGTAGAAATTAAGGGTCAAAGAAGCCTAATCAAATCATCGCAACTAATTCTTATATAAGAATCAAAATTCAATCCAAGGTGGGTACAATACAAGTGAGATTGTACGTAAGATCTCAGATAATTAATGTTTTTGGGCTTTGTTAGGTTGTTTTCTTCTAAGACATGAAAATCATGTATCATTATCCATTATATTGAGCATTTTCATTCCTTTGAATTTTTTGGATTTTTTTTTCAAAGAGATTATAATCACATTTTGTGAATTTCATTGGGGTTTTTTTATACATTATTTTTTTTTTCCAAGGAGAGCAAGATCTTATTTTTATTAATTTGTTAGGGTTTTTTATCCCAAATCCACTAGCATATGGTTTTTCTTTCTCTTTCTGTGGATTTTCTTTTAAAAAATAAAGATATTATTTTTAGTGAATTTTATAATCCATCATAATATAATTCCTGTCATCTATTCTTTATAATATATTATTTTAGATTTACTTTTCATTAATTATATTTAAAAACTCTTAAATTTTTATATATCTTCAATTTTGGCCCTGGGCTTAGCACCGGGCTTTGCTACTAGTAGTAATCAAAGGAAAGGGTCTTTTATTTATAAAGAGTACAAGGAGTATATTTGGACGTCACAAATCTACTCTAAAGGAGTCCTTTGCTTGAGGCTAATTGGAAGACCCATGGATGGATAAGGCATCGGTTGACTTGTGATCTTCTCATCAGGGATCATCTGTGACCATTCAAAGTTTATAACGAGGTTGTGGATAATGGTGAGTGCTTCAATCCTGGCAAATTCGATGCCTATGCACATGTGAGCCCCACCTCCAAAAGGAATATAAGCAAAGGGAGGGATATTGGTGTTTGATGGCTTCTCAAAACGAGCAGGGTCAAAGTGATCTGGATCAACAAAGATGTCTTTGTCCATATGGGTTGGTGAGGCCGCCCAGAACACCTGAAACAATAAAAGACATCACATTATGGGACATGTTAGGAAAATGAGGGTTAGTGAGAGTTTTGAATTATTCTCTTCCAAGCTATTTTCTTCTCTTTATACAAGTTTCTTATAATAAAAGTCTATGATGAATTTTTTTAAGGGGAATGTTTGTTTGCATAGATGATAGGAATTGAATATGTAAAGAATTCATGGTCATATGGGCTTTACTGTAGAATTAGTAAAGAAGTAAGGTGTTAATGATAGGATCGGGTGAGGGGTGAAGGATAAATGGTAGCATGTTGGAACCTCGACTTTCTTAAGTATTGAATTTCTAGGGTTGATGGCTAGATATTCAATTTCAATCTTCTCTTGATTCCCTTTCCTTTAAAGGAAGGTTCTTTGATGGTCATTTTACATACTCAACCGTGGACCTTCATTTTTAACTATTTATGGCCTGAATTCCTGTGTTCCATTGCTATGTATTCTATGCACTAAAAAAAAAAAAACAATTATGTCAATGTCTGAAAAGAATCTGGCCTGCCTACTTCATTACTGAAATTCTGGTCTCTGAATATTGGGTATTGGGTATCTAGATGATACCATGCATCTGGCAATCATTTGAGTTTTCTACAAGACTCAAGTTCCATTCAAAAGATCCCATATGAAATATAACTACTTAAGAATGCCAAATTGCCCCTTTCACTATGTATGGGAAATGATGTGGTGCAAGTTATTTGAACGACAATATGGGAGACTCACCTGTATTCAAATAAAATGAGGCAGTGGTTTCACTAAGCTGCTGAGCCGGCTGGCTGCAGAGGTTCATGACCTGTCTCTCCCAGTTGACCTCAAGGATCGTTGGGCCAAGCACCGGACTAATCGATACATCTCCATCAAGTGACAAACATTTCACAATAGATGTTGGCATGAGCATGGGCCATTGAAAGTTTTGGTAAGGCCGTGTACTTATATTACTTCTGATGCTTTTTCTTGGTCAAATGAAAGTTCACTGGCTTCTTCTAGTTTGATCGGGGTGAGGTGGGGAAAAGACAACATTGGTTGGGTAGGGCGTGAGAGATGGGGCCACAGGCTCATTCTCCTTGGCTGTGTCCAAATGTAAATGGTTATTTCACCAAGAAACTCCTGTTGTTGATGAGTTTCCATGGAGACACTCTCTTTTTATCGGTAACATTTTCTCTTCAGTGGGGGTTTTTTTATTTCTGCCAGAATTCTTGATTTGGAACAAAGGATGACTCTCATAGCCATTTTATTTCTTTTCTTCATTTCTACGGTTGCTCTTAAAGCCCTATAATACTACACAGTATGATGTGTGCGGTATCGCAAAATGTCATATCCAAAAGCAGTTCTATTGGGAATATCTTTAGTTAAAAAGTATCACTCCTGATATAGTAGCCTAACCTAAAAATAAATAGTCCATATCCTTGGGTCACAAATGTTGCCCGGAACTCTATGGTGGGGCCCACATAGAGATAATATATGGAGTGTTGCTGATGTGGTTTTAATCAGGTTTAAGTCATCATCCATTTCAAAATCGAACTGTGTACGCACTCCTGTTGAACAGAATTTTGAGCATGTATCCTATAGGACTAGGAGGTATGGGATTTATCACGAAGAGTCCGAATTATCTCTCTATGTGGGCCCGTGACTGAGTTCTCTTCATTTGTTACACGTTGCTATGTAATAGCTGGGACATGGATCATATTCTTTCTATTTTTCAAAGACACCACAAAAGTAAAGAATCGGGATCCTCTGAGTGGCCTTACGCTTGGTGACCGTGAATGGACCACTCAGGGTTTGTCATGTCACCACGAGCAGCCCATGCCCGGATGCATGACGGCCTGCCCACGTGCATGGCAGGCTACCTGCGGTGACGTGGCAGACCCTGCATGATCCACTCATGGTCACCGTGAGGATTTCCCTCACCAGATCCGGACTCAAAAGTAAAAGTAAAAATAAAGTAAGGGTGTTGTCAGTTGTCTTCTATTAATCCCTTTCAGGATGACTAGCCCCTTGCATCCCACCAAGCTTTATCATTTCACTGTATCCCACCAATATTATAGGGCTCTAAGAGCAACAGTAGAAATGAAGAAAAGTTAAATGTTTTAACTCATTTTATTTGGAAAGGCTGATGAGCCTCACAAATCACACCATGCGCTATTTGAAATGAAGAAAAGAACTTGGTCATATAACGTTTCATTAAGATGTGGAAATGTGTTAGTACCTGCCAACCCTTTGGGATGTCATAACCAGCAAAGGTGATGTTTTGGATAGCTTTCCTGAAGCTACCGAAAACTATGGGGATTTGTCTCATCAGC
Source organism: Camphora micrantha (assembly GCA_003546025.1). Lineage (NCBI taxonomy): Eukaryota > Viridiplantae > Streptophyta > Magnoliopsida > Laurales > Lauraceae > Camphora > Camphora micrantha. The sequence continues at coordinate 26,953,831 of QPKB01000009.1, forward strand.
TCCTGTGCAACTCTCCATGTGTATTTCATCTTTTGCACCTCATTCCATGTGAGCTTGCCCTTTGTTCCTTGTCTCTCCCTTATGATATCTTCATGCTCTGGTAGACCAAACATAGAGATCGTCTTAGAAATCCATATTTTTTGTTTTATATGTACTGGAGATCGAACATCTATTAATTATCCCACTGGTAAATTTTTGTCTAAGATTCCCCACTATTGCTGTTTACTGTAAAATCTTAATTTTTATGCAAAGCAAATGCAGACTAAAGATGTAGAAAACAATTGTTTGGTCTACACAAGATGCAAAAACACATTTCACAGCAGAAGATATTTTTTCATACCAAACAGTGGAAATTCCAGTATGAGTGTTTTTGGTCTACAAAAGATGCAAAAACACATTTCACAGTAGAAAATATTTTTTCATACCAAACTGCGGAAATTGCAGTAAAACTCATACTGGATTTCTATCTTACTGCCTATGAAAAAAGAAAAACCATGATATCATGTGTTTTCTACTGAAATCAGAAAAAATAAATTTGAGGTTTCCTAGATCTCAATGAGCAGCCACCAATATTGAAATTATATTCCAAAAACATAAATATGGTGGAAGAAAAAAGAGAGTCTCTCACTGCCTTGGTGTAACTGTACTTTTATGTCACTGATAAAACCTATATGATATCTTGGAGTTTATGGGAAGGACCGCCATAAATCTTTTGTTCTTTGGCCAAAGTCAAGCCACTCTAGTGACATTTTTTGGTGTTATGCCATTAACATTTGGGAAGCAGTTTTAACCCATGCGCTGGGCTTAACTGTTACATGGTCCTTGTGGGTGGGGTCGTGTATCCAGGGTGCGCACCCTCCCAGAAATTGGGATCGAGGGTAGAAAAAAAAAAAACAAAATCCATAAAAATCTCAACATAAAATCACTGTAAAAATAAAATTATACCAAAACTTTTCTGCACTAAAAGGAAATGAAATATATGGTGTGGTAGTTCCTATATTATTCATCTGTGAACAGGTGCAGTTTTTGTTACCTTCCTGAACTTTCTCACGAAGCTTGGGTTCTCTAGCTAATTTCCAGACTATCAAGCTGAGAAGTATTGCCGTAGTATCATGGCTCGCAATCATCAGTACAATGATATTGTCCATTATTTCCTCATTAGTGATGGGCTCACCATTATCATCTCGCAGTGCAACAAGAGAAGAGATCACATCGCTTTTAGGATTCAAGGTTCCCTCCCTGAGCATCTCCCTCTTTTTCTCAACAATCGGCAGCATGCGCTTGATGATCCTCGACCGCGCTCTGAGAGCCTTCCAAAACATGGTTCCTGGAAGGCTCACAGGAATTGACCACACCCCTTTGAAGGCGAGGAAGAAGTCCTCGAGCAAGGCCTGTTTGGTGGGTTCGTCATGTATCCCGAACAGTAGAGCGCATGAAACATTAAAAGTGAGATATTTCATAAAAGGAACTGCTTTTATAGTAGCTTTGCCTTCCATTTCATTAAGTACTTCTTTTTTCACCAAGTCATCCATAACTCCTATGTACTCTTGAAGGTTTTCAGGCTTAAGGAAGCTCATCAGGGCACCTTTTATGAGCTTGTACCTGTATATGAAAATACAATGTGAGAAAAAAAGGGTATGGATTGAATTCTTATTACTATAATATTAACAATATTGGTGTGATAAGCATGTGGAAACATCTAGGAAAATGAGCTTTCATGTAGCAAACCATCCTCCGGATTGTCAAAATGAACAAGTAATTATGGTTACTGGAGTACCATAATCAAAGTTACTTAAGAAAATTATAAAAAAAAAAAAAAAAAAAAAAGCAACAACACACCTGTTCCTAGACATTTCAAAAATGTTGTGCTCTCCAGCTATCCTTGAAATGGTGATTGGCTGTTTTGCGGGGAGAACTGCATCATTCGCACCAAATATAAATTTGTTACCCGCCAGGCCAGTGACCACCACAGTTGGCTTACCCATAAGTGAGGTCTTGAACACAGGGCCATATTTCACAATCCTTTCATTTATCCATTCCGCTCCTTTGTCATCCTTGTTTGCTTGTATGAAGCTCCATGACTCGCCTATTACTGGAAGTCCCAAAGATCCTCGAGGGAGTTTCCACCCCATTGAGTCCCTCTTAAGAGCATAGGAAAGGAAGAGAGTAAACAACGTAATTGCAACTAATACAGATGCAGCTGTTTGAGACTCTAGGCCCTCTGGAAAATTCACCATGATTTATGCTTGGATGAACGATACAGAGATCAATGCTATGGTTTATTTAACAGTGTTTAGCTCACCATACACCTCATATGAATTATCTTCTTAACATCATTTAAGCCTTATATAATGGTGATGAAGGGCATTATGATAATAGTTTATTTCCATTTTTCTCAATGAGAGCTGCTAATGCGCCACAACCCGGGGTATGATGACAAAACAGGGCCTAGGATTTGAGACTTTGTTTTCACCGCAGAGCATCAGAACCATTCGAGAGGACTAATGCATTTGTCATTGAAATTGATAGAATGCAACACAATCCAACGTACAAAATGACAATGGTAGCATGTAAGTGCATAACATAATTGTAGGGTCTGTACAAAATCCAGATTCCTTTCTTTTCCTAACATGTGGAAGATCCACTGTTATAAATTACTGGTATGTAAGTTTTCATGCTCTCTCTCTCTCTCTCTCTCAACAGTTATATGATCCGACGCTGATACTATTATTAAGCGATTGAAAATTGTACGTATGTTGGTTGGGCATTTTCTAGTGCGTCCATTTGCAATCATCAGAATTTCTCCAAGCGTTGGATGTAAAGTATGGCCAGAGGCAGAACTCAAAAGCCCAGCCCAGCCCAGCCCAATATTCCGTTGGAAATAATGATGGTCATGATGTTAATACCATAATTATTATATTGTCAATGCCAAAGAGGGTCCATTGGATGAAGACAAAACAATGATTTGTATGACCTGGAAGAAACAATAGGAAGCACAAAAATTTGGAGTTTTTTTTTTTTTTTTTTCTGTCCAGGTCCTTTCGGCCTGACAGGAACTGATATGATTTCAATCCAGGGCCCATCAAATTGTGGCCGGCTCCTCTTGGCATGCTGATGTAGACGTGGGGGCTATTATCCGATGATAAAGAGGAGAGTAAGGTGGAAGAAATCATATATGAACCCATTGGAAAACCATGGGTACGCACATAAGAAATCATATACCAACCCAAGCTTAAGCTGATAGGTGGAATGCCTATTCTCAATACTTCCTCTCACGAGCAGGCCCAACAAATTTCATAGATGAGCTTATCACGTGGGCTACACAAGAGGATTCCCGCTTTGATACAATGTAAGAAACCATATACCCACCCAAAAGCTTAAGCTAATAGGTGGAAGGCCCATACGAGTATATCCTTAAGACAGGTCAAGCCTATTACTTAAGTGATGTAGGATGTGGGACTTCCCATTACAGGATTTTCAATCTCTGCTGCCATTGTGTTTTGCTTTGCGGGGCTAATTTGAAATGAGGCCAGCTATACTCGGCCCAAGCTAGAGTTGCCATGGCCCACTGTATCTTTTTTTTTTTTTTTTCTAAAAAAAAGAGACATTGCATCTTTTCTATATATATGGCCTCTCATATTTTCTATATTGCATCTTTTCTATATATATGGCCTCTCATATTTTCTTCTTCTCTTGTTTTGTCTTTATAAATTTCCTGGCCCTGACTGGTGTTGTAGTCATTCCATATAAAATTGTCATTACAAACTACAAAGGTATGAATGGACTGCCTGGCCCACCTAACTAGCCCATTGACCAACATTTCGGGGTGTTCATGGGCCGGGCCAGCCCAAGACCGACCCTTCCCCAGCCCACTTCAGGCCGGGCTTGGAGTAAGCGAAAGAAGGCCCAAAGCACATCCGGTATAAGAAGTGCATGTAATTTAATTTTATTAGGCTAAAGATTTGCTAGAAAGCCCACAAGATTGTTCGAAAGTCCGATTTAGCCTGGCCCGATTGACTAAATGGGCGGGCTGGGTCATGACTTTTATGGCATGTTTTGGGCTTGGGCTGGGCCTGTATTCTAAAGTCGGACCAGGCTTGGATATGGCCCGGCCCATAACACCCCTACGAACATTGTGCATATATCAGCCAATGGCCCAGTAACAATCTCTATGGGGAAGGGGGTGGGGTGCGCGGCTGATCTGCAACCTCCATCCCATCTACTGTTTCCTTCTTCATGTCTCCTTTTCTTTAGATTTCTCTTTCAAACTCTATTATTTAGATGGCTTCTATTGAAACTTAAAGTAGTTTCTAGTTGAGATTTGGAAGTTTTGGTGCTTCTTTTAAGAGAAATTATGTAAATACCATTAAGGAAAGAAAAAAAAAAATGAAATTAGGACATGTTTGGCAAGTTTTTATCTCTATGAAATAGATCTGTTTCAAATGACCCTATTTAAAATAGATATGTTTCAAATGGCTCCATTTGAAATAAATGTTTTAAAAAGAGTTTATTTGGTAACACAAAAAAATTGATTGAAATAGAAGTTTTAAAGCAATGGTTGAATGTTCACAAGGAATCAAGCTTTGAGGTCTGACACCATAGCCATGTTTAGTTTTACAAAGAGAAATACAGGATTGGATCTTGCATTTGGGGTCCATGGACTTTTTAAAAATAGATAAAAATGTATACGTTTTTTTCAAATATCCCACAATCCATGATAATCCAACGACTAGAATTTAGACCATAGCCATGCATGGTTTTCTTAATTTATTCAATGGTTTGGGTCATGATTTATGGTCCCAAAACATATATATAAAAAAAAAGCACAAAAATGGACTGCGTGTGGACCCTTTCAAAACTCAACTACCAATTATTTTTTAAACCAATGGTACAAGATGTTTCTTAAATTCCTTGAATTTGGAAGCATAGTCGTGATTGATCTTACAAAGGGAAATAACAGTTCAAATGTCACATTTGGAGCCCACAAAAGTTACAAAAGTAGATCAAAGAGCCAAGAGTCTTTTTTACAATATCTCAAAATATATAAAGATCCAACGGCTAAAATTTGGACACACAACCGCTTTGGACCTTCTGGATATACCTAACGGTCCGGATAATGATTTAGGGTCCCATAAATTAAAAATAGAAATAAAAATAAGAACTACCCTGTGAGGACGTCCATTTTCACTGTAGCGCTTCCATCTTTCCACTTCAGACACACTTGTCTGATTTGAATCTTCTTCTTTTGTTGACTTAATGAAATAGACATAAAATGTCTTAATACCATTTGAGATGGGCGCAGTAAAAGCTACTACCAAACATTCTAAAACCAGATTAAATCGGTTTTAAGCAAATAAGAGGGGGAAAGCAGAGATGCCAAACTAAACCTTACTACTGAAATGTTAGAGGAGAATGTCTCTCACTAATTGGGCTCTTTAGAATCTTCTTGTTGGGTAAAACCAATGGTAAGTCGTTGCTTTGCATGTGATTTGTATTGGTTTTTGTTCTATACCACTTCAGAATTGTTTGTGTTTTCAGTGTGCTTCCACAATCTTTTACTATGATCATTTGGACCGTGCTTGTGGTTGGAGAATTTTTGCGAACACTAATTGGTAGGGAATGTTATTCTCCAACACCAATTACCGATCAAATGCTATAAAAATATTACTAAGGAAAACATACATTAAACCACCTATCATGCCCCTAAACCAGATTATTGGAGCTATCTGCATCTCGAGTGTGAGTTTAGGATTAATGGGATAATCACCTTTATTTTTCAGGATCCGTATGTGTGAGGATAAGAGAACTCCATCACTAGCTGGAACATTTAGTGGAAACTTGCGTGGAATTACAACATGAAGTCTATGACCATCGGATTTCATGTCGCAATCCAATGCTTGTAATCATATATCGATCGTCAAACTGATGAATAACACAAATAAAAGATACGCAACAAGACAATAAACCAAGGTAGTACGTCTCCCACAATATGTTTAAGTTACAAATACAAACGCACATTAATCACAGCCCAAAGGAAAAAGGCTAATAAAAGCCAATTAATACAACTACAATAAGCCTAAGTACAACCTCTCCCTAAAATACAATGACAACTTACAAGAATGACATATGATGTATTTTGAGTTTTTTGGGGAAATGACTTGACTTTTACAAAAATGATGACTATGTCCCTACTTATGAAGAAACTGTGAAATGAAGGATTTTGGGACTTCGAATGGATATAAGTTGATCATGGAAGTTACTTGGAATGATGTCCTCCATCTAATAGGCTCAAGAATATATTTTCAAGAATTTAAGAAAAAAAAGCCCAACGTTTCCCAAAATTGTGAATGGGTACCTAAATGCGTTAAACTATGTTCAAAGTCTTTCAAGACTTTCCAAAGCTTCTAACCCTCAAACTAAGTCAATAAGCCTCTAATCCCACTTAGAAAATAATATAGTTAATTATCACTAATCACAATAATTAGGGGTTGGGGTCCTACACCACCATCATATAGAGAAATGAAAAGCGGATAAGAAGTGCACAAGACACAAGATTTATGTGGTACGATCACAATGTCTGACCGACATCTACGGGAGAACAATCCAAAACTTTCTCTTTACCTTTAATGGATATTACAAGCCAACTATTAAGTGAAGAACTAGGGAACCACTTACAAGCACAAGCTTACAAAGCCTTCTTTCCCACCGTTCTTGGTCTTCTTGAAGAATCTCTTCTGTCTTTCCTCCTCTCCCAATCTCTATACATTCTACCCTCTCAACAAAGGAATGCAAAGGAATATTCTCACTCTTTTCTCTTATGATTTACTAAAAATAAAGAAGCTCTACAACCAATGGATTGACTTAATTCATTGGCTCAGAATAAAAGAGTTAAAAGAAATGTAAGACCCCGACCCCAAATTCATGGGTTTAGTAATAATTAAGTGTGTGATTAATTCACTAAGTGGGTTTAGAGGCTAAGTGTCTTGTTTTGGAGATGAGAATAGATTCTAACTATCTTTGGAAAGTTTTTGAGAGCCCTTAGACCGATTTTGATGCCTTATGAGACTTTCCTACGTAGATTTCAGGAAAGCTTAGGGGAAGGGGGGTATTCAAAATTTTTGTGAAATTGTGATTTTTGGCTCATTAAAATGGGGACATTGTTTTGAACAACTTTTTTTTTTTTTTTACCCGCAATCTTTCGGAGCCTCAAAGCCCTTGAAAATCCCAAATTTCTCATTATTTACCCCCTTTGACTAAATGATTGACTTTTCCTATGGACCCCGGAAGTACATCAAATTACAGCTCGTTAGAAAGAGAATTTGATTTCGGACACTTTTCTTTTTTTGAGTTTCTTGATCCGAGGTCAGGAAAGCCTTCTAAACTTCATTCCAAGTTCTACTTAAGTGTGGACCTCACCTTCGCTTACTTTATATAGACCCTCATCTCTTTTCTCCCTCATTTCCCTCTCTCTCTCTCTCTCTCTCTCTCTCTCTCTCTCGATTGAGACAACTCCAGCACTGTATTAGCAGCTCCATCTCTTCTTCTCCATTTCTTTTGCTCCAAAGCTTGCCTTCAAGCCACCAAATCAACAAATTAAAGGAGCTCCAGCATCTTCTCCTCTTTCATTTGGTACCATTTCCGTGGAGATTCACTGTGGTTGCCCCTATACCCACCTTCCCTTTGATTTTCGGACCACCTACAAGTGAGGTATCACTCTCCCTCTTCCATGTTTTGATTCTACACTTCCAAACATGCAAGTCTTGCCTTAAACCCTTTCTTAGTTTTCCGGATCCATTTTCAAAGGTATTTTAGGGTGATTTTTGGGGCCTTTTGATTTAGGGAATCCCAGCCCATTTGAGGAGTTTGGAAAGTGTTTTTGGAAGATCTTGGACTTGAGGCAAGTGTTTAATTTGAGAATCAAGTTTCATTAATTTGAGGAGTTTGGAAAGTATTTCCATGCATGCTTATTCATCCATGGAAATCAAGTTTCTACTCTTGAAATGGTTAAGGTTTATGAATGCTTTCTTTCATTTTGATTAGTGTATATTTAGTTTTTTTAATGGAGGTGAAATTATGTTTAATCCATGTTCTTTTGATGGTCTAATTATTCCTTGAATTCTTTTTTTTTTTTAATCCATGTTAGGGGTTTAGTTTAATTTGTTTCTTGATTTAATGGTTAATGGTGGATTAAGACTCCTGAATTGACCTATTTTTCAATTGGTTAAGACTACCCTTGTGAGGGGCCTGGATCCGAGCCCGATCTAGGTTGAGCCCGACCTAGCCCGTGAGCCCAGTCCAACCTGTAAAACCAGTCAACGGGTTTTGGGGCCAGGCCAGTTTGAACTACAATACTGATTGAGCTCAATTGGCCCGTGATTGTCTGACGCAAAAAATGGGGAGACTGGGGGGAGCTGGCAAGACGAGAGAGAGAGACCATGCGAAGTGGGGGCGACACACTCCCCCCATAATGAAAGACATGAACAGAGACGTGCAGGCCCCCTTGGTCATGAACGACAATTAATGGGGAAGTTGAAAAAGATTCAGGGAGCAAAAGAAAGGAAGAGATAAAATGGGGAAACAGATGAAGGAAAATGTATGAAAAACAAACCCATAGTAAAGGATCAAGAGAGATTTCCCAATCTCATTGCCTAACTCAAGCATCGGAGAAGATTCGATCGGGAGATCCAATCGAATTTTTTCATGTTTCATATTTCTTAAGCAGGTACCTGATTTAGAGAAAGAGATCCAGCGAGAGTGGAGTCTAGTAGATTCAGAAACAGATTCTTCTTATTTCTTTCTTCAAAAATTGACCTCACAATTGGCGTCGTCTGTGCAAAAGCGAGAGGAAGAATACACTCACACTCCGCTGAGCCAATGTTAGAACAAGAACAAAATCTGGGGTGACCGTCCCGGACGAAACGGCCTCCTCCTCGGACAGAGGAAACGCGGCCTAGGGGACAGCGCAAGGAGCTGGGCAAGGATCCCTTGATTAATCACTCCGATTGGGGTAGATTCCGAATACGTCCAGTGCACAGAAATTGGTCGAACTATTCCATCTCGAGAAGGAAAGGAGTGGGTTCGTTCAGAGATTCATCGCGCGGGCCCCACTCAAACAGAGGTTTCGCCCTCTGTGGAGAAGTTGCGAGAAAAAGCGCACAAAAGACACAGTAGTAAGCCTTCAAGGTGAAGCCTGCCCCGTAATGCATATGATCGGCTTGAACAAACCTACAGGGAGGCCATTCATGACATGGCCGAAGGAGTCAAGTAGCATCAAGAAAAGATTAATTGTCTATTGCAGGAGCTAGAGAAAGCAAAGAAAGGAGGAAGACGCACTCATAGCCCGAAAGGAACCTTTGACAAGGGGCGCCGAGGACGGACGACGGCACGGCAGCCTAGGAAACAGCGCTCTAGGTCGAAACCTCGATATTCCCATGTCAGAACAGAGACAGATGACGAGGGAAGTAGGACTTCGAGTTCCCGACCACGAAAAGGGGGGAATGTCAAAAGCCGAGCACGAAGCACAAGGGGCAATGCGCCACCAAGCAGGAGAACCCTGCAGCGAAGCCTTGTAGAGAAAGATGTTAAAAAGACTGATAGAAAGGGCTCTAACCGATCGAAAGCCCCCTAGAAAATCCAACCAGAGCAAGGTGTTTAAGGAACGCCCAAAACTTCGAATCTCCATTTTCGGAAAGAGATAGAAAAGGCGGACCCACCTCGACGATTTTCAACTCCGAAACTAAGGATCTATGATGGGACGTCAGACCCAGCTGACCACGTCCAGCACTTCCAACATTCTATGGTGTTATGGGTTCAGAATGAGTCGCTTATGTGTAAGGTGTTCCCGTCGAGCCTGGGCAACCTCGCCTTAAAATGGTTCTCCCGTCTGGAACCAAGGTCGATATGCAGCTTTCGAGAACTCGCTGGGGCTTTTGTCACATTGTTCGTAACAAATTCAACGCAGCCAAAGGACGTTGGGCATTATTAACACTCAAGAAACAAAGCTCAGAGAGCCTAAAGGAGTTTAGCACTCGTTTTTGGCGACTCTATAATGAAGTAGAAGGAAACAATTAGCAGGTCGCAATGGCAACATTCAAGCTCGGATTGCCGAGAGAGAGCCAGCTTCATCAATCGTTGACAAAGCGCTCCCCCACTACCCAAGGAGACCTAATGGAATGAATTGGGGAGTTCATAAAGATGGAAGAAGATATGGGTACGACGGAACCGAGATGGGGTCGCCCAACGGAGGAAGAAAACAAGCGAAAAGAGAATTCGGAGAGAGGGCGCAGCATAGAGCAGTCTGAGCTGAACCCACAAGGTCGGCCTATGAAGGAGTATATACCATCTTCAAGGAGCCGATCTACAAGATTATGACTAAGATAAAGGATAAACTGTATTTTAGGAAATCCTCAAAGATGATCAGTGATCCGGGGCGCTGGAATCCTAACCTTTGGTGTTCGTATCATCGAGAGCACAGGCACTTGACAGAAGACTCTAGGATGTTTAAGCAGTATTTGGAAGATCTTGTGAAGGAGGGACACTTGAAAGAATATGTGGAGGATTCACGATCAAAAAACGCCCCGGGGATCTTAGCCAGGAAGAGCGAGGGACAACCAACCAGAGGAGAAACTTGTTGGGGTGATAGATGTGGTGCATAAGGCCACTAGCCTTTCCGAGGTAACAGTTTGGTCCATCAGAAACCAAAGAAAAATGGTTGCACACCCGAAAGAGGTGTTACCAGACAACGACTGAGCCAAGCATCGTCCATGAGGGAGGACTAAAGGAAGGGGAGATCACATTCACAGACGAGGATTTGAGGGACGTGGTCCAACCGCACAATGATGCTTAAGCTGACTCTAAGGGTTCGGGAATATGATGTCCGAAGAATGTTGATTGACCCGAGATCACATTCACAGACGAGGATTTGCGGGACGTGGTCCAACCGCACAATGATGCTTAAGCTGACTCTAAGGGTTCGGGAATATGATGTCCGAAGAATGTTGATTGACCCTGGAAGCTCGTCGGAAATCATGTATGCCGAGCTGTTTGATAAGCTCATATTAAAAAAGTCGGACTTGAATCCAACCACAATACCTTTGTTCGGATTCAACGGACAGGTTGTACACCCAATGGGTCTCATCACAGTGCAAGGTTGGAGCAGGCCCCGTTCATTTGGACGTGGAATTCCTTGTGGTCGACGTACCGTCTCCTTACAATGCCATTATGGGACAAACATGGATCCATCGGATGAAGGCAATTCCCTCGACTTATCATCAGAGGATTCGCTTTCCGACATTGAAAGGAACGATGAAAATTAGGGGAGACCAAGTGCTTTCCAAAAGCTGCCTGATAGTCGCGATTAAGGGGAAGGCGACGAACGTCGAAGAAGAAAACAATTGCCCAGGCAGAGGGGCGGACCAAAAATAGCAATTACAACCAGGTCGGTTAGGAAGTGATGAACAAAGGACCGACCAAATCAGTATGGTGGTGGAAGAATTTGGAAGAATTGTTGTCCAAAGAAGAGGTGTGCTATCCCCCGAACAATATTGGATGATTGAAAAATCAAGGACCAAGGATGAACAGGATGGCCTGGCTCGACTCCTCAACCAAAATGCCGACATTTTTGCTTGGGCCCCACATGAGATGCCGAGAGTTGACCTACCCCGAGGTCATCAGCCATAAGTTAGGAGTGGACCCAAGAGCCAAACCGGTAGTTCAGAAGCAGAGAAAGCTGGCCCCTAATCGCCAAGCAACCGTGAATGAAGAAGTGGATAAACTACTAAAAGCAGATGCCATTCGGGAGGTGCATTACCCAAAGTGGTTGTCCAAAACTGTTGTCGTGCCAAAGAAGGACAAGAAGTGGAGGGTGTGTGTAGACTTCACCAACCTGAACAAATCATGTCCAAATGATAGCTTCCCACTCTCGAAAATTGATCAACTAGTGGATTCTACTGCAGGGCATGAACGAATGAGTTTCTTGGGTGCATACCGAGGGTATCACCAAATTGCAATAGAGGAAGCCGATCAAGAGAAAACGGCATTCATAACCCCAAAGGGAACCTTCTGTATATAAGCGAATGCCCTTTGGACTTAAGAATGCGGGGGCAACATACCAAATGCTGGTTACGAAATTATTTCAGAGCTTGATCGAAAGTATGATGGAAGCTTATATTGATGATATGGTAGAGAAAAGAAAAAATAAAGGAAGCCCATGAGGACAACTTGAAAGATGGTGTTCGGCATCTTAAGGAATACAACTAAAGCCGAACGCTACGAAATGCTCATTCGGGGTTAGCTTGGGGAAATTCCTCTGTTACATCGTGACCCAAAGGGGAATAGAGTCCTAATCCTGACCAAGTTACAGCCATGCAAAGGATAGAGCGGCCAAATTCAAGGAAGGGAGTACAAAAGTTGACAGGTATGCTCGCTGCCCTGAATCGCCTTTATAGCAAAGGGTCAGACAGGTGGTCGACCATTGGTTTCTCACCTTGAAGAAGAAAGTAGAGAAAGTGTGGATGAGATATGCGACGAAGCACTTGCGCAACTCAAGCAATATTTGAGTTCCCCTTCTGTCCTTTATATTCCCAATCCTGGAAAAGAGCTAGTTTCGTATTTTGGCGTTATCTCAGCACGCGGTCAGTGCAGCCTTAATGAGGGAGCAGGAAAGCACCATCAACCGATCTATTTCATCAGCAAAACCCTGCTAGACGCCGAAAGGAGAGATACTTACCCCTTGAAAAGCTCGCCTTGGCCTTGGTATGTACCGCTCGGAAGCTAAGGGCACTACTTTCAGGCCCATACCATCAAAGTCCTGACTGAGCATCCACTTCAGTCAGTTCTACAGAAGGCCGACCTTTTTGGAGACTAATGAAATGGGCAATAGAACTCAGTGAACATGACATCAAAATAATCCCATAAGCGCGATAAAAGGCCAAGTTGTAGTCGATTTATAGCTGAGTTCACTCACAAGGAAATGTCCGAACAAAGTGGGTCATATTGGCAAATGCATGGCGCAAGCACTGACCAACACATGGTAGTCTGTATGTGGATGGAGCGTCCATCCCCTCGGATCTGCGCTGGCATAGTGCTCATAAATGCTGGAAGGGGCAATAATTGAACAAGCAGTGACACGGGTTTGGTGCTCGACAATGAAATGGAATATGAGGCGTTATGTCTGGACTAGTGATGGCCCAAAGACTCGGAGTAGGAAGATAGTTGGTCAATTGGACTTTAGTCACCAACTCAACTGACAGAGACTGCCAGCCAAGATGATCGATGGCTGCATATGTTATTCAAGCGACGCCTTGATCCAAGAAATAGGAGATGTTTGAGTGAAGCAATCGGCTGGATCAAAACTCATATGTTGAATAGCCTGGCTTGTTTGGCCACTGCAGTTGGAGATCCGAGCTGAGAGGGAAAAATTATGTCGATATCCAGGGCCAAGAACCCAAGCTTGTGAGCAGCAATTTTATGTGTGTCGACCCGGGGAATGAAAGTCAAGCTGGATTGACAATGATAATTGCATACTTAAAGGATGG
>QPKB01000009.1:26968365-27059490 GCA_003546025.1 Camphora micrantha
CCCGATGGCATGTTTTCTTACGAGGATGAGAGACTTTTGGGGCCATGTTGTCTTTGAGACAATCTAACAAACACCTGGGGTGCATTGTACAAAGACATATATCCAACATGCATTTTAGAAAATGAGACATCCAAAATTGGAAGTACAATATGAAGAGAAGATAGTATGTACATTAAGACTAGAAAATCATTGCCACAACCAAGACATTTTCAAGCAACCATAACCAACAAGACAATCTCCAATTACCCAATCTATCTTCCACAACCAAAGCTAAACACATGGAATGAAATAGAAAATGGAAAAGAGAAGAGGAGGAAGAAAAATTACCTTAGGAAGAGCAAATAACCCTGATGGAGAAACCCTAGAGTGAGAAGGAAGAACTCGGTTTTTAGGGCAGAGAAACAGAGAGAATAGAACAGAGAATGAAAAAGAAAAACGGGCGCAGGGGATTTATAAACACGCTGTCCGATCGATCGGACCAGTTTGGCCGATCGATCGGACCAAGGCAAATAATCTAGAAAGAAATACAGCAAAGGGAAGGAAAAAAAAAATATTCAAGTAAGTGTTCTAGGATAAATGATATGATCACACATATCAGAACCAACTCCCCTTTTTTTATTTATTTTATTTTTTATTTTTTTCGATGCTATTTCCCCCTTTTATTTTTTTTTATTTTTGTAATTTGCCCCAAATAAGATCCATCATTGGTGACTTTCACACTAATGAGTATGGTAGCATTCTCTAATGAAACTTCTCAATCATATAGTAGCTATCACACATACTCGTAGGTAGTCCTGACCTCCGTTTTTTTTTTTTTTTTTTTTTTTTTTTTTTTTTTTGAGTAGGGGAGTCGAGTACTGACAATAAGCAACCAAACCATAATCACCAAAACAAAAAAAAAATATTGAAAGGGACTAAGGATATGAGCAAATACCGAGAGATTTACGGAGAGAATCAAACCGAGTTGGGTCCAAAGGTTTTGTAAGAATATCAGCGAGTTGATTTTCCGTAGGGATATGCTCTAAGGTAATGACCTTCTCTTCCACCAAATCTCTGATAAAATGATGCCTTATGTCTATATTTGGTTCTAGAATGTTGGACCGGGTTTTTAGAGATGTCAATAGCACTTTTGTTATCACAATAAACAACCATTGTGGTCTGTGCAATGCCATAATCAGATAGCATTTGTTTCATCCATAACAATTGTGTGCAACAACTTCCAGCCGCAATGTATTCTGACTCAGCTGTGGATAGTGAAGTGGAGGTTTGTTTCTTGCTGTGCCACGCAACTAAGAAAACAGCCACCGGAAGTGCTTTTCCGATCATCTACACAACCTGCCCAGTCAGCATCCGAGTAACCGACGACATTCATGTTGGTATCTCTTGTAAACCATATTCCAAAATCAGTGGAGTCACTCATATATTTTAGAATTCTTTTCACAGCTTGAAGATGAGATTCTTTGGGTCTTGACTGATATCTGGCACAAACACAGACACTGAAGGAGATGTCTGGTCTACTGGCAGTCAAGTATAACAAGCTTCCAATCATGCTTCGATACATTCTTTCATCAAAATCTTTCCTTGAAGAGTCTAAACTCAATTTAACAGTGGTGCTCATGGGAGTATTGGATTGCTTGACAGAGGTCATCCCAAATTTCTTCAAAATGGTTTGAGCATATTTGGTTTGAGAAAGAAATATCCCATCCTCACATTGTTTGATTTGTAGACCTAGAAAAAAGGATAATTCTCCAACCATGCTCATCTCAAATTCTTTAGACATAGATGAGGCAAAAGATGTAGCCAAACTTTCAGATGTGGAACCGAAAACAATGTCATCCACATAAACTTGAGCAATGAGGATATTTTTTCTCTCTCTCTTGATAAAAAGTGTTTTATCTACGCTGCCCCGTACAAACGAGTTTTCAAGCAGGAAGGTAGTCAATCTCTCATACCATGCTCGAGGAGCCTGCTTCAACCCATACAAAGCTTTGTTCAATTTGAACACATGATCAGGGCAATGGGGGTCTTGGAAACCTTGCGGTTGTTCTACATACACTTCCTCATTTAAAAATCCATTCAAGAAGGCACTCTTGACATCCATCTGATACAACTTGATTTTTAGAGAACAAGCTACAGCCAATAAAATGCGAATGGACTCAAGGCGAGCAACCGGAGCAAATGTTTCATCAAAATCTATTCCCTCCACCTGTGTATAACCCTGGGCAACTAGTCTAGCTTTGTTTCTGACAACTTGTCCAAATTCATCAGTTTTATTTTTGAAAATCCATTTTGTACCTATGACATGTGTGTTTTTGGGCCTTGGAACTAGTTTCCAAACATTGTTACGCTCAAATTGACCTAACTCCTCATGCATGGCGTTAATCCAGGAGTCGTCTACAAGAGCTTCTTTAATGTTTTTGGGTTCAAAAGAGGAAACATAACACAAAAAATTTACCTCACTTTGGACTTGCTGACGAGTTTTGATGGGAGCATGAACATCACCAATTACTTTATCGAGAGAGTGATCCCTGATTACCTGACCTTTTTGGGATCGAGGATTTACATCCTTGCTTGAAGAAGGTTGAGGAGTTGATGTACTTTGAGTAGCACCTTTCACTTTCAGTTCAGACTTGTCACATTCAGATTCTGATTCAGTGTCAGGAATGACAGCTTCTTGATCCGATGTGATTGGATCTTTTAGTTCCGTGTGTTGCTTATCATTTTGTCCAACCTGCGGAGAAGAAGGAAGAGTTATAGGGAATTCATCTTCATCATCAGAAAAATAAGCGGGTCCAGCGTCATCAACAGTGACATTGATAGATTCCATGACTGTGGAATGTCTCAGATGAAATACCCTATAGGCTTTGCTATTTAATGAGTACCCAAGAAAAATCCCTTCATCACTTCGGGAATCAAATTTTCTAAGATGTTCTCTATCTTTCAAGATGTAACACTTACTCCCGAAGGTTTTGAAGTATTTAACTGTAGGTTTTCGACCAGTCCATAGTTCATATGGAGTATTCTTTGTTCCAGCCCTGAGGTAGACTCGATTTATCACATAGACAGCAGTGTTAACTGCCTCTGCCCAAAACCTTTGTGGTACGTTTTTACTATGGATCATGACACGAGCCATTTCTTGTACAACACGATTTTTCCTTTCCACTACTCCATTTTGTTGTGGAGTTTTAGGGGCAGAGAATTCATGTTTAATGCCATTTTCAGTACAAAAAGTGTTAAAGAAAGAGTTCTGAAACTCAGTGCCATGGTCGGATCTGATTCTTGCAATTCCACCATACTGTCCGCCCTTATTTGTAAGAAGTTGAAGCCATAAGCAATGAAACACATCAAAAGTTTCAGATTTATCTCTAAGAAAGCGAACCCAAGTAAATCTAGAGAAATCATCGACAGTAAGGAAGATGTACTTTTTGCCACCAATACTTTCAGATTTTGAAGGACCCATGAGATCCATATGAAGTAGCTCTAGTGGTCTCTTGGTAGTAAGCATTTCCAATTTTTTATGTGGTGCCCTAATTTGTTTCCCAATTTGACACGGACCACACACGTGGTTATGAGGTTTTTTGAAGTTTGGGAAGTCCTCGAACTAATTCTTGCTTAGAAAGTTTTTCCAAATCAGAATGGTTGATGTGACCTAGCCTTTGATGCCAAAGGTCAACAGTATTGACAGTAGCAGAATTACAGTTCAAAGATTTTTCATTGACTATCTCATTGACAACCACATAGCAATTATCGGAATTCTTTTTACCTGAGAGTACATGTTTTCCAAGACTGTCTATAATGGAGCAAGTATTTAAAGAAAAATGAACATCATTACCAGATTCACAGAATTGACTTATACTCAGCAAGTTTGCTTTAAGTCCATCAACTAGGAAAACATTATTGATAGTGGACATACCTGGTATGTTGACAGATCCTTTACCAACAACTTTAGATTTGCTTCCATCTCCAAATTGAACATTACCACCCTCATGACTTACAAGTGATGTGAAAAGGGACCTATCCCCTGTCATATGTCTAGAGCACCCGCTGTCTAAGTACCAAACATGTGAACTTTGTGCTTTAAGAGCAGTGAGAACCACATTGCAGCGAAGATCGGATTTACATACCCAAATAAATTTTTGTTTGACCTTATTAGGGGTCAAATTGATCTTCTTTCTTTCACTTCGAAGTTTCTTTCGCAATTTATTGCAATGAGGCCTTATATGTCCAATAATTCCACAAAAGTGACAGGTGGGGACATATTGACGATAAGATTTATAATGTTTGATATTGGAGTTCACAAGTTTAGGTTTAAAAACAGCA
The DNA here is from genome assembly GCA_003546025.1 of Camphora micrantha. Taxonomy (NCBI): domain Eukaryota; kingdom Viridiplantae; phylum Streptophyta; class Magnoliopsida; order Laurales; family Lauraceae; genus Camphora; species Camphora micrantha. The sequence continues at coordinate 26,972,686 of QPKB01000009.1, forward strand.
GGTTCTATAGCAAACAGTGTATTTCCCCGAACAAACTTACCTGTGTTATTGGAGGAGGATGCACCGTAGTCAAATCCAAGACCATGCCTGTTGCTAGATACTATTTGTGCACCCAGTATTTCATCAAGTTTCTTTGATCCTGTATTCATCCGATGAATATCAGCTTTGATAGAGACCAATTCAGCAATGGTTGTCTTGAGTTTGTCAGAAATGCTATCTTTTTCAGTTTTGCAGGAATCTAGTTCTTTCTTTAGGAGTAAAATTCCTTTGTCAGCTTGAATAGAGTGCTCCTGAAGTAAGTCACGTTCATTCCCTGCAGAAATCAATTTGTCAGATAAAATGGCACGCTGTGATTCAAGTTGAGATACTTTACCTTGGGATTCATTGAGTTCAGTTTTAAGAACAAGATTTTCTTTTTCAGCAGCTTTCCATTTTCCTTTCAGAATATCATTCAATTGTGTCATCCTCCTTGAATGTTTGAGGAGACTGTGATATGCTTCTACTAGATCCTGTTCATTATCTGACAAACAATTAAGATCATCTGAAGAAACTTCATCTGATTTTTCCACACCTTCCTGCAACAAGGGATCGTTAGATCTTGCCATAAAAGCCATAAACTTTCCATGTTCAGGTGATGATGATTCAGGTTCACTATCATTGCAATCTTGTTCTGAATCATCATCCCACGTTACATTCAGCACTTTTCCTTGAGTTCTGAAAGTCCTATTTACACATTGAGAAGCATAGTGACCAAAACCTTTGCATTCAAAACAGTGAGTACTCTTGGGAGGAATTTTGGACACATTTTTCTCAGGATTTTGACCAGTATTGGATTTAAATGAAGAAGAAGGCTTAAACTGTCCTTTTTGAGTATTATTTTTAAAATTCTTTTTAAAATCCTTTCTATCGTTTTTCAAAAACTTTTTAAACTTTTTAACAAATAGGGCATCAAGGTCTGGGTCATCGGTCTCTTGTTCAGAGTCATTCTCATGCTCCATAAGAGACTTCAAGGCCATTCCTTTAGCTTTCTTTGTTTTTCTAAGATTGGCTTCAAAGGTTTGCATGTTGCCAACTAACTGATCAACTTTAATTGAATCCAAATCGCTGGACTCCTCAATAGCAACAACTTTTGGGTCAAATCTTTCAGGAAGTGATCTAAGAATTTTTTTAACAATTTTATGTTCAGGTATGACTTCTCCTAAGTAGAAAGTAGAATTCACAATAGCAGATAACTTATCATTGAAATCATCAAAAACTTCAGTTTCATCCATTTTCAGATTCTCAAACGCAGTAGTTAAACTCTGAAGTTTGGATTGCTTAACTTTGAGAGTACCTTCATGAACAGTTTCTAATATATCCCATGCTTCCTTAGCAGTTTTGCAAATAGATATTCGACGAAATTCAGCAGGAGAAACACCATTAAATATTGAATTTAAAGCTCTACCATTAAAATTGAAGGTTTGTTTATCCTCCTTGGACCATTGAGGCATGGGTTTTTCAATGACTTTGTTGTCGTCAGTGGTAACAGTAGGCAAGGTATAACCAAAAACAACAGAATTCCAGACATCCACATCTATGGATTGGAGGAAGGCAGTCATTCGAACTTTCCAATAATGATAGTTCGATCCATCCAAGAGTGGGGGTTTGGAAATAGAAGATCAATCTCTAAAATTGTCCATATCAGAAATCTGTGTAGATCTCACACAATAACTTAGTGTGAATCAGCTCTGATACCAATTGAGAATTCCTGGAGGGTCTAAAACACAACCCTAACAGAAAGTAAACTAAATCCCAGCACAGATATGAATATGGAAATTAAAAACCTAAGTTAATCAAGCAAACAATCACGAAGATGGACACGAGATTTTTTACGTGGAAAACCCTGGGTAGGGAAAAAAAAACCATGGGACCTAACACTAGTCCAGAAAGATCAAGCACTATGAAATCAAAGGTTACAAGATAAACTCACTCCCCTTTACAGTTGATCACAACCTAAGGACCAAAGCGATTCTTGCCGACGAACACGCCGTTCACCTTCTCCAGCACTTCAATCTCCACGCCTTAAGCAAGACGAATTGAATGGAACATGGATTGGAAATCTCCAGAGAACAAAGCTTCAGCACATGTCTTTGACACACAAACTCTCTGGAGGAAGATAATCTCTCTTAAGGTAATCTAGGGTTTTGATCTGAGAGAGGTATATGTTTATGAAGGGTTTAAACCCTTAAATAGGCTTCTGCACTCGTATGGGAAAGAGCTATTGTAATGGGATTGAAAGATTAGAGTTTTAGAAAGATGGGGCTAAAAAATAGCTGACACTCGCCGCTGGCCGATCGATCGGACTGCAGGTCCGATCGATCAGACTGTCAAATAACTGAGGCTTTTTCCGGGTCGATCGATCGGGCTGAAGGTCCGATCGATCGGACTGACTTTTAACTGAGAGCAAATTGTGGGCGATCGATCGGATTGGGAAGGCGATCGATCGGTCTGTCTTGTTGTTGAAAACACTCTGTATCATGATGCTTTGGAGGTCTTCTTCAAACCAGGATGGTCCATCTAAGAAAAATAAATTACATTAAAAACCCCATGTTTTGTCCACCCAATGAATTAGCCAACACTCAAAAATACTAACACCCTGAATGTTCGAATCATGTGTGGAGGGAAGATATGGCTGTGAAAAGAGAAAGAAGATGTGTGGTGTTTAGGTAGTTTGGGAAGAGATGGTTGTGCAATGAGCATTTTCTATAGAATTCAGGATGTGTACAGAGAATGGGTATGCAAGGAGCAACTATGTATGTGGCAATATCGGCTCTCTTAGTAGTGTCTGTGCATTAGATAAAAGAACTTTCGGCCATGATATTTCTACTAATTACATTTTTCCCTTGGTTCACTCACTGAACCCACCCTAGGTGTATTGAATACTTGTGTTTTCTTCATGATACATGTGCATCTATGCTGAATTATTTTCAATAAGGACTGTTTGAACTTATGATGCTTTAGTTATGACATGAATTGAATGGTGAGGTTGATTATAAAATTATCATTCTCTAACATGATATGATGTGGGTTTTTTCTTATTATCATTGTTGTAAGATGATGGTATGATGCTATTTATTTTGCACTGTCTACAACTTTGATGAAGTGCCTTATCTTATTAAGAATTAAGATAATTTGGCATATTATCCTTACAACGGGTACTATGGTCAGGGAATGGGGCTGATGAAACCTGGGGAAAACGGTAATTAAGGACAAAATCTCAAATTATCATGGTAACTATACTAGAAATTATTAATGAAAGTTGTTTCGAAAATATTCTTGGACCTACCTGGTGGACACCCCTAGATTCACCAACACATGAGGCCAAGAGATGGATTCTTTTGAAGTGGCTTTCAACCCATCTGCATAACTGTCCTAACTTCTATGTCAGTTGGACTCTATTTGGCTATATGTCAGCCGTTTGACTAACTATAGTTGTCCCTTCTATTTAAAGAGTTGTATAGTTGTCCTGACTATAGGTCAGTTACACTTAATTGTAGCTATAGTTGACTATAGCACGCTCTTGTGTTCCGAGGCACCCTTGAGGTGTATTTTTATTCTGGAGCCAATGCACTCGGTGGTTAGGTGGTGATGCCACGGTAAGAATTAGAAACGTTAATTAATTAACATGGTTTTTTTATTATTTTATATCTGAATTAGAAGCTTCTTTGTATTATATTGTTGCAAATAATTTTGTATATGTAGAAATCTATTCACTTAGTATGACTGATTGTGTTTTCTCCCCAATCCCAAGTATGCTAAACATAGAAAGCTGGGGGGTTCCAAATGGCGAAAATATTGTATTTGATAACCGTGGCTTAGCGTTTTGGGACTCACAATCGATCTAAACTAGATACATACTTTAGTTTATTCTTTAAAAATTAAAGGTACTATTTTTTGTAAATTGTGTAGTTATTTCTAGAGGACTTTGGATGATTTCTCAATTAAAGGTTCAGATTTTAGGCAAAACCTGGGTTATTTATGCTTAAAATGATTTGATTCAAGATGTGAATGTGATACATTTATAAGTCTCGACGTGAACTGGAGGGGCCCCGGATTCTAGGTCGTTACAGTGGATGGTTCCTTTTTCTTGCAATTCTGGATATGATTTTGAATGAAGAATGCATTGAGTGGATCGATAAAGAATGTATAGATATATGGCTGTGGGTGAGGAATGGATGAATGAAGAATACATTATTATATGGATGGATGAATCTCCGCTTGTGTAGACGCAATGTTGTGGATGCCATTTTATCAAATATTACTTGTATGTGATTTATTGCCATTTAAACATTTTATATACATAATTTGATGAATGAAGAAATTTTATTCACACGTTGATGAAGTAGGTGTTTAGATGATAGTTTGGAATGGAGCCCATATAAAGGCTCTCATATTTTATGGCTAAGTGGGACCCATATAAGAATCTCTCAAGAATAATTAGATCATTTATTTACTATTCTAAAAAAATTTATCTGAATCAAATTTGTATTTCACAAGTTTTTTAGGTAAGAATTTAACAAAGAATCTTAGGAAATTTCCAAACAATGCATTCATATATTCAAGGGTGAATTCATCAATCCTCAAGCATGAGATTCTAAGATGAATCAAATAGGGAATTGAGATTAAGTTGAAGTTTTAGCAGGATTCTGAATTCCATCATTCTCAGTTTTTCAAATTCCAGTAGACATGAATTCTCCAAATGCTTGCAACCAAACGGACCCTAAGGCAAATAGAGATGTGTGAATTCCATGGTTTCTGGGTGTTTTGATGTTGTTTATGTGTATTCTAACTTAAATGGTAATAAAGGGTATTTTGTATAGATTGTATGATCAAGGGTAGGCTAAACTCATATTTTTGGGTAATTTTGGTGATCACATGTGAATTAGATGCTCATAGGATGATGTTTATTGCCTTATTGATGGAGTCTTTGCTCGTGCAAAATTGAGGTTTGTAAAAATAAATTAAACTTAGCTACTATCTTTACTCGTGAGAATAGTGATGTTAGCTAGCTGTCGTATCCACTAGGATAGAAAGACTAGGTTGCGTTGTATTCCAAATTCCTAAATTAATCCCAAGAGAGAATGAAATATTGGTTTGGGGTTTTGATTCCTAAATTATCAAATTAAAAATGAAGTTTGATTCAATTAAAGAAAGGTCTTAGGGTACGAATCCACCCTAGCATCGTACAATGGTAAGTATGGACCTAGGGTTTTATTAATATCAATGCTTCAAAGACTCGTTTTGGTTACGAACCTCCATGGAGTCACCAAATAGATCGTGTGGGTTTAGATATGGGCATTGATTATCTTGTTGCAAAGCAATTTAAACTTTGACAACCTAATATGAATGATGAAGATGATTTGATGCATGAGTCACAAGCTTTAACTCCAGATGTGGGGTCCAGTTAAATGAAACAACAGTCATGAAAGTAAGGGTATAGAAAGAAATTGGCACCGATCAGTGGCTAATGTCTGAAACTCAGCCCCACTCAATGATGATGTCGATGGGCATCCATCTAATTAACCTCCCAAACTTTAGTAGTTTACATTGGTGAAAATCAGTCTAATGGATGATAACTTTAATTTCCTTCTCATTAAAGAATATGTCTGTGTTGGGCAAATGTAGATCCAAATATACCTTTCAAAAGAAAAAAAAAAAAAAAAAAGAATCAAACATAGGTGGTAATATTGTGATTTATGGGGATATCCATAAAAAAATTATCTAAGATTTGATTATCATTGTTTGACTAAATATCCTATCATTTACTGCTAATTATAGGATATTTTACAAGTTTTTGGTAAAAGTCCCAATCTATGTTATAAACTATACTATTATTTATTTTATATATTAATAGACAGAGGGCCAAGCTGGGACCGTACCCTTTGAGCCGACTAAGTGAAGCCCTAATTTAGCCCTCAAGGTTGCGGGCTTTTTAAAATTGGGCTCTACCCTATACCCTCGGGCTTTAGGACAAAAAGAAAAGCGCCCTCTTTAAGGGCTTTTGCGGGCCGAGATAGGTTGGGCCCCATCGTTAAAGGGTCGGATTAACAGCCCTAGTGTGGTCCGTCCCACCCTGATTGTGAGGTGTGGGAAGCCCTAGTAGGAGGTAGAAGCTGTGTATTTACCTGTGCACTACTCACTAGATCTTGCACTCATAACCTTAACCACAATGGTGCTTGCGCACTGACCCTTGACATTGAGCCTTAGTGGACCTTAGACCTTCTCAATTGTTGTTAGGTGTAAGGAACCCTTATAAGTTATGTTGTGCGCAGTTTGTTAGGACTACTAGACCTTCACGGGGCAAGCATAGGGTAATGATAGCTAAGGGTATATCATTTGGAGTTTTGACTGTTCACCACCTTCAGAAGCACCAAGAGAATCATTTAGGCACCACAGGCTCTATCAGAATCATATCCTTAGTCCGTACTGCCTGTGTATGAGGATGTCTACACTATAACCTAAATGGAGTGTAACAACGGGCCCTACTAAGTGAAATGATTGACACGGCGATACAATTGTACATATTCACTCCAAATGGATATTCACTCTAAATTGAGGTCCTTTGGGTGGGGCGATTAGCTCCTTCCCCTTCTTGGTTGCTTGAGGTCCTTTCTGGTTGTTTCCATTCTTTGGATTGGCTCCTTAGAAGCTCTTTTCTTGGAAGCCAGGGAGGCCTTGCTATAGTTGAAGGTGGGTGTTCGATTCTGTTTGGGCAGCTGGGCTTTTTTTGGGCAACTGTTTGTTGGGCCTTGTTATGGGGGTAGGGTCTTCTCGTTGTTTCTTTGCTGCTGGCCTGTTTTGTACTCCGCAGTTGTTCCTGTGTTGTGCCTTGTTCTACAGGGGAGCTTTCTTTGTTCAATTGCTGGTTGGTTCAGTGTTCAGTGAGAGTAGTGGCTCTATTGCTTCTTGTTGTTGGCTTGTGTTGGGCCTTTTTTGTTGTGTTGCGCTTCGTTTTGTGGTGGTGCCCTCTTTCCGTCGCTGGCTTGTGCACAGAGTTCTACTGTTCTTAAGCTTTGAGGAGCCGTGGTTTTGCTTCTTCTCCATGTCAGTTACCTTTTAGTAATTCCAATTGCTTTTGTGCTCTGTTCTCTGTTGTTTTTTGCCCTTCCTATTTCAAGGTTGGCCTATTGGTTGTTATCATTTGGTTGTGTTTTTTCTTCTCTTTGTCCTAGGGGCTTTACCCTTCTTCTTTTTCTTAATACAAATTTACCAATTAGCAAAAAAAAAAAAGAAAAAAAGAAAAACTCTAAATGGATATTCAATTATGCCTTTGTGTTATGCAGATATACCTTTGCTTTGCTTTGTGCATAGTAGGCATCTTTGGATATTAGGACAACCAGCATGTGAATGCTAGGAGCAGTAGGTATTACGGGACACTGAGCTTGGATATTCGGATAGTAGGGTACTGGGCTTAGGCCAGACCTGAGTTAGAGTATGGTAAGCATTTTGATGTGAATAATGAGTAGTTGATTGTAATGAGTATGCTATGGATGTTGATTATGAGTGAAATAACGATTATGAATATATTGGTTGATGATGTACACTTTGATAATGATGTATGTTTGTGGTGGTGTTGTGGTGATCATGATGTGCGATACGGACTGGTGTTTGTGGATTTGATGTGAATGTGCCCGCTTTGTTTGATTTGTTTTTCTATAGTTTGTTGTTCACCACCTTTTGATGAGGGTATAATGAGATGGTGTTTATGAAATTTGTTTATGTTATTTAGCTTCGGGACGTATGTTACCCCATATGTATTAATTTATCATATATGTTTAGTCAGACATCATGCGCAGCAGATGTGGGTATGTCTAGACATTTGGTTACTAGGCTTAAATAGGTATGTCACGTATAGTGGGTATAAGCATGTCTAGGCGTTTAGTTATCAGGTTTGGATGAGTACTTTGGTAATGGGGTTGCTGGCATGTAATGACCTGTGAGAGGCTTTGGGGATGGGACTTCCTGGATGCGATTGTTATTGCCTATGTTCTTTCGGCCTTTCTTAGTTGCCTAACGCCTCTAGTTATGTTCAGTGTTGTGACTTGTATTTGCATATTAACCTTGCTATTTGACTCCAGTTATTTGTTAATTGTCTTTATGTATGTTTAACTTTTTCATTATTATTTGCATATTTACTAACCCCATATGAACTAACTTTTGCCTGCAGATATAGGTGAGATTTTATACTTACACACAGTCTTCTATTGCATATATATATATATAGAGGGCAAGGCTCTCCTAAGCTAAAGTTTAAGATAAAATTCCATAATCTCGAGCTTGTGGAGCCCATGCTTGGTCCATCCAAATAGACCAAACACATGAACCCCCCCTTAATTGCACATGTTCGCCGATATTTGGTTAGATCCGAATTTAATGGACCATTGGATCGACTGTGTACCGATCCGAATGGACTGTTGACCATTAAACCTTTTGGGCCCAGATGGAGATAATGGAAACCACAGTTGGGGCTAATTTTTTGTAAAAATAAGGGTCCCGGGGAATCCTTGAGATCCCCCTATCCCCATCCCCATGTGGGTCCCCAGGTGGGCCCCACCATACACTTGAGCTTACCTTATCTTAAGCTTGAGCTTAGGAGAGCTGCGATATATATATATATATATATATCTATCGGAGATGCTCCTGTGAGAGTAAGGGTGGGGACCCTCACATCCATATCCAATGCCAGCAGCCTAAATGTGAGGGCCCTCACCCCCTAATCTCACAGTACCGTGAAAGTTATTTTCACATGAGCATCTCCCTCTTTATATATATAATGGGATTTGATCAGATGCGAACTATTCGTATGTATTGTGATCTAGGGCTTACAAGAAGAGATTAATCACACATAAGAAAATAAGAGATTTACGTGGTTCGGCGTTTAGCCTACGTGCACGAGAATACGGAAGAATTACTATGCAATCAGAAGGTTATACATCCTAGAGACCCTGAGTCTCTATTTATAATATCAGCACCAAACCTTGTTACACCCAAAACCAACTTCTAATTACAGTAGACCTACTATATTAGACCTACTTCTAATCAGAGTACAACTTGGGCAATCCAGGGGCCCGGTTAACCAAGACTTACTAATTTCTATTGAGCCATACTAATTAACAAATCTCCACATTGGCGAACATTGAAGCTGATCATCTTGCACAAAGCACGTCTCACCATCTCCACCTGCCCCTGAGGGCACTTAGGTACTGATCACATTGATCAAGTCCAAGCAATGCTTGAACTTGACTGCTGGAATAGTCTTGGTCATCATGTCTGTTGGATTATCCTCCGTAGCAATCTTAGCTATTACAATAGCACCCTTGGCGATGACATCTCGAATGAGGTGTGCCCTAACATCAATGTGTTTGGTCTTTTCATGATACTAAGGATTATGTGTCAGATCGATCGCACACTGACTGTCACAGAAAACAGTTGTCAGCTTCTGTTCCAATCCCAGATCTCCAACCAAGCTTGTCAGCCAAATAGCTTTTTTCACCGCCTCTGTAGCTGCCATATATTTTGCTTCAGTGGTAGACAAGACAACTTTGGATTGCAATGCTGCCTTCCAACTAATGGCATCACTAGCAAAAATGAAGACATAACATGTCAAGGACCTTCTTCTGTCTAAATCTCCAGCAAAATCTGAATCAACATATCAAAGAACACTTCCAGAAGTGTTGTTGCTTCTGTCATACACTATCCCAACATCAGTAGTACCTCTCAAGTAACGGAGTATTCATTTCACTACCTGCCAATGAGCCTTCCCGGGGTTATCCATGTATCTGCTAACTACACTAACTACATGAGAAATATCTGGCCTCGTGCAAACCATGGCATACATGATACTACCAACTGCACTAGCATAAGGAACACGAGACATGTGCTCCACCTCTTCCTCAATTTGTGGTGATAAAGCAACGAAAAGTTTGAAATGGGCTACCAATGGAGTGTTCACAGGTTTTGAACTTTGCATACCAAAGCACTCCAGAACCTTCTCAAGGTACCCCTTCTGTGATGAATACAATTTGCCCGCTTTCCAATCCCTTCAAATCTCCATTTCGAGAATTTTCTTTGCAGCACTTAAATCCTTTATCTCAAATTCACCACTTAACTGAGCCTTTAACCTGTTGATCTCAGACATGTCCTTTGCAGCAATCAACATGTCATCAACATATAACAGCAAATAGACATACGAGCCATTTGAGTGCTTCTTGTGATAGACACAACTGTCATATGCACTCCTGCAATAACCGTTTTCAACCATAAAGGTGTCGAAGCGCTTGTACCACTGCCTAGGAGACTGCTTCAGGCTATACAATGATTTCTTCAGCAAACATACGTGATCTTCCTTTCCATGAATTTCAAACCCCTCTGGTTGATACATATAAATCTGTTCATCTAGCTCGCAATGTAAAAATGCTGTCTTGACATCAAGCTGCTCCAGCTCTAAATTCAATTTAGCAACCATAGCAAGTAGCACCCTGATAGAACTATGCTTCACCACAGGAGAGAACACTTCATTGAAGTCAACACCCTCCCACTGAGTATAACCTTTTGCAACTAGTCGTGCTTTGAACCTAGCATCTTCCACCCCTGGAGTTCCTTCCTTTTTTCTTAAAGACCCCTTTGCAACCAACAATCTTTTGGCCTTTTGGAAGTTTCACCAGCTCCAAAGTTTGATTCTTGTAAAGAGATTCAATCTCCTCACCCATGGCTACAACCCATCTTGTTGATTCTTTGCTAGTGACGGCATCCTGAAATGTAACCGGCTCTGACTTAATACTCTCAGCGGTATTAAGAGCATATGCAACAATATCTTCATACTCGTATCTCTGAGGTTGCTTAATCTGCCTCCTTTCTCTGTCCCTAGTAAGCATGTAATCATTTGGAACTGCAGTTTCCTTGTTTGAGCTTTGCATCTCCTCTACATTCGGTTGAACTGGGACATCTACTTGCACTTTATCTTGCAAGTTTTCTAAAGCTTCCTTCTCAAGCTCCACCTGTTTACTGACACCGTCTTTACCCTCCACCTTTTTCCTGACATCATTTGAATTTCCAGCATCATGGCACTGCTTCGGTTTCTACATAGCATCAAAGGTCCCATCTCTGCTTATAATGCATTTAGGAGATTTCCTATCTAGGCACCACAGCTTATATCCTTTCACACCATCTGCATATCCTAGAAATATGCACTTTCTTGCCCTTGGTTCAAGCTTTCTATCATTCACATGAGCATAGGCAAGACAACCAAATATCTGCAAGTTGGTGTAATCAACAGGAGATCCAGACCATACCTTTGCAGGAGTTTTACATTCTATAGCTGTTGATGGAGACCGGTTAATCAAATAACAAACTGTGTTAACAGCTTCCGCCCAGAACTTCCTAGGTAACCCTGCATTGGAGAGAATGCACCGAGTCTTTTCTAGAATTGTCTTGTTCATCCGTTCTGCAACTCCGTTCTGTTACGATGTATTTCTGACTGTGCGATGTCTCACAATCCCTTCATTCTTGCAGAACTCATTAAAAGCACTATTACAGAATTCCAAGCCATTATCAATTCTCAAGCGCTTGATTTGTCTACCTGTCTGCTTCTCAATCATAGCCTTCCATTGCTTGAACTGTGCAAAAGCTTCATGTTTGTGCTTTAAGATATACACCCAGATCTTCTGAAAATAGTCATCAATAAAGGTCAACATGTATAAACCACCACCAAGAGACGGAACACGAGAGGGACCCCAAAGATCAAAGTATATGTAATCTAAAGCACCTTTAGTTCGATGAACAGCTGTCCTGAACTTGACCCTACACTACTTTCCGAAGATACAATGCTCACAAAAGTCCAGCTTACCTGTTTTCTGACCACACAGCAAACCCTGTTTAGTCAACTCATCCATACCCCTCTCACTCATATGCCCAAGTCGCATATGCCATAACTTGGTACTTTTCTGAATCTGAATCTGAGGACGATACAGCTGCAGCACCTGTAATTGTGCTACCCTGAAGAAAGTAAAGGCCATTCTGCTTTAGTCCCTTCATCACTACAAGAGCACCCTTCGAAATTCTCATAACTCCACCTCCAGCTTTGTAGGTACAACCGTTGGAGTCAAGTGTACTCAAGGAAATCAGATTTTTCTTCAACTCTGGAATATGCCTAACATCTGACAAAGTTCTCACAATACCATCATAGATCTTAATTTTGATTGCACCTATCCCAACAACCTTACAGGCTGCATTATTTTCCATAAGCATTTTACCACCATCAATAGATTGATAATTGGTAAACCAATATCTGTAAGGACACATATGATACGAACACCCCGAATCAAGAATCCACTCAGTAACTGAGCTACCAACAATAACCGAAAGAACTTCTGCACCATCAGAATTACTCTTCGCAACTTCGGGTGCAACTCCGGCAAGTTCTCCAAAATCAGTTTTCTCCTTCCCTTTACACTCTGGACAATCTTTTCTAAAGTGCCCTTCCTTGTGACATTTGAATTACTTTAATTTTCTAGTTTTTTATTTGGACCTAGATCAGCCTCTTCTATTCTGCTCTTTCTTCTCTGTTCTGCCACGCGCTCTACCAAACCCTCACCAGAACTGTCAGTATTTTCAGTGGCAACCTTTTTCTTTAACTCCTTAGAGTTCAAGGCTGACTCAACATCTTCCTTAGAAAGAGTTTGTCTACCATACATCATGGTATCAATAAAGTTCTCATACGAGGGTGGCAAAGAGCATAGCAACATGATGGCTTGGTCCTCATCATCAATTTGAACATCAATGTTTTCAAGCTCCATAACAACTTTCATAAAAGAATCAAGGTGGGTTTGAACAGACGTACCTTCCTGTATTTGTAAAGTGAACAATAGCTTTTTCAGGTACAAGCGATTCGTGAGAGACTTCGTGATGTACAAGTTCTCCAACTTCTGCTATATGCCAGCAGCAGTTTTCTCCTGGGCAACCTTTCGCAGTACACTGTCACTCAGAAGCAACAGGATCTGACCGTACGCCTTCTCTAGCAACTCATCATTCTCATCATCTGACAGTTTGTCAGATAAAGCATTCTTCCCTTTCAAAGCTTTCTGCTTTAAGTAGTCTATCCGCTTGCCGTTGGATCATCCACACGATCCAACAATCCACGATTGACTTCATACAGCTTGTATACGAACAAATCGCATCTGATCAAATCCCATATATAATGGGGTGAGCGACACTGACTTAATTAGAAATATTAACATGCAAAAGAGGAAAAACCATATATGGTCATATGCAAAAAAAGGAATATTCATGTGCAAAGAGGGAAAGCCACCTGACTGACCCTCATCCCATGGTGAGGGATGGATACAGACACACACAAAAATATATATATATATATATATATATAGAGGGTGGGGGGAGATGCTCCTGTGAAAATAGCTCTCACGGTGCTCTGAGATTAAGGGGTGGGTGCCCTTACATCCATATCCAATTTCAATAGCCTAAATGTGAAGGCACATACCCCTTACTCTCATAGTACCATGAGAGTTACTCTCATAAGAGAATCTCATGCATATTTATATGTAACATTTACCATGTAATTTGGTGAAAATATGAAAGCAAGTTGATCTATTCTCCATAAAAATGGAAATCAATTCATCATATTTCAATGGATATGAATACAACCGATGATCAAACCTTGTCACAAAGCAATCCCTTGTTTATAGGTTCTAGTGATTCATTACAAGCTTTATTTTTCCACAATTTTATTCTTTGCAATCTTTTGTAACATTACCTTATAAATACCTTATGAGAACCACATCAAAGGCACAATGTAAGATCTCCAAACGTTTTCTAAATTATTTTATGGCATCAAAGCTAATATAAACTCATGTTTGATCCTATCTTTCAATGGCTTCTACCATTACTATTTCCTCTTCTTCTCCCACCATACAAATCATCAACATTCAACATTTGATCTATGTCTAACTGGATTATCACAAATTCCTCTTGTGGCGCACACAATTTAAACCTATATTAAAAGAATATGATCTAGAAGGATACATAGATGGGATGTTGCCATACCCCCCTTATACCCATCCTAATGATAAAATGGATGATGAAAATCTCATCCTCAATTTGGCATACATTGTTTGGCAAAGGCCGGATCAAGTGCTTCTAGGGTGGCTTCCTTTTCCCTATCAGAGGCAGTCATCGCACAAGTGGTTCATCTCTCCACTTCTTGAGGTGTATGGTTGGCCCTCTATAAGCAATATGGATCTTGACCTCGTGTGTGGCTCATGCAAATCCGACGCGACCTCCAGACTATGCACAAAGGCAACATGTCTATTGATGACTATCTCTAGTATGCCAAGCAACACCTTGATAGATTTGCAGTGTTCGGTCGGCCAATAACCGACTTTGATCTTTTACAAACAATTCTAAATTGGCTAGATAGTGCCTATGAAGCTTACTTCTCTCACAACTACACTTGCTAACACAAATATGGAAGACTATGCACATTTGCTTGCCTTTGAGTCTCACATCCAGGCTCAAAATATGGTTAAGCAAGTAACACCACATAACAAGTATTGCTACAAAGTCTACTCAGAAATAATGTCATGGAAACTCCTCTCCCTTGAGCCATGGACAAAATTCAAATAATTGAGGGAGACGTCTATTAGGGTTTTCATTTGTTGCAATTTGATTGGATACATTCATTTTCTTGTTATCTTGACCTCTATTGCGCTCATACTTTTAAATCTTAGTGTCTTCATGCTTTTTTGTTTAAGTTTTCATGGTTGGCATCATGATTGTTAAGACTTGAGTTTTATGCATGATTTAAGCACGCTTTTAAATTTACTTCCAAAGTTTTTATCAAAGGAAATTTTGAAATTCATGCAAACACATGTTTTGAATCACATTTAAAAACTTCATTTTAATCAGGTTTGTCTCAAGTCAAGTCTAGTTCTCCATGGCTAATCTTCCCTCTTTAGAAAATCACTTTCATATCAAATTTTAGGAAAGATTCGGTCAACCAGTTAGTCAACCTAATCTGGAAAATAACTAACCAAAACTTCACAGAACAAAAAACACATTTTCGGTCAATTGGATTTTCACAGAATTACAAAGCTTGAATTTCCAACTGTTGGAAATATGACCGTTAGGAATTTGGTCAACCGAACTGAAATTTGGTAAAACGAATAAAGAGCCGGTGGACAACTTTTTTGTATAAATTTGAGCTCTTCTTTGGGATTGGGCCAACACGTTTGAGTCTTTTGAGGGCCAAGGAAGGTGAGGGAGCTAAGCTATGCTAGACGAAGGCTAGGAGGGTAACTTGTGAGATCCTGATTTTTAATTAGGGTCATTTGTCCTAATTATTATATTTAGCCTAATTGACCATGATTAATCCTTTGATCTGGGATTTTGATTCTAAAAGTACCCATTTATAGTTTTTGTTTTCAGGGAGGACTTGCATGTGATTTGGTTTAACCATAGGGGGTCATTTGCAAATTTTGGATACGGGCCACGTCTGAAGATGGTTCCAAGGTGGTCTCTGGCTCTCTCCATCACTCTCAACTCTTTCTTTTGTTTCTCTCTAGTTCCAGTGACTCCACCTAGCCTGGCCCTCTCCCTCTCCAATTCTCTTCCTCATCTCAGCTTCTAGCTATCATCATCTTCATCTTCTTCTTTATTAATCTTCTCTGTTAGAGCTTGAGGAGAAACTTTTAGAAGTGGGTTTTAGGTGTTTTTGAGGGATTTCTTAGATAAATCAGTTAGATCAGTTAGAGTTCAGTCCAGAGGCAAGTTACTATCTGCTAAACCTGGTTATATATTTTAGATTAAAAAAAATTACAAGAATTTCAGATTATTTCCATTAATTTCCAAGTTTTAGCTTAAATGATGATTTTGAGGATTAAGTTAGAAATTATATGTTTTGATTGTGTTAAATGATGTTTTAGAACATATTTTGAATGCTAGAATATGTTTCTCAAGAGTTCTGAGAAGATAGGACCGAAATAGACCTGAAAAAAGAAAACCCGAAACTGGGATTCTCGGAATCCTAGTGAACTCGGTCGACCGGCAACACAGGATTTTATGTTAGTTGCATTTTCTGTAACTGTAACCCTTCTGTATCAATTTCCTTTGTACCAGGCCAATTGGATACACTACAACTTGACTATGATGCCGATCAGACACACTGTATTTTTCCAATTAGTTTCTAAACTTAGTTTATGTAGCTTGGATATGTACCCTATAATTGTCCAATGACCTTGAAACTTTAGGAGACCATCGTAGGTGATGTCTATGACTGAAATTGACTTATAATTCTGCTAGATTGTCATTTATCCAAAAATACCACCATTAAACATCAGTGTGATACTAAAGAGGCTTAGTTTATTGAGTTAACCTCCGAAACTCCAAGCTATGGTACACATTAGTATCTAATGATGATATCCTGTATATTTAGATTGACCGATTGACATTTTAGATAAGTTATTAGATGTATTCAATCTTATCCGACCAAGACCACTGACTAGGAATCTCAAGCCTAGGGTACTAACTGAGGATATGGATTGATGGCTTAATTATAAGATTATAAGTATGTTTTCTCGTATTTTGCAAGTATATGGTTTTGTTTTGCAAGACAAGTATGTATTTTGTTAGGCATCGGTATATGTACATGAGTATGCATTGATTGACATCACTTAGCCCGGTCCTTCTGAAACTAGACGTAGTAAAGTTGTATTGTACTGTTCCAACATTAATTTGTTGTAGCTTAGTTCCATTATTTGTGGAGAACTTATACTCCCGATACCTCTGCTTTTATAAAGTCTATGAATACTTCCTGACATCCATGGTACCCATTGTTTTATACATTGTATTCAGATTATCCGCTAAGGTAGTATTGCCTTCCTGTTTCAAATAAGTATTTAGCATTTGTCGGTATCAGTATCAGTTTTAGTGTTTTGATCAATATTCGACTTTATTCAATCTTTTGGTTGTATCGGTATTAGTGGCTTGATCAATATTTAGTTTTTATCAGCTCTATTAGTATTTTGATATTTTGATTTCAAACACATGTTTATTAGATATTTACCATTATCATGATATCTCTATTATTATCAAGTTTTGACTTCTGTTTTATCAGCTTTTTATCAGTTGCCTTGTTATTTTGTCAGCATCACCTATTATTTCGTATTTAATCTGTTTTACTCAGATTAATAGATAAATACACCATTATTTAGCATACCAGCTTCTTGCCAGTTATCTGATTCATCCTTTGGCATTTCAAGTGTTTGCCAGAAACCATAGGATTTGTATTTTGATCTGTAGATGTCATATACACATCGGGCTCCGTGAGCTGCGCTATCACATGGGATGGTTTTATTTTCTGTTATCTGTACTGACCTTTGTTGGTCTTTCTATCTGGGTTGTACATTAAAATACATCTATTTCCTGTTATAAACTTTTATATTGTAAATAAATAGTTCTATTTATGCTCTGTTTCTACTCTCTAACTGGAAATTTTATCCAATGGAAATGTCACGTTTCTAGCTTTGGATTAAAAGGCTTAATCTGAGTTTAGGACATGATATAACCAATGGATTTCAACCTTTGATTTTTCAAATGGGTTTGCTCTGTTGTTCTCAAAATTAATTAATGCCTTGTTTTCAATCTTGTTTTTCATTAAATGGCATGATCTAGTGTCCACTTGAATTGTTCAAATGTTGTTTGATTCACATGCTTAGATTTTAAACATCCTTAGTAATTTTATTACTAAATTTGAATAGATTTACACATGTTATTAAAATCATGTTTTGAACAAACTTGCTAGAATTATGTTGCATTTTCTAAAACTAGTTTGTTCATCATTTAAAAAAATGTGTACATCATTTAATTATTCTATCTCTCATTTATGGTTTTCACCTTTGCATCATTTATGAAACTTTATTATCAAAAAAAGAGATAGAGGCTTTCAAGCATATACATCATTTATAGATTTTTACACGTACTAAGTATATGTATGTCTTAAATTAGATTTTCACTTTTATATCAGCCTATATTAACAGGCATCAACAAGTACATAATTGCATCTCTCTTAGTGCATTCTTAAGCATAAAGAATTGAGAGAAAAAGTTCCTTGTAAAGGTTATTGCTTAGCCTTAAAAGCATAGAGAGTGGTTGTAAAGGTTAAAGTACTTAAGCCTAGAAAAGTATAGTGGTGGTTTGTAAGGTTGGAAGTGAACCTAAAATCTCACTTGTGAAAAATTCGGTAGGAAATTTGGGAGTGGAAGGCACGTTGGCCGAACCACTATAAAATCTTGTGTTATGGTGGATGTTTGTATTGTGGATGATGCTCACATGCTTAATCTTTTAATATTCTTTGTTAAATGCATATGTTGAATGATTATATGCTAAGTCGGTTCTTTTACTTGTTCATGTATGTCTTAGAAACATCTTATATATTCAAGTTAATTAACTTTCACCAAAGCATAATTGGCATTAGGAAATTAAAATCGAACAAAGTTTTGAGCCCGGTTTCGGATCTTAGACTTTCAAGGTCCATCAAATCCCTCGTCAAGGATCTCGGGTGCATGTTAGAGCATGCCAAATCTGTGCTCATAAGAACCACTCAGCTGGATCATTCTCATATAGGTTTGATAGGAAATATCATCTAGTGCTTTTGTGGATGCCTGAATTGGTAACCAGATAGTGGTACAACCAATCATATAACCTCTAATATTGACAATCTTAGTACAATGGACATCATCAATGTGTGGGGGGCTTTTACAGACACCAAGATCTTCTCAACTCAGCTCGGTAACAGTACCAGCTAGCTCGGGTAGCAGTACCAGCCAGACATTCCATCTCGGCAGCAGTACCAGAGACTCCATCTCGGCAGCAGTGCCGAGACTCCATATCGGCAACAGTGCCAGACATTCTATCTCGGCAGCAGTGCCAAAGACTCCATATCGGCAGCAGTGCCAAAGGCTCCATCTCGGCAAAAGTGCCAGAGACTTCATATCGGCAGCAGTGCCAGAGACTCCATATCGGCAGCAATGCCAGAATGCTCATTAAAATAAGTACAACCAACCATACCTCTATGGAGACTCAACCACTTTACAAAACGTATTGAGTAAATGGTGACATGCATCGGGCAGAGAGCTATTAGTAGGTGGCTGCGTCTACGTCAAACCACCAGCGTCAGAACAGCCCATGCCACCGATGGGACTCCCCATCACCAAAGTCAGAGGACTCCAGCTATAAAGACAAGGAGCAAGCTCCATAACTAGGGCGTGAGAAAAAACGGTGAACACACTCAGGCTCTCTCTTCCTTCCTCCATCCTTTGCTTAGTTGCAGAACTAACTTAGGCATCGGAGGGCCTTGCGCTGACTGCAGCCAGGGTCTTGTGACCGTCTCTTCTCTCCCCCCTTGCAGGTTCTCCGACGTATAATCTTCCCCAAAAGAAGTTCATTATCCACCTAAGTGGAGGTGAGGTTTTTTTGCACTTACAATTGGCGCCGTCTGTGGGAAACAATACAAAAACGTCATGCCTCCAAAAGCTAAGAAGGGTAGAGAATCATCAAAGGTCTTACCACCATCGTTGGTATCACTGCCACCGGTGCTGCAAGAGCAGCCGCCGGCCCATCACAAGAAGAGATTCGGAAGAAGGCCTGGTCCAGTGTGAAAGTCCGGGGATCCGAACCCTAGAGGGGGGGTGAATAGGGTGAGCTTCATTTATGACCAATTTTAACCAATTTTAACTTCTTTAAAACAAACTAGTCACAAGTGGTGATTACAAATAAAATGCGGAAGCTTAATAAAAACAATCACCACAAAGCAAGCACCATCACACAAGGATTTATAGTGGTTCGGCCTCAATGCCTACATCCACTACCGGCTTGTGATCCAACACCCCACCGAATTTCCACTATTTATGCTTTTCAATAGGCTAAGCAATAACCTTTACAATATGCTTTTCAAGGCTAAGCAATAACCTTTACAATGATGTTTTTCTAGGCTTAACATCAACCTATACATTATGCTTTTATAGGCTAAGCAATAACCTTAACAAGATAAAGATTTCTTCTCAAAGAAGTGTCTACATAAACACTCAAAGAGATACAATTTAAGCTCAAAATATTTGCCTCTAGATAGGCTGATATGAAAGTTTAAATCAAGAACAAAACATACACAAACAAATAGCAAAGGTGTGTGCTCAAAGTGTATGAATGTTTACTTCAATCATTTTCTAAAAAGAAGCTCACAAATGAATGCTTGATGCATTTGAAAATCTAAACATTGAAAATGATGATTGAAGTTATAAACCAATCACATGTAGAAATCAAACAACTTGGAAAGACATGTTACACAAGTTGTATGATGTTTTAAAGTTTAAAAACACATGTAATTGGGATGAGGATGTTTGCAAAACAAACTAGAATTCCAAGGTTATATTGTGTTTGCAAAACATCTCAACTAAGGCTAGAAATCATGCAAATATGAAATTACAAAGATTTGAACATGCATGAATTTAAATGGAATGAAAATCAAAGTTAACTTAAAAGATATACCTCTTTAAATCTCAAACATTTGATTTCCAATTAGCCTCTAGCTATCCTAGCTTGTTCCTCTTCTTTTGGCTTCAAAGTGGTTCAAAAATTACATCCCAACAGCCATTTGAAAGAAAGGAAAAGAAAGGAATTTTATACAAAAAACAGCCCAACGGCTAGTTGGCCCGGTCGACCTCAAGCCCACGCGGTCGACCGGGTCCAACGGTCATATGGCCCAACGGCTATATGCGCGGTCGACTGGCCCAACTGCGCGGTCGACCGGGCACACAGGATCTGAGGCAAATTCCTGGATTTTTTCAGAGCCTGTATGCAGTGTATGCGGTCGACCTGGGGGGAGGTGCGGTCGACCGGCTACACAGGCCAAGTCTGAGTTCAGATGTAATTTTGAGAAATTGATTTATTGAAAAATGAACTCTTGGCCAATATGTTTTATGCATACAAAAAGGATTCTAAAAATGGAGTTTGTATGCAAAACAAGAACCTCGATTCGAAACTCGATTTTTTCAAAATCATGCACGAAGAACTTAGGTTTTCAAAAATACAATTTGAGTTCTAAAGACATGCAGGATGAAGTCTTTGAAAAACAATGGCTTTTTCAAGTCTGAGGTCCGGGTTTCAAGGTCCAGACTAAGCTGAACGTGTGTGTGATCAGATGACTGAAATAGATAGTGCTTTCCATCAAATTAGCAATACAAAAATCCTAACACAGTGAACTTCGAGGGGCCTGTTACTCAGTTAAGTTCATTTTCAAAGGGGGTGACAACACCTTCCTGGCGAAACAACTCTCTCGCGGATATTAGGGCCCAAGACCTCATTATCCAAGAGAAAGACGAGTTGATTCGTCAGCTCCAGCGGCAGTTGCGAGAACAGGGGACAACCCCGGTTTCTCCCCCTAGACGCGACCGAGCTCACGACGAAGGCTTGAGTAGCCTCCGCTCGAATGACAACTCGAAGAGGTCGCGACAGAGGCCGAAGGACGAGGACAACCTCAGAGAATGGCTTAACTGGCAAATCAAGCAACTGGTCCAGTGGAACATGGAGCTGGTCGGCTTCACTCGAGTTCGGCTGGACGACCTCGGCACCAATGATCTCGGTACATCCCCTCTCTCTCGGGAGATCGGGAATTCCCATCTCCCTGAAAGGTTCAGTGTCCCAAAGTTCACCCTTTACAACGGGACCTCGGACCCTGCAGCACATCTCCGACACTTCACTCAGCGCATGTCAGTATGGGGCGACATCGGTCACCTAAACTGCAGAGTCTTCTCTTCCAGTTTAGAAGACCTCCCCCTAAAATGGTTCTGTGCGCTTCCAGAGGGATCAATTTTGAGCTGGCGGCAGCTTCGGAATTCCTTCGTAGAGAGGTTCCAGGTTCACATGGTCATCCCAAAGACCAACGCCGACCTCTTAGCAATCAAAATGAGGTGGACCGAGACCACCACACAGTTCGTCAAAAGGTTCTGGACCGTCTACAGCCAGGTCAGAGACACCAATGATGGAGTGGCCGTCATGTGCTTTAGGCAGGCCCTACTTCAAGACAACGAATTGCGCAAACATTTAGTTCGGTTCCCCGTGGTCATAGTGAAGGCATTAATGACCAGGGTAAATCGGTTCGTCGAGCAAGAAACAGATGAGGCTCAGGCTCAGCAGCGCCGAAATGATGATCAGGACAGTGATGAGTCGCAGGGCTACCAAACTGGGGGGCAGGATAGCAATGAGTCAGAGAACTACAGAACTGGGGAGGAGTAAGCATCGCAGTAAAATTGCCGAAATCCCAAAGCACACGTCTTCGGTAACTCAGTTGGTGATGAGCCAATTGATTAGACTACCAAGCTCGGCTCGAAAGGACTAGCTCATATAAAGCGGCCCGTTTCTCAGTTGATTCCAAAAATCCTGCTAAGTTCTAGAGCTCGGCAAACAACTTGTTGTGGAACTCGGTGGCCTCAGTGATAGCACCAGCCCCATCTCGAGCTTCTCGGCCTCAGTGAAAGCACCAGCCCGAATGCCTCAGGCTCGGTTAACGGAACCAGCCATCTCTCAAATCGGTTAACGGAACCAACTGTCGCTTCAGGCTCGGTTAACGGAATCAGTCATCTCTCAGCTCGGTCAACGGGACCAGCTGCTGTCCAGGCTCGGTTGACGGAATTAGTTGCTGTCTTGACCTCGGTGATGGTACCGGCCTCAGCTCGACCAGCTTCATGCTTTCGGAAAAGATCAGCTACGACTGTAGCCTCGGTGACAGCACCAGCCTCAGCTCGGCCAGCTTCGATCGCAGCTCCGACAGGCCTCGGAGATAGTACCTGTGTGGGAATTTTTCTAATCTTAGTAATTCTCCCACCTCGGCCAGGCTTTCCAGCCACGACCTACAGCGCCTGACCTCGGTCATGGCGTCAGCACATCTCAGCTTGTTCAGAGACCTGCAGCTCTACTCAGTCTCTGCTCTGCTCAGTATCAGCTCGGTCAAAGACATGCAGCTCTCCTAACATGGTACTTAGCTTCCGACTTCAAAAAGTTGGGGAACTCCAAGAAGTCAGAAGCTGGGGGGCAATTGTGTGGGGGATTTTTACAGACACCAAGATCTTCTCAGCTCAGCTCGGTAACAGTACCAGTTAGCTCGGGTAGCAGTACCAGCCAGACATTCCATCTCGGTAGCAGTACCAGAGACTCCATCTCGGCAGCAGTGCCAGAATGCTCATTAAAACAAGTACAACCAACCATACCTCTATGGAGACTCAACCACGTTACAAAACGTATTGAGTGAAATGGTGACATGCATTGGGCAGAGAGCTGTCAGTAGGTGGCTACGTCTACATCAAGCCACTAGCGTTAGAACAGCCCATGCCACCGATGGGACTCCCCATCACCAAAGTCAGAAGACTCCAGCTATAAAGACAAGGAGCAAGCTCCATAACTGGGGCGTGAGAAAAAACGGTGAGCACACTCAGGCTCTCTCTCTTCTTTCCTCCATCCTTTGCTTAGTTGCAGAACTAACTTAGGCATCAGAGGGCCTTGCGCTGACTGCAGCCAGGGTCTTCTGACCGTCTCTTATCTCCCCCCTTGCAGGTTCTCCGGCGTATAATCTTCCCCAAAAGAAGTTCATTATCCACCTAAGTGGAGGTGAGGTTTTTTGCACTTACAATCAACTCTGAGTTCGTAATGTTGTTGAGCTCCCTATTTCTCATATCGGTATAGTCACCCTAAGACCCGAGCACCACTTATCCCCAGATGAGGGTGGAGTCAATCAATCCACATGTCAAGTATTGTGGACAGTTTAAAGTTCACATCATAAGTGGAGCAGGGGCGAAATATCACATTTCAATCTCAAATATGATAATTACAACTTGTGATTCAATTAAACCATTACCATGTTAGGCCAAATAGGCCAATCCAAATACAAAAATAAATCTAAGTTGACTAATGGTGATGCCCTCAATGCAGTGGCTAAGTAACCCTAGGTCACATCATTGCGCAATTCTACGTACATCACATCTTATCCTTCGAGCCAATGGACGCTAGCCTACGACCTACAAGCGTTGACAGCATCATTAGACCTAAAAGGCCAAGAAAATAAACATGACTGAATAACATGATATATGGGGCAGTTCTCCTAAGCTGCAGCCCTCAAGGTGAAAGCTTGGATGGAGTTATGGGCTTTTTTACTTGCATGGATTGGATTCACAGAAAGTCATTAATGGAAAGAACCTCTTTGTTTGCATGGAAACATAGCTCTTTCCTTATTGTGGCCCTCAAGGTGAAAGCTTTTCAAAATTCAGCTCTATCCTACTCTCGGTCTTTAGGAGAAGAAAAAAATTAACTTTAATTTTTGCAGGCTTCAGTACAATGGGGTTAGTGGGGCTTCCTCATCAATGGGCAAAAAAATTGACATGGCCTAAGTGCCGCAGGTCTTCCTCATTAATCCATTAGAAGCCACTTTCATAACTTCCATGGCCTAAAATAAGCAACTACGGCTTATTTCTCCAATCAGGAACATATACAGGAACATATACGGCTTAATCCATTGACGTGGCCTAAAATTAGGGCCACCCAGCGAACTACGGCTTTCTCCAATCAGGAACATATACAAGTAACAATTATATATATTAAAGGAAAGGGGAGGTGGGTTGTGAGGGGTGCCACCTCATCCCTAAAAAGTCTCTCCTTTCAAAGAAATATAGAAGAAAAAAATGCACAGCCTCAGGCTTTGACGTGGGCCACTATACTCATCCGAAACAAATCTCCTCCCTAGATTTCCATTTCAATTCTCTTCTCCAAATCACCTCCCTAAATCTCTCCATTTCATTCAATTTTATAAAGATAACAAATTCACATCTTTATCATATCTCCTACAATTTCTCTTGAACAACTTCTTCCATCCTTATCACACCTATCCTTTCTCAACTTCTACCAAGAAGAAGGTAATAGAAGTTAATATTACCGTGAAATAGGCCTGTCAATGATGGGATGGGCAGGGCCTGGGTTTGGATTGTCCAATCCCGTCCCGAAAATAGGATGGCCCGTCGGGTGTTGTCCAATCTCGGCCCTAAATTGAACAGGCCTATATCAAATCTCGTCCCGTACGGGCCTGGGCTGGGATAGGGCCGGGCTTGGGCTTAGCCCGATCCTGGACATAAGCAAAACATGCTCTAATTATTTCTATTGTCACTAGACACTCGGTGTGAACTGGACTTTAAACCCTCCTTTTTTCCGAGCTTGGGACCAACAATGCAATACAACAAACAACATGGCGGTGTAAAAAAACTTTTTTTTTTTTTTTTTTTTTTTTTGCCAGTGACAGTAGAAAATCAATAGAAATGAATAAATATCCTATAGGCTAAATGGGTCAAGTAATGTAGGAACGGTTAAAACCTTTTTTTGTTTTTTTCCGGTGAAAGTAGAAAATCAAAAAATCAATGGAAATGAATGAGAATGAGTATCTTATATGAGTCAAGTTAAAGTAATGTAGCACTACTTGAATTGTTGCCATTGGCGCATGAAAAACGCGGGCGGCCGCCAGAGGCGGTCGCAAAAGGGACCATTAGCGACCGCTATGGCGGCCGCCACAGGCGGTCGCTAATGGTCCACCATATCCCCCACGAACCCACCCACTTTTTCTTCTTCATTTTTTTCCTTCCCTCCGTTTTTTCCCCTCCCGCGCTCTGCCCTCCTGACGCACCTGCTACGCCACCGCCGGAGCCGCCACACCTACCACACCACTGGCGAACTCTCTCTCTCCCTCCCTCTTTCTCTCCCTCTCTCTCTCTCTCTCTCTCTCTCTCTCTCTCTTTGCAGCACTGTACCCTCCCGCGCGCAGAGCCGCCGTCAGTTCTCTCTCTCTCCCTCCCTACGCTAGGGCCGCCACCGGTTCTCCCTCTCCCTCTCCCTCTCTCTCTCTCTCTCTCTCTCTCTTTCTCTCTCTTTCCCGATTTATAACAGATTTTTTTCCCATTCTCTCGCTCCTGCTTTTTTTTTTGTGTATGTAGGAAGCCCTAGCTCGCACCAAGATCGTCGATTGTTGCCTCTACACAGACCCTCTTCGGTTTCGTCACCTGCGGCCTCTACACAAACCCTCTTCGGTCCTTTTCCCCTCTCTCTCTATTTCTCTCTCTCTTTCCCGATTGAAATCACTGATCTATACTCACAAATTTTTTTTTTCCATTCTCTTGCTCTTGCTTTTTTTTTTTTTTTGTGTGTTGAATGTAGGAAACCCTAGCTCGCACCATTCAATCTCAGCCGTTTCCACTCAGGAGCAGGAGAACTGCAAGGCAACTTTGCTTTTGGTGCCCCAGATTTCGATCGATCTTATCTGGTAATAAATTTTATATTGAAACTGTTAATAAAAATGAGGCTTCTTTGAAGGGGTGTTGGTGGTGGTAGTGCATCCCATTCTTTGAAGGGGTCTTTTCCAGAAATTTTTCAAATTTTTGTGTTATAATCCTATTTATTCATTTTTATTAGGTAAAATGCTCCTCTGCCACCTGAGATTGTATTTTATGTACAATGAGCAGTTGATTAGCAATAAAAGAACTAGTTTGAAAAATGACAAGTTGAGTGCTACAGAACAAAATGGAAGTCTAATACTACGTTTTTGGGCATTATTCAATTGCACCTTTTTTGTTTTCTTCTTCTTATAGTTCTTTAAATGTGGGTCAGTGATTGGTGAAGGAATATTTTGACATCCCAATGTTATTACTTAATAGAAATATGTTGCTTTAAGATACTATGTTCTTCATGTTATTTATTTGACAGATTGGATTTCTTTCATGTTTGAGTGTACATGCACCTTCATCAAATGTGGGGTAATTCTTTTCTATAGTGGATTTTACTATATGGAGGCCCGCATCAGTTGTCTGCTAGGTAGACAATAGGCCCATCATGGAATACCATGGTTATATTACTGATCTTTTGGTCCTCAAAACACAATCCTAACCTTTCAATTGCTGGATAATTAAATCATAAAATTACCACTGGTTTGGAATCATTTTTAAAGAAGAAGAGGATCCCCTTTGGGTTTTTGTAAACCAAGTTCAGGTAATTTGGTTTATGCATAAATAAGTGTTCTTTGAATAAGCTAAGTAACTTGTAAGACACACTTGCTCTGTTCTTTGCTATAACCAATTACAGGTAAACAAAGCTGTATGGTAAGGACCTAGATTGAGGATGACAAATAAGAATCAGTGGTTCCCACATTGGAGCTGGCCTTTTCAATCACATTCTAACTGGAATGGTGTTGGAAACTTTGTTGTTCCTCCTCCATTTGTGATTATTTAAGGACTAGTTTATGTTAGGGATTCCATTTGTGATATTCATCTGTCATTTTAGGCTGATATGTGGTTCTGAAACTGATTGGATAATGTATTACTATTATGTCTTGTCTCTGTTTAATGTTTTTAGAGGCACTTTGAAATATCTAACAAGTTTGTGTTCTGGAATTGAAAATGTTTGGTTACTTAGGTGTGGTAAATAGAATGAATGAAATTGTATTTTGATAATTAGTATGAAATGTTTGCCTTTTTAACAGTGATTGTGGACCTTTGCCATATTTCTTTATTAACTGACTATTTGCGCGACCTTGTTGGAATGATTAGAACTAGGATTCCCCTGCAATGGAGGCTTTGTTTGTTGTGTCTCTTGGCTTTAGTTATGACAACTCCATTTTGGCTAGTTTGGATACGTGATTTGGAACCATTATTTAGATCTTTTATCGTCTGGGTCAAACAAATTAGGGGCCAAATTGTACATACTCAATCGCCAACATTGGTGTGCATATCCTTTGGCTGAGGATTATGAAATCTATATATATATAATTTTTTTTTTCATTGTACCCATGTTTGAATTTCAGAGCTTGGGAAGTTATGCATTTGATTAATTTTTCCAGTGAGATTCTGTTTTTATTCCAAAATGTCTAGCTTTCTGTTGCTAAAGCGCCTTGCTGGGTCTGAAAAATTTTTACATCAAACATTGCCATATAATTGTATGTTTTAACACTTAAGTTATTTAGGAAGAGAGGTCACGTTTTCCTTATTTTATTAATATGTCTCTACTTTTGGTGGGATATTGACTTCAAGTTTCTATTTCTAGATGTCTTTGGTCCATTTTCTTTGCCTTTTCTTTTCCTTTCATTTGTTTCAGTTGCATTGCCTTACTTCACGTTGTTTTACACACATTTTCTTATATCGTTGCCCATTTTGTAGGCTTCTTCATGTTCATACGAATTTCTTAAATTTTCTACCCTAGAATTTTGAAGAAATACCAAGAAGGAATTTTACCCTTCTCTAGCACCTTCTACCAAATTATAATATGCTCCCATTGCAAAAGACTAAAACACCACTATTCAAAAGAGAAAATTACAAAGAAGGTTACCACAAGTTAGCACCAAAATTTTGATATTATAGGTTATCCAAGAATTAATTTTGCTAATAACAGATCTCATTCTTCATATTTCAAATTTGTCTTTGCAGTATTTCAACTTTTATAGAAACATATTTTCATATCTTCAGTCCCTTCAAAATTTTCTGCATAACATGGGACCAATAGGTTGAGCCATTCAATCGGACTGCAATGGTTAGGACTTAGGAGCAATCAGAAGTCACTTTGGGCGAAATGTGAAAATATTACAACCCAAAACAAAAATGCAAATTTTACCATTGATGAGCCAATACATTCAGAACAAATTGATTTCTATAAAAATAAATGCCATAAACCAGAGCAGATTTATCTCTTGATCAGACAAAAAGTCCATAAGTATTGGTTAAGATGTAATACAAGGAGATATTTCACGAGGAACTCAGAAAATCTAGGAAACTAGTGGGTGGGATCATTTTTTTTCCTAGAAATTTCCTAATTTGAAAAGTTCTTCAAAAATCCTCTAAGATTCCCTTAAAAAAACCCAGCAAAAATACTGAGAGTTCCTATATTGATTGGTCGACCAAGAGGATGATGATATCCAGAGATTGGTCCACTATAGTGGAACCAAGAGACAAACAGCCTGGGCTGCAATCTGGTGTGAAGATGATCGGGTTGGTATTTGATAAACCTTCTCCCAGTTTTGAAGGAGAATAGACCAGTTGAAGTTGGGTTCCATTGGAAGCTAAATGACAAGAAAAATGGAAGATTTGGTTTGAAGTTGGGCTCCATTGGAAGTCAAATGACAAGAAAAATGAGAAATTTGGCTCAGATCTAGAATGTCCAGATCTCTGTGATCTCATAGCATGAAACTGCACACATATCAAAAAATTTTGAATAAATATGATCTGTGTCACCATGACCAGCCATGTTTTGCTTTGATAGAGTAAATTATACAACATAAGGAAAGTACAAAAATAGAAAATGGGCTTTTGAGGAATGGTTACAATGAGCTAACTAACCTCTAGAGATAAGTAAAAGTATTTTATACTGCAAGTATACAATACAAACAAAAATGTTCCCTCAGCTCTTACTTTGTGAGTATTCAGCGAGTCCAAAAAGGTAAGTGGAAATCTCTCTTTAGGATACAATGTACTCCAAAAAACATAGCCATTCAAAGTTTATCCTACTAAGATCAACTCAATATTAGAAATAGAACCCCACTACAATGCCTATAAAAAAGGTGTGTGTGTGTGCGCGTGTGCGCTTTGGCTCTCTAAAAGATGATCCAAACCAGAATTCCAGATGAAGTTTTATAAATTACAATTTTCTCTGGCTTACTTGAGCAATTTATCAACAAATTTTCAGATTTCCCAGGTTTCCCATGTCTAAGATAGACCTCTAAACCTCACAAAGTGTCTTTTGTGTACATTACTTTATCATCACACACTCAGTCACACAAGGTAATTTTATCTAACAGCACTTTGTTTAATCTCTTGATTCCCTATTTCAAGAAATGGATACAGCTGCCTTTAAGCTGTTTGGTTTAATGGCCTTTTTACCTACATCAGATTGAATTCCTAGTAATTCATAGTAAAGGAGGTTTAACGGGAGGAATATTAAAAAGTTGAGGAGTGAAGGGTCCAAGGTGAGGTTTATCTTACAAACATTTGAACAGATATGTCAGGACGAAAGAGGAGAGATCGTCCGCTGACGATGGACGAGCTGTTGCGCCAGGCCCAAGCTAGCACGCCATCTGGGGGGCCTAGACCGACATCGGATGCCGCCCAGTCTAGTTCGATGGCCCCACAGAGTAGGCCATCGACGTCTCAGGCGAGTCCTTCCACCCCAGTTGATGCTTCGGGGTCGGCTTTTTCATCTCCACCGTCTCGGCCTGCGTCGACGTCTGCACAGACTGGTATAAGTTTATTTAATTAAACATTTTAGTTCTAGAAAATTATTTTAATTCAATTTAGTTAAATTGTCTTTAATTTGAACAAGTGCTACGAGCACGGGCCCATCTTCCAGCAGGGGGAGAGGCCCTGCTCGAGGGATCCGGACGTGGAATTCCGGTCATCCTATTGACGTTGAGTTTGATGATACGTACCATCCAGTGGGTCCGCATGCTCGCGAGCTCATCAGTCAGTTGGGACATATGGTCCGGGATCCATATGCATTCCCTCTGACTACACTTGATTGGGACGCATTCCCGGTGGAGACACTAGACCGTACCTGGCAGCAGGTTAAGGTAATAATTTAACATTTCTCCAAAAATGATGTGTCAATTTAAACTATAACTTAATGAAAAATATTTCTTTCATTTTCAGGACAACCTGAGGGCGTGTCCTGAGCTCTTCCGGCCAGTTTGCATGTCAAAGTGCCGGAAGATGTGGAAAGACCATAAAAATAAAGTTAAGATGCTCCATTGGAAGCCACATCAGGATGCGCCCGACATACTTGACCGAGTTCCGAGGGGCGTACTCCCGGATCAGTGGACTCAGCTCGTCCGGTACTGGACGAGCGAGGAGGTCCAGGTGAGAAACTTGTCATTTTTTATTTTAATTTTAAGAATTTACTAGTGACTAACGTAACTAACAGAAATAAGTTGATAAAAATTGAAAACAGAGAGTGGCTGCTACGAATGCGCAGAACCGCGCAATGCAGGGTCCCGCACATAGATTGGGGACTCGACACATCACCCAGGTCCGCCACGAGGTAAAACGTTATATTGTACATGTAATTTATATGTTTGTCATTATGTATGATAGTATAATAATAATATGACTCTCTACCAAACAGTTGCGTTCCGAGGGTGTTCTGGCCGACAGGATGTCTGTATGGATGTGTTCTCGAGATCCATGCCACCCGGAGGTTGCAGCTATCATTGTAAGTTTTTATATTGAATCGTTTAAATTATCTTTCTATTACTATGTCTTGTTATGTATGATAATATATTAAATGAATCAACTGCGCAGGCTCAGTATCAGTCACGCCTGGAGGAGCTACCCGAGGAGGAGCGTAGTTTGCCATCACGGAGGGATGAGATATTCCACTCCGTCGTTGGCCGGGACGGGCACGGATACACGCTCACGTATGGGACGGGCATTCCACGCTCGCACATCACGCGATCGGAGTCATCCGGAGCTAGCTCCTCCCAGGGCTCGCGCCAACGTGCAGATGATGACTACGAGCAGTTGCTGCAGTCCATGAGGGCATCGATCAGAGAGGAGTTGAGGGCAGAGATGCGGGCCGAGTTGAGAGCGGAGATGCGGGCCGAGTGGAGAGCGGAGATGGCTGAGATGGAGGCTCGTCTATCACAGAGTCGTGGCCCGCTTGCTTCAGACCCACCACCCACTTCTCAGGTTAGTAAGAAAAAATATGTGCGTTTAAATTGTCAATTAGGTCATTGATGTGTCATTATTTATATTTTTTTAACTGTATAATAAATAATTACAGTCACCTGACGCTGGTTCCGGCCACCAGGCCCGTCGTCACTCGGTTGGAGAGGGCAGTCATGATCCAGCAGGCTCGACTGATCGTGACGAGGTATAACAATTTACTTTAACTCAAGATTTCAACATGTATTGAAATTTGTTAAGTTGTGTTAGTTAGTAAAAGATTTTGAAACTTAGAAAGTTAGAAACTTACAGAACGACGGAACGAGATTCCGACTCCCGGATTGCTCTTCAAGCTGAAACGTAAGTTTAACTCAATACGATAACTTAAAACATAGAAAATCGGCCTACGGGCGCCCAAAGCGAGCAAACGGGCTCCGTTGCCCGTGAAAGTGGACGGGCACGTGCCCGTAGTCATTCCTGACTTGCAGGAACTGACGGAACGAGAATCCGACAATTGGATTGCTCGTAAAGCTGAAACGTAGGTTTAATTCGATACTTTAACTTAAAACATAGAAAATCGGCCTCTCGGCGCCCAAAAAGAGCAGACGGGCTCCGTTGCCCGTGAAACTGGACGGGCACGTGCCCGTAGTAATTCATGACTTGCAGGAACTGACGGAACGGGAATTCGACTCCCGGATTGCTCGTAAAGCTGAAAAGTATGTTTAATTCGATGCTTTAATTTAAAACATAAAAAATCGGGCTCTCGGCGCCCAAAAAGAGCAGACGGGCCCCGTTGCCCATGAAACTGGACGGGCACGTGCCCGTAGTCATTCCTGACTTGCAGAAACTAACGGAATGAGAATCCGACAGTTGGATTGCTCGTAAAGTTAAAACGTAGGTTTAACTCGATACTTTAACTTAAAAATTACTCAATCGGCCTCCGGGGGTCCAAAACGAGCAAACGGGCTCCGTCGCCCGTGAAACTAGACGGGCACGTGGCCGTAGTCATTCCGGACTTGCAGGAACTGACGGAAGGAGATTCCGACTCCCGGATTCCTCGTAAAGATGAAACGTAGGTTTAACTCGATACTTTAACTTAAAACTTAGAAAATCGGCCTCCGGGGGTCCAAAACGAGCAAACGGGCTCCGTTGCCCGTGAAACTGGACGGGCAAGTGCCCGTAGTCATTCCGGACTTGCAGGAGCTGACGGAAGGAGATTCCGACTCCCGGATTCCTCGTAAAGGTGAAACGTAGGTTTAACTCGATACTTTAACTTAAAACTTAGAAAATCGGCCTCCGGGGGTCCAAAACGAGCAAACGGGCTCCGTTGCCCGTGAAACTTGACGGGCAAGTGCCCGTAGTCATTCCGGACTTGCTGGAACTGACGGAACGAGATTCCGACTCCCGGATTCCTCGTAAAGGTGAAACGTAGGTTTAACTCGATACTTTAACTTAAAACTTAGAAAATCGGCCTCCGGGGGTCCAAAACAAGCAAACATGCTCCGTTGTCCGTGAAATTGGATGGGCACGTGCCCATAGTCATTCCTGACTTGCAGGAACTGACGGAACGAGATTCCGACTCCCGGATTGCATGTAAAGCTGAAACGTAAGTTTAAATTTCAAATTTTGAATTTTTTCTTTTATATATTTGCTGTAAATTGCCAATTTTTATAATTAACTATTAATATTTGTTTCTCTTTTTTCTTCAGGTTTGAGAGCATCGTATCCATACGGCAACCTGCACAGACAATTTGATATCTTTTTTCTTTTACTTTTATTGCTGGATTTGTAATGGATATATATAATTTGTAGAAACTTTTGTAATATTTTGAATAGTATTAATATAAGATTTTGTTTTTGTTATTAGTTGTTGTAATGGATTGTCGTAGTTGTTATTTGTATTTGTAATGGATGGTAGTAGTTGTATATATGGTTTATTCATATATGGTCTATTCAGGTACAGATCCAGGTAGATGAATAAAATTGAGAAATTTGAAAAAAATTTGACAAAAAAGTAAACTCACTATTAGCGGCCGCCAATATGACTTTTAGCGACCGCCAATGGCGGTCGCTAAAAGTATTTTTGAAAAAATAAATTAAAATTAAAAAAATTTTAAATGGCATTTGCGGCCGCTAAAAGTATTTTAAAAAAAAAATTAAAATTAAAAAAAATTTTAAATGGGCATTTGCGGCCGTCAATTTGACTATTAGCGACCGCCAAGGCGGTCGCTAATACTATTAAACAAAATTTAAAAAATAATAAAAAATGACTTTTAGCGACGAAGTTTCCGCGACGGCAACTGCGCGGTCGCAAAGCGGTCGCTACAGACTTTTAGCGACGGCCAGATGACTTTTAGCGACGGCTTTTGGCGGTCGCTAAAAGTGACTTTTCTAGTAGTGTAGGATCGATTAAAACCTAATTAGTCGTTTTTTGTTTTTAGTGAGGGGTAGTTTCAGTAATATATAAAAATAATTATTAAATGACTTTGCAGCGGGCCGGGCCGAGTCTGAACGGGCTAGGTTCTTTCTGTCCAGTCCCAGTCCCATTTTGGCCGGGCTTTAAAATGTATTGTCCAAGCCTAGCCCACTGGGCTCAAATTTTTTAAAATACCCTATATTTTAGGGCTTAGGACGGGTCGGGCCGGGCTTTCTACCCGTTTCAACACATCTCATTGACAGGCCTACCGTGAAAGGAATACATGCCACTTGAAATAGCTGTCGTGAAGCGAGAGCCCATTCCAAGTAGAGTTATGTGGATGTCCTTCACGATAGCATAAGGCAGGACCATAATTTTTAGCTAATTGAGTTTTAAAATGGGCCCTGCCGATGAATTTTAATAGATAGCTTCCACTAAGAATACATGCCACTTGAAGAAAAAAAAAGCAGGGTGTGCCTTTGTATTGAATGGGTGCATTGACATGCATAAATAAAACTTACAAAATTTACACATATAGCAGTAAAAGAAAATTGATAAGATCAACCCACTTTCATATAGACTAGAAAAGCACGGGCTCATGCCAATATAATTATAATATTAAAATTCATAAGAAAAAGCTTTACAATCAGTTTCTTTAAAATTAAATGCAAAAAGTTATAGTCTAAGAGAGGGGAAAAAAAGTCCGTAAGAATATTCAATACCTAATTTGAATTATTAGCTCCACGCTATTATCGCGAGTTTGTCTTTTTTCGATAATGTTGTCATTTTTTTATTAATTATGAAACTTGTTATTTTTGTTGATCAATTCCATATATTATATATTCATTTGGATTTAGTTTTATTGTAAAATGGTTATAATCTTAAATTAATGACTATATAGGAAACCATATAAAATAATTATTTCAAAAGTTTGAAAACCTATACTTAAAGTACAATGCGTAAGTGTGAAAATAATAACAACAGTATTTATAGGGCTCAATATTCTAAAAAAAATACTTACTTTTATAA
This sequence comes from Camphora micrantha, assembly GCA_003546025.1. Classification (NCBI taxonomy): domain Eukaryota; kingdom Viridiplantae; phylum Streptophyta; class Magnoliopsida; order Laurales; family Lauraceae; genus Camphora; species Camphora micrantha. The sequence goes on from QPKB01000009.1 coordinate 27,007,900, forward strand.
ACACCTCATAAATAAATTCCAACTCCTGGTCAATATTCCAAAGTGGGGTTGAGGTCCCTTCCTCATTAACTAATTTTAAGTTTTTGCAAAAACCATGATTAATTTTTACCACATCATTAAAAATACACGGGTCGGGTCGGGTCGGGTCGGGTCGGGTCTAATTCGTGCTAGACGGTTAGCCTGACCCGGGACTTAATGGGTACGGGTTACAGGTTTGCAAACCGGTTTCAGATGAGGGTTGGTCACGGGTTGGTGGCCCTCTTTTGCGTTACCCACACCAACACACACGCAAAGCTACACTAATTAATACAAAATCCAATAAATGTTTGCCACTACATATTCAAGCAAATTTTGAATTTATAAGTAGAAATTAAGGGTCAACGAAGCCTAATCATAGAAATTAAGGGTCAACGAAGCCTAATCAAATCATCGCAACTAATTCTTATGAAAGAATCAAAATTCAATCCAAGGTGGGTACAATACAAGTAAGATTGTATGTAAGATCTCAGATAATGTTTGTGGGCTTTGTTAGGTTGTTTTCTTCTAAGACATGAAAATAAAGATATTATTTTTAGTGAATTTTATAATCCATCATAATATAATTCCTGTCATCTATTCTTTATAATATATTATTTTAGATTTACTTTTCATTAATTATATTTAAAAACTCTTAAATTTTTATATATCTTCAATTTTGGCCCTAGGCTTAGTACCGGGCTTTGCTACTAGTAGTAATCAAAGGAAAGGGTCTTTTATTTATAAAGAGTACAAGGAGTATATTTGGACGTCACAAATCTACTCAAAAGGAGTCCTTTGCTTGAGGTTAATTGGAAGACCCATGGATGGATAAGGCATCGGTTGACTTGTGATCTTCTCATCAGGGATCACCTGTGACCATTCAAAGTTTATAACGAGGTTGTGGATAATGGTGAGTGCTTCAATCCTGGCAAATTCGATGCCTATGCACATGTGAGCCCCACCTCCAAAAGGAATATAAGCAAAGGGAGGGATATTGGTGTTTGATGGCTTCTCAAAACGAGCAGGGTCAAAGTGATCTGGATCAACAAAGATGTCTTTGTCCATATGGGTTGGTGAGGCCGCCCAGAACACCTGAAACAATAAAAGACATCACATTATGGGACATGTTAGGAAAATGAGGGTTAGTGAGAGTTTTGAATTATTCTCTTCCAAGCTATTTTCTTCTCTTTATACAAGTTTCTTATAATAAAAGTCTATGATGAATTTTTTTAAGGGGAATGTTTGTTTGCATAGATGATAGGAATTGAATATGTAAAGAATTCATGGTCATATGGGCTTTACTGTAGAATTAGTAAAGAAGCAAGGTGTTAATGATAGGATCGGGTGAGGGGTGAAGGATAAATGGTAGCATGTTGGAACCTCGACTTTCTTAAGTATTGAATTTCTAGGGTTGATGGCTAGATATTCAATTTCAATCTTCTCTTGATTCCCTTTCCTTTAAAGGAAGGTTCTTTGATGGTCATTTTACATACTCAACCGTGGACTTCATTTTTAACTATTTATGGCCTGAATTCCTGTGTTCCATTGCTATGTATTCTATGCACTAAAAAAAAAAAAAACAATTATGTCAATGTCTGAAAAGAATCTGGCCTGCCTACTTCATTACTGAAATTCTGTTCTCTGAATATTGGGTATTGGGTATCTAGATGATACCATGCATCTGGCAATCATTTGAGTTTTCTACAAGACTCAAGTTCCATTCAAAAGATCCCATATGAAATATAACTACTTAAGAATGCCAAATTGCCCCTTTCACTATGTATGGGAAATGATGTGGTGCAAGTTATTTGAACGACAATATGGGAGACTCACCTGTATTCAAATAAAATGAGGCAGTGGTTTCACTAAGCTGCTGAGCCGGCTGGCTGCAGAGGTTCATGACCTGTCTCTCCCAGTTGACCTCAAGGATCGTTGGGCCAAGCACCGGACTAATCGATACATCTCCATCAAGTGACAAACATTTCACAATAGATGTTGGCATGAGCATGGGCCATTGAAAGTTTTGGTAAGGCCCTGTACTTATATTACTTCTGATGCTTCTTCTTGGTCAAATGAAAGTTCACTAGCTTCTTCTAGTTTGATCGGGGTGAGGTGGGGAAAAGACAACATTGGTTGGGTAGGGCGTGAGAGATGGGGCCGCAGGCTCATTCTCCTTGGCTGTGTCCAAATGTAAATGGTTATTTCACCAAGAAACTCCTATTGTTGATGAGTTTCCATGGAGACACTTTCTTTTTATCGGTAACATTTTCTCTTCAGTGGGGGTGTTTTATTTCTGCCAGAGTTCTTGATTTGGAACAAAGGATGACTCTCATAGCCATTTTATTTCTTTTCTTTATTTCTACAGTTGCTCTTAAAGCACTATAATACTACACAGCACGATGTGTGCGATATCGCAAAATGTCATATCCAAAAGCAGTTCTATTGGGAATATCTTAAGTTAAAAAGTATCACTCCTGAATATAGTAGCCTAACCTAAAAATAAATAAATAAATAGTCCATATGCCTGGGTCACAAATGTTGCCCGGAACTCTATGGTGGGGCCCACATAGAGATAATATGTGGAGTATTGTTGATGTGGTTTTAATCAGGTTTAAGTCATCGTCCAATTCTAAATCGAATGGTGTGCGCACTCCTGTTGAACTGAATTTTGAGCATGTATCCTATAGGACTAGGAGGTATGGGATTTATCACGAAGAGTATGAATTATCTCTCTATGTGGGCCCATGACTGAGTTCTCTTCATGTGTTACACTCGTTGCTGTGTAATAGCTGGGACATGGACCACATTCTTTCTATTTTTTCAAAGACACCACAAAAGTAAAGCTAGAATCGGGATCCTCTTAGTGGCCTTACGCTTGGTGACTGTGAGTGGACCTCAGGGTCTACCACGTCACCACGAGCAGCCCCTGCCCTGATGCATGACAGCCTACCCACGTGCATGGCAGGCTACCCGCGATGACGTGGAGGACCCTGAATGGTCCACTCTTGGTCACCGTGGGGTTTTCCTCAACAGATCCAAACTCAAAAGTAAAAGTAAACATAAAGTAAGGGTGTTGTCAGTTGTCTTCTATCAATCCCTTTCAGGATGACTAGCCCCTTGCATCCCACCAAGCTTTATAATTTCACTGTATCCCACCAATATTATAGGGCTCTAAGAGCAACAGTAGAAATGAAGAAAAGTTAAATGTCTTAACTCATTTTATTTGGAAAGGCTGATGAGCCTCACAAATCACACCATGCGCTATTTGAAATGAAGAAAAGAACTTGGTCATATAACGTTTCATTAAGATGTGGAAATGTGTTAGTACCTGCCAACCCTTTGGGATGTCATAACCAGCAAAGGTGATGTTTTGGATAGCTTTCCTGAAGCTACCGAAAACTATGGGGATTTGTCTCATAAGCTCCTGTGCAACTCTCCATGTGTATTTCATCTTTTGCACCTCATTCCATGTGAGCTTGCCCTTTGTTCCTTGTCTCTCCCTTATGATATCTTCATGCTCTGGTAGACCAAACATAGAGATCGTCTTAGAAATCCATATTTTTTGTTTTATATGTACTGGAGAACATCTATTAATTATCCCACTGGTAAATTTTTGTCTAAGATTCCCCACTATTGCTGTTTACTGTAAAATCTTAATTTTTATGCAAAGCAAATGCAGACTAAAGATGTAGAAAACAATTGTTTGGTCTACACAAGATGCAAAAACACATTTCACAGCAGAAGATATTTTTTCATACCAAACAGTGGAAATTCCAGTATGAGTGTTTTTGGTCTACAAAAGATGCAAAAAACACATTTCACAGTAGAAAATATTTTTTCATACCAAACTGCGGAAATTGCAGTAAAACTCATACTGGATTTCTATCTTACTGCCTATGAAAAAAGAAAAACCATGATATCATGTGTTTTCTACTGAAATCAGAAAAAATAAATTTGAGGTTTCCTAGATCTCAATGAGCAGCCACCAATATTGAAATTATATTCCAAAAACATAAATATGGTGGAAGAAAAAAGAGAGTCTCTCACTGCCTTGGTGTAACTGTACTTTTATGTCACTGATAAAACCTATATGATATCTTGAGTTTATGGGAAGGACCGCCATAAATCTTTTGTTCTTTGGCCAAAGTCAAGCCACTCTAGTGACATTTTTTGGTGTTATGCCATTAACATTTGGGAAGCAGTTTTAACCCATGCGCTGGGCTTAACTGTTACATGGTCCTTGTGGGTGGGGTCGTGTATCCAGGGTGCGCACCCTCCCAGAAATTGGGATCGAGGGTAGAAAAAAAAAAACAAAATCCATAAAAATCTCTACATAAAAATCACTGTAAAAATAAATATTATACCAAAACTTTTCTGCACTAAAAGGAAATGAAATATATGGTGTGGTAGTTCCTATATTATTCATCTGTGAACAGGTGCAGTTTTTGTTACCTTCCTGAACTTTCTCACGAAGCTTGGGTTCTCTAGCTAATTTCCAGACTATCAAGCTGAGAAGTATTGCCGTAGTATCATGGCTCGCAATCATCAGTACAATGATATTGTCCATTATTTCCTCATTAGTGATGGGCTCACCATTATCATCTCGCAGTGCAACAAGAGAAGAGATCACATCGCTTTTAGGATTCAAGGTTCCCTCCCTGAGCATCTCCCTCTTTTTCTCAACAATCGGCAGCATGCGCTTGATGATCCTCGACCGCGCTCTGAGAGCCTTCCAAAACATGGTTCCTGGAAGGCTCACAGGAATTGACCACACCCCTTTGAAGGCGAGGAAGAAGTCCTCGAGCAAGGCCTGTTTGGTGGGTTCGTCATGTATCCCGAACAGTAGAGCGCATGAAACATTAAAAGTGAGATATTTCATAAAAGGAACTGCTTTTATAGTAGCTTTGCCTTCCATTTCATTAAGTACTTCTTTTTTCACCAAGTCATCCATAACTCCTATGTACTCTTGAAGGTTTTCAGGCTTAAGGAAGCTCATCAGGGCACCTTTTATGAGCTTGTACCTGTATATGAAAATACAGAGTGAGAAAAAAAGGGTATGGATTGAATTCTTATTACTATAATATTAACAATATTGGTGTGATAAGCATGTGGAAACATCTAGGAAAATGAGTTTTCATGTAGCAAACCATCCTCCGGATTGTCAAAATGAACAAGTAATTATGGTTACTGGAGTACCATAATCAAAGTTACTGGAAGAAAATTATAAAAAAAAAAAGCAACAACACACCTGTTCCTAGACATTTCAAAAATGTTGTGTTCTCCAGCTATCCTTGAAATGGTGATTGGCTGTTTTGGGGGGAGAACTGCATCATTCGTACCAAATATAAATTTGTTACCTGCCAGGCCAGTGACCACCACAGTTGGCTTACCCATAAGTGAGGTCTTGAACACAGGGCCATATTTCACAATCCTTTCATTTATCCATTCCGCTCCTTTGTCATCCTTGTTAGCTTGTATGAAGCTCCATGACTCGCCTATTACTGGAAGTCCCAAAGATCCTCGAGGGAGTTTCCTCCCCGTTGAGTCCCTCTTAAGAACATAGGAAAGGAAGAGGAAGAGAGTAAACAACGTGATTGCAACTAATACAGATGCAGCTGTTTGTGACTCTAGGCCCTCTGAAAAATTCACCATGATTTATGCTTGGATGAACGATACAGAGATCAATGCTATGGTTTATTTAACAGTGTTTAGCTCACCATACACCTCATATGCATTATCTTCTTAACATCATTTAAGCCTTATATAATGGTGATGAAGGGCATTATGATAATAGTTTATTTCCATTTTTCTCAATGAGAGCTGCTAATGCGCCACAACCCAGGGTATGATGACAAAACAGGGCCTAGGATTTGAGACTTTGTTTTCACCGCAGAGCGTCAGAACCATTCGAGAGGACTAATGCATTTGTCATTGAAATTGATAGAATGCAACACAATCCAACGTACAAAATGACAATGGTAGCATGTAAGTGCATAACATAATTGTAGGGTCTGTACAAAATCCAGATTCCTTTCTTATCCTAACATGTGGAAGATCCACTGTTATAAATTACTGGTATGTAAGTTTTCTTGCTCTCTCTCTCTCTCTCTCTCTCTCTCTCTCTCTCTCAACAGTTATGTGATCCGACGCTGATACTATTATTAAGCGATTGAAAATTGTACGTATGTTGGTTGGGCATTTTCTAGTGCGTCCATTTGCAATCATCAGAATTTCTCCAAGCGTTGGATGTACAGTATGGCCAGAGGCAGAACTCAAAAGCAAAGCCCAGCCCAGCCCAGCCCAATATTCCGTTGGGAATAATGATGGTCATGATGTTAATACCATAATTATTATATTGTCAATGCCAAAGAGGGTCCATTGGATGAAGACAAAACAATGATTTGTATGACCTGGAAGAAACAATAGGAAGCCCAAAAATTTGGAGTTTTTTTTTCTTTTTGTTCTGTCCAGGTCCTTTTGGCCTGACAGGAACTGATATGATTTCAATCCAGGGCCCATCAAATTGTGGCCGGCTCCTCTTGGGATGCTGATGTAGACGTGGGGGCTATTATCCGATGATAAAGAGGAGAGTAAGGTGGAAGAAATCATATATGAACCCATTGGAAAACCATGGGTACACACATAAGAAATCATATACCAACCCAAGCTTAAGCTGATAGGTGGAATGCCTATTCTCAATACTTCCTCTCACGAGCAGGCCCAACAAATTTCATAGATGAGCCTATCACGTGGGCTACACAAGAGGATTCCCGCTTTGATACCATGTAAGAAACCATATACCCACCCAAAAGCTTAAGCTGATAGGTGGAAGGCCCATACGAGTATATCCTTAAGACAGGTCAAGCCTATTACTTAACTGATGTAGGATGTGGGACTTCCCATTACAGGATTTTCAATCTCTGCTGCCATTGTGTTTTGCTTTGCGGGGCTAATTTGAAATGAGGCCAGCTATACTCGGCCCAAGCTAGAGTTGCCATGGCCCACTGTATCTTTTTTTTTTTTTTCTAAAAAAAGAGACATTGCATCTTTTCTATATATATGGCCTCTCATATTTTCTATATTGCATCTTTTCTATATATATGGCCTCTCATATTTTCTTCTTCTCTTGTTTTGTCTTTATAAATTTCCTGGCCCTGACTGGTGTTGTAGTCATTCCATATAAAATTGTCATTACAAACTACAAAGGTATGAATGGACTGCCTGGCCCACCTAACTAGCCCATTGACCAACATTTCGGGGTGTTCATGGGCCGGGCCAGCCCAAGACCGACCCTGCCCCAGCCCACTTCAGGCCGGGCTTGGAGTAAGCGAAAGAAGGCCCAAAGCACGTCCGGTATAAGAAGTGCATGTAATTTAATTTTATTAGGCTAAAGATTTGCTAGAAAGCCCACAAGATTGTTCGAAAGTCCGATTTAGCCTGGCCCGATTGACTAAATGGGCGGGCTGGATCATGACTTTTATGGCATGTTTTGGGCTTGGGCTGGGCCTGTATTCTAAAGTCGGACCAGGCTTGGATATGGCCCGGCCCATGAACACCCCTACGAACATTGTGCATATATCAGCCAATGGCCCTGTAACAATCTCTATGGGGAAGGGGGTGGGGTGCGCGGCTGATCTGCAACCTCCATCCCATCTACTGTTTCCTTCTTCATGTCTCCTTTTCTTTAGATTTCTCTTTCAAACTCTATTATTTAGATGGCTTCTATTGAAACTTAAAGTAGTTTCTAGTTGAGATTTGGAAGTTTTGGTGCTTCTTTTAGGAGAAATTATGTAAATACCATTAAGGAAAGAAAAAAAAAATTGAAATTAGGACATGTTTGGCAAGTTTTTATCTCTATGAAATAGATCTGTTTCAAATGGCCCTATTTAAAATATATATGTTTCAAATGGCTCCATTTGAAATAAATGTTTTAAAAAGAGTTTATTTGGTAACACAAAAAAATTGATTGAAATAGAAGTTTTAAAGCAATGGTTGAATGTTCACAAGGAATCAAGCTTTGAGGTCTGACACCATAGCCATGTTTAGTTTTACAAAGAGAAATACAGGATTGGATCTTGCATTTGGGGTCCATGGACTTTTTAAAAATAGATAAAAATGTCTACGTTTTTTTCAAATATCCCACAATCCATGATAATCCAACGACTAGAATTTAGACCATAGCCATGCATGGTTTTCTTAATTTATTCAATGGTTTGGGTCATGATTTATGGTCCCAAAACATATATATAAAAAAAAAAGCACAAAAATGGACTGCCTGTGGACCCTTTCAAAACTCAACTACCAATTATTTTTTAAACCAATGGTACAAGATGTTTCTTAAATTCCTTGAATTTGGAAGCATAGTCGTGATTGATCTTACAAAGGGAAATAACAGTTCAAATGTCACATTTGGAGCCCACAAAAGTTACAAAAGTAGATCAAAGGGCCAAGAGTCTTTTTTACAATATCTCAAAATATATAAAGATCCAACGGCTAAAATTTGGACACACAACCGCTTTGGACCTTCTGGATATACCTAACGGTCCGGATAATGATTTAGGGTCCCATAAATTAAAAATAGAAATAAAAATAAGGACTACCCTATGAGGACGTCCATTTTCACTGTAGCGCTTCCATCTTTCCGCTTCAGACACACTTGTCTGATTTGAATCTGCTTCTTTTGTTGACTTAATGAAATAGACATAAAATGTCTTAATACCATTTGAGATGGGCGCAGTAAAAGCTACTACCAAACATTCTAAAACCAGATTAAATCGGTTTTAAGCAAATAAGAGGGGGAAAGCAGAGATGCCAAACTAAACCTTACTACTGAAATATTAGAGGAGAATTAATGTCTCTCACTAATTGGGCTCTTTAGAATCTTCTTGTTGGGTAAAACCAATGGTAAGTCGTTGCTTTGCATGTGATTTGTATTGGTTTTTGTTCTATACCACTTCAGAATTGTTTGTGTTTTCAGTGTGCTTCCACAATCTTTTACTATGATCATTTGGACCGTGCTTGTGGTTGGAGAATTTTTGCGAACACTAATTGGTAGGGAATGTTATTCTCCAACACCAATTACCAATCAAATGCTATAAAAATATTACTAAGGAAAACATACATTAAACCACCTATCATGCCCCTAAACCAGATTATTGGAGCTATCTGCATCTCGAGTGTGAGTTTAGGATTAATGGGATAATCACCTTTATTTTTCAGGATCCGTATGTGTGAGGATAAGAGAACTCCATCACTAGCTGGAACATTTAGTGGAAACTTGCGTGGAATTACAACATGAAGTCTATGACCATCGGATTTCATGTCGCAATCCAATGCTTGTAATCATATATCGATCGTCAAACTGATGAATAACACAAATAAAAGATACGCAACAAGACAATAAACCAAGGTAGTACGTCTCCCACAATATGTTTAAGTTACAAATACAAACGCACATTAATCACAGCCCAAAGGAAAAAGGCTAATAAAAGCCAATTAATACAACTACAATAAGCCTAAGTACAACCTCTCCCTAAAATACAATGACAACTTACAAGAATGACATATGATGTATTTTGAGTTTTTTGGGGAAATGACTTGACTTTTACAAAAATGATGACTATGTCCCTACTTATGAAGAAACTGTGAAATGAAGGATTTTGGGACTTCGAATGGATATAAGTTGATCATGGAAGTTACTTGGAATGATGTCCTCCATCTAATAGGGCTCAAGAATATATTTTCAAGAATTTAAGAAAAAAAAGCCCAACGTTTCCCAAAATTGTGAATGGGTACCTAAATGCGTTAAACTATGTTCAAAGTCTTTCAAGACTTTCCAAAGCTTCTAACCCTCAAACTAAGTCAATAAGCCTCTAATCCCACTTAGAAAATAATATAGTTAATTATCACTAATCACAATAATTAGGGGTTGGGGTCCTACACCACCATCATATAGAGAAATGAAAAGCGGATAAGAAGTGCACAAGACACAAGATTTATGTGGTACGATCACAATGTCTGACCGACATCTACGGGAGAACAATCCAAAACTTTCTCTTTACCTTTAATGGATATTACAAGCCAACTGTCAAGTGAAGAACTAGGGAACCACTTACAAGCACAAGCTTACAAAGCCTTCTTTCCCACCGTTCTTGGTCTTCTTGAAGAATCTCTTCTGTCTTTCCTCCTCTCCCAATCTCTATACATTCTACCCTCTCAACAAAGGAATGCAAAGGAATATTCTCTCTCTTTTCTCTTATGATTTACTAAAAATAAAGAAGCTCTACAACCAATGGATTGACTTAATTCATTGGCTCAGAATAAAAGAGTTAAAAGAAATGTAAGACCCCGACCCCAAATTCATGGGTTTAGTAATAATTAAGTGTGTGATTAATTCACTAAGTGGGTTTAGAGGCTAAGTGTCTTGTTTTGGAGATGAGAATAGATTCTAACTATCTTTGGAAAGTTTTGAGAGCCCTTAGACCGATTTTGATGCCTTATGAGACTTTCCTACGTAGATTTCAGGAAAGCTTAGGGGAAGGGGGGTATTCAAAATTTTTGAGAAATTGTGATTTTTGGCTCATTAAAATGGGGACATTGTTTTGAACAACTTTTTTTTTTTTTTACCCGCAATCTTTCGGAGCCTCAAAGCCCTTGAAAATCCCAAATTTCTCATTATTTACCCCCTTTGACTAAATGATTGACTTTTCCTATGGACCCTGGAAGTACATCAAATTACAGCTCGTTAGAAAGAGAATTTGATTTCGGACACTTTTCTTTTTTTGAGTTTCTTGATCCGAGGTCAGGAAAGCCTTCTAAACTTCATTCCAAGTTCTACTTAAGTGTGGACCTCACCTTCGCTTACTTTATATAGACCCTCATCTCTTTTCTCCCTCATTTCCCTCTCTCTCTCTCTCTCTCTCTCTCGATTGAGACAACTCCAGCACTGTATTAGCAGCTCCATCTCTTCTTCTCCATTTCTTTTGCTCCAAAGCTTGCCTTCAAGCCACCAAATCAACAAATTAAAGGAGCTCCAGCATCTTCTCCTCTTTCATTTGGTATCATTTCCGTGGAGATTCACTGTGGTTGCCCCTATACCCACCTTCCTTTTGATTTTCGGACCACCTACAAGTGAGGTATCACTCTCCCTCTTCCATATTTTGATTCTACACTTCCAAACATGCAAGTCTTGCCTTAAACCCTTTCTTAGTTTTCCGGATCCATTTTCAAAGGTATTTTAGGGTGATTTTTGGGGCCTTTTGATTTAGGGAATCCCAGCCCATTTGAGGAGTTTGGAAAGTGTTTTTGGACGATCTTGGACTTGAGGCAAGTGTTTAATTTGAGAATCAAGTTTCATTAATTTGAGGAGTTTGGAAAGTATTTCCATGCATGCTTATTCATCCATGGAAATCAAGTTTCTACTCTTGAAATGGTTAAGGTTTATGAATGCTTTCTTTCATTTTGATTAGTGTATATTTAGTTTTTTTAATGGAGGTGAAATTATGTTTAATCCATGTTCTTTTGATGGTCTAATTATTCCTTGAATTCTTTTTTTTTTTTAATCCATGTTAGGGGTTTAGTTTAATTTGTTTCTTGATTTAATGGTTAATGGTGGATTAAGACTCCTGAATTGACCTATTTTTCAATTGGTTAAGACTACCCTTGTGAGGGGCCTGGATCCGAGCCCGATCCAGGTTGAGACTGACCTAGCCCGTGAGCCCAGTCCAACCTGTAAAACCAGTCAACGGGTTTTGGGGCCAGGCCAGTTTGAACTACAATACTGATTGAGCTCAATTGGCCCGTGATTGTCTGACGCAAAAAATGGGGAGACTGGGGGGAGCTGGCAAGACGAGAGAGAGAGACCATGCGAAGTGGGGGCGACACACTCCCCCCATAATGAAAGACATGAACAGAGACGTGCAGGCCCCCTTGGTCATGAACGACAATTAATGGGGAAGTTGAAAAAGATTCAGGGAGCAAAAGAAAGGAAGAGATAAAATGGGGAAACAGATGAAGGAAAAGGTATGAAAAACAAACCCATAGTAAAGGATCAAGAGAGATTTCCCAATCTCATTGCCTAACTTAAGCATCGGAGAAGATTCGATCGGGAGATCCAATCGAATTTTTTCATGTTTCATATTTCTTAAGCAGGTACCTGATTTAGAGAAAGAGATCCAGCGAGAGTGGAGTCTAGTAGATTCAGAAACAGATTCTTCTTATTTCTTTCTTCAAAAATTGACCTCACAATTGGCATCGTCTGTGCAAAAGCGAGAAGAAGAATACACTCACACTCCGCTGAGCCAATGTCAGAACAAGAACAAAATCTGGGGTGACCGTCCCGGACGAAACGGCCTCCTCCTCGGACAGAGGAAACGCGGCCTAGGGGACAGCGCGAGGAGCTGGGCAAGGATCCCTTGATTAATCACTCCGATTGGGGTAGATTCCGAATACGTCCAGTGCACAGAAATTGGTCGAACTATTCCATCTCGAGAAGGAAAGGAGTGGGTTCGTTCAGAGATTCATCGCGCGGGCCCCACTCAAACAGAGGTTTCGCCCTCTGTGGAGAAGTTGCGAGAAAAAGCGCACAAAAGACACAGTAGTAAGCCTTCAAGGTGAAGCCTGCCCCGTAATGCATATGATTGGCTTGAACAAACCTGCAGGGAGGCCATTCATGACATGGCCGAAGGAGTCAAGTAGCATCAAGAAAAGATTAATTGTCTATTGCAGGAGCTAGAGAAAGCAAAGAAAGGAGGAAGACGCACTCATAGCCCGAAAGGAACCTTTGACAAGGGGCGCCGAGGACGGACGACGGCACGACAGCCTAGGAAACAGCGCTCTAGGTCGAAACCTCGATATTCCCATGTCAGAACAGAGACAGATGACGAGGGAAGTAGGACTTCGAGTTCCCGACCACGAAAAGGGGGGAATGTCAAAAGCCTAGCACGAAGCACGAGGGGCAATGGGCCACCAAGCAGGAGAACCCTGCAGCGAAGCCTTGTAGAGAAAGATGTTAAAAGACTGATAGAAAGGGCTCTAACCGATCGAAAGCCCCCTAGAAAATCCAACCAGAGCAAGGTGTTTAAGGAACGCCCAAAACTTCGAATCTCCATTTTCGGAAGAGATAGAAAAGGCGGACCCACCTCGACGATTTTCAACTCCGAAACTAAGGATCTATGATGGGACGTCAGACCCAGCTGACCACGTCCGGCACTTCCAACATTCTATGGTGTTATGGGTTCAGAATGAGTCGCTTATGTGTAAGGTGTTCCCGTCGAGCCTGGGCAACCTCGCCTTAAAATGGTTCTCCCGTCTGGAACCAAGGTCGATATGCAGCTTTCGAGAACTCGCTGGGGCTTTTGTCACATTGTTCATAACAAATTCAACGCAGCCAAAGGACGTTGGGCATTATTAACACTCAAGAAACAAAGCTCAGAGAGCCTAAAGGAGTTTAGCACTCGTTTTTGGCGACTCTATAATGAAGTAGAAGGAAACAATTAGCAGGTCGCAGTGGCAACATTCAAGCTCGGATTGCCGAGAGAGAGCCAGCTTCATCAATCGTTGACAAAGCGCTCCCCCACTACCCAAGGAGACCTAATGGAATGAATTGGGGAGTTCATAAAGATGGAAGAAGATATGGGCACGACGGAACCGAGATGGGGTCGCCCAACGGAGGAAGAAAACAAGCGAAAAGAGAATTCGGAGAGAGGGCGGAGCATAGAGCAGTCCGAGCTGAACCCATAAGGTCGGCCTATGAAGGAGTATATACCATCTTCAAGGAGCCGATCTACAAGATTATGACTAAGATAAAGGATAAACTGTATTTTAGGAAATCCTCGAAGATGATCAGTGATCCGGGGCGCTGGAATCCTAACCTTTGGTGTTCGTATCATCGAGAGCACAGGCACTTGACAGAAGACTCTAGGATGTTTAAGCAGTATTTGGAAGATCTTGTGAAGGAGGGACACTTGAAAGAATATGTGGAGGATTCACGATCAAAAAACGCCCCGGGGATCTTAGCCAGGAAGAGCCGAGGGACAACCAACCAGAGGAGAAACTTGTTGGGGTGATAGATGTGGTGCATAAGGCCACTAGCCTTTCCGAGGTAACAGTTTGGTCCATCAGAAACCAAAGAAAAATGGTTGCACACCCGAAAGAGGTGTACCAGACAACGACTGAGCCAAGCATCGTCCATGAGGGAGGACTAAAGGAAGGGGAGATCACATTCACAGACGAGGATTTGCGGGACGTGGTCCAACCGCACAATGATGCTTAAGCTGACTCTAAGGGTTCGGGAATATGATGTCCGAAGAATGTTGATTGACCCTGGAAGCTCGTCGGAAATCATGTATGCCGAGCTGTTTGATAAGCTCATATTAAAAAAGTCGGACTTGAATCCAACCACAATACCTTTGTTCGGATTCAACGGACAGGTTGTACACCCAATGGGTCTCATCACAGTGCAGGTTGGAGCAGGCCCCGTTCATTTGGACGTGGAATTCCTTGTGGTCGACGTACCGTCTCCTTACAATGCCATTATGGGACAAACATGGATCCATCGGATGAAGGCAATTCCCTCGACTTATCATCAGAGGATTCGCTTTCCGACATTGAAAGGAACGATGAAAATTAGGGGAGACCAAGTGCTTTCCAAAAGCTGCCTGATAGTCGCGATTAAGGGGAAGGCGACGAATGTCGAAGAAGAAAACAATTGCCCAGGCAGAGGGGCGGACCAAAAATAGCAATTACAACCAGGTCGGTTAGGAGGTGATGAACAAAGGACCGACCAGATCAGTATGGTGGTGGAAGAATTTGGAAGAATTGTTGTCCAAAGAAGAGGTGTGCTATCCCCCGAACAATATTGGATGATTGAAAAATCAATGACCAAGGATGAACAGGATGGCCTGGCTCGACTCCTCAACCAAAATGCCGACATTTTTTCTTGGGCCCCACATGAGATGCCGAGAGTTGACCTACCCCGAGGTCATCAGCCATAAGTTAGGAGTGGACCCAAGAGCCAAACCGGTAGTTCAGAAGCAGAGAAAGCTGGCCCCTAATCGCCAAGCAACCGTGAATGAAGAAGTGGATAAACTACTAAAAGCAGATGCCATTCGGGAGGTGCATTACCCAAAGTGGTTGTCCAAAACTGTTGTCGTGCCAAAGAAGGACAAGAAGTGGAGGGTGTGTGTAGACTTCACCAACCTGAACAAATCATGTCCAAATGATAGCTTCCCACTCTCGAAAATTGATCAACTAGTGGATTCTACTGCAGGGCATGAACGAATGAGTTTCTTGGGTGCATACCGAGGGTATCACCAAATTGCAATAGAGGAAGCCGATCAAGAGAAAACGGCATTCATAACCCCAAAGGGAACCTTCTGTTATAAGCGAATGCCCTTTGGACTTAAGAATGCGGGGGCAACATACCAAATGCTGGTTACGAAATTATTTCAGAGCTTGATCGAAAGTATGATGGAAGCTTATATTGATGATATGGTAGAGAAAAGAAAAAATAAAGGAAGCCCATGAGGACGACTTGAAGATGGTGTTCGGCATCTTAAGGAAATACAAACTAAAGCCGAACGCTACGAAATGCTCATTCGGGGTTAGCTTGGGGAAATTCCTCTGTTACATCGTGACCCAAAGGGGAATAGAGTCTAATCCTGACCAAGTTACAGCCATGCAAAGGATAGAGCGGCCAAATTCAAGGAAGGGAGTACAAAAGTTGACAGGTATGCTCGCTGCCCTGAATCGCTTTATAGCAAAGGGTTCAGACAGGTGTCGACCATTGTTTCTCACCTTGAAGAAGAAAGTAGAGAAAGTGTGGGATGAGATATGCGACGAAGCACTTGCGCAACTCAAGCAATATTTGAGTTCCCCTTCTGTCCTTTATATTCCCAATCCTGGGAAAGAGCTAGTTTCGTATTTGGCGTTATCTCAGCACGCGGTCAGTGCAGCCTTAATGAGGGAGCAGGAAAGCACCATCAACCGATCTATTTCATCAGCAAAACCCTGCTAGACGCCGAAAGGAGATACTTACCCCTTGAAAAGCTCGCCTTGGCCTTGGTATGTACCGCTCGGAAGCTAAGGCACTACTTTCAGGCCCATACCATCAAAGTCCTGACTGAGCATCCACTTCAGTCAGTTCTACAGAAGGCCGACCTTTTTTGGAGACTAATGAAATGGGCAATAGAACTCAGTGAACATGACATCAAAATAATCCCCATAAGCGCGATAAAAGGCCAAGTTGTAGTCGATTTTATAGCTGAGTTCACTCACAAGGAAATGTCCGAACAAAGTGGGTCATATTGGCAAATGCATGGCGCAAGCACTGACCAACAGTGGTAGCTGTATGTGGATGGAGCGTCCAACTCCCTCGGATCTGGCGCTGGCATAGTGCTCATAATGCTGGAAGGGGCAATAATTGAACAAGCAGTGACACTGGGATTTGGTGCGTCGAACAATGAAGTGGAATATGAGGCGTTATTGTCTGGACTAGTGATGGCCAAAGAACTCGGAGTAGGAAGATAGTTGGTCAATTGGACTTTAGTCACCAACCAACTGACTAGAGAATGCGCAGCCCAAGATGATCGGATGGCTGCATATGTTTTCAAAGCGAAGCACTTGATCCAAGAAATAGGAGATGTTGAGGTGAAGCAAATCGGATGGGATCAAAACTCATATGTTGATAGCCTGGCTTGTTTGGCCACTGCAGTGAGATCCGAGCTGAGAAGGGAAATTATCGTCGATATCCAGGCAGAACCAAGCATTGTGGAGCAGCAATTTATGTGTGTCGACCCGAGGAATGAAAGTCCAAGCTGGATGACATCGATAATTGCATACTTAAAGGATGGTATTCTCCCTGAAGAACCCAACGAAAGCTTGAAAATAAGAAGGAAGGCTGCGAGGTTTTGGTTGTCTCCAACTAAAAGGCTTTATCGACGGTCTTACTCGGGACCGTACCTCCTGTGCGTCCACCCAGCCGATGTTTTGAGCTTGCTATGGAAGATCCATGAGGGATGTTGCGGGGGTCACATTAGAGGTCGGACTTTGGAGCACCGAGCTATATCGCAAGGATACTGGTGGCCGTACATGCAAAAAGACTCCCTGCAGTTCGTCCAAAAGTGTGGAAGGTGTCAGCGTTTCGGCAAAGACATCCATCAACCCGCCAAATAGCTGAATATGATTACGAGCCCTTGGCCATTTGATAAATGGGGGATTGACATCGTTGGGCCTATGCCAAGAGCAGCAGGTAACTTTAGATTCCTTATAATAGCAACCGATTACTTTACCAAATGGATAGAAGCAGAACCTTTGATTCACATTAGGAAAAATGACGCTGAGAGGTTTGTGTGAAGAAACATCATCACCAGATTTGGAATACTTCGGACGTTAGTAACAGATAATGAGAAGCAGTTCGAAGGAAAAGTCTTCAGAAGCGTATGCGAACGATTCAGCATCAGTCACTATTTCTCCAACAAGACCATGTTGGATGGATTAAAGAAAAGGTTGGGTGAGGCCAAAGGTGTATGGATTAATGAGCTCCCTAGCGTCTTATAGGCCTACCAGACAACTCCAAGAAGGTCAACCGGAGAGACCCTGTTTTCCTCGGCATATGGAATGGAAACAATGATCCCCTTGGAAGTCGGACTGCCAACCACGAGGACAGAAGCGTACAACCATGAACAAAACAAAGAAAGGATTGCCGAGCAGCTTGATATGGTCAAGGAGCGAAGGGAGCGAGCACTAATCAAACTGGCTGCCTACCAGCAACAGTTGATAGAAGTTTTCAGAAAAAAGTCAGAGTACGAACTTTTCAGGTCAAATATTTGGTCTTGAGAAGGATGTTCCTGGCACTAGAAACCCTGACCACGGCAAACTTGGACCAAGATTGGAAAGGACCCTATAGAGTTATTTATGCAAGAGGAACGGGGGCATACCGCCTAGAAACGCTTTAGGGAAAGGCATTGCAGAGACCTTGGAATGTAGCAAATTTGAAAAAAATTTATAATTTTAAGCTTTTGTATTTAAGTAGTTGGCTACCTTGGTACCTTGCAGGTTTCCTTATGATCTTGTACTAAAAACTTATGCAGATTACAAGAATCTATCCAGGTTGCCTTATGATCTATGTCAAAAATTTATGCGGAATGCTTCATAACCTTGTACCAAGGAATCAACTTATTATGATTTATAAGGACGGGGACCCGCAGTAGGGGTTGGACCTATCGAGACAACCACGCCAAAATAAGGCCAAGGCCTGAAAGTTAAGGGTAGTAACAAGCCCACTACTTCATGCCAAAGGAAAAGTAAATCCTAACTGGGAAAGTCCCAAACTAGGTATGTTGCACTGATCTTCCCTTAATCGATGACTGGCTTGACGATGCACGCACCGGGCTAAGGGGAGTTCGGACAAGGGCCCACAGTGGCAGTAGGCATGAACCATGCGAAAAGAAACAAGGATTGCAAAGAGTTAAACATTTAAAGCACAAAGAACACACTATCAACGTTTAGCCCACAGGATGGGCAACTTGCTAAAAAAAATAAAAAAAGAGGAGTTCTACAATTCTTTAAACAACCTTTGGAGCATCAGAAGTAGAAGCAAGAAGATCGACATCAGGGGAGGTGTCACTATCCCCAGCCACAGGCGAGCTCGGTCTTTCAACAGGATCTGGAGCGGGAGCTTCAGCAGGCAGTGACTGATTTGGAACGGAGATGGGATGGGCAGTGTGCCTGGCCCAGAGGGGAGAATCTCCCGGGACCCCAGCATCGTTCAAACCCATGTCATATCCCCACTTAAAGAGAATGGTCTTCATCCGCTCAACCTGCCGAGGTAAACCACCTCGACCTCTTCGAATGTAGCATCTTTTGATTGTTCCATGGCATCCTGCATTTCAGCCACCTTGCAACGAAGGGCTTCGAGCTCCATCTCGCTGACGACCAAGCGACTGGTGGCTGTGATGGCCTTAGCCTTTGCAATGCTCAGGGCTTTGGAAGAATTTGAGGTAGCAGTCTCCGCCAGGTGCCGAGCAGCTTTAGAGGCTACAAGCTCCATTTCAAGGCTTTCTATCCACTTTAGGCTCTTCTCCAGACCATCCGAAACAACAAACCACTTTTGGAGTCCCTAAAAAAAAAGAGAGAAAAGGAGTTGGTGTTGAGACTGGGAAATAATCTAATCCAGAATGATAAAACAGAGTGTAAAGACTGACCAAGAGACAATGTTGGATACTAGAGGACACCAGATCTTGGCCGGACAAGGCTCCATGCAATCCTGTATCCGAAGGTAGAAGGACAGACTTCCCCAACTGCAGCACCACTGACAGAGAGTTGGCGACTCCTTCGGCCAAAGAAGACGGGGACATGGGGAGGGAGCCCGGCGGGCTTTTGCGCCCAAGAGAAGGGCTTCTCCCAGCCAGGCATATATCCAATTAGGATCGTCAACCGACTTTGCCAAAGGCTTACCCTTCGCCTTCCTTAGACCGAGGTCCGGTGAAGGATTGGTTGCGGACCTTTTGCCCAGAGCCGAAGAGGAGACCTAGGGGGGGAGCTTTTCCCACCTCAGAAGAAGGAAGGTCCCCGAGATTGCTGAGTAGATCCTTCGCCTTGCGCTTTGACATGATAGAAGGCGGCCTGTTTGGATCCGAGGAAAATGAGTCGTCTGAAACCTATAAGTTGGGAACTCGTTTGGAACAAGAGGAAGAGGAAGTGCTGGACTGGGAGGACTTCCTGAGACTCCACTTCTGATCAGAGGGAGTCTGTTTGACAGAGGGCAATGGGCCAGAAGACCGCTGAGAACCTAAAGAGTGAGCACTGGTCGTCCTATCTTTACTGGAGGACTTCGGCGTCTTCACAGCATGAACTTTCCTCCGGAGCCAGCGGTGAGCTGGCTCTCCTGGAATATCCCTGAGATTATGCCAGGGTGGGACAACTAAGAATTTATCATAAGACCACTCATATCCGAGCAGATTGTGGGCAGCCTGACCCCGACCACGGAGCTCATGAGGACCATGGTATTCAAAGACTCTTCAAATCGTCGGCTTAGAGGAGAGAGTGAGGGACCTAGTTGATCGATGGACTTGCAGACAGAGACAAGGAGAAAAGCTGGGTATAAGAGAAAAAACGATACGTAGGAAGAGAAAAGCACAATGCAGGAGGGGGTCGACCTGGAAAACCTGGGACTAGGGGAACTTCTCGACTGACCCCGCCCAAGGAGGTCTGCGCCTCCCAATTACCGCTAACATTGACAAAATCTCCCTTGCTCGGCTTGTTTGAGTCCGGGAGATAATGAACGAGAAGCCTGTTCTGATCACAGGACTTCAAGCAGGAGATGAAATTTTGGTTGTTGTTAAGAGGAACAACGGAATAGTAGGAAAGGATATCAAACACCCCGAGGTTGGTGCCGAGCAATTTATTCAGCGCGACCACCCCCATCACGATGCGAAATAGATTGGGGGCGCATTGGAGGGAAAAAAGGTTTGTAAAAGACAGAAAGCAAACGAGAAGAGGGTCTAAGGGGAAGTGAACACCCCCTTCCACAATGGCGATTGTAGGGAAGGGCATGGCATCAAAAGAGCCACTGTCAAGCGATTCCCCTGAAAAAGGGGCTCGGATTTGGACATCCGAATTAATATTGTATCTTTGCCTAAACTCAGTAAGCCCTTCTAGATCATTGATAAGACCCTTAAGATTTCCCATTTGAAGAGAGGAAAAAGAAAACAAAGATAGCGAGCAAAGGGAAGAGACTTACAGCGAAGAGCACGAAGGCGGGGGAAAAGAGTGAGATGAGGAGCTGTTTCAGATGGTTTTAAAGGAAAGAGAGGGGTGGTTTGCAGAAGGCGGATGAAGTGGGATGCGTCTCCTCCGAAGAGATATGAAATCCTAGAAAGATTGCAAGGTGATAAGGATGAAGGGACGCTAGGCGGCTTGAATGACAGGGGATGATTCCAGAAGCGCCACGTGGATGCACAAGTGCAGCAAGCATCCTTTTTCCTCTGAAAACAGAGAGGAAAAGCGAGGCTTAGGGGGCAATTGTGAGGGGTCTAGATCCGAGCCCGATCCAAGTTGAGACTGACCTAGCCCGTGAGCCCAGTCCAGCCTGTAAAACCAGTCAATGGGTTTTAGGGCCAGGCAGTTCTAACTACGATACTGATTGAGCCCAATTGGCCCGTGATGGTCTGACGCAGAAAAAGGGGAGACCAGGGGGAGCTGGCAAGACGAGAGAGAGACCATGTGAAGTGGGGGCGACGCACTCCCCCCACAATGAAAGACATGAATAGAGACGTGCAGGCCCCCTTGGCCATGAACGACAGTTAATGGGGAAGTTGGAGAAGATTCAGGGAGCAAAAGAAAGGAAGAGATAAAATGGGGAAAGAGATGAAGGAAAAGGTATGAAAAACAAACCCATAGCAAAGGATCAAGAGAAATTTCCTAATCTCATTGCCTAACTTAAGCATCGGAGAAGATTCGATCGGGAGATCCAATTGAATTTCGTCCTGTTTCTTTTTTCTTAAATAGGTACCTAATTCAGAGAAAGAGATCTAGTGAGAGTGGAGTCTAGTAGATTCAGAAGCGGATTCTTCTTATTTCTTTATTAAAAATTTGACCTAATTTCCTGCCCAACACCTCCGATAAATTCCCTCCATTGGATGCTCGTGTGGCTGCCTGACCGGGCCAACTGTGCATTGCAATGCACATCCAGACTCTGGCTATTGCATTGGCGCACAACGGCCATTAGGCTGCTGTGCACTGCATTGTACAGCACCCAGCAGCCAGTGCACTACAGTGTGTAGCCGGTGGGTGGGACCCGTTGCGATGACCGGGGCCCTCTTGTGGGCCTATTCGACCCCAAATGTTTTGGTCTTTGGTGTAGACCATGGACCATAGGGACTAGTATTGAACCGGTGAACCAAACACAACCTTAACCCTAAACTTTTGGAGACTAATCATGGGAATTTTCCCCCCTTTTAGCCTATTTTTACTGCTTCCAAGTCCGGCCCTTCTATTAGGATCTGAAACACACGCACTGTCACGCCCCCGAACCCGGATCCTGACAGTGGTCCGACCTCGGGGACGGGAATTGGGAGGTAAGTAATGATTATATTTCTCCCAAGATCCGCATGTATGAGGATCACAAATCACAACACTGTCTGAGTATTTTGCGGAAGCTTTCATGGCAATGTGACCCGAAGTCCGTGGACATCATCGGATTCCGCGTCGCATACAACCGCTAGCATCAAGCTATCATTTTAGGAACCATATCAGACTGGAATAAATCAACATAATAAAGTACAGAGCTGACAGGAACAGGATATCACATTCTCATATATGATCAAGTTACAAGTATCAATGTGTATTAATTACAATCCAAAGAAATGGCTAATAAAAGCCGTACAATAACAAACTAATATCCACTACCCAAATGTGACGTAACTCCGATGTCAAGCACAATGTCTGCATGACATAGCCGACAAGACAACCTGCAAACTCATGGCTCCACAGCCAATGAAAACTCTCAGCTCGGGGCGAGGAAACTGAACCTGAGTACCAAAATAGTTGGTCAAACACGACGGTTTGGCAAACAGGTGAAAAGACATATCAATAAAGAAATTACCTTGGAAAACATTTAAACCTGTCAAAACAATGGTTTCATAAAACGAGAGAATCATTTATTCAAATACATATGCAATATAAAACATGTAAGGTATCCAAGGAGAACGGGAAACAACCAAGATGGCAACCATACAAAGCCAAGTCCTCTATCACCAAAGTGACATGAGCATATCGGGATGTTGTCTCAGTCACCGAAGTGAGGAGATGCAACATAAGTAATATATACATGTACACAATATAATACGGGACATGACCACGGTAGCGAACCGGGCATCGGGAACCACAGTAGCAATCTGCGGCATCGGGACAAGACCACGGTAATAACCGGGTAGCGGGATCCAAACTGCAGCTGGTGGGACATGAAGGGGTCTCCAAGTCGGTGGATCAGACCAGCAAGGAAAGCCAAGCTTAGTGGTGCCGACTCATAGGTCAAATGACAAATCAAAACATGTATAAACATATCAAGTGCATGTATGTAAACGGGAGGGACGGGATACTCAAAGGCACAAGTATCATTTTATTCGGACATGTATAAACGGGCTAGCAAAATGCTAAAATATAATTTCAATACTTTCGGGAATGATAAATCATAATTCAAGAAATTCGGGACAAGTGTCGGGATTCAAGATAAATCATAATTCGAGAAATTCGGGACAAGTGTCGAGATTCAAGATAAATCAGGTGAGTAAGGACCCCGTATGTTCATTGTAATAATGACTTAGTACTCCTTGAGTTTGGAGACATTCCGGGCTCTTTATACACCTTAGGGATTTTCAAACTTTTAAATGAACTTCAAAATAAACGGAACCTCAAAAGAGATCCTAAGTACAATGTTAACCCTGAAGCATCGTACAACCTACTCAGTCACCGAAGGGGATAGGATTCGCGATACCCAAATGTACAAACCTCGTGCATAGTTATAAAGGGGGTATCCCCTTGTCCCGTACTGTTCAAGATTGAATTAGGTTGAGTCCCGATACAACCGGATTAACCTCAAAGAATGTCGGGTCAAACAATCTCACGATAAGTCAAGTGAGTCCAATAAAAAGGGTAACCAAGTTCCACCTAAGTCCATTTAAGAAAAGGGTAAAAATCACTTCCCAGGGGAGATTCACAGTTGGCCCGGTCGACCTGGCCCTTGCCCGGTCGACCGCGCACACTGCGGTCCCGGTCGACTTGAGGAGGTAAGGTCGGCCCCTCTCATGTATGCCCGGTCAACCGAGCCCTTGGCCGGTCGACCGGCAATTGTAAATAAAAAGGAGGGAATAGTGTTTTGGTTAGGTTCCAAAGAACCTGACCCCGTGTGGCCGGTCGACCGAGCTCCCTGGCTGGTCGACCGCGTGAACTGCGAAACAAAACCCAGGTTCTGTTTTCTACAGTGAAATGGGTCATTCATTTTTCCTTCCTTTTTCTTCATTCCTTTAAACCTGATTAGCAATCTAAATCATGGATAAAACAAGCTAACAAGATTCACTAATGTGCATTTATATCAAATCTAAACAAGCCATTAATATCATAAAACAAATGGTGAAATCATCAATACATTTCATAAAACTCATTCAAAGCTAAACATATCAAATCATCCACTTGCCTTGGGTCTCTAATCAATGGAAAACAAGCTCCTAACCACACTTGCAAGCCAATATCACAATCTCTACAAAAACCCCCAAAGCAAACCCTAAAATGGGTCAAACCAAGGAATAAGAAGAGAAAGTTTTCAATAATGGAAAAGTAGCTTCTCTAAGGCTAGAAGAACACATATCTAAGAGTTTAGGAAAAGAGCTTACTTGGAAGATCCTTTAATGGCAAGAACTAGCTCAATGAAGATCTTGGAGATGGTGGTTTCTTACACAAATGTTATCAATGGCAAGCTCTCCATGAGAGGAAGAGAGTAATAGTCCTCATTTCTCAAGAGAGTAAAGTTTGGTGGAGATTGATGAAGGAGAAGCAAGAAGAAGAAGAGAGGAAATGAAGAAAGAACCCTAGGTTGGCTGTGTTGGATTTTGAAGAGAAGCTCGGTATTGTGTGTTGGAATTATTGTCAACACATTGTCACACGGGCACAGCACAGAATGCCTCAGTTCGGCACCGCACAGAATGCCTCAGCTTGGCACAGCACAGAATGCCTCAGTTCAGCACCACACAGAATGCCTCAGCTCGGTACAGCACATGATGCCTCAGCTCGGCACAGAATGCCTTAGCTCAGTTCCGGTAAAAGAAAGAATCACGATAAATGAATGGAGATCGGTACAAGCAAAGAGCCCGGTAAAAGTAGAGAGCTAGGTAAAAGCACAAAGCTCGGTAAAAGCATTGAGCCAGGCCATGACAGCTCAGTTCGGCAAAGCATCAAGCACTGGCAAAGCGTTGAGCTCAGTCAATTCGGTCAGTGTGTGGTCGGTAAAGTGTAGTGCGTGGTTAAGCACTAAGCTCGGTTAAAGCATCAAGCGTTGAGCCCAGTTAAAGCGTCAAGCATTGAGCTCGTTCAAGCATTGAGAAGCTCGGTATAGCGCAGAACTCGTTCAAGTACTGAGCAGCTCGGTATAGCGCAGAGCTCGTTCAAGCGTTGAGCTCCGTCAAGCGTTGAGCTCGATAAAGCGCAGGTGAAGCGCTGAGTTCAGTCAAATGCAGAGTGTTGAGCTCGGTAAAGCGCGGGCGAAGCGCTGAGTTCAGTCAAGTGTAGAGTTTTCATAAACAGAAACTTGCGAAATAAAAACAGGGGATCTTTTCCAATCCTTTAAGGAGTCTTCAAAACAGAAACTTGCGCAGGGGAGCACTTCCAATCCTTGAAGTAGTTTACAAAACAGAAAGTTGCGTGAGAAAAAACAGGGGATTTTTTCTAATCCTTGCAGGAGTTTCCAAAACCTCTCCTAGCCTTTTTACAATCACGAATTAGGGTTGGCAAATCCTATATAAAGGCATGCTAGAGATCGTTGAAAATACACAGACACACATAGACACACAGAAACAGAGAGAAGATTTTGTGAGGGTGTGTGAGCTTGCAAGGAGATACTGCTGTGATTCTTTACAGCAAGTAAAGAAGAAACTCTGCATCAAGAAGATGGTTATTCATCAGTAGTATCTTTAAGATAAGTACTTCTCAATTCATGTTTATTAAATCTGATTTGTATGGGATTGAGAGTGAGAGATTGTAGAAGGGTTCTGCTCTAATCTTTGTAAAACATCAAGTGGGTGCTTAGTGTTGGGGTTTGGTGATCCTGTCTGTTGGTGCAGACGAATTGTAAAGGGAGTTGTTGCTTCCTAGATAGTGGGTGCTATCTGAATCAGGGGTAGGTGCTCCTTGAAGTTGAAGCTTCAGAATAAATCAGTAAGACTAGCCTCGGATTGGTGTCCGGGTAGTCGTTGCACCGTGGACGTAGCCTTTGGGTGAACCACGTTAAAACCTTGTGTTTCTGTGGTTGATTGCTTTTTGTTATATTGCGTTAATTATTTGGACTCAGTTAAAAAGTATTGAGACATCACTGATTCATCCCCCCTCTCAGTGATCGTGTGATTCTAACAATTAGTATCAGAGCAAGGTTCCTTTAGCAAGCATTAACACGCTGAGGGTGATCTCTAAACGAATCACATGGGGTCCAATACTGGGAACACAAAAGCACCACTGTTTGATGGTACTAACTACTCCTTCTGGAAGCTAAGGATGCAGGCTTACATTGAGTCACTTGGCTATGATGTTTGGGAGGCTGTAAAAGTTGGCTACAACGCTTCTATCACACCCACTGATGCTGCAACAAAGAAGCTAGCAGACAACGACTCCAAGGCACCAAACGCTCTCTATAGCGGCCTTGTCGACAATGAGCTTATCAAAGTCATGACATGCAAGACTACAAAAGAAGTGTGGGACAAGTTGCAAAATATTCATGAAGGTGATGACAAAATCAAGGAGGCGAAGTTGCAGACTCATCGCTCACAATTCGAATCTCTTCGCATGGAGGAAAGCGAGAATGTTGACTCCTATATGCTGCGGGTCAATGAAGTCATCAACGCCATTCGTGGACTGGGGGAGGAAATCAAAGAACCGGTCATCATTAAAAAGGTCCTGAGATCGCTTCATCCCCGGTTCGATTCAAAAGTCTCTGCCATTGAAGAAGCCAAGGACCTGAATGTGTTTTCCATGGAAGAACTGCATGGATCACTTACTACCTATGAGATGCGCATAGGCAAGACATCCTCATCTGACAGAGAGGCGGCCTTCAAGGTATAGAAAAAAGTAAAGGATGCTGATCTCGGTGATGATTCTGATGATGAGCTTGAGGCTCAATTCGTCAGAAGATTGAAGAAAGGCAACAACGGAAAGTGCAAGGGGAAGTTACCTTTCAAGTGCTTCAATTGTGGCGGTGTTGGCCACTTTGCTGCGAAGTGTCCATTCAAGGACAATGATGAAGAAGACTCTTATGCTGAGAAGAGTCAGAGAAAGCAGAGGTTCAGCAAAACAGGAAAGACTAAAAGCTTCATCAGCCATTACACCAACGATGCGTCTGAAAGTTCAGACAATGACGACTCAGCTGAGTCGAACGAAGCACTCTTCATGGTCACTGTTGAAGAAGAAGAGGAGCAAGAACTGGAGGTGGAAGATGATGAGGCCGAGGTCAACCTCGAAGGAGAACTGATTGCGGCACATTAGGAGTTAAGCTTGGAGCGAAAAACAAGTAAGAAAAATCTGAAACTCCTCCATGATGCTGAAAGTTCTGTAATTTCCTTAAAGACTCAAGTTGAAGAGTTTAAGAGAACCATTGAAATTCTAGAATACCAAGTCAGTGCTAAAACTGAGGAGGTTGTGAAACTTGAGAATGAAATCCTTGGAGCAAGGGCTGAAAATTTAAAACTAAATCAAAAGCTCAAAGTGCTCCAAGCGATCAATGGAACAATGAAGCTAAACAACCTGCTGAAAGTTCAAAGGCCTCCCCACATCAAATTCGGTCTAGGATATGAGACCAGAGAATCCTCCAAGGTTGCACCTCCTGAAAAGACAACAGCACCACCCAAGTTTGTAAAGCAAACAGCTACACCTTCTAAGGCTGTGAAGCCCACCATCCAGCCTAAGAAAGAGTTCATTCATGTGAGGAAGGTAATGAAGTCTAACCAACCACAAAGAAGATTCAGATTTTATGGTTACTGTTATCATTGTAATAAGTTTGGGCATAAAATTACTGAATGTAAATTTCGTGCTAAACTTAGAATGACTGCAACTAGGAACCCTTTCTCAGTCCTAAGTAGCCACAACATTGAGTGCCATAAGTGTCACAACTTTGGTCACCTGACTAGGGACTGCAGGTTGCATATTGCTAACCAATTTCAGGTTGAGAAGAAACCCAAATTGGTCAAGGTCTGGAGGGTGAAGAAAAGGGCAGAAGAAACCAAGGAATCCTTAATTGTGCAAACCGCTTTCAATGCTCAAAAGAAGGCTGCAGCATGGATCCTTGACAGTGGCTGTTCAAGTCATATGACAGGTGACAAAGCCAAGTTCACAAAGCTACAACAGTTTGAAGGTGGCTCTGTAAAATTCGGCAACAACGACGGCGCCAAAATCTGTGGCAAAGGCGTTGTTCAGCTGAAAGAAGGCAAGATCAGTTCTAAAGAAGTGTTGTACGTGTCTGGACTTAGACACAACCTGCTAAGTGTAAGTCAGATCTGTGATAAAGGTCATGAGGTAATCTTCACAAAGAATGGGTTCGCAATCAAGAAGTGTAGCAATGGCAAAACACTGGCTACAGGGTCAAGAACAACAGGCAATCTCTACACTCTGTCGATGGGTTGGAAAAATCCTGTTTAATAAGCTAGGCTGAGGAGAGCTGGCTATGGCACAAGCGGTTAGGCCATCTCAACTTTGACAACATATCTAAGTTGTGTACTACAAAAGCAGTGAGAGATATGTCTACGATAAAGAAGCCTTCCAACCCTGTTTGCAATTCTTGTCAAAAGGGAAAGCAAACGAGGGTGGTATTCAAGACAAAGGAGCATCACACGAAGAAACTGTTAGGGATTTTGTATTTGCAATTTGATGGATGCATTATCATTCAAGCATCATTTGATTTGCACACATATGCTTTGATTTGAGAAATCTTGAAATCTTGTTTTATACATGCATTGTTTTTAAGATTTGTAAAAGTATTGATTTATGCATGTTTTGGTTTTAATCTTGGATGAATTTGTTTTTTAAAAAGAATTTTATAAATCAAGCTAGCCTTTGATTTTAAAACATTCAAATCATCTTAGGTTTTTTAGGTTTCATGTTTTTAAAACTCTTAGAATGATTTAAACATGTTTCCAAGCTTGATTTAAAGGCCCAAAAAGTTCCCTCAAGAAAAACTTTGAAATATGCAAAAATATGCAATTTGAGGGAAGTTGGTCCCAGGCTCGGGTCGACCGCACTGTGTGGCCGGTCGACCGCGCCTATGGACCCGGTCGATCGGCCACACTACGCGGTCGACCGGGAAAGAGCCGTTAGGCTCTCTTTCAAACGGTCAGTTATTTGACCGTTGAAGGCCAGGTCGACCGGGCAGTGTACGCGGTCAGTTTTTTGACCGTTGAAGGCCAGGCCGTTGGGCATTTTTTGGTATAAAAAGAAGCTCATTCCCATAGAAATTTTGAGGAACAAAGAGGCCCTCCTTGAGATGTTTTGAGGCCAAACAAAGGGAAATGAGCTAAGGAAGGCTAAGGGACATTTGGAAAGCTAAAGCTTGGTTTCATGGAGTTAAATCATTAAGTAAGCTTTACTTTTCCTAATCATATGTTTTCATGCTTTGTTTTATTTATTGGTAAATCTTGTCTAGCATGATAAACTATGATTGGTTGTATCCTTAACATGTTTTATGTTTTGAATTGATCTATTGTTTTGGATGCAACACTTTGAGATTCAATCCAAGTAGTACTTGAATTGGTAAATCTAAGTAGATCATGTTAATGGAAAAATCTTTGAAATTATATGTAACATGATCCATATACTTGGTTGAATCTTTGGTTGTTGTTTTCCATCATAAGAAAATCACTTTCAAATCTATCTTATGTTTTGGATTTAACAACTTCACAAATCATATGTTTTCATGTTTAGCTTTAATTATTGGTAAATCTTCTCTAGCATGATAAACTATGATTTGTTGTGTCCTTAACATGTTTTATGTTTTGAATTGATTTATTGTTTTGGATGCATCACCATTTGATTCAATCCAAGTAGTACTTTATTTGGTAAATCTAAGTAGATCATGTTAATGAAAGAATCTTTGAAATTATATGTAACATGATTCATATACTTGGTTGAATCTTTGGTTGTTGTTTTTCATCATAAGAAAATCACTTTCAAATATATCTTATGTTTTGGATTCAACAACTTCACATGTACTTTTATTTTAAAGTTTCACAACTTGCTTAGCTTTGATAGGTATATCATTTTCAAGTTGTATTTTAAGTACATGTAATTTGTCCCTTGATTTCAATCAAATCTATTTTTGTGCTTTACACTTTCAAATGCTTTAAAG
The DNA here is from genome assembly GCA_003546025.1 of Camphora micrantha. Classification (NCBI taxonomy): domain Eukaryota; kingdom Viridiplantae; phylum Streptophyta; class Magnoliopsida; order Laurales; family Lauraceae; genus Camphora; species Camphora micrantha. The sequence goes on from QPKB01000009.1 coordinate 27,038,012, forward strand.
CATACATATATTAAGCTACATTGTTAAATTGATTGAAATCCTTATGCATCACATGTTTAGAGCTAATTAATTTCATACAACTTGTGAATCTTTGATATCATTAACAAGTTGTTACTTTTAACATGTGACTTGCATTCTTTCCTCAATCATAAATTTTTTTATGAGCTAAAACTTTTAAAAGCCTTTGGCATACATTTATGAGCTTTCATTTTCAAAATGATTGAGGACATCACACACACACCTCATGTGCTTTCATCTTTGCATTCATAGTGTGTGTGTGTGTATTAGATTTTCACTTTTATATCCGCCTAATTAAGAGGCATTGTATTGAGCTATCATTGTATCTCCATCAAGTGTATGTTAGACACTACTTAGAGAGATAACCAACCTTGTGGTTGAAGAGGTTATTGCTTAGCCTATAAAAGCATAATGTATAGGTTGATGTTAAGCCTTGAAAAACATCATTGTAGAGGTTATTGCTAAGCCTTGGAAAGCATAATGTAAAGGTTATTGCTTAGCCTATTGAAAAGCATAAATAGTGGAAATCCGGTGGGGTGTTGGATCACAAGCCGGTAGTGGATGTAGGCATTGAGGCCGAACCACTATAAATCCTTGTGTGATGGTGCTTGCTTTGTGATGATTGTTTTTATTAAGCTTCCGCATTTTATTTGTAATCACCACTTGTGACTAGTTTGTTTTAAAGAAGTTAAAATTGGTTAAAATTGGTCATAAATGAAGCTCACCCTATTCACCCCCCCTCTAGGGTTCGGATCCCCGGACATTCAATTGGTATCAGAGCGGGTTACTCCATAATAGGGCTTAACAACCTGGAGTTGATCCGTATCTGGATTGGAACCCTAGTGTTGTGTTTTATTGCATATCTTTAAAATGATTTCCACTATGGACTGAAAATGATTTTTCCTTCCTAGCTCTTTATTTCCCCAAAGAATCATTTCACCACTCTTAGACTTTTTCAAGTTATATCTTCAAGAGTTGGTGAGTCCTCTAGTGATCTCTCAAGGACTTCCTTTTCAAGACCTTAGGTGAATCTTCATTGGTACACATTTAGACTAACCTTTAGGCCTTGATCCTCCCTAGACCAACCTATTCTTTTTAGTTATATCTATTTGTTGGTCATGTTACTTTTGCATTTTGTTTCTTTATAGTTACATCTTTTAAAATGCAATGTTTCTTTGTGATCATTTGATTTTGTCTTCATGAACTTTTAAAGTTATATCTCTTGGTTTTCAAAATCCTTTGATTACAATTTTATCATGATAGATTTGCATTTTGATCATATAGGTATATCTCTTGTTGTGCATTTCTATTGATGATCAATTGATTGTGATTACATAAGCTTTCTTAGCTAAGTTTTTCATGATCAATTGATGTTGGAAAATCATTTGATGTTTGTCTTAATTAAATATTTTTGGTAAATCAAATGATTTGAAGTAATTCAAGTTTTCCATTGATTTTTAAAGTCATACTTTCAAATGGAAAATTATTGTTTTGCAAAATCAACTTGTATGTGTTTCCAAGTAGTTACACTTTTTGAAATACAAGTTTTATTAAAAAAAAAAAAAAAAAAAACTTTGGAAAATGTTCTAAGCTTTATTGGTTGTATTTATAAAAACATTTTCCTTGAATTTATTTCCTTGTGCTTAATTATGATTTTATCATTTGAAAGGAAATAATTTTTACAAACAATTTGCATCTTTGCTCATTTGGTTACATTCTTTTTATGCAATTTGATTTTGATGTCTTACATTGCATGGTTGGATATGGTTTCATTGATTTGCATGTTTGTGCCTGACTTGGTATATATTTTCACTAATGCAAATTGATGTTGTTTATGCTCTTTATAGTAAAATCTTTTGTTTTATTATCATTTGAGTTTCAAAAGTACATATGAGTTTTTATATGCTACTCTCATTTGATATGATCTTCATATCCCTTTCCATTGCATTGTAAGCTTAGTACATTTGCTAAGAGTAGAGATTTTGCATGATAGATTAATGGATCATCTTAGATGAATTGGATTTAAACCATTGTTCTTAATAGGTAAATCCATATATTAGATCTATTTTCATCTATATGTGATCTATGATATCCTTCTAACTTCATACCTTCTTGTACACACATGGTTTTATTCCTTGTTCATGATATAGTATGAGTTAGATCTTGATTGTAATTGATCTTCTCTATGCAAATGTCAATGAGTTCCATGTATGGTTGCTATCTTAGTTATATTTGATGATACCATACTAGAACTCTCAAATCCATCCTTTATGCTTTCTAAGTAATTATTTTTGAAATGGATGGTTATGTTGTTGATTCATGTATAGTTTTCTTATTGGTATCATTCTTTATACATGTCTCAACTTCATAATAGTGTGCTTAATCATATGAACCTCTTTGAAATTCATTTCTTGTATTTCATAGTTATATCTATTGTTTGATGGATTTCTTAGATGTTGAATTCATATGATTTTGACACTTTGTAAATTGCATATTCTTTTAAGTTATATCTTTTTATGCAATTTCTCATGTTCATCACTATGCTCATTAATTATATCTTTAATAGTGACGAATATGCATTTATGATGCTTGATGGAATTTTGTGTTTACCACATTCTTGCTCCTTATCATGTTATCAAATTCAATTGGTTTCAATTGGTATAATTTTCGATTGATTTGATTTCTTATGAATGTGATAGACATTGTGTACATTGGATTGAACTTGATAGTAATATGTTTACATTCCATGTCACATTTCATTAGCATCATAATTTTTTTTTTCATGTTTGCCACCTCTCTTGCTCATATAGGTAAATCTCATGACCACCATGTTTATGCGTTCATAATATTGGTTTGTTATTAGTTGAGGTTGGCTTCATGTTTGGATTTCATTTCACTCATTCTTGTGCATTAATAGTCATATTTATAGATTGAATGAAATGATTTCAAAACTTTCATAGCATATGATCTTCATAGTTAAATTATTTGATGCTATGTTTAATAAACCCCAATTCTTCATGGATAGCTCTAATTTGGATTTTTCCAAATAGTTAAATATTTGTCAAAAGTTTGACAAAAGAAGAGAATGGATTGAGGGGGAGTGTACACCTTCATAGGAAGTATTAGTTTTGATCAAATTGACCTTTGTATTGGCTTTAAACCCTTAGAGACTTCTTCTTCCATACATGATGGCCTGTTATATATTTCATTTTCGTTTTCTTTTGTTAACAGGTGCTACTAAAAGGTATTTTCTTTATTTTATGTGTGTAGGTACCTTTGCAATTTAATGTCAAAGGGGGAGAGAGAAATCAAGTTGTCTCAAGAGGGAGAGAATGTCCATACATCCTAAGGGGAGATAGTGTATGATCTTCTACAAGGGGAGAGAATGCATATCTTGCCAAAAGGAGAGAGTGCATGGTCAAAGGGGGAGAGTTGATAGAAGAAAGAAAGCTTGGAGCTAAAGAAGATGCTTGGTCATAGAAAGGAAAGAAGAAGAGAAAGCTTGAAAAATGATCAAGCTCCAAGCTGAAAGTTGGTGTGATTCAGATCTGAACTCCTTTGAAGAAAGGAGTTCTATGGCTGGAATTTCAAAACTTTTAACTAGGACCATAATAAGAAAGCAAACCAGCCATGTAAATCACACAATAACACCATGCAATCATGATCAACTTGTGTGAAAATAAAGAAGATACAAAGGAGAACATATACCTGATGTTCCTGGGCTAGAAAAACTCTGAAATCTGAATCAAAAACTCAGATCTGTAACTTGCTAATTTCAGCACACCTTGCTGGAATTTCTGCAGTAATCTTTCTTCTAGTCTTCTCCTCTATTCCCCTTTCTACTAATCTGATAGATTAGTGTTGGTGGGAACACAACCAGGTTTCCTTCTAACTATTTTTCCTTGATCTGAAGTGTAGGACTCAGATCTGATATGGGTTTTTCTGCAGGAAGAAAAACAGGACCAGCAAAGAGAAAAATAGTGCAGTGGACGTCCAAAAGAGTGGCTGGTTGCTCTCTCTATCTCCACGCCCAAGGGCTTTCTCTCTTCTCTCTCTTGATGTGATCCACGCCCAAGGAGAAGCCACCAGCTATTTATAATAGCTGAAACCCTTTTTGGAGAAGTCCTATCCTTAAAGAACAAGGAAACCAAGAGAACTTTCTAAAAAAGAAACCAAGCACATGTGGACGTCCAGCCCTCTCCCTTTCTTAGTTTAGTTTCTAAATAGGATTAGAAAGCTACTAAACTTTAGGAAAACTTGTACAGAAAAGAACTCCTTCCAAGTAATGGGGCCAACACAAACTTGGGACCCAGAAACTAGGGACCACATTGGCTAGCCCACACTAACTATGGTCCATGCACCAAATAATTTATCTAGAGATGTAATTCATGTATGCCTTCATGGACCTATTTGAATTTACACTCAAAATTATTTCTCCACACATTAAACAATTTAGGAAACCTTGCCAATCTAGGAAAGTGGCTAGAGAAGGGACCAAAAGACATATTTGCCCTTGGCTCCCAAAATGACCAAAATGTCCATGCTAACCCCATAGCAACACTAGGATCATTTTAACCTTAACTCATTCCACTAGAGAGTTATGGTTGCACTCCAGGGACAAATATTAAATTGCAAATAAAGCTCATCATAAACTGACGATTGTCTTTGACCTACCAAGTACAATGACCACAATGCCCCTCTATGTAACATCCATAATCAAGTAGGTTAACCGATGTACTATCTACCTTCTTGATTACATCTCAACCTTAGAATTTCATATCCTTGACCTACCCATCATTCGGATATCATTCTCTTGATCCAGGGAGCGACCCACAAGTTCAATATCCATATGGAACATCCATATACTAAGATCTTAGATTCTGATGATTAATCGGATAATTCTAAGGGGACGATCATTCCATCATGTGATGGCATAGATTCCATATTGCATTTGCACGTCCCAACTAATCAAGCCCAAGCACCCAAAACACAGAGCTGTTGACCCATGAACAGGATCTCACCCATAGTGAATTAAAGCATAAGAACTTGACTTCGTCAGTTCATCCACAAATGCTCAAGATTAAGAGCACTGGTCACTCAGTAGCAAGAGGTGATTTGATCTCTCTCTGTGATAGTACTATTTTAGAGATCACACCTACAAGTGGTCCTGTTCAATGCATGACACATGCACTAATGAGATAAATCCGGAAAAGCCTCCCGTGACTTAGGTAAGTCACCCTGAATATAGGAGAGTATTTCATTATAACTTATACCAAGATGAAGTGCCCAACTCCATCTCTCAGTTATGAACAAGTTTATTGTTTCAAGTGTCCATGACTCAGACCTAACTGTGTGTAGCCACTACACACCTAAGTCATTACTAGAAAACAATGGGCCTTACACAACCATACAAATACACAAGTATAAAGAGAAAGAAGTCATTCCATTAAATAACCAATAAATATCCAGTTACAGAGATGAAAGTGCAGTCAGTGGGCTTTAGGGCATACACCAATCCCGACACAAGCATCAAGAAGATTGAAGAAAAGAGCCCAAGCTGAGAGGAGGAGCATCCAAGAAGATTTCAAGACTTGTCCAGCTTAGGGGGAGTTGAAGACTTGTTGTGTAATTTCAGTGATGAGTAAGTTGCCATCAAATTGCAAAGGGGGAGATTGTTAGGGATTTTGTATTTGTAATTTGATGGATGCATTATCATTCAAGCATCATTTGATTTGCACACATATGCTTTGATTTGAGAAATCTTGAAATCTTGTTTTATACATGCATTGTTTTTAAGATTTGTAAAAGTATTGATTTATGCATGTTTTGGTTTTAATCTTGGATGAATTTGTTTTTTAAAAAGAATTTTATAAATCAAGCTAGCCTTTGATTTTAAAACATTCAAATCATCTTAGGCTTTTTAGGTTTCATGTTTTTAAAACTCTTAGAATGATTTAAACATGTTTCCAAGCTTGATTTAAAGGCCCAAAAAGTTCCCTCAAGAAAAACTTTGAAATATGCAAAAATATGCAATTTGAGGGAAGTTGGTCCCAGGCTCGGGTCGACCGCACTGTGTGGCCGGTCGACCGCGCCTATGGACCCGGTCGATCGGCCACACTACGCGGTCGACCGGGAAAGAGCCGTTAGGCTCTCTTTCAAACGGTCAGTTATTTGACCGTTGAAGGCCAGGTCGACCGGGCAGTGTACGCGGTCAGTTTTTTGACCGTTGAAGGCCAGGCCGTTGGGCATTTTTTGGTATAAAAAGAAGCTCATTCCCATAGAAATTTTGAGGAACAAAGAGGCCCTCCTTGAGATGTTTTGAGGCCAAACAAAGGGAAATGAGCTAAGGAAGGCTAAGGGACATTTGGAAAGCTAAAGCTTGGTTTCATGGAGTTAAATCATTAAGTAAGCTTTACTTTTCCTAATCATATGTTTTCATGCTTTGTTTTATTTATTGGTAAATCTTGTCTAGCATGATAAACTATGATTGGTTGTATCCTTAACATGTTTTATGTTTTGAATTGATCTATTGTTTTGGATGCAACACTTTGAGATTCAATCCAAGTAGTACTTGAATTGGTAAATCTAAGTAGATCATGTTAATGGAAAAATCTTTGAAATTATATGTAACATGATCCATATACTTGGTTGAATCTTTGGTTGTTGTTTTCCATCATAAGAAAATCACTTTCAAATCTATCTTATGTTTTGGATTTAACAACTTCACAAATCATATGTTTTCATGTTTAGCTTTAATTATTGGTAAATCTTCTCTAGCATGATAAACTATGATTTGTTGTGTCCTTAACATGTTTTATGTTTTGAATTGATTTATTGTTTTGGATGCATCACCATTTGATTCAATCCAAGTAGTACTTTATTTGGTAAATCTAAGTAGATCATGTTAATGAAAGAATCTTTGAAATTATATGTAACATGATTCATATACTTGGTTGAATCTTTGGTTGTTGTTTTTCATCATAAGAAAATCACTTTCAAATATATCTTATGTTTTGGATTCAACAACTTCACATGTACTTTTGTTTTAAAGTTTCACAACTTGCTTAGCTTTGATAGGTATATCATTTTCAAGTTGTATTTTAAGTACATGTAATTTGTCCCTTGATTTCAATCAAATCTATTTTTGTGCTTTACACTTTCAAATGCTTTAAAGCATACATATATTAAGCTACATTGTTAAATTGATTGAAATCCTTATGCATCACATGTTTAGAGCTAATTAATTTCATACAACTTGTGAATCTTTGATATCATTAACAAGTTGTTACTTTTAACATGTGACTTGCATTCTTTCCTCTATCATAAATGTTTTTATGAGCTAAAACTTTTAAAAGCCTTTGGCATACATTTATGAGCTTTCATTTTCAAAATGATTGAGGACATCACACACACACCTCATGTGCTTTCATCTTTGCATTCATAGTGTGTGTGTGTGTATTAGATTTTCACTTTTATATCCGCCTAATTAAGAGGCATTGTATTGAGCTATCATTGTATCTCCATCAAGTGTATGTTAGACACTACTTAGAGAGATAACCAACCTTGTGGTTGAAGAGGTTATTGCTTAGCCTATAAAAGCATAATGTATAGGTTGATGTTAAGCCTTGAAAAACATCATTGTAGAGGTTATTGCTAAGCCTTGAAAAGCATAATGTAAAGGTTATTGCTTAGCCTATTGAAAAGCATAAATAGTGAAAATCCGGTGGGGTGTTGGATCACAAGCCGGTAGTGGATGTAGGCATTGAGGCCGAACCACTATAAATTCTTGTGTGATGGTGCTTGCTTTGTGGTGATTGTTTTTATTAAGCTTCCGCATTTTATTTGTAATCACCACTTGTGATTAGTTTGTTTTAAAGAAGTTAAAATTGGTTAAAATTGGTCATAAATGAAGCTCACCCTATTCACCCCCCCTCTAGGGTTCGGATCCCCGGACTTTCAGAAACCTCTTGAGCTTGTGCACACTGATCTTTGCGGAGCAATGCGAACTCAAAGCACCAACGGAGATAAGTATTTCATGTTATGCATTGATGATTATACTAGAATGACATGGGTTTTATTTTTAAAACATAAACATCAAGCACTTGATCAGTTCAAAGTGTTTAAAGCACAGGTTGAAAACATGCTAGGGAAGAAGATTAAGACGCTAAGGTCTGATCGTGGAGGCGAATTCACATCTGAAGAATTCACCAAGTTCTGCGAGCATCATGGGATTCAAAGACAATACTCAGCCCCTAGAACTCCACAACAAAATGGAGTTGTTGAACGCAAGAACCGCACCGTGCAGGAAATGGCACGCACTATGCTTGTTGAGAGCAAACTGGCTGATAAATATTGGAAGGAAGCAGTCCATACAGCTGTGTACATTTAGAATCGATGCATGATCAGGCGACATGAAGACAAAACACGATATGAATTATGGTTTGGACGGAAACCTTCAGTCAAGCACTTCAAGATATTTGGCAGCAAGTGCTTCATCAAGCGACTTGAACATAATCTGGGAAAATTTGAAGAAAGAGCTGATGAAGGTATATTTTTGGGTTACTCCTCCATTAGCAAGGCATATAGGTGTCTTAACAAAAGGACCAGAAAAATTGTAGAAAGTGCTGATGTCAGAATTGACGAACCTTATGAACCCATGCATGAAACCTGTGAAGAAAGTCTGGTTGATGAGGACTTGTCTGAGTTGGATGATGAAAGGGCTGAACCTGATGATTCTACGGAATCAAGGGACGGTTCAGAAGTTGCGACTCCTAGAAAGCACAATACTTGGGTAGAACAACACCCCAAGGAACAAATAATTGGAAATCCTAAGGCTGGTGTTCAAACTAGACATAATGTGGCTAACACTTTTCCACTAGTCTCAATGATCGAACCCAAGACAGTGACTGAAGCAAGCCTTGATGAAAATTGGTTAAAGGCTATGCATGAGGAGTTAGAGCAAATAGAGAAAAACTCTACTTGGGATTTAGTCCCTAGACCTATTGATAAGAATGTCATAGGTACTAAATGGGTCTTTAAAAATAAGTTGAATGAAGATGGTCAAGTTGTGAGAAACAAAGCAAGGTTAGTTTGTAAAGGCTATGCTAAAATTGAAGGCATAGATTTTGAAGAAACCTTTGCACCAGTGGCTCATCTGGAAGCCATACGAATGTTCCTAGCATTGGCTACATACAAGAACTTCAAGGTATTTCAAATGGATGTGAAGTCAGCCTTTTTGAATGGGCTACTTGAGGAAGAGGTTTACATTGAGCAACCAGACGGCTTTCTCTTGAGCAACAGCTCAGACCTGGTGTGTAAGTTGAGGAAGGCTTTATATGGCTTGAAACAAGCACCGAGAGCCTGGTATGCACGGTTGGATAGTTATCTTCGTAAGATTGGTTTCGGCAAAGGACTGATTGATAGCAATCTCTATATCAAAACAGAGCACAACAACCAGCCGGTTGTCATAGTTTATGTCGATGACATAATCTTTGGCGGCAATGACGAGGAATTGTGCAGAAAGTTTGCTGAAGAGATGAAGAATGAATTTGAGATGTCAATGCTTGGAGAGCTGAGTTTCTTCCTTGGTCTCCAAGTGCACCAGCTGAAGCATGGTATCTTCATATCTCAGTTGAAGTACATCAAGGAGATGCTGAAATGGTTCAACATGGAAGACAGCAAGCCAGTAAGCACGCCTATGTCCACGAACACAAAGCTAAGCAAAGATGGCAAGGCTCCATCAGTTGATCACACCACTTACCGATCAATGATAGGCAGCTTGCTCTACTTGACTGCTACAAGACCGGACATTCTACAGGCGGTATGTATGGTGGCGAGATTTCAGGCATCACCAACGGAAGAGCACCTTACAGCAGTGAAGAGGATATTTCGGTATCTCAAGGGTACTATGGAGCTCGGCATCTGGTATCCGAAAGGTAAATCATTCACTCTCATTGCATATTATGATGCAGACTAGGCTGGATGTGTAGATGATCGCAAAAGCACAAGTGGAGGTGCATTCTATCTTGGTCAAAGATTGGTGACTTGGCACAGCAAGAAGCAAGATTCAGTTTCTCTGTCTACAGAGGAAGCAGAGTACATAGCAGCAGCAACTTGCTGTACCCAAGTCCTGTGGATGCGTCAAATGCTCTCAGATCTCGGTGTTCAGACGAGAGAACCTACGCCAATCTTCTGCGACAACACAAGTGCCATTCATATCTCCAAGAACCCTGTCTAGCACTCCCGCACAAAGCATGTTGCCATACGCTATCACTTTCTCAAAGAAAAGGTTGCTGACAGTGAGGTAAAATTGGAATATGTTCCAACCACTGAACAAGTGGCTGATATCTTCACAAAGCCTCTACCAAAGGAAATCTTCGAGTATCTTCGCAAGAAATTGGGAGTTACTCACTCTCCCAAGCTTTAGGAGACCTTCTTGTTAGGGGGATCACGCATTATTGCTATTCTTTTTTGCTCCTCAGCAAGTCCCTTTTTGATTGTTGTCAAAGGGGGAGAATAAATTGTAAGAACATGTTGTTCAGGGGGAGTCTGTAACTGCAGAGAAGACATGCTACAGTAGAACAGAAACTTGTGTGCAAAATCGATTGATGGTTAACATGTTCCAAGTGTTGCCAACAATTCCAAAGGGGGAGATTGTTGGATTTTGAAGAGAAGCTCGGTATTGTGTGTTAGAATTATTGTCAACACATTGTCACATGGGCACAGCACAGAATGCCTCAGTTCGGCACCACACAGAATGCCTCAGTTCGGCACCACACAGAATGCCTCAGCTCGGCACAGTACAGAATGCCTCAGTTCGGCACCACACAGAATGCCTCAGCTCAGCACAGCACATGATGCCTCAGCTCGGCATAGAATGCCTTAGCTCAGTCTGGTAAAAGAAAGAATCACGATAAAAGAATGGAGATCGGTACAAGCAAAGAGCCCGGTAAAAGTAGAGAGCTAGGTAAAAGCACAGAGCTCGGTAAAAGCATTGAGCCAGGCCATGACAGCTCAGTTCGGCAAAGCATCAAGCACTGGCAAAGCGTTGAGCTCAGTTAGTTTGGTCAGTGCGTGGTCGGTAAAGTGTAGTGCGTGGTTAAGCACTAAGCTCGGTTAAAGCATCAAGCGTTGAGCCCGGTTAAAGTGTCAAGCATTGAGCTCGTTCAAGCACTGAGAAGCTCGGTATAGCGCAGAGCTCGTTCAAGTACTGAGCAGCTCGGTATAGCGCAGAGCTCGTTCAAGCGTTGAGCTCGGTAAAGCGCAGGCGAAGCGCTGAGTTCAGTCAAATGCAGAGTGTTGAGCTCGGTAAAGCGCAGGCGAAGCGCTGAGTTCAGTCAAGTGCAGAGTTTTCATAAACAAAAACTTGTGAAATAAAAACAGGGGATCTTTTCCAATCCTTTAAGGAGTCTTCAAAACAGAAACTTGCGCAGGGGACCACTTCCAATCCTTGAAGGAGTTTACAAAACAGAAAGTTGCGTGAGAAAAAACAGGGGATTTTTTCTAATCCTTGCAGGAGTTTCCAAAACCTCTACTAGCCTTTTTACAATCACGAATTAGGGTTGGCAAATCCTATATAAAGGCATGCTAGGGATCGTTAAAAATACACAGACACACAGAGACACACAGAAACAGAGAGAAGATTTTATGAGGGTGTGTGAGCTTGCAAGGAGATACTGCTGTGATTCTTTACAGCAAGTAAAGAAGAAACTCTGCATCAAGAAGATGGTTTTTCATCAGTAGTTTCTTTAAGATAAGTACTTCTCAATTCATGTTTATTAAATCTGATTTTTATGGGATTGAGAGTGAGAGATTGTAGAAGGGTTCTGCTCTAATCTTTGTAAAACATCAAGTGGGTGCTTGGTGTTGGGGTTTGGTGATCCTGTCTGTTGGTGCAGACGAATTATAAAGGGAGTTGTTGCTTCCTAGATAGTGGGTGCTATCTGAATCAGGGGTAGGTGCTCCTTGAAGTTGAAGCTTCAGAATAAATCAGTAAGACTAGCCTCGGATTGGTGTCCGGGTAGTCGTTGCACCATGGACGTAGCCTTTGGGTGAACCACGTTAAAACCTTGTGTTCCTGTGGTTGATTGCTTTTTGTTATATTGCGTTAATTATTTGGACTCAGTTAAAAAGTATTGAGACATCACTGATTCACACCCCCCCCTCCTCTCAGTGATCATGTGATTCTAACAGGCTGTTGTGCTGGAAAATGAAGAAGGGGAAGGAGATGGGTGCTCTTATATAAGCAATGGGAGTGGGCTCCACCATTAGAAAACTTGGTGGGGTCAAAATCATGGTTTTTGGGACCTCAGATGAAATCGACGAAGAAGGAAGAAATGATCGTCGAAATATCTAGTTTCCAAAAAGTATATGTTTCGCAGGTTTCGGGAATATTAAATATTGGGTACAGATTTAGTGTGAAAAGACTGTTTTGCCCCCGAAGCTAGAAAAGTCGAGTTTCGGGATTCGGGACAGGAACGGGAACGGGATCAATATGAAAGTTGAAGGGATTAACAAAATAAGTAAATCGGGATAAAACACCAAATCAAAAGAATCTCAAGTAAACCCCCAAGTACACGCAAGTCATAAAAAGGAACCCTCAAAGGGCCCCACTAGTCACATAGGCACTCAAAATTTCTCAAAGCTATAACAAAGCTATTCTAATCCCAACTTAACCACAATCCACTAAACACACTTAGAGCTAAAACACAGCTTAAAAACACTAATCGTGGCCTCTCGGGTCGGGGTCTCACACGCACGATCTACGAGACAATCACACAATCAATCCACGAGACACGGATTTACGTCGTTCAGCAAGATTGCCTACGTCTACAGGAGATTCACGCCGTTCACTATTATTGGAGATTACCACAAGAGTAAAAACATCGTCTCTCTCATTCTTTCTCAATATTACCCTTAATTACAATGCTCTCACCACCCAGTATAAATATATGAAACCCTAAACGTCTAGACACCCACAACCGTCGGATTTGGCTTTATAACAGATGGTCCAGATTAAACCGACATATTACAGATAAGCCCCTGCAATTAAGTAAAGTCTAAATCAAGCTTCACCAACCCATCAATCTCCCACTTGAAGACTGAACATACTGAATGGCTTTGACAATAACAAAACACGGCTAGAATCTCGATACCTCATCTTTATGCTTGAAGACTAACTGAAGCCGAGCACAGCTTCAATTTCTCTATAGTCACCACCTTTGTGAACATATTTGCAGGATCCTCACTTGATAAAATCTTCTCTAGTTTCAATATTTTCTCTTCCAGAAGCCACCGTATGAAGTGATATCTGATTCAAATGTGTTTGGTTTTCGGATGAAAGGATGAATTCTTTGCAAGATGAATGACACTCTTACTGTCACTGTAAAGCGTGATAGACTCTTGCTTCTTACCCAACTCTTCCCTTAACTCCTGTAACCAAATCATTTCCTCACTAGCTTCTGTAGCGGCAACATAGTCTGCTTCTGTGGTTGAAAGTGCAACAACGTTCTGTAGCTATGACTCCTAACTAATTGTTGCACTACCCAATGTGAAGACATATCCTGAAGTGCTTCTGCTTCTATCAAGATATCTTGCCATGTCCGAGTCAACATAGCCATGCAATTTGATCTCTGATCCTCCAAAACACAATGATGCATTAGTGGTGCCTCTCACATATCTAAGAATCCACTTAACTACCTCCCAGTGCGCTTTTCCGGGATTACTTATAAATCTGCTTACAACTCCCACTGCATGAGCAATGTTTGGTCTAGTGCAAACCATAGCATACATCAAGCTGTCAATAGCTGAAGCATATGGGATCTTGGACATATTCACCTTCTCCTGTTCTGTCCTAGGAGACAACTCTTTTGAGAGTTTGAAGTGGCTAGCTAGTGGAGTGCTAACTGGCTTAACATTCTGCATGTTGAACATGTTTAAAACCATTTCAACATATTCTACCTGAGAACTTCAATGTGCGATTTTTCCTATCTTTGTTAATTCTCATGCCGAGAATTTGATTTGCAGCACCCAAATCTTTCATTTCAAATTCCTATGACAATTGTTTCTTCAAATTGTTTATTTCATGCATATTTAAACTTGCAACAAGCTTATCATCTACGTACAAAAGTATAATAACGTAGCAATCATCAAAACTTTTTTACAAAAAAAAAAAAAAAACAATAGTCTAAATGACATCGTTTGTAACCTGTGTTGCACATAAACCTGTCAAATTTAAGATACCATTGTCTTGGGGCTTGCTTCAAATCGTATAAACTATTTTTGAGCTTACACACCATTTCCTCCTTTCCTTGTACAACATATCCCTGTGGCTGATGCATATAGATGTCTTCTTCCAAGTCATCATGAAGAAACGTAGTTTTCACATCTAACTGCTCAAGATGTAAATTTTCTACCGCCACAATACTCAAAACACTTCTGATTGTGTTCAATTTAACCACAGAAGAAAATAACTCAGAGTAATCAATACTTGCCTTCTGCTGGAAGCCTTTTGCAACTAATCTGACTTTGTATCGCTTGCTACCGTCATGTTCTTCCTTCAATTTGTACACTCACTTGTTGTGCAATGCTTTCTTTCTCTCAAGCAACTGAACTAAGTCCCATGTCTGATTTGACAACAAAGATTGCATCTCATCTTCCATGGCTTGTTCCCACCTAGCCTGAGTTTCAACCTGCAATGCTTCTTCATAACATTCTGGCTCACCGCCATCAGTTAACAAGTAAAACAAAGAAGGTGAATAATGCTGAGTAGGCTTAGGAGTCCTAGATGACCTTCTTACCGGGGCAGGTGTTTGAGGGCCCACCTGCGAGTTTTCATTTTCATTCACCTCAGGTACATCATTTTCAGAAGTATCATCCAGTTCTAAGTATTCATTGCTGTCCTCTTTCACTTTGTCCTTATTTTTATGCGACACTTTCTCATTGAATATAACATTTCTGCTTCTAATGATTTTTCTATTCTCATCATCCCAGAAGCAGTAACCAAACTCATCAGAACCATATCCAAATGAAACATGTCCTAGATTTAGAATCTAGTTTGTCTATTTTTTTAGCATCAACACAAACATAAGAGATACAGCCAAATTCTTTTAAGTATGAAAAGTTTATCTCTTTTCCGGTCCAAGCTTTCTCTGGTAGTCCACCATTCCCGATTGATCAGGTATGCAGTAGTATTCACTGCTTCCGACCAAAACTTCTTGGGCAATCCAGCATGTATCTTCATACTTTTGGCGCGCTCAACAATTGTCCTGTTCATGCGCTCTGCCACACCATTTTGCTGTGGTGTATTGGGAATGGTCTTCTCTCACTTAATGCCATTTTTGGCGCAATACTCCTCAAATTCTTTACTGCAGTACTCTCCTCCATTATCAGACCTTAGGCATTTCAGTTTTAAATATGTTGCATTTTCAACCAAAGCTTTATACTTCTTGAAAATATCAAACACGTCAGACTTGTGTTTCATAGGATATACCCATAATTTTCTAGTAACATCATCAATGAATGTAACAAAGTAAGAAGATCCACCAAGAGAAGGTACCTGAGTTTGTCCCCACACATCCGTATGTACTAAGTCTAACCTTTCTGACTTTGGTGGCCTGCCTACTTTAGAGAAAGTAACTTTCTTCTGCTTTCCGAAAACACAGTCTTCGCATAACTCTAAGTCCAAGGGCTTAAGTCCTTCCAGCTTACCTTTAGAATGAAGAATCTTCATCCATTTCTCACTCATGTGTCCGAGTCTATAGTGCTATGTGTTTGAGTCAATGCCTTTATCTGCAACAGCAATGGAACTTGTAGAGCTATTAATCAAGTAAAGAGTTTGAGTCCTTCCAGCTTACCTTTAGAATGAAGAATCTTCATCCCTTTCTCACTCATGTGTCCGAGTCTATAGTGCCATGTGTTTGAGTCAATGCCTTTATCTGCAACTGCAATGGAACTTGTAGAGCTATTAGTCAAGTAAAGAGTTCATTCTTTTTTACCGCGAGCAACAACCATACTTCCTTTTGTAACTTTATAGAAATCATTTGCAAAAAAAATTACGTGACCGGAGCTAGCAAGCTGACCAATATAAGGTATCTCTTCAGGCGGGGTACATGCTTGACATCATATAATTGCCATATACTGCCGTTTGGCAATTTAACCTGAACATCTCCCTTGCCAATTATGTTACAAGGTTCATCATCACCAAGATAGACTTTACCAAAGTCACTTTGTACATAATTTTTGAGATATTCTCTATGTGCATTAGCATGAAAGGACGCACCTGAATCTATAACATAAGATTCAGATTTATAATCAAAAGCAAGAATTAAAGCATCTCGAAAAGTATCACCTGCGGCATTTGCGAAAGCTTCGTCGTCCTTATTACCGTTCTTTTGCTTATTTTTCTTTGGTAGAGCTCTACAGCCTTTTTTTAGATGTCCTTTCTTGCCACAATTCCAGCGATCTTGCCTTTTGACGATCTTGACTTGCTCCTTGATTTTGATATTCCACGATTTTGCTTTCTCTCAGATGATCTTCCTCTTTTTTTCACATTCAATGCACTTCCTGATGATTTACCTGAAGGTTTCCTGCGAATTTCCTCATTGAGGATAGCACTCACAACATCATCAAATTTCAGTGTGGTTTATCCTGAAGAATTACTCAGTGATGTAACCATACCATTCCAGCCGTCTCGTAAAGAAGATAAAACCAACAAAGCCCAAATTTCATGTTCGAATTGTACGTTAACCGAGGATAACTGGCTCATAACCATGTTAAACTCGTTCAGGTGTTCAGCAACAACCCCACCTTCAACCATCTTCATGTTAAAGAGCTTTCTCATCAAGAAAACTTTATTTGAGGCAGAAGGTTTTTCATACATTCGAGATAGGGTATCCATAACATCTTTAGTGGTTTTCTCCTTTGATATATTGAATGTAATAGACTTTGATAGAGAGAGACGAACCGTTCCTAAGGCTTTCTTGTCGAGTACCTCCCATTCTGCATCTGACATTGCTGTAGGTTTTTTGGCTTTCCCCCAAGCGGCAAGTAGAAATTCTTCTAGTAAAGGAGTGATGGACCCGATTCTTCCCTCTCTCATGCTGCCTCCGCCCCGGGTCTTTCGGGGTACGGCGGAGGAGAGGAGAAGAAAAGATAAAGGGTATCAACATCTTTTTTTTTTTTTTTTGTACGGGTATGCCAATTTCACTTTTCTACTTGGAATTTAGGAATGGTGATCCGAAGATCCACCTTCACAAGTAGAAAGGGGAAATGAAACTTTTTCTAGTTTCTATTGCACGCATATTTTAAGAAAAGAGACAAAAGGGTTTTTTTTGAATGCCGTGAAAGGCGATTTCATTTGTTGCCGTGAAAGGCGATTTTGCCGTAAAAGGCGATTTACAAGTCTTATCCATTATGAAAGACAAGAATTGTGATTTTTGTCTCTAAAAGAAAAATAAAGTACAACAGAAATCAAGAAAAGGAATCTGACTTCTCATTCGATTGTGGGGACACGTTCAGATCGACGGTCGCGAGTCATGTATGGGCTCCTCCATCGTCCATGCAGATGAGAACACGATGCTTGGATTCTTGGCTTGGCTTTTTAATCTCAGATTTTTAAAGGACAAAGACCAAGAGAAGGTCTTATATCCGATAAAAAGCTAAGTAAACGGGCTGAAAAGCCACGTTTTAGCCATGTTGGTAGAAGAAGGGAGGTCCTTGGGGGGTGGCCCCCCAAGGGTGCTTCAATCACCTTTTGGTGGTCTTTGCAGCAGAGTTGCAGGGCCTCTGGATTTTTTGTCTTCGTCGGGGGGAGAGCGAGAGCTAGATCCGGATCCTTTCCCTTTGGAATGCCCTCCTATTTATAGGCCTTTGGTAGCCATTTAGGAGGGTTTATGAGCATTGAATGCATTAATGCTCATAATGGGAGGAGTTACAAGTTTTTAAATTACTTGTTGTGTAACTCCTTTTTCCTTGAATTTGATTGGCCGATGGAGAATAATGAGCCTTTAATTGCCTTCAATCCCCATCATGGGAGGAGTTTCATGGCTTTAATGCCATAAATCCTTTGACTTGTAACTCCCATTTGCTTGCTTTTGATTGGACCGTCCAAAATAATGAGTTAATGACCGCATTAACTTGTCATAAAATGGGTCATTTAACCTCATTAATTGGTCGCCAAGTCGCTTGAAGAGTCGCGGGCCGCGCCGCGTCTTTTGGAATTCTTCTTGCGATGACCGCCGGTGGATCCACATGTTGTTTGATGTCGGATGGCGATGCAATTTCAGACATTAATTAATGTCAAAGTGCCGGCAACATCTGTCCTATCGATTTCACGATCGGGCGGGCAGAAAGTGTGCTTTCTTTGTCTGCCGGTTGGCGATTTCGAGGCATCTAATGATCATCCAATGATTTCGGCGGCGAATCCGTGATGTTGATGAAGATCGACGGATTTCATGCACGAAAAATCAGATTTTGGAAAAATCACAGGGGCCAATCAACTCGAAACGCGAAAAGGACCCGAAAAAGGGTCTTCCGGCGAATTTTTGGGTTGCCGGAATTTCCATGGTCGCCGGCGACCATGCACCTATGGTCGCCGGCGACCATGGGCCGGCGACCATGGGCCAAGGTCGCCGGCGACCATGGGCCTTGGGCCCATTTTTTGGCCGCCTTTCGGTCGCCGTTTCTTCGCCGTGTTTCGATCTTTTTTCACTCTTTTTTCTTCTGTATTTTTCCTGACATTTCCCCTCATTTATTGGCCTGATTCTCTTGAAGAAAACCCGACGAGAAGCCACGCAAATCGGAGCACAAAGTTTCCTATTTTTCTGGAAAGCCGAAGACTTTGTTGTGCGGTTTTGCCGATTTTTTGTCAAGCATTGAAACTAGGCCAAACGATGTCGGAATGACCTGAAATTTGACGTGGAGCTTCTTGAGCAGTAGATAGGACCAACCGTAGGCTTTGGTTTGAGTTTTGAAGCCTTTTGGGGTCCCGCAAAAGCTAGCCTTAATTTCGTCAAGAGAGAAATGCCGAGCTTTGACTTGTGGTCAACCGATGTCCGATTGACCTGAAATTTGACTGGGAGCCTCCTGAGTAGTATTTATGACCAACCTTTGGCTTTGGTTTGAGTTTTGAAGCCTTTTGGGGTCCCGCAAATGCTCGCCTTGATTTCACCTCGAGGAAAATGCCGAGCTTTGAAACTAGGCCAAACGATGTCCGTTTGACCTAAAACTTGACAGGGGACCTATTGGAGTCATTTTGAGATGATCCATTAGCTCCAATTTGGATGCCATGATTCCGGGGTACTCCGCTGCCGGTAGGCCTGTTTTTGCTTCCTGAGAGTTGATGAAGGGTCAAACGTCGTCCGTTTGACTTGAAATTTGGCAGGGGACCTTTTGGAGGTATTTTGAGACCATCCGTAGGCTCTGATCGAAATTTTGAAGTCTTCGACACTGTCGCTGCCGAGAGCTCCTGCCTAGCTGTCGGAGGAGTGAAGTTAGGCCAAATGATGTCGAAATGGCCCGAAACTTCATGTGTACCCTTCTTTTGGCTGCTTTGAAGGATCTTGTAATTTTTGTTTGATTCTGACAAGATCTGGTGCTTGAAGTGGCGCCTTCCTATTTATGGCAGGATGTGGCTCCATGTAGCTTTTGGTGTTGAAGGGACATAGTGACATTTTTTGGTGTCAACAAATGCCCCCTCGAGGTACAACGACGAGGTGTGCAGCTCTAGCAGTCGGTGTGCCTCGAAGAGAATTTGAAGGAGATCTTCTTGTTTGACCAAGAGTCTTGAGCGTTTTTCTTTTGATGGAGTTGCTTTTTGAGCTTCCAAGGGATTTCGCGGTAAGGAGAGGGGTCATGTACCGTCTCAAGGCAAGGATTTTGAAATGACATTTGGATATGGGTTTTTGGTTTTGGGTTTTTCCTTTTAACCTTGTGAACCTAAAGGCTTTATGTGGCACATTAGGCGGTTAAGAAGGTTTTTGGTTTTTGACCTTGTGACCTAACAGGCTGTATGTGGCGAGTTAGGGGGTCGGGATTTTGGGTTTTTTTTTTTTTTGGTTTCGGCCTTGTGACCTAACAAGCTGTATGTGGCAAGTTAGGGGACCATGGTTTGGTTTTTGGTCACTCTTTGGGACAATTTTGGGTCCATTGGAGTGGTTTGGTTTTTTGTGGAATGTCAATTTCAAGATTGTGGCTTGATTTGGTGCATGGGGTTGGATGGTTGGGTTTTTCTTTTTGGAAGCTTATGAAGCTCGGAAATTTTTGTGTATGGTCCAATCAACTCAAGAGAGGCATGGAACCATTTTTGTATGCTCTTGGTAGAGAAATTTTGACTAAAAGCCACTTTTAGTGCCTAGGTGGTCAAACCTAACTCATATGGGCTAACCCATAGGACCTTAAGCTTTTAAGAATGGCTTAGATCTCATGTGGTGTCATTTTGTAAAGAATATCTAAAAATATCCCTTTTGTGTAGAGAATATCTAAAAATATCCTTACTTGGAGAGAATCTCTCAAGTTTCCTTGATTTTGGGAGAGATTTTCTCAAAGTATCTTTCTTTGGGAGAAAGTTTCTCAAATCCCCTTTCTTTTTGGAGAGAATTTCTCAAGAATCTCCTCTTTAGGAGAGAATATCTCAAATCTCCATTTCTTTTAGGAAGTTTGCTAATTTTAGCACTTACCTCCTTGCTTTTCTCCTCTTTCCTCTTTTGGTTTGCCTTTTCTATAAAAGCAATGGAGATGGGTTTTCTTTCTCTTGTTGCTTTCTATTTTTGCAAAAAACCTTCCAGAGTGCTCCAAGATAAAGAATTTCTCTCAAGGATCTTCAAGTTTCTTCTTCTTCTTCTCCATGGCTTCCAAGTAGGTCTTCTTTTTCCAAGAAAAACCCTGTGTAGATGTAGAAAAAGTTTCTTTTCTTCTTCTTTTTTTTTTTCTTTTTTTTTTCTTTTTTTCCACGTGTTTCTTTTTCCTCTTTTTTTTTTATTTTTTATTTTTCCACGTGCTTTTTTCTTTTTTTTTTTTTTTTTTTTTTCTCTTTTTTTTTCTTTTTTTTCCCTCTTTTTTTTTGTGCTGTACGGACAGGTCCGTACGGACCTGGCCGTACAGCCACGTGGCCTGTGGGCCACGTCCCATGGGCCAGCCCCTTTTTCTCTCTTTTTTTTTGAAGAGGTTTTTTTTTTTTTCTTTTTTTTTTTGCTCACCATGATATGAGGTTTATGCAATTCAAGATGATCATGCATTTTCTTTCTTTTTTTTTTTAAATGCATCAAGATAAAAGGCTAGAATTTCTAGGTCAAGTCAACATGGATTTTGACTTAGACAAAGTTTGATTGGTTTTGACCAAATTGGAATTGGTCAAACTTTTGTCAAAGTTTTCCTAGCATCTAATGCATGATGGTTTTATGCATGATTTTTGGTAAATGGAATTGGGAGCATGATGATGCATACCTCGAATTTTCTTGCAAGTC
>QPKB01000009.1:27059590-27109614 GCA_003546025.1 Camphora micrantha
GCACTACGGATTGAACAACCCGCTTCTCTTACGGATGCAAGTTCTCCTGATGACAAGAAGAACTTTGAGAAGTGGGATCGCTCAAATCGCATGAGTCTTATGATCATCAAGCGCGGCATTCCAGAGGCATTTAGGGGTGCGGTCTCTGAAAAGCTGACCACAGCCAAAGAATTCCTAGCCGAAATTGAAAAGCGTTTTCTGAAAAACGATAAGGCAGAAACAAGCACGCTTTTGCAAAGCTTGATTTCTATAAAGTACAATGGCAAGGGGAACATACGGGAGTACATTATGGGAATGTCTCATGTTGCTTCTAAGCTTAAGGCACTGAATCTCGAGCTGTCTGACGACTTGCTCGTGTATTTGGTATTAATATCACTTCCTACGCTATACAGTCAATTTAAGGTCAGTTACAACTGTCAAAAGGAGAAATGGACTCTTAATGAGCTCATCTCTTGCTGTGTGCAAGAGGAAGAGAGATTGAAGCAAGACAGAACCGAAAGTGCTCATTTGGTTAGCACCTCTAAAGATAAGGGCAAAAATAGAAAGAAAAATGAAGCTGCTAAGGGTCCAGCCGCAAAGAAACAACAGCCAGCAACTGAGGGTTGTTTCTTTTGCAACAAACCTGGACACGTGAAGAAGGACTGTACCAAATATCATGCTTGGCGTGCAAAGAAAGGTACATTTCTTGCTTTGGTCTGTTCTGAGGTAAATTTAGCTTCAATACCTAAAAACACGTGGTGGTTGGATTTTGGTGCTACTACTCACATCAGTGTTTCTATGCAGGGTTGCCTGAGCTACCGAAAGCCAAGTGATGCTAAAAGACACATCTTTGTGGGCGATGGAAAGTCGGTAGCAGTAGAGGCAATAGGGCATTTTAGGTTGTTATTAAACACTGGTTATTGTTTGGATTTATTAGCAACTTTTATTGTACCGTCTTTTCGACGGAATTTGGTTTCAATTTCTTTATTGGACAAGTTTGGTTATTTTTGTTCATTTGGAAACAATCAATTCAGTTTATCTATAAATTCAAATATTGTTGGAACTGGTTCTCTATGTGTATATGACAACTTATATTTGCTTAATACAATTGTTTCTTATAATGAATCCTTGTATGTGGAATCACGAGGTACTAAACGCAAGCGTAGTAAAGAAAACTCGGCTACATTATGGCACAAACGCTTAGGTCACATCTCTAAGTCTAGAGTTAAGCGACTTGTGTCTGATGGCATTTTAGATTCCTTGACTTTACAGATTTTGATGTTTGTATTGCTTGCATCAAGGGAAAACAGACCAAAATGAAGAAATTAGGTGCTAATAGAACTACAGACGTCTTAGAATTAATACACACAGATATCTGTGGACCATTCCCTACGGCTTCATGGAATGGCCAGCAGTATTTCATATCATTCATAGACGATTACTCTCGCTATGGATACCTATTTCTCATTCATGAGAAATCACAGTCTTTAGACGTGTTCAAAGTTGAGAACCAACTCAACAAAAGAATAAAGAGTGTCAGGTCTGACCGTGGTGGTGAATACTACGGCAGATATGACGGTTCAGGTGAACAACGTCCAGGACCGTTTGCTAAATTCCTAGAGGAATGTGGAATCGTCCCACAGTACACCATGCCAGGGTCACCCAGCATGAATGGTGTATCTGAAAGGCGAAACCGAACTCTTAAGGATATGGTGACGAGTATGATTAGTCATTCCACTCTACCAGAGTCACTCTGAGGAGAAGCACTCAAAACAACAGCTTATATTCTGAATAGAGTGCCAACTAAAGCAGCTGCAAAAACACCTTATGAGCTTTGGACAGGCAGAAAGTCTAGTCTAAAATATTTTCACATTTGGGGATGTCCAGCTGAGGCAAGGCCTTACAGGCCACATGAAAAGAAATTGGATTCCAAAACTGTGAGCAGCTACTTCATTGGCTACTCTGAACGATCAAGGGGCTATAAGTTTTATGATCCCACACTTAGATCAATTTTTGAGACGGGAACTGCAACTTTTTTTGAGGATGTTGAGTTTGGGGGGAGATATAAGGTTAGAGACATTGTCTTTGAGGAATAATCGGTTACGATTCTGCCTATTGCTTTTGACAATGTGCAGGTTTCTATACCTGTAATTGATCAAGAAGCGAATCTGGATCCTCAACAAGACAATGTTGATCAACCCCCCACTCAAGATGAGGAACAAACTCAACAACCTCAAGACCCAGTGCCATTAAGGCGATCCACTAGAGAGAGGAGACATGCTATTCCGGACGATTTTTTAGTATTTCTCCAAGAACATGAGGAAGAAATTGGAACGGTGGAAAATGATCCAATCAACTTCCATCAAGCCATGCAAGACTCTAACTCTCAAAAGTGGATTGATGCCATGAATGAGGAATATAAGTCTGTGCAAGACAATAAGGTTTGGGAACTTGTCCCATTACCAGAAGGTGCAAAGCCCATTGGTTGCAAATGGATTTTTAAAACCAAAAGTGATTCAAATGTAATGTGGAGAGGTATAAGGCTCGTCTTGTAGCTAAAGGCTTTACCCAAAAGGAAGGGATTGACTTTAAAGAGACTTTCTCTCCGGTTTCATCGAAAGACTCTTTTCGGACAATCATGGCACTAGTTGCACATTTTGATCTTGAGCTTCGTCAAATGGATGTCAAAACAGCATTTCTAAATGGTAACAATGACGAAACAATTTATATAGTGCAGCCAGAAAACTTTGAGTCGGGAGACCCAAAGAATATGGTCTGTAAATTGACAAAGTCCATCTATGGACTTAAACAAGCTTCTCGTCAGTGGTATCACAAGTTTCATCAAGTGATTATCTAGTTTGGTTTTGAGACAAACGCTGTTGATAATTGTGTGTATCACAAATTCAGTAGGAGTAAGCACATATTCCTGGTTCTGTATGTCGATGACATATTGCTTGCCACAAATGATATAGGCATGTTGTATGAAAACCAAGCGATTTCTATCAAAGAATTTTGAGATGAAAGATCTTGGTGACGCCTCTTTTGTATTAGGAATCCTGATACAACGAGATCGCTCTCAGGGTATTCTTGGATTATCACAAAGAAGCTATATTAATAAAGTGCTCAAAACGTTTGGTATGCAGGACTGCAAACCAGGTGACGCCCCTGTCTCTAAGGGAGACAAGTTCAGTCTCAATCAATGCCCTAAAACTAACCTTGAAGTTAAGGAAATGCAGAAGATTCCTTATGCATCCGCTGTAGGGAGTCTAATGTATGCTATGGTGTGTACGCGTCCGGATATTGCATACATTGCTGGTTTGTTAGGCAGATATTTAAGCAATTTAGGGATGAATCATTGGAAAGCAGCCAAATGGGTTATGAGGTATTTACAGAGAACAGAAGATCACATGCTCACCTATAGGAGATCGGATCAGTTGGAGATCATAGGGTATTCCGACTCTAATTTTGCTGGATGCCAAGACAGTATGAAATCCACATCAGGCTACATCTACCTATTAGCTGGTGGAGCAATATCTTGGAGGAGTGACAAACCGACACTCGTGACTGATTCCACCATGGCAGCAGAGTTTGTAGCATGCTATGATGCATCCAACCATGGAATATGGCTGCGGAATTTTGTCACTGGGCTGCGAGTTCTAGAGGGTATTGAAAGACCACTCAAACTATATTGTGACAATAAGTCAGCAGTGCTATATTCCAACAACAACAGGAGCTCAATTCGGCCAAAACATATTGCCATTAAGTTCCTAGTTGTGAAAGAAAGAATACAGGATGAACAATTATCCATAAAGCACATTGGGACAAACTCCATGATACGGATTCGCTTACAAAAGGATTACCACCAAAGGTCTTTCATGAGCACACTGCTCATACGGGTGTTATTTTGTATGAGGATATCACATTCTAGGGGGAGTTTGTATGATTTTATATTTTATTGCTTTATGTTTGTTTTTGGACCACATTTATGCATTTATGTATTTGGATATTTTTCTGATCAGAAATACAGTATTCGGTTCATTTTATTCTGTTACATTGTGTTAAATATTGATCTCACTAAGGAATACAGTAGGACCAGTTGGAAATAGACATGTATAGATCACATTGCATGTACTTTCCATGCTACGCATCCATGATTGATCTATGTCATTCGGTTATATTGGTGTTTGTGACTATTGATGGGTTTAGTCATGTTAAATGTGACGAAGACCGCTTTGATCCTATACCGGCATAATCAATGGACAAGATTGTTCGGATATATCCTAAATTATGATAGCAAACTTTTGGAACTCATACAGTCATACACATTTGTTAAGTTACATATATGGCCCAGTGGGAGATTGTTGGAAAAATTCCATCATGTGGGGCCACACATGTAACTATTAAATGTGTCATGCTATCTTTCATTAAGCATACATTAAAGTGATCTGATTAAGACTTAAAGTTGTAAGGCTTAAGGGTATACTTGTCATGGAATTAATGTGTAGATACCAGATTGTTATTTCTAATTTGATGAGGAGCCAAATTAGAAATAGCAAACTTATGATATCTTATATATTAGGATTATGGTCCCCAATTCATATGGTATTCCTATTCTCTCTGACATCCTATCATCAGAAGAATCAAGAGGGTTTTCTCTGGGTAGCCATATTGGATTGGAAGATCAACAACCTGAGAACAACTTCATTCAATGGATCCATGTATGTTTTCGCTTTATTTCTCTCAATGATTTGACATGGAGGATCTTGGTTTATTAGGGTCTTCCTAGATCAAAGATCTTGGTATATTGTTTGTAACATCTTGTCCTGCTAGTTACCTCAACATATCTGCCACATGTCTCCTTTCAAAGAGCACAAGAGAGCTTTCTTCTGCAGATGCTACAGAGGATACGTATCCAATAGGCAAGATGTGCTAGCAATGGAGGAAACTTTTGTATTAAACTGGACGTGCTTAGCTTTTATGTACCTACTTAAGACTCAGATTGGGTACTCATCCTAACTATATATGTATAGTTGATGTAGAGGCTTGGGCTAATCCAGAGTAATATATAGACAAAACTCTGAACGTGTCCGAGCATTAACTGAGAGGGATGGCCCCACAATTATAATTATACAACTTAGGATCAAGATTTTGAAGGAACAAAAATTTGAAGTGTCCACGGTCCTACCTTCGTAGGACTTTTGTAAGCCATTTTAAGTGTTGTCCAAATCCATCCTAGTTAATTCCAAGGGGTACTAAAGTAATTCAAGGGCTAAAAAGTTCAAAAAGGGGGATTTGGAAAGAGAAATAAAAAAAAAAAAAAAAATGAAGTTCCAGAAGCAAGGTGAATGGGCCAGCCCAAGCCATGACACATAGGTATAAGGAGGTCCAAGTTAGGCAATTTACCGAATTGTAGTTGAAAAAATTTACCTCAAGTGCTTACTTATATTTCTTTTTTAAGGATTTTGCTCAAAAATTCACAATATTTGGCCGTTGCATGTATTAGTGCCTCGTAACACTTATACTACGGAAGTATTCCTCCCACCATTTTTCACATATTTTTTTTTTAGTATTTTTCGATAGAGATGATAGCGTCGCTTGATATGA
Source organism: Camphora micrantha (assembly GCA_003546025.1). Lineage (NCBI taxonomy): Eukaryota > Viridiplantae > Streptophyta > Magnoliopsida > Laurales > Lauraceae > Camphora > Camphora micrantha. Next base: position 27,065,174 of record QPKB01000009.1, read on the forward strand.
AATTAAGTGATGCTATCGTCACTGTTCGTTATATTGACCCACTTTCGAAACCCCTTTTTACAGAGCGGTTGTAGTAGTAACATGGAGAAAGAAAGATAATTGAGAATGATTCATCTCATACTATAAATTGTTATTGAAATTTTTAAAGAATATAATTTTTCTTTACATTTAAGAGGACTTTTCCATAGATTTTAATCCTTTCAACCATGAAGGCAGCTCATGCTCATGTTCCAAATCTATCTCAATAGAAACATAGGCGCAATCTGATAGCGATCTCTTAAGCTGTGCAAATGCGATTTGTGGTTTCCTCTCAACAGAAAAGAAAGAAGACGAGTGACATAAAGCAACATTTGAGCTCTTCCTTGCACCAGAAACATGGTTATCATCGATACAAATGACAAGGGAACCTTGGGTTTGAGATTGCAGGTAAGGAACATGCCCAGCCTCCTGCCCATTTGTATCAATAATTAATCACAGGCGATTTTGGCGGTGTAGGGGCGACTATTGGTCATTCAAATTTATTTACAAAATCATTGTTTTAGCAGCCAAAACACTGCATGCTCTCTCTCTCTCTCTCTATATATATATATATATATCTAAAAGAGAGAAGGAAAAAAAACAGACAACCCTAAAAAAAAACCATCAAACAGCCATGTTGTTGAATCTTAGATTTTCTGGTCCTTGCAATTCAAGACCTTCGAAGGGGGAAAATATGAAAACCCTAATTTTGATTTAAGAGAACTCCGGTGGTGGAGGCTGGTTTAGATCCAGATCAAAACCAACCCTCCTTGGCGGAGTAGTAGGATGATAATCAACAACAGCAGAGGAGGAGTCCGATTTGCTCTACACGCCGCCGCTGTCGGGTAATGGAACCTCTGGCTGACGATCTAATCGAAGTAGAAGAGGGGAAAATCCATAACAGATCTGGCCGGCTGCTGGAACGGGAAGCGCTAGCCGGCTCTGGGGAAGAGAACTAGAGGCCGTGCCGGCTGGGGCTCTGGTGCTGCGGCTTGGAGATGATCGGGAGAGGAAGGAAGGGGAGAGAAATGAAGGGGAGAGGAAGAATGGAAAAAGAAAAGGGATATAGGTTTTTTTTTAAAAGGACGAAGAGGGACGCTAGCGTCTCCGTTAATATCACTGAGAGACGCTAGCGTCACTCATTTTAATATCACTGGGTTTGACGGACCCCATTTGTGTAGCGCTAGTTATAAGGCACTAATACGTGCAACAGCCGAATAGCAGGAAATTTCAATTAAAATCCTCTTCTTTTTTTCACTAAGATTGTAAAATGGAATGCTAGCCCCGTTCGAGTAGTGGTAGGCCATATGAACTCGTTGCAAATGCATGGACCTTTTAAATGATTGACCAAGGGCTACCAACTCTACTAATCCCAAGAAGTCATGCGTGCCTTAAAGGTTTATTTTGCCTAAAGTCCCCAATCACTTGACTAGCAGAAGACTATGCCCTACAAATCAAATGCTAATCCCAGCTAAGTTTAAATAATGTAAGACCCCAACCCTTAACTACATCACTTATATGTGCCTATTGTTACGTCTCCAGGATTCCATTACCACTAACCGAGTCTTGGGGTCACGAAATTAGGGGTCAATTAAGAATTTTTCAACCTTAGTGCATTTGTGGCTCCCAATTTAGGTGGATCGAGTCCGTAGTAAATCATAAATAATCGACCAGGATTTAGATGCAGCGATGGCGAGAAGTAATCGAACCGATGTCATTTTTGCCATAGGTGCAAACGTTTCCTCATAGTCAATGCCATACTCTTGTCTGTTTTCAAGTGCCACAAGTCTAGCTTTGTGTCTATCCAAAGACCCATCAGATTTAAGTTTGATCGAGTAAATCCATTTGCAACCAATGAGTTTAATTGCTAAAGGACACTCCATAATATCCCAGGTGTGATTCTGATCCAATACATCCAATTCCTTCTTCATGGCCTGGTTCAAACAATATTGTTGTCCAACTTGTAAATAAGAACTTGGGATAGGGATAGAAGATAAGGTTGTCATCAAAGAAGTATGGGTAAATTCATACCTCTCAAACGGTCTAGAATTTTTGGAGGAGCGACGCAAGGCATGAGTAGTCGTGAAACCATTTGTCGATAGAAGATCGGGAGGACAGCCATCTGCAGTGGTAGGATTTTTCCGTTGGTGATATACAAAATTAGGATTATACCTAGTAGCAGTTGGTTTATCCGAAAAACCTGGTAAGATGGCTAGTGAAGATGGAGGAGGACAGTCCACGTGAGTTTGGAAGAAATATTGATTTTCAAAGAAAATAACATTTTGAAAAGCCCTGATACGACGACCAATGAGATCATAACAAACAAAACACTTTTTCTTAGTGGCATAACCCAAAAAGGCATACCTGCGAGATTGTGCTATGAGTTTTGTTCTTTCTGTGAGAGGTAGATGAACGAATCAAACACATTCAAAGGTATGTAGGTGATCAAGCACAGGATGATAACCAAACAGTTTAAATGAGGCATGAAATGAGCAACGGTAGGTGATGGAAGGCGATTTATGAGATAGACTACTGTGCTAAGAGCTTCAGTCCAAAAACGAGGGGGAACGGATGATTCAATCATAAGTGTTCTAGTTACACCAAAGAGATGTATGCTTTTCCATTCCGCGACTCTATTTTGTTGTGGAGTATACAGACAGGTACGTTGAGAAATGATTCCTTTATTGTTGAGAAAAGATTGAAAATCATTGAAAACATACTTCCCCCCTGAGTTTGAGTGTAAGGTTTTAATGCATTTGGAGAATTGAGTTTCAACATAGCTAACAAAAAATTTAAATGTATGAAAAATATCAGACTTCAAATGTAATAAATAAATCCAAGTAAACCTGCTGTAGCCATCAATGAATGTTACAAAGTACTTGAAAATTGCTGTGGGAAAGGGTCGGCGCAATGCCCCAAACTTCACTGTGAATTAAGTCAAAACATGCAGTGCTCCGTGTTTTGGAGTGTGGAAAAGGTAAAGTTTTACTCTTCCCTAATTTACAAGCATCACTTTCAAAAGTAGCAGAGTCAATAGGTTTATTTAATAATCCTGATTGAAATAAAGTAGACAGTGTAGAGGCATTCGGATGACAAAGTTTATTATGCCACAACCGAGAATTATTCTGAATAAAAAAACAAAATAGCTGATGTAAAGTTTTATTCTGAAGAAGTGAAGACACTAGTAAGGAAAAAAGTCTTCCACGCTTAGGCCCCATCGCGATCACTTCCCCCGACTTCTGGTTCTGCACAACACAACCAGAAGAAGAAAAGGAGACATTGTAATTATTTTCAAAAAATTGACCCACAGAAACCAAATTGGTAGCAAGTTGAAGAGAAACTAAAACATTGGTCACTAGTAAGGGGCCAGGGGTATCACCAACAGAGGTGATGGGAAGGTGATCTCCGTTGGCAGCTTGAATAGTAAAATGACCAGTGTAAGGAACGACATCTTGTAATTTTATAGGTGAAGAGGTCATATGCTTACTTGCACCAGAGTCTAATTACGATGTATTTGAAAGAGATGAATCAGAACCTGCAACGTTCATGGATGCCAAGGCATTGAGAATCATTTGGTTTACCATCTCAGGGGTAAGAGGAGCTGTGGACGCAGATTGTGAGGAGGAACTAGATTGAGAGGAAGAAACATACTACAGAGAACCATTGAAGTCAGAGGATGCATATTGTGGAGTGGTCACTATGTAAGCAATAGGAGCTGACGGCAGTGTGTAAGTACCAGGGGCTGACTGCAATAGTTGCGGGAAGTAGAATTGCGAGTCTTCTTCCAACATTCGTCAATAACATGACTAGCTGCCTTACAATATCTGCAAATTTTTGCCTTGAATTGATTTGCATAATGACCATATTTTTTGCAGTTATGGCACTAAACTTTACTGATGTCCCGAGGAGAGGATCTGGTTGTAGCAACATAGGCAAGCGGAGCCTCTACAAATCTCTGTTGTTCGATCTAGAGTGGTTTTAGTGACCAGACATTGTTCTTCCCGCAGAAGCTTCTGAAGACAGTCATCCAAGCTTGGAAGAGAAACCTTGCTCATCAAGTTGGATCTAATTGTCTCAAACTCCAGATGAAGTTTCATGTGAAACTGATCCCAATTGCTACTATGTTGTAAGGGAAGTAATTCAGGTAGGAGTGTTGCGGATACCATAGCAAACTTAATCCCATCATATTCTGACCACAGTCTACGGAAGCCAGTGTAATACTCCTGAATAGACTGGGTGCCTTCAGTAAATTGAAAAATGTCTAGTTCCAATTGAAATTGGCGAGCAGCATTGCCTTGTTGATAGACCTTTTTAAGATAGTCCCGCACTTCACGCGTAGTTTTCCAAGGTTTGAGGCTAAAAATAAAATTTTGGTCAACCGAGCCCAGCAACCAAGTTTTGATTTTAGCATCCTTGGTCTTCCAAGCTAAAATCTTCTTGTCATCTTCCTCGGGTTTAAGTTCAGATCCATCAATGTGTGCCTAGAGTTCCATTGCCTTCTAAGTAAATTTGAAATTGGAAGGCCCATAAGGTATAAATTTTTCCATCAAACCAAACCAAGGCAATTTCATATTTCTCCATTAATAGCAATAGTTAAAAAAAAAAAAAAAAAAAACAAGAAGATATCTGGTGCAACAATCGAAGCTAAGTAACAATAGTAGCAACAGAACCCAGTAGTTAAATATCACAGCAAGACCTAGAAGTAGTCACCCTTAGTAGTAGTGTAATAACAGCAACCAGCAACAAGAATTAGTAGCAGCAAAACAGCAACTAGCAACAGCAACAAGAAACAGTAGGAATTAGCTTAGATATGGTGGCAGCACTATTGCAGACTAATAGCAGACCGATCAGACCACAATCAATGGTTAAGAACACAATCAGAAAGGTTCAGATTGGTGATGTATTGCAGCAGGCAGCAACCGACAGCCAATGATGTGGGATGTTAATGCTAATAAAAGAGATCGATGAACTGATATGTAGGAATTCTCTCCTTTTTTGCACATGGAGGGATATTCATTTCGAAAATGTGACGTGTGTTTATTTTGTAAAGGGCACAAGGTGAATTCTTTTTTGAAACACCATGACTTCATTGATGGAAAAGAGGGGTTATTTTATTTATATGAGATCGAAACACCATGAAACTTTATGATTTGGGCTTTTTTGTTTGTATGGATTTAGAAAGTATAGAAATGAATGAAAAGTTACTATGTTTGGTATAGAGTTGAGATGCATTAGAATATTTTAATTGTTTATCTTGCATAGGCGGTCCCACTTTATCAACTAGTCATTGAGGGATTTAACCGGGGACATGTGTTTTTTTCATTTTTTTTATTATAGAAACACTTCATTTTTCTTTTTCCATGTTTTCATGGTTTGACAATCATCCAAACATTACAAGAACAAAAGGTACTGACCATTTTTAGTGCTGCTAACTATTGCTACTATCAAGATAAAAACACCTAAATATAATTTACAAAAATAAATTTTTTTCATTTTTACATGTAGTTCAAACAAACGTGGTAAAATGATTCACATGCGTAAATGATGTGAAAATGACAATAGTAGACAAACGTTGTAAACTGAAACGCATGCGTAAAGCTTACATATGTGAGATTTAGATATGGAACATTTCCATATATAAACTGTATTTACGCATCTAATGTGTAAAAGGCAAACGCCCCCTTAAGGATTTCTCTAGAGACTTTTGTGTTGGTCGTTGCAAATCGCAATATCTTGTCCAGTGTGTTACAAGGCTGGTTCCAGGTACCATGCTCCTCTTTTCGTCATGGACTAACCTGTAAAGGCTTTTTTGCTATTTAAGGGAAAAGAACTTAAAGAGGCTAAGCCTTGTAGATGACAGAAGGAGAAGTACACTTTCGTGATGGGATGTGTTTCTCTCTCATCCTAGTCAATGAACTTCCCCACTTCTCTAGATGCAATTAAAAGTCAATCTATTTCTTCCTTATGCTCTCTCTAAATAAGATCATTACCTCAAAAATCGCTAAAAACAACGTCCGTTCTTTTTCACGAAAAATCGACTTATATGAGAAGTCAAAAACTTTAAAGTAGAGTTTTCAAAAATGACGGCTAAAAACGACTATCCAACGCCGTCTTTTTCTGAATACTTTTAAAAAAAATATTTTTTAGAGAAAACTATGGGAAAAATCCCCATAGGACCCCATAGGACCAACGAGGACTCAGTAGCATGTTGAAGACGGGAGGGGTCCTTAACTTCTTTTCAGTCTTTTTTTTATCATTTTGCGATATAGTCGATATCGACCATTTTGTAGTGTTCAGCAAATAAGACAGTTACATGTTAGAAAAAAATCTGACTCATAGATTGGTCGATATCGGTCATTACGAGAAAATAGTAATGGTCGATATCGACCATTTTGTCTTGTTCAACGAATAAAACAGTTATAGGTTGGAAAAAATCTAACTGGCAAATTGGTCGATATCGACCATTAGAGCTAAGTAGCCATGGTTGATATCGACCATTAGAGCCAAGAAGAAAAGGCACTCTCTCTCTTTCGCAGGCGAACTAGAAGAATGCAGATGAGATGTTCGACAAAACGATAGAGAGTACCAAGAGCGAGAGACGAGAGAGAGATGATGGGGGGAAGAGAACCTCGATCATCCGTTTTATAACATTGAATTTGGAGGTGGGTTACTTTCATTTTTTCACTTGTTGAGTTGATTTGAAATTTCTTTTACAAATGACTGGGTGCTGAGGATGAGATTTGAGAAAATCATGTTGTTTTTTCTTTTGGGTTTTTTTGGGGGGTTCTGCTCGGCTTTTGGTAGCCTAAAAATAGAAATTCCAGTTTGCCGATATGGTATATCATCTAATCCCTCTTTTTCTAGGGTTTATGATTTGGATCTGAGGGTTTTATTTACGTTTCAGGCATGGGAGCAACGTACGGGACGACGAAGAGCGGCGTCGGCGTGGCTTCCATGGGCGTCATGAGGTTGGAGCTCGTGATGAAATTGATAGTGCTCGTTGTCATGGCGGGAGTATTGGGAATCTACGGTCTGATTATCGCCGTCATCATCAGCACCGGGATCAACCCCAAGGCGAAATCCTATTACCTGTTTGACAGTTACACTCACCCGTCGTCCGGTCTTTCTTGCGGCCTCGCCGGTCTTGCAGCTGGAATGGCGATCAGTATAGTCGGCAATGTTGGCGTTAGGTAATGATCTATCTATCACTTCTTCTTTTTTTTTTTTTTTTTGCAGTCGGATTCGGATTTAGATCTGAGGTTGTTGACGTTTTGATGAAATGTTGGTTAGAGCTCTCTATGTGAATCCATTGGATTTGTGAGTTTCTACCTGTTACTTTGGGAGTCTTCTGTTGGTATAATGTTTAGATTTGATCTGCGTGGCATGGTGTTGGTATGATGTTTGATTGAATCTCACAACGATGTGTCAAATCTTGTATGCATTCATTATAGATTTTAGGCAACAGTAGTAAGCAAGACATTTCTAATTACATTAAAGAAGTGCAGATGATCTCCTTTACTCAAGTAGACAAGATTTTCATGAACACTATAGAATGGTCGATATCGACCAACCTGCAAAAAGGTCAAAAGTCCCCTCTCGTCTTCAATATGCTATTGGGTCCTCGTTGATCCTATGAGATCCTAACGAGATTTTTCTCGAAGTTTCCTCTATTTTTTAAAAATAATTATGTAAAAAAACGACGGCCTTGGGCCGCCGATTAAAAACAACGGTTATTCATTTTTGCCGACGGCTTCATGCCATCACTTTTTAGAAAAACTACTTCAAGATCTTCGACTTCCCACATAAATTGGTTCTCGTGAAAAAGGACGGTCAACAGCCGTCGTTTTCCAGATTTATTTAGGTAGTGAGTACAGATCTCAAGAAAAATCCTAGGAAATCATAACAAGAGTTGGGGCCACAGATTGAAACCCGATTATTTAAACCATCCAAAGTAATTACCCTCTAGGTGCATCGGTCACCCTTAAATTATTCATTAATCTCAGTTTGATCCACCATTGGATTAACTATTTGATTAAAAATATATCAACAAAATCTTATGCATATTACATATTGAAACTGATTGATGTAATATTTAAGGATACCCCATGTACATATATGATGTGTATTTTTAATGATTCGGATGTGGGCTCTACTAAGTAGTTCCACTCAGTGAACTCACAGTTTCTCTAGATCATACATGTATTTCGATTAAAGATATCATTTCTCTTATCTCTCTGGATAGTAATTAAAAGTTAAAGCACCTCCCCAGATAGCACTTATTAGCATGTATATCCTTTTGACTTAGCATGCATATCTTTTTCTTTCTTTGTTCCGTAGCTTTGTCGATGTAATATTAAATTTTGAATATGTGAATATCAATGTAGGTCTACTCTCACCTATGAGAAATCCTAACCGGTCAAAATAATGGGTACCCTTTTATACAGGGCTTAATTGGATTTCAATCTAAAATAAATTAGGATAATAGTAAGATTAATCCCTTACGAAATATGTGAATAAAATATTATGAAAGAAATTACTTACTCATATTAAATAAATCTAACGGTGGATCCATATCTTATGAGTATAAAAATAATGGAGAATATGCATAGCTAAAAGTCATTCATCTTGATTAACTTTAGATTTTAATATGTGGGCCCAATATAAGCATCACAGGCATTATATAACATGTTAAAAAAATCAACAATTTTAGATAACGATGGAGAAAGTGGAAACTGGAAAGAGAGAAGGGAAGTCTCGTTTCTCTCTCCTTATGTATTTATGGGCTTTGTCAATCAAACTCACCTTTTTACAGAGCAATTAAAGATTCTTTCCTCTATTTGTTTTGAACATATTTACTCTTATAAAACTTGATGTGGGTCCCACTGGTTCCCACCTACCCCTCACATATTACATTAAACTATTTAATAAGTTATGATGCAAGCATTAAATTATCATCATCATCATCAATATTATTATTATTATTATTATTATTATTATGTTTAATGTTCGGCTCCTTTTAACTTAAGACTTGATAACCCATGAACCCATCCTTAGACATACGTGTGAAACTAAGGAGCTAGCAATACTCAATCACACTGGTTGACACATGCAAAGTTTAATTATATTTTGATTTGGCTCTCTTGATGACATATAAATGAGGCCCATTTATTAAATCCAAACTGTTTAAAATTAACTTCCTCGATGAGCTAGTATTTATTTATAATACGCAAGATTCTGAGATTGACCAATTAGATTCTAGTTTCAAACGCCTTTTTATCTATAATGATAATTTTGACATCATCGATCATAATTGATGGCTCCCTCTTTTATTGAATCTATCAAAGAAAAAAATATTCAATAAGAAACCATAGGATCATTCAATTATGAATAAAATATTATAAAAAGAATATTTACCTCTACTTAATGAGTTTTATGGTGGGAGCATCGATCTCTTAATAAAGTGAATAAATCTATACCAATATAATATATATATATATAGATGATTTAAAAACTTTTTCAATGGAGTGAAATTTGGCAAGGGCCCACTTATGACTTAGAAATGCTACATTTTCATATAATTATAAATATAATTGCAATATTGATTATCTGTTTAAAATTTACTCTTTTTAATATATTAAAGTTCATGTAGCATAATGTTTAGTGGGCAAAGAAAAAAAAAAGCAACAAGAAGAAGATGTTGTAACTTGTGCTAAAGACAAAATCAAACAGTACATAGCGGAGAAGAGTGATGAAGATATTGATGATAATCAATATGATATTCTTTTAAGAAAAGAAAGTCTTTTTAAAAGAAAGTCATTATAGAATGAAGTTAAGATATTAGGGGACATGAAAGCTAGTAAATTATGGTTTTATCCACACTGTAAGCGTGTGTTCAAGAGCTCCCACACAAGAATTCGCCCACACATTTTTGGTCCGGAGCCCAATAAAAAATCAGATATAATTCGATATCTAGCATTGCTAAAGAAACCTAAAGGCCCTCAATTATTACAAGAAATTATTGATAGGGTAAAGAAAGTGGAGAAATATGAAGTTCATTCACAATTAAAGCACTCAACACTTTTCTCAGTACAACAAGTTAAGCAAAAGAACCCAATTTTGGAGTCCTTTAAGAAAGTGGAAAGGGGTTTTTGTTGATAGTGCAATAGTAAGATGGTTATATGTTTGTGGAGTGCCCTTCAACATACAGCGGTCACCATATTTTCATGAGATAATTTTAGCTATAAAAAAAGCGCCTGATGAATATAAAGCTCCTTCATTTGAAAAGGCTAGAGCATATTTGTTAGATGATGAAAAAAGAAAAACAGAAAATGAAGTCTCAAACAATTAACAATACATGTCGTGTGCATGGTGTGTCTATTATCTCGAATGGATGGACCAACATAAAGAATGATCCGGTGATTAATGTACTTACTGCAAATAAGGATGGGGTAATGTTTTTGTATGCGATGGTGTTTTGGTATTGAAAATACTAAATCTTATATAAAATTCTTATTAATAGATGCAATTGAGGAGGTAAGTTCATTTAATGTTGTTCAAATAATCACAAACAATGCAACCAATTGCAAGCTGGTAGGTAAGGAAATTGAAAATGTTTATAGTGATCATATATTTTGGCCCCCTTGTATTTGCCATATACTTGATTTGATCTTTAAAGATTTGTCAAAGCATTGGCTATGGTATGAAGAAACTTATAAAATGTGCAAGACAATTGTGACATTATATATTATTAACCATACACATGCATTGGCAGTTTTTAGATGTCGATCTCGATTAGAACTTCTTAAAGTTACGAAGACTTGATTTGCATTATATTTTGTTATGCTGTACTGACTCTTAGATCTGAGACAAGCCTTTAAATCTACTATTGTTTTTTATGATTGAAAAGAATGGGCATGACATGGTGACAAGAAAATGCAATAAACAGCAGAAAATATAAAGAGATGGGTCACTGATAATGAGGATAGTTTTTGGGCAAGTGTGTGGTAGATGGTAAAATTTACCGAACCCATTTTTTAAATTATTAGATTTGTAATCAAGATAGACCATTGATGGGGGAGATATATGAAGGAATGGCTAATACACTTGGTGATATAAAAGATAGTCTCAATGGTTGTGATGATTTTAAGGAAATTTATAAGATTATGGAAGATATTGTAATAAAAAGGTGGAACATGATGCATAGCCAATTGCATTGTCTTGGATTTTTGCCTACACCTTGATTTTATGATTCATCTTATCTCTTTAAATTAGCATCTGGTGGTGAGAAAAGAAAGCCCCAAAACTAAGATAATGAGGTCATAAAGGCAGTGATGGAAGCATTTGGAAGACTGGTTGAGGTAAGTATTTTCATTTTGGATTTTTATGGATATTTCATTTATTATGTTCTTAATATGTACCCAACACAATTAATAAATTATTTTACTATTTGCTATTTCTACAGGATACTAAAGTTGAGGCTAAATAGGGTTCGATACGCGATATTTTATTTTAAAGATGGTGTTTTTGGGTTTCCTACTACAAAGTTGGATGCAGTTACTGTGCCACCCAAAAAATGGTGGTCAACATATATATGGATGTGAAACGCAAGAGCTAGCAGAGATAGCTATAAAAGTTCTCACACAACTTGATAGAAGAGAGGAGCTGGAGTATATATTCATTTATTCATAATGTTAAAAGGAACATTCTTAATGCTAAACGTGTAGATAAACTTATCTTTATTCATTCAATTCTTTGCCTTTTATCATGCATGAAGGTAAAATATAATGATGAAGCAATAAAAAAAAAATGCGACATTGATCCCCGAAGAAGACCTAAAATGGAAAGCACTAGATAATGATGAGGAGCCTCAAAATCGTAATGAGAGTAGAGTGGAGTCCCGACCAAAGTGGCACATCAAGTGTGCGGTCGGTCAATCGTCTTTGCAATCATGTCCACCTATGAGACAAAGAAGTATTTCATCATATGGACGCAGCTTGGCATTTCTCATGACAGAGGGAAAATGCATTAGAAATTAATACTTTTATTTCATAATCCTATTTTAAGATTGATGACGTTTTATTTTATCTTACTTTTAATTTATTCTTGTTTTGGTGTTTGACATTTTATATCATTTTTATTTGGAGTTTAGGATTTACTTTATTTTATTTGGATAATCAATTGTTTGAAGTTTATTGATTCATAATAAAAATAAAAAGATTTTTATTGTTAGTTTTTAAACATTTATTTGCTCATAGTTTTTCTGAAATATCATTATTTATATACTTATTAAAGCATCTAATTTCTATAGCAATATCTATGTATATATTGAATGGACTTCTGAATCAAGCGAATTGAAAATTGAATTAACTGGACCTACCCCATCCAGTTTTTTGAATATGAGTAATTGGTGAATTGTGAATTCGAGTTCGAATTGGTTGAACTGCGAATTGGGTAACTATGCCCGAGATAAATCTGAATGCCTTGGACTGACTAAGGTGCTACGGTTAGCCATGAAAGCCTTATAGCTAGCTATAAGAAGCCCTAAGATTAACCGTAATACAAAAGGCCTGAAACTCCTAGTTCTAGAAATGCAATCGTTGCATTCCCATGGTTGCTCCTTTAGAGCTTTACAGCTAGCCATAGCAATGCTACAGCTAGCAATAGCTCCCAGAAATTGGAGCGGTCTTCTCCACTGACGCTGAGGCCTCAGAAGGACCGGCATGGACAGCTGTGCTGTAATGTCATCAATAACACTATTTATTTGACAATTCAATAATGTATAAACAGGTACATGATTTAACATGCTAATATATAATTCCATCTGTCTAATCCAATGTTAGACCAATTTAATTACCATTTAATTCAAATCAATAAGAGTCTTTAGTATTTGGCAAAACTACAATAACATTTCATTTCAATTCAATTTCCATCTTCCTAAAAATGAACGATTTCCGTCTTTCATTCTAAATGATTCATATATTGTGGGATTTATCAGTGGCCAGGCCAGGGACTACTAATATCACCACGGAGTTCTGGAACACTTCCATATAATCTACTGCAGCAATAATAGCTCTAATGAGTTTAAAGAAATCACTATATAGTGCCAGACTCAGGAATAACATAGCTTAACATTAACTCTGTCACTTACAATTTAATGGATACAATTCAAATTATGATCCATTTTGAATACAATACAATACAACATACAAGTTCAATTAAGTATATAATACCAACCAATTAGGTGTAATCCTCAATTATTTAATGTACGTGTTACATTCAATGGACATCACAATTTATACGAATTTTGTACATTAAAATCCCCTTAATTAACTAACACCCATGGAGGTAAAACAGTATTAACAACCTTGATTAAATCAATAATCTCATATCTTACAATGCAGGAATCAAACCTGAATATCTATTAGTTCTGGTTAACCCACGATTTATTCTAGTTTCAAATCTAGGAATACAATTCCTAGAAAAATCCAAGTATACTTAAAGTATATTTGATTGACCATTTAGTCAAACAAATTCCAACATAGGTTAACTAAATATAATTTAGTTACCTGCTATAAACACTAAATATCCTTAATCAAAAGAAGGAAATCAAATTTCAATTGAGAAAATAACCTAAAACATTTTTTTTTTTGTTCGCTCGAGCGGATATAGGTTCGCTCAAGCGGATGGCTCATAGAAAGTTGGTCGTTCGAGCGACCAACATCACTCTCTCAAGCAATGACAAACAGTAGACAATTCGCTCGAGTGGATGCATACAGAAGACGGTTCGCTCAAGCGGATGCTTCAGAATTCCCAATTCAGAATTCTAAAAAGTTTTCTCCATTTCATTCAAAACCATTTAAAAGTTGTAAATAATTCATGGAACCTCCTGTTCCCTACTCAAATTCCATTCATTCATCAAATACAACACTTCTATTCCATTAGAACATCATTCAATCACCATTAAATTAATACAAACTAAATTAAATCCATTCAATTCTATACAATTTAGGGCAGAGTTCATAACTATACTAACACTTCTAAAATCTATCCAAAACAGCATTCAAATCACAAATAACTATTATACTTGCCTTTCAATTGAATCTAACACAAAAACCCCTTTGTTAGCTTGAAGTCTGAGATCAAAACCCCTTCAATCCAAACCCTACTTTCATAAAACAATTCAAAAACAAATTTCTACATAATTTGTTGAATAAACAACAACTTTAACACTTAAACAACTTGGAAATCACTCAAAAGAATATGATACACTTACTTATTATTCTACAAAGAGAAACCACAAGATTTCTTAACTCCAATTCCAAGAAAAACCAAGCAAAAATATGAAGAAGATGAAATTCCTTCTTTAATCTCACTTACGCAACCTCTAATTCAACGGATTGATGAAGAAAATGAGAAAAAGGAAGAAAACTGAGCTTAGGCTTAGCTTCCAGCAACTTCAGAAACTCAATAACTAACTGTAATGGTTTCTGGGCTCTTCTCCAACATTATGTAATAGATGTTTTACATTTAAACCCCACTTATCAAGTTTATTTTCAATTTGAGTCAAATCAAAGTTTACTTGACTCATTTCAAGTCAAATGACAATGTGTGTATTATGAAAATTGTTGTACTCATTAAGATACACATGTTGATATCAATTTTCACCACATTCGACGAAATACACGTAAATCTGTATTTACGGAAAAGTCCTTAATTCCACTTATTTGGGTCTAAATCCAACTCAATCAAGTCAATCTCTTCCAAACTTGCTCATTATGCTTAATTCATTCATTTGAGACCAATTTGATCCATCTTTATCATTAATCATATTTGTCTTGATTAATCACGCTTAAATCGCATTAATCTCGATTGATTAGAGTTAATTTTGATTAACTCAGAATGGGGTGTAACAAAGATGAAATCCACCCAATGTACCCAAAATTTTTGAAATCCTAAATTTAAAATGAACCCCTCAGAATCTTCCAAATTTGCAAACTACCCTCATACTATATTGTCAAACGCGCTCCAAATGCTACAAAACTCACGGACTCCATTCCTAATGCTAAAATAGACTCGCTAGGCCACTAAATATAATCAACTAACTATGATTGTGATAAATTATACTAATCACACAATTCGGGCCAGGGGTCTTACACATACAAGACTGGTTATAGAAGAAGACTTTTCAATATTAGAAATATCATTTTTTTTAAAATTATCATAGTTGTAATTTGTAAAATTTATTTCGAGTTAAAGTGACTACCTACACGCTACAAGCAGCTCTCCACACACTGCATTAAAAAAATAAAATAAAAAATCCCTAAACTACCCATCTTCTTCTCCTTCCCTCTCTTTCCCTGCTCCTTGTTGCGGCAACCTCCACCCAACCCCGCCGCTCCAGATCACGCTCTCTCTATATATCTCTACCCGTCGCTGGTAGCCCCCATCCCTCTCTCCCATTTCTCTCCCTCTCTCTTCCTCTCACCCCCTTTCCCTCTCACCCGTCGCATGTCCCCCAGCCCAAAAGCCCTCTACTTCTCTTTTCCCTCTCCCCATCTTTCTCTCCCGCTCTCTACCTGTCACGACCCAAGCCTGAAATCAGAGTAATCAGGGATTAACCCTGGGTCGCAATGATAATCATACTTACTCCCGTAAACCCCGAATTAACCGAAGCTAAGACAAAGTCCACAAGGGATCTTGCATGTCTTCGAACCTGTCAATGTACAATTGCGGAAATACATACATGCATACATTGACGAAACATTTAAAACAAAATGTCCTTTACATAAAGTAAAACAAAGCTAATACATATCATTACATTCTACTTAAGTCAACATTGCATTTTCAAAATATAATGCAGGGAACATCGTTTACCATACAAAATGAATATATATCAAAAACATTCTCAACCAGTTCATACTTATTCGCCCTCAGATCATTTCCATTCGGTTAAACCTCCTAGAGGTATCGAATGGGCCTCTTGCTTTGGCGATACGGTCTCTGCGAGACCGGTACAGGTAATTGGGCCTGTAACATCATCAGTAACACAGTGAACACGACGATTCAACAATGTATATACAGATTTATGCTACAATGATATTCTGTATAAAACAAAGACAATATCTACAATCATAAGTCTGGCAACTACAATAGTATTGGTTTTCCATTCAATTGATTCTTCCCAAAGGAAGTAATTTCATTAACTTAAGTATTTATAAGATAACTTATGAGTGGAACTATTCAGTCCATTATGTAGCTTATGGATGGCTTTTCATTGACTTTTCAGTCTATGACCTTTAGGTCCAATGGAGTGGGATCTTCCCAATGTCTTGATCAGAGAGCACTGGTGTCACCACGGAGTTCCTGAACACTCCAAATCACATCTGATGCAGCAGGATTATTCATTACATTTGTTCATTATTCAGTGTTCAGTATAGCTCTATAAGAGTTTGGGTGAAAACCAATATATAATGCCAAACTTCTCATTTCAATTATAAACATTATCTAAACCAAACAATTGAGTGAAACGTTCGTTATCAATGCACGTGTTACTATGGATAACATTACTTATTTGAATATGTGCATTTAGATAACCTTAGCTAACACTTATGTAGGTTTAGATATCATTATAGTTACCTAGTGGTCACCACCTGAATTCATCGACAAATAGGACAAAAATCCCTTTCAAAAAGGAAATATCAGTTGGCTCGGTCGACCCGGCCCAGGGCCGGTCAACCCCCTGCACTGTAATTACTGTTGACCTGAACAAGCCAGGTCGACCTGCCTCTATGCATCCGGTCGACCCGGCCAGGGCTCGGTCGACCGGCAGTTGTAAGCAATAATCATGAATAGTATTTTCGTCAGGTTCCAGAGAACCTGACCCTTCATACTCGGTCGACCGCGTGACCTGGTCGGTCGACCGAGTGAACTACGGGGACAGAACTTAGGTTCTGTACCTGAACTAAAAATGGATTCAAATCCATTTCCTTCTCTCCTGAATCTGATACACAGTCAATATATGGAATTGACAAATATATTCTATCTCTATAATTCCATCTAAACAATTCACAAACACAAAAACCTAATTCATTACCATACTTTGAAACCCTAAAAACATCTATTAGTGTCAAATCCCTTAATTTCTCCACAAATCCAAGAAAGCAATCATTCAAACATAAAACAAAGATATACACTTGCCTTAGTTGAAGTTTGATTCACAAAAAGCCCTTTGCTTAGCTTGAATTGAGAAGAAAACCTCTCTACTTGGTTTTCTCTTCAAGAACTTCAAAAAGAAGGTGAAGAAGATGATGAAGGTGATGAAGGTGAACTCTTCTTCACTTGTAATCACTTCAACTTGATGATTGATGGAGAGTAATTGGAGAAGAAGAAGAAAAAGAGAAGATGGGAGTGCCCAGGGTTTGAAATGAATGAAATGAGCTTATTTAGCTTATATAAGCTTATAAATTGCACATAAGTCCATGTATTCCTCTCATTTACAATTCAAGTCAAACACAAGATCATTCAATCTAATTCTCGCCAAACGACTTCGTGTCTTTTATGAAAATTAACGTACTCGTCAAGATACACGCGTTGGTATCAAGAGTTTCCGTATACAGTAAAATACGTACGAATTCGTTTTTATGAAAAAGTCCTTAATTCTCTTAGGTTGAGTTTAAAACTCATTTAATTAATTCAATTTCCATTTAACCAAAGTTAATCTCAATTAACTCGGGACGGGGTCTCACACTACCTCTCGCCCGCCGCCGCAACCCTCGCCCGCCCTCTCCCTCTTTCTCCATTTCTCCCTCTCCCTCCCCGCCCGCCCTTAGCCCTCTCCCTCTCCCCGCCCTCCACCCGCCCAATTTCTCTCTCTCCCACCCGCCCGCTTGCCCACCAAGTCTCCCTCTCTCCCCCTCATGTCTCTCTCCCTCTCCGTCCCTTTCTCTCTATCGCTCCCTCCCCTTCGGCAGCACCGAGGGTATAGAGGGGGTTGGGATGTGGGAGGGTGCAGGGAAAGTGGGAGCAGGTCTACTGAGATAAAGGGAAGGAGAGGGAGAGGGAGATGGGTCAGCGGCTGGGTCAGGCGGAGGTGGCCGAAGCAGGGAGAGGGAGAGAGAAGGAAGGAGACAGATCAGAGGGGTAGTTTAGAAACTTATATATTTATTTATTTATTTTAAATGCAGTTCGTGGAGAGTTGTTTGCAGTGTGTAGGTAGCAGCACTCTAGAAATTATCATCAAAGCTTTAGGTTTTATTTCAAGGGAGTTATGATACTTGTAGGTTTTATTATGTGAACTTTATGCAAAAAAACATCAAGTATCCCTATACATCGAAATCAATCCTCAAATACACATATTGCCAAATCAACCATCTCCTGTATCGCCTCTTTTCTGAGACTAATTGCCCTTCATTTATTTTATTTTTTTTTGCGAGTTCGGGAGTAATGTTTCAAGATCATGAGTGTTGAAAAAATTGTCTTTCACTTCTTTTTTTTTCACAAGTTCGCAAGTAGTATCTCGAGTTCGCGATTAGGCCCATGCAGTGATTATGATTGTACCTGCAATCTTTGAGCATGTTTCTCCCTTCACTTTGTTTGAGGTCCGTCGGTATTCCCCTTTTCTATTTTTCAAACTTGTAGGTCTTCAATTTGATAAGAGTTAGCTCCAAAGCTATGAATTTTTTTTATCAGCTTTCTCAATTTAGAATACAAAAATAACTAAAATATGATTCTGTTGCGAGCTCAAGAGTATATTCTCAAATTTGAGAATATACTCGCGAGTTCAAGAGCTGGATTTTCACAAAATAATATAGTATAAATTGTAACATTTTGGATAAAAAATTCAAAATTAATTAAGTTGCAATTTGTATGACAATTATTATATATTGTAGAGGTAGGATTCGATTTCCAAATTGGAGTCCAATTTCGAAATTGATTGCGGAATTGGAGTCTGATTTCGCAATTGATTTTAAAATTGGAGCTCAATTTCGATTTCAATTGCGAAATTGAAACTTCAATTTCAATTTCTATTTTGATTGGAGAGAAATTTCAAGATTTACATCAAGAGCCCACTTTTGTGAACTTTTTTTAGGTGAATTTAATCTTTTAATATATCTAATATGGATAGGATATTAACGAATCCGGACGATACAAGAGTTCCACCTTGTTCAATAACTCTACCCAGCCAAGTCAAAATAAGTCTTCTTTAGTTGAATTAAAATTCTTAATATCTATTATGATTAGAAAATTTTAAAAGTATGTCCTAAATAGTGATTTATACATCTGGGCTCCATGTACAATAAACTTTTTTTAAGTGGATCTCATATTATAATTTCTAAAGGCAAGGCCACATATTGTAATTTCTAAACATGCCTCCACCCAAATTCTTGGTGCATGTTGGAAGTTTTAAAGCTGGCCCCATTATGTACAACAATTTATATATCCTTTTTCTTTATATTAGATTTTGGAGAATTGGTTTTTCTTTTTTTATTTTTCTCTCATGGTTTTCTATTTTTTCTCTTTTTATGATGATTTTTTTATTTATTAAATAAATAGTAAAAAATAAAAAATGAGATTACTTTAAGGTATGATGTAATTTCATTAAAAAAAAAAAAAAGAAGTAATCTTACCTTTTTCCTGTGCCACCCATTTCTGTTAAAGATTTTATGACTGCAACATAAAAATAATTTTATAATTTATTTAAAAACTGAACTCATCATATTCATGGAAGATGTTCAAAAGTGTAAGATAAAAAATCTCAAAATAATATCAACATAAATAAAAAGAATAGATATGAAAATAAACAAAAATATAATCAAGTAGTTTTTCATATAGAAAATAATCATTTAAACATGCTCCACTGATTTTCGGAAATATGTCCTATCAATAAATCGGATTCAAACCACATTTGTATCCTTATTCAGCTTTTAGTCTACCTATTTGGGAAATGAAGAAGTCCAAAACCCTTTTTGTTTAAAGGTAATTGATATACTTTAACTTGGTTCTAGGTTATATGATTGTAGGTTATTTTCAATTATATAAGTTTATACGGTATTCTATTTTGTTAACATATGCATAATATAAGATATACGTAAAAAGTAATAAGTAGTAGTAAAACCTTTGAAATTAAAATTGTTGATGAATTCATATAGTCTTTGACATGGACTCAAGCACCGCTGGAGTTGACTTAATTTGATTTTGGTAATACGATATACTAACTTTTAAAAAAATGAATTAAAATTAGGTAAGGGTGAGAGACTAATACATGAAAAATGAATAGGAGTGTTTGAATTAAACGAAAGAACATACCCTATTTATTAGTAAAAAGTATCATAGATGTTTGATAAATGTTATCTATTCAATTGATATTAAAAAAATTGTGACTCCAAATGTCACTAATTTAAACTTCAACACAAAAAAGAAGATTACAAGTAGCATGATAAAAATGATAGTCTAATGATAGTACAAAAAAAGATGTTTGCACCCGGGGTTCAGAACTACACTATCACAGAGACCACAAGGGATTTACCTGGCTCCCCTTGGACACGTAGGGATTATTTTGGCTCAAATGGCTAGGACACCATCAGTTATAAACAAAAAAAGTAACATGAAAAAATGATAGTCTAAAGATAGGAGTTAATGATTGGAAAGTGTCATTTTCCAAATTGCTATAAAAGAAACTTGATTACAAATATCACCAATCTAAATCATCACTCCAAAAAGATGATAGACAAAGAAAAAAAGTGATAACTTAAAGATAGGGAGATGGATTTAAATATGTTGAACAGTGCACAGTAGTATGTGTGCTCAACCAAAATTTTATTCATTCATTAATTAGGATAAAGATGTCAATCTAAATGTTTGTTAAAGTTATAAAGGTTAACTCAACATTTAATTAATAGGTCGCATTCAAGTTACATTGGTAAAAGGTCAAGGTAAAGTTGGGTCAGGAGGTCATATGTCATAGATTAACTTTAATCCAATCCATTGATTAATTGGATTAGAGAAATGTTAGTTCAAACATATGAAAAAAATGAACTCTAACTTTGAATTACCAAGTCGATTCAAGTTTCCAATTCAATGGCAGCTCAGTGGTGAGGCACATCCCTTCCATAAAAACAACTAAGGATCAATTCCTTACTATAGTGCTGATGGTGAGAGACTTGATTGAGTGAGTGCAATATATATGATTATTTATATTAAAAGGGGGAAAGTTCAAGTTAGGTTGGTGAGTTGGGTCAAAATTTCTACACCTATTAATTTCTTTTAAAGCTTTCTCCAATTAAAGGATTATAGTTATTTTACCAACTGCCTCATGACAAAGCTCTTATTAATTATCATAAATTAAAAGAGTTTATAAAACTATCTTACTTTCATTTCATTAGAAGGTAACTCGCACTTGACCTAGGCCTAACATGTTTCCATCAACCTAATTTTGTTTTATATTTATAAGTTGTAATGACCTTGGTAGTTCTTTATTAGGTCTAGAGATTCATCCTAGGCCAATTTATTACATATGATTCAAGTTTAAAACTTAATATTTTGTTTAATGCATTTATTACAATTGGATTGACTACTATGTTTTTTACCTTCAAATGGATAAATTTTTTATAATTTATTTACAAATGTGAATGTTGCAACCATTTTCTTCTCAACCATTATTATATTATATATTAAAGTTGTTACTGAACCAACTTTAGTTCTAACCCTTCCAATTTCAAACTTAACCTCTAAATTTCAAATTTCTTTAATCCTAGATTTTTTTAGTTTTTAAATTATTTAAGGGTGATTGTAGTCATTTTTTATTTTTAAATATTATTAACATAATTGCCTCATTTAATTTATAATCTCGTTGATCAAAATATACCTACAAGAGAGATTCTTCTTTCTCGTTAAGAGAGAACTTCATGTCATGTTCATTTCACTCGACAATTCAAAATTATGATAATATACCCTCTACATTTATTTAACTTTTCCTTCATAAAAAATAATCTCACTCTATATTTTATTTTTTTTCAATTTGTAAATGGGGCTTTTTTTAGGCTTTTACTTAATAAATCTCATTATGTCACTCCAATTAAAATTAGACCCGTAAGATTTATCATACTTAAAACACTTGATCATAAATAAAAGAAAAACCAAACTACTTGATATGTAGTTAAATTTTATATTAATTTCTTACTTCTCATAAACTTTTATATTTTTAATTAAATTTTAGTTTTTAACATTTAAACATTGACATCAATAAAATTTAAATAATGTTTAATTATAAAACTAATTACATCTTTAAGGTTTTGACCTTAATCAAGGCTACTATGACAAATGTCCGTGCTTTAAGCACGGGTGGTCAAGCTAGTATTAGTTGAAGTCGAAGATACTTTCTTTGTTTGTTGGATATTTTGATGTAACAAAATGAAATGTGCACTTTTTAGATGATCTAAGATATGTTGTCAATGATAGCTATAATTATTGGCACTCACATTAGTAATTAGGATTTAAGAAGTCAGAAACCATAGAGTCACTTAATTTTTTTTCAATGGATAAGACTCGCGAGTTTGAGAAATAACACTTGCAAGATTGAGACATTGCTCGTAAACTTATGAAAAAACAAGTGAAAGGCAATTTTATCGACACTCGCGAAGTGAAGACATTACTCTCGAAAAAACAAGTGAAGTGATTCTATCGACGCTTGCAAACTCGAGACATTATTCGCTAACTCACGAAAAAACAAGGGAAGGGCAATTTGGTCTCAGAAAAAAGGGGTGGTACCAAAGAAGATCGGTTTGGGCAATATTTGTATTTGATGACGGATTTCAATATATAGAAATATTTGAGGCTTTTTTTTATAAAATTATCTTTTATATTTTCATTTGTATTTTTTTTTTTTCGAGTTGGAAATCATCGTCAAAATTGTCCTAAACTTTATTTCAAGAAAATTATCATATTTGTAAATTTTATATTTTCATTTGTGAACTTTATTTTTAAATTGGAGTTATCATGAAAACTTCCAACCGACACAGCCCAGTACTGTACCCCAGGCTCATGGGCCAATGTGGGCAGAGCCCTTGTCGAACCAAGCACGGCTGAGGCTGCTCTTTTGCCAGTATGGCCCATTTTGTACACCGACTCCATTGATAGATTTTAGATACCATGTTTACGGCCACATGGGTTTGAATGCTGGGTTCAGTCAGGAAATGCCTACTAGCACGTGAAGTGTCACTCGAGCGTGTACGCGTGGCCCCTGAATTAAATCGAGTTTCCGCGGAATCAGACCTAATGATCCGATAGGGACGTGTCCCATCAGATGGACGGCCACTTTTCTTGACATTGAGCGTCTCGTGCCAACTTCTGCAGAAATCAAGGAAATTGAAAAATGCCAACTACTTCTAGGTTTTGTAACTTTTGTTACCATTTCTGATGCGTGTTCCATTTTTTCTCTTTCGAAAATGACAGGAGATTGAAAGTCTATATCTACCTTCCACATTTTGGCTCATTAAAAGGTGCAGATGGACGCGATTTCACACGCCCATTACGGGCATTAATTGCAGAGCAAGAGTCTTCTCGATTGGAAATCGGACCATCCCTGAAGTTATGGCAAGGTCTACCAAAAAAAAAAAAAAAAAAAACCTAAAAAATTGGTTTTCTAGTTAAAAATAAAAAGAAAAGAAGGTTATGGCAACGTCTGTCAGTCCAGCAATGGCACCCGTTGTCAAATGGATAAAGGTTAAAATAAAATATTATATCATTTGTGGGTAGGGTTGTAAATGGTTAGATTCGAATCCTGGTTGATGATGGACTCGGAACCAGAACCGTTCAGAAGAAGGTGGAATCGGATCACTTCTAGAACTGAAATTGGAACCGGAACTATATATGGGACATATCTAGATCCAGGTTCGGATTTAGGTAGAGAATAATATAAAAAAAAAAAAAACATGAATTTTAGGAGAAATTTTCAAAAATTGAGATAATATGTCGGGTCTAGGGTTCACGGGTCCGAATCAAGGTGAATCCGGACCCAGAACCATTTACTTATCGGGGGCCTAAATAAGGACTCAGGCCCGGTTTTTAACATATTAGAATTTCCGGCTAATCCGAGAATTGGAAACCCATTTACATCCCTATGTGTGGGCGGACACATATTTGAAAAAGAGTCCCGATCCTTTATTTCTGCAAAACAAAGGAGATACAGTTTTATCCAATCTACAATCACTAATTGTGTAAAATCTTATGCAGCCAGCTAATGCACTTTCTCAAGTAAATCAAAGATAGACTGAAGGTTTCCGGTTTGACTGTCTCTATTTTATGTGGCTGGTCTTTGCATAAGGTCAGATTTAATCAGGTCTTTGTCGATTGTGTTTGATTTGAATAGTTACTGGAGATAGCATGCAGAAGGGTCTTGGTTTGGATCTCTGTGTGTTAATATATTTAAAAGGACATGTTTAATCAGATCTTGGTTGATTTTGTTTGATTTAATTTGGTACTTATGTGATATTTCTCTTATATTCTTTCCTATTTCTTATGCAACTAAATGGTCACTAAAGATGACAGTGAAGGTTCCAAGTTTGGATCTCTTTGGGTTGTATAATTGATCTTGGTATTGGTTATATGTATTTAATTAGATCTTTGTCTATTGTGATAGAGTGCCTAACATATAATTCTATTTCTATTTATTAAGTGTGCTCTTGAAGATGATTGATCCTACAGTAAGTTGTGATTTTCAGTTGCATTTTAAATTTTTTTTTATTTATCCCTTATTTTTATTTTACTATTTCTGATTCTTTTTGTTATAAGCGCTCCTCTTTTGGTAACTTTTTTAAAGACCCATTTAAGAGAGGCAACAACATTTGGGTAAGTTTCCTCTATTTTTTATAATTATTGAAGTGGGTGTGGCACTATGATGGGATCCATACCATTACACTTTACAGATGGAATGAGATTTAGTGAGATGGGGAGAGTTTTTCAAGAGATTTAATTAATTTAATTAAAGTTTCTAAATTGTCATCATTTAAATTAAATCGAGGCCTAAATTGATGTGGCGTGTCAAATTAGTGTATATTTTGTGTGCATAATTTTTTGAAAAAAGAACTCTCTGCTGCTGACGTGGCACCCTCTAAATCTCTCCTTTGGTTTGATTTAATACATATATAAAGAGAAACATTCCTACTAAAATTATTAAAAAGTAATACCACACCTATTATAAGAAGTACAAATTTTACAAGGGGATTTAACGGAAAAAACCCTCCTATATGAGCATTGCATTAATTCGGCCCCAATAAAAATTGGGAGACAGAATTTTTTTTTTTTTTTTTTTTTTTTGTAGCGCTATAGTCAATATCGACCATCCTTGCGTGTCTACTAAAGACCAAAAACCCTTTATTTGTCATTCGTCTTCTTCCTCTTTTTCCTCTTTTTCCCTTTCTATTTCCCCTTGTCAAAGTCTAACCCCCCCCCCCCCCCCCCCCCCCCTCTCAAACCGAATCCCCAATCAGTGTTGGTTGAAATTCAATGGGGACATTCTTTTCACAAATGAGTTAAAGAACCCATAGCTTGGATTTTTCAGCTTATAAGAGGAAGATGATTGCTTTTGAAAACGGAGATTGGATTCCAGAAGAAGAGCTGCTGTTTTGGAATGGGCGTTGAGGAAGATGGGATTGGATTTGTGACATGGGGTTTTGGGGGTGAATGGAAGTTGAAAAGAGGGGATTTTGTTGGGTTTGAATCAAAGAACGGTAAAAGGTAAGGATTTTTACAGAAATTACTTAGAAAGTTTGGGTTTTGGGAGATGAGTTTTCATCTTTTGGGTTGTAGCTGAGTTTGGGCTACTAGTATTTTAAGCTGGCAGCGTTTTTCGTGGATGTATCTATTGAGAATGAAAGGCTCTTGTTTTCTTTTAGAAATTCATGGAGATGTGTTTTTCCCATTGCAATGAGATGTAAGGAATCAATTAGAAAGAGGAATGGAATGCAAGTTCGGAGTCCTTAAACCAATCCCTTAACTATATCCATGTCAAGCTAAAGGGTTTTCAAAATAATGCCCTTGTGAGAGAGAAGTAAGAAATTTGGAGAAGACTAGAAGAGAAATACAATGGAATCTTATAAGAAATTTGAAGAAGCAATAAGCCACAAATCTGTGTTGGGGTAGTTTCCATGAAGGTGTTCAATGAAATGACAAAGAGAAAGGAGAATGAAATTTCACGCTCCTTTCTCTATTTTTCTAATGGGAAAGAAGTTTGCTACTGTTGTGAGGTCTGTCATTCCTTGATTTTGCTCACTAGAAGATATTGGAGGAGAGGAATTAGAGAACATGGGTGGGGTTTTCATTTCCTGATTTTTGTAATTTTCAAACAGATTTCATGTATATATTTTTTGAAATGTAAGGTCAAGACGCAATAAACTTGTAATGATGTGAATGATTTCCCCCTATTTGATATGTTTGAAATGTGTTTGAGATGTCCGAGCTCTTGAACTTTTAAAATGTCTGAGTGAAGGACCGAACCTTCCCCACAAAAACTCTCTACTATGACGTCTAAGGATAAAATTGGTATTGGTTGAATCGGAGGAAATTGCGAAATGAGTCTTCCTATGTACTTGGCAGCAATGCTAGAGACTCTATCAAGCTACAAATGAGAGGAGAAAAACTAGATTTAAATGAGAAACAAGAGAGAAGAAACCAATTTGTAATGTCCAGATCTTGTATATTTTGTTGAAGCAGTTTTTGGAAGGGGCATACATGTGTTAAAGATGTAGTCATTCAAGTTAGTGTTAATATCCTGAAGATGCAACTATTCAGATTTTGTACATTTTGCAGAAGCGTTTTTTGGAAGGGGCATGCACGTGTTAATGTAATATCATATCCAATTTTGTATATGTTGCTAGTGTTTTGAGTTATGTTGATGTTCTAAACTTATCTACGATAATATAATGGTGTTTGTATTGTACGCCATGTCCCGTTATTGATGCCTTTTGTTCTACACCTTTGTCTTCATTGCCCATAATCTAATGGTTGTTTGTATTTTATGAGAATATGCAAATCTGGTGTACCTATAGTGTGTAGAATATTTGTAGTTGGTTGGTGTACCTGTAGCCATACAGCCTAGTTAAGGAGAAAAATTCAATGACTATGATAGTCGATATCGACAATAAAGAATAGTCGATATCGACTATAACTGTGTTTTTTGGGCCTTGGCTAAGGAGAAGCTACACTTACAGCATGATCGATATCAACCATTATTTATGGTTGATATCGACTATAATTGTGTTTTCTGAGTCTCAGTTATTGAGAAGTTAGGCTTACGAAATAGACCATCAATCATGGTCGATATCAACTATGACTGTGTTTTTTCAGCCAGAGTTAAGGGTATCTAAGACTTGCAACATAGTCGTGACAATCTCAAATAGCTAAGGGTATTAGATACAAACTGAATGCATTCAAGATTCATTCAATAATATCCATTTAACAACATATAGGACTACTCATTTCGCAACTTCCACCGATTCAACCAATACAAATTTCATCATTGGACGTCATAGTAAAGAGTTTTGGGGGAGAAGGTTTTGGCTCTTCAGACATTTTCAAAAGCTCAAGAGCTCGAACATCTTATACACATTCCAAACATCTCAAATAGGGGCAAACCATTCACAACATTACAAGTTCATTGTGTCTTGACCTTATATTTTAAAATATATATACATGAAATCTGTTTAAAAATTACAAAAATCAAAGAATGAAAACCCCACCCATGTTTTCTAATTCCTCTCCTCCAATATCTCCTAGTGAGCAAAATCAAGGAATAACAAACCCTAAAACAGCAGCAACCTTCTTTGCCATGAGAAAAATAGAGAAATGAGTGTGAAATTTCAGTCTCCTTTCTCTTCGTCATTTCCTCGAATACCTTCATGAAAACTACCCAAACACAGATTTGTGGCTCATTGCTTCTCCGAATTTCTTACAAGATTCCATTGTATTTCTCTTCTAGTCTTCTCCAAATTTCTTACTTCTCTCTCTCTCTCTCAAGGGCTTTATTTTGAAAACCCTTTCAGCTTGATATGGATACAGTTAAGGGATCGGTTTAAAGACCCCGAACTTGCATTCCATTAATCTTTCCACTTGATTCCTTACATCTCATTGCAATGGAAAAACGCATCTCCACAAACTTCTGAAAGAAAACAAGAGCCTTTCATTCTCAATAACTACATCCACGAAAAAACGCTGTCAGCTTAAAATACTAGCAGCCTAAACTCAGCTACAGCCCAAAAGATGAAAACTCATCTCCCCAAATCCCAACTTCCTAAGTAATGTCTGTAAAAATCCTTACCTTTTACCCTTCTTCAATTCAAACCCAACAAAATCATCTCTTTTCGACTTCCATTCGCCCCCAAAACCCTATGTCGCAAATCCAATCCCATCTTCCTCAACGCCCATTCCAGAACAGTAGCACCTCTTCTGGAATCCAATCTTCGTTTTCAAAAGAAATCATCTTCCTCTTTGAAGTTGAAAAATCCAAGCTTTGGGTTCTTTAACTCATTTGTGGAAAGTATGTCCCCATTGAATCTCAACCAACACTGATTGGGGATGAGGGGGTGTAGACCACGACAAGGGGAAATAGAAAAGGGAAAAGGGGGAATGAGGAAGAAGACAAATGGCAAATAAAGGGGTTTCGGTCTTTTGTAGACACGCCGAGATGGTCGATATCGACTATAGAGCTAAAAGACAAAAAAAAAAAAAGAAAAAAAAAAGAAGAGAAACGTAAATTTAGGGCCCACTCTGTCTGCCCATTTTTATTGGGGCCAAATTAAAGCAATGCCTGTGTAGGAGGGTTTTTCTCGTTAAATCCCCATTTTACAACTTTCGTGTTCAAAGAACAAGTACAAAAAGTTTTGAGAAATATTCGTGTATGCTTGGTTGAAAGAGGCATGTTTGAGTAGTCAAAGGAAAGACCCGCATAAATTGAGGGACGTAATAAATTTAGAAATTACAAGAGGCCCACGAATTGCTGCATAGGTCTTACCTTTAGAAATCATGGTACTAGCAGTATGGGACCTACCTTTAGAAATTATGATATGTGGGGCCAACCATTTATCAATTACAACTTGGGGCTCGCCATTAGGAATTACACCTTGGTCCAACCTTTAAAAAATTGAGGTCATCGGAGTTTCACCAAAGGACTGCAGGGATTTTTAAATTATGAAAAATCTCTAATGTGTATTCGGATTTGGACATACTTGATTTTTGCTATTGTGTGTTTCGCCCAAAAGAGGAAAAATGAATGCCTGTTGAAGAAGCTTTTATTCATCCTTTGAACATTACAGAAAGATGTGAAAATAACTCGCACGTGTACTTGATCGCGCAGGAAGAGTCATCTTCACTTTTATTTATATAGGTTCTCTTTGCTTCACCTTCTGAGTGCAGGTTGTTTACAAATTTTTTATACAACCCCCTCATCAGGCTTAAGAGATCAAAACAAGAAAAATTTGAATTGAAAGAATATATGAGAAGTCTGCTGCCTTCAGGAGTTTGCTGGAGACGAAACTAGAGAAGTCTGCAATGTAGCTTCCTTTGTCCGTCTTTGTAATTCATCACCATTATTTAGAAGGAATAACAAAGAAGTCTGCTTCAAAACAGTAGAGGCAATCTTTGTCCTTGCTCCATGGTGATAGGAACAAAGACTGATTTCTGAAAATTATCGCCCAAATCCAAAGAGAAGTGCTTGTTGATGCCTCACTCTCACCTTGCGGATGGAAGGATAGAAGGAAGACAGAGTCTTGAAAATGGTAGAGTTTATGGGCCTTCTTCGCGCTGGATGTGGGGTGCTTTGCTGCCCTCCCAGGTCCTCATTTTATAGCCTTTGAGTTAGGAGCCATAACTGTCGGGAATCATGGGGGAGTGGAGGTAGTTTTGAAACTACCATTAATGGGAAGTGAAACCATTCCTCTTTCACAGGTCCCACAACCATCAAGAAAGGTAATTGGCTAGATATCGTAAGAGATCGTGGGCGACAGGTAGCCGGAAAAAAAGAAGCTCGGCGGCCAATATGTGAAGCTTTGCAGCATCCAGTGGTCATCCACCGGATGAAGATCAATGACTGATTTGTTGCATTGAGCGGCTGGTGCTTTGAAAGCTGCAACAGCCGATGGGCCTTGTAAATAGTAGCCGCTGGGGATTATCTCACTATGGCCGGCCAGACTCCAGCGGTCAGAAAAAATGGCCTCCTTTATGAAAAAATGAATGTTTTGTCCTGGGGATTGTTATTCCTGGCCAAATGAATCTTTTGTATTCCAACATTGTGAAATTCTAGAGTATCTAAATTTCAAAAACTCTAGTAAATGACCAAAGAATTTTGAAATGAATGCTCAAATTCTTAGGTAGCTGGAACTTCTATCACAAATTCTTCTAGAGTGACAGTCACTTTAGGTCCTATTTGTCTGCATAGAATATTAAGAATTGATTATATAAGAATTCAATGTCAAATGAACACTGAATTATTAAAGAGGTGAGGGATGTAGAATATAAGGTACTAATATAGACTCAACCGTCACCTTCCTTGGATTCTAATTACCGTGGTAGTGGTTGGGAATTCTTTTCTTACCTACCTTTTGATTCATTTTCCATTGGTGGGGGAGATATTTTGATGGTCATTTTTTTTTTAACTCACTTATTTCTTCAATTTTAACTATTTGTAGAAATAAAAGTCTTATAATTCGTATGTATTCAATTACATGAAACAAACTGGTTCATATATCCAGGTCAAAGCGACATTTACTTACATTCAGGCATCTGAAATTTATGTTACCTTGCAGATTCTTTCTTACCTTGTAAAAACATTTGACTTTCCATGGACACACATTTTCACAGTTTCATGTGGTACTTTTCTCCATAAATAAAAATGTGAAATTTTTGAGTTGATTTTTTCAAGTCCACAGATAATAATTTCGAAAAGAGAGAGTGCCAAAATCCATGGAATACAAAGTTTCAGCCTTTCACTAACATATTTAGAAAGAAGAAAAAGCAAAAAAAAAATGTAGGTTGATGTTTGAGAGCAGTTAGTGGATTATTATAGTCATATAAGAAAGTCACTATCCATTAGATGAAATGTTGATCTAGGAAGGGCAACTAACAAAGCTATGATCCTTAAGATTTTCATATATAGTTATTGATGCCATGTGTGTCCATTCTAAAACTATCATCCCCTTTTTAGACATTATGCCCAATAGTCATTTATGCTTAGTAAATAATTAATTTTATTTGATATAAACATGCACCCAATTTATTGTGTTCATACAATAAAGGTATATTGACCAATTCCATTCAACATGAGAGGTATGAGATACTGTCAAGGTCAATAGGAGCACTATAAGTTGATTAGGAGTTATACAATCTGGCTAACTCGAGAGAACTAATTCACCAATTTCTTCCTCCTCAAAATATCACAGCTATGGATGAAACTAGATAATTCATTTATATAGTTGTCAAAGCTAATAGCATGTTCTCAAATATGAGAGATAGTTAATACTCGGGCTATTGTAGTAGGCACTATGCATCGGTACTGTGATGCTTAACTGGACACTATGGATTGCATGTGATCCAATTTTGGTTAAAATTTAATGTCAAAGGGTAACGTCTTTCACACACATGCATTATTTAATTTATCTTTTAACTTGAGGAGCTCACCTTTGATAAGTAGTGAACCAATTATTTTAATTACATTTTGGTGACTCAAAATTAAGAGGACTATTAAATGGTGATAGTTGGATGGTAGGTGATTTACTTAAGTAATACTAAGGAACTCATGCTTACATAAATAAGAAAATATTCAAGATTGGGATACAAACAATCTATTACTAGTAATTAAGCAAAGGACATGGGTCATTTAATCACATGTTTACTTGATGAATATATTTTTTTATATATGAATTTATAATAAGTACTATGTATCAAGTTGTTTCGATTTGATAAAATAATATATGAGAAAGAGTTTCTCAAAAAGCAATGACTGACTGTTTATATAGATCGCAATGACA
Source organism: Camphora micrantha (assembly GCA_003546025.1). NCBI lineage: Eukaryota > Viridiplantae > Streptophyta > Magnoliopsida > Laurales > Lauraceae > Camphora > Camphora micrantha. The sequence goes on from QPKB01000009.1 coordinate 27,097,204, forward strand.
ATCTATGTGGTTATGAGTTAGACACAGCACATAAGGTATATTTTTTGATATATTAATGTGAAAGGTTATGTTATACTATTAGGTACCTCACATAGATTACATGAGAGACAACCATTTTATCACAGTGTGGAACAGTACTCTATCACAACTCCAACCATTTTATCACTGTGTGGAACAGTACTCTATCACAACTCTAGACCCTACACTCACTAACCTAAAACAAATCAAATCAAACCAAGCCTTTTCCCACTAAGTGGGGTCGGCTATATGGATTTGATGACGCCAATTAAATCTGTTTTTGGCCATGTCAACCGTTAGATCCATATAGGCAAGGTCATGTTTAATAGTTTATTTCCAACTTCTCTTGGATCTCCCCTTCCCTCTCCTACTCTTGACAATCTCTATGCTTTCACACCTTTTAACAGGTGCCTCCGTTTGACACTTTCTAACATGGTCAAACCATCTCAGTCGATTTTCCCTCATTTTATCTCCAATCGGCGCTATTCCTACTTTGTCCCTAATCTCCTCGTTCCTAATTCTATCTCTCCTTGTAATCCCGCACATTCATCTTAGTATTCTCATCTCCGTAACTTCCATCTTCTTAATATGATTATGCTTTACTGCCAAACACTCTGATCCATATAACAACGTTAGGCGTACCGCCATCTTATAATATTTTCCTTTAACCTTGATGGGGACTTTCCGATCACACAAGACACCCGAAGCACTCCTTCATTTAGTCCACCCGGCTTGAATCCTGTGGCTTACATCAGTATCAATACCTCCATCCTATTGCACCATAGATCCAAGGTATCTAAGACTTTCTTTCTCTACAATCTTTTGTGTGCCCAAACTTACTTCTATGTTATCAGGTGTCCTACTTTGATTAAACTTGCATTCCATATATTCCGTCTTGCATCGACTAACCTTCCATAAATAAAAAGTCACCCTTTGGCACTAATTTAAATAATAATCAATAACCACCAAATCAAATTTTAATAATTTTATAAATTATATTTTTCATCAAATCTTATCCATGATAATTATTATTTCAAATTAGTGTCAAATTAGAGTGAGAATAATTCATTAGGGTTAGTGAGTGATAATCTTTAATTTTATAATCCAACCATCATCCTAGGACCAATAATAAACAATCTAATTTGGGTATGAGGATCCTGTAGAAATTTCTTGTATGATAATCGATCTATGAAGCGGTGCTACGTGGCATTTTCAATCTCCACCATCTCAAAAGCGAAACCCCAGTGAACTAAAAGGCATAAATATAATATCTCAGCACAATTTTTTTCTAATTTCAGGAGAAATTGCCTTAATAATTTTTTATAACAAGGGGCACTTGGTAAATACCCCGTAAATTCCCACACCACTGTTTCAAAACCTCAAAATATGGAAATAGTTTCCGTGAAAAGATACATTTCCTTTCTTTTCATTACATTATCTATAAAATTACATTATATTATGTTTCTCTTCCACACTAGTAGTTACTCCAGTAAAAGCTTCAAATAATCAAATGTGAAAAATAACCTGTTGCTTTTCCCATACAATCAATGCCACCGTCCCACACCCTCCAGATGGCTTGCTCGCTGCAAAGCTCCTGTCACTTCAAGCATTAAGGCCCAACAACCCGCCCCCTACCTGTCCCTACCGCTCCCATCTCATTTCTCTATATAAAGCCTGTGAAGCTCCTCATCCTCCACGCATTGTAAAGAAGTATAGCATTTCTCACACATAAAATCAGTTGCAGTAAAGAGAGAGTGAGTGACAAGTGATAACTACTGTGAGAAGAGATGGCTCGATCTGGACTGATGGTTCTCGCAGGCGTAGTGCTCGCATGCCTCTTGGTGTGCGCCCCGTACGCCGAGGGCACGATCACCTGCGGGCAGGTGGTGAACTCCCTGACGCCCTGCATCAGCTACCTAAGGTCCGGGGGCGCACTGCCACCCGCGTGCTGCACGGGAGTGAAGAATCTGAACAACGCTGCTAAGAGCACACCTGACCGTCAAACCGCGTGCGGGTGCCTGAAGCAGGCATCCGCTTCAATCTCTGGCATTCAACCTGCTCTTGCCCAAGGGCTCCCTGGCAAGTGTGGGGTCAACATCCCCTACAGCATCAGCCCCTCCACTGACTGCTCCAAGTAAGCCACCCTCATCTCTTTCACTTTCTTTTCTTCTTCTTGTATCTTTCTTACCTGGGGTTTTGTTTCTCCTCAAAAAGTTTGCCTTAACACTTTTTGAGTCAACATCCTGCCCCTTAAAATTGAGTTTGAGGGCTCCTGTTTAGTCAAAATCTCTTCTTATTACTAATCACATTTGATTTTACTTTTGAATGGGAAGTGACATTTGTTTGTTTGTTTTGTTGTGATGGCATTGCAGGGTGAAGTGAGGTGTGTGGCTGCGTCTTGTTTGTAGTCGGGTCAGCATGGCTTATAAGAATAAAGAGGGTGGACTGAGTCATGGCCATTTTCTGTAGTGACTTCATATGAGTTTGTGTCAGTGTTTTAGTAATGTTGGTTCTTGTTTTGTGTAATGAAATGGTATCTATTTGAGTCACTTCTACTTTCCTCTTCTTTTTTTTAGCTCTTTTGTTGAATGAAATGCATGAGGAACGCAGAAATCAATTGGAGATAACTATGGGTAATAAAAATTTGAAACATGTGTATAAATTCTCCAACTAAATTTGAGAAAACCATCCTGAAACTTGGGACTTGATATTGGACATGAAGAAAGCAAGCAAGTGAGAAAAACCGCTTGCAGTACAATATTGTCGAACAAGTAGAGATTCTTCCCATCTTTTTACTCCTTCAAATGGACACTTTATTTAAAACAATTCTTTAAATGATTAAATATTGTTTCTTTAATAGTTAAATATCTAAATTTTAGCTAAGAAACAGGGTGTTTTCCAGTGAGGGAACAGCAATTTTTCCATGGGAGAGGGGGTAAAATGCTTACATGTGGTAAGGTAAGTTATAATGTAACGCTAGCCGTCAGCCATGTCAACCCATGATAATGGTTTGGTAAGGTGAAAGAAGCTTATAATGTAGATGCTTTGTATATTTATATACTTTACGACACTTAACCACCTTTTCCATGTTTTTAATGAGGTAAAGAAAAAGCGGTTGTAAAAGTAAAGTGGTAGCTTGATTTTAACTTTATTATATTATTTTTGTCATCAAAATGTTTTTGAATTTAAGACTTCCGTCCTTAGCCTTACCTGTTCCCGGACAAACATGGATTTTTTGGTATGTATTTTCTGGCTTGGCCATCTTAGCACCCCTGGCGCGTGGTCTCTGACATGGTAGAGAACTATTTGTCCTTTCTTTACATGATAGGTAACTCTTTGGAGGAGGTAAAACGATGAGGACCTTATTGGACGTCGATACAAAATTGTAGCGGGCATGTACATAATTTCTCCTACCTTTTGTGTAGGTGATAAAAGTTAGTGTTAATGAAGGAAAGGTCCTTGTTATAATCAAATTGAAAGACGGGTCACCAAGCATATGGCGAGCAAAGGAATAAAAGGGCACTTTTTGGTGAGTAATAAAAGTGAGTTTGTTCCTTTCTTCCAACCAAGGAAAAGGACTGCATTAAATAGAAAATCAATAAATACATGATTAAACCTAATAAGCCATGGAATCCATGACTTCTACGGCACTTGTTCATATCTTGGGCTCCACAAGGATGTTGATCGAGAGACGTCCAAAGATAAAGGGTCTCTAGCCATCGTTGCTTGTTGTCTCTTGGTGGTTCTTTGAGTGCAAATCTCTTGTGAATAAGACTCCCTCCCCATATATGAATAGCGGGGGAACGGTCGAAGAGTATCGACTATGGCGAGTCAATCTTGCTAATTGATTTGCGACTAGGCCGCTGTCCTGCAAAAACAGTAATCTCCCACTGATTGATATCCCAATTTAGCTTCAAATGCATGGGATATCTCCTGATTGCAGAGCATGCCAAATAATATAGGAATCCCCTTCCACAATTATATCTAGTTCAGTTGAAGGGATTTGCAAATCTGGAGTTCTATAAGGAAAGCCCGGAGCTCCACTTCCGTGGGATTATGGGCCTCAATGGCCACATGGGATTCTGCACCTCAATAGCCACTGAGTAGGCCAAGATCATTTTATATGAGGGCATTTTTAATGATCCCACAGCATCCTACCTTTTGATAGTTGGGGATCTAACAAAACTCAGCTTATACCACTCTCAAGTAGGCCAGGATGGGCTGGGCCTGCATGGGCAGGGCATGCTCATTCTCAGTTTCATTTTGGCCAAGCTTTTAAATAATTGTCCAAGCCAAGCCCGTTGGGTTTAAATTTTTTTAAAAGCCCTCTGTTTTTGGACTTCTGCCGGGTCGGATATTCATTTTAACGGGCTAAATTGACATGCCTACTTCCAAGAGTGGAAGAACCCAAGCTACCGTGGTAGTAATTACTATAGAAAAGGAACAAAGCGGCTTGCAAGCCCACAAGAAGGGGCAAAACAACCGAAAATTTGGGCCATCTATATTTAAAAATAGAAAAGGAAAAACTAACTCTAGAAAGAGACCAACATTAGGGAAAAGAAGGCCGCAAGAGATGGAAAAAGAAAAGTTTGTCCTTAATATTTTCTGTTTTTTTTTAAGTTAAGAATATAGAATGGAAGAGCTCGTAGAAGTTCCAATCGCAGTGTATATATATATATATATATATATATATAGGCAATAGCTCTCAATTTTATGCAAAACGTTGTCTTTAATTAAGAAATACTCTCATTATTCCCAAGCAATATGCTCTCAATCTTGAGAGAGTAATGGACTTAAATTTTTGCTATGCATTTTCTTTAACTTATCAATGAGTAGAGCCAACTGTATGTTAACACCTTGGTATCTTGGGTAGATGGTGGTGGGACTGTGAGAACATATATTCTTAAGATGGAATCTATCATCTAAAAAAGAAATATCCCCTTGTGCAGATTAAGGAAGTTTATCGTCGGTAATTGCGCACCCATTTTGATTAATAGTTAATCAGCTGGTATCAATGATCACTGTGATTAATTGAGTCACAGGGATAACAAGAGGTGGATCCAATTTGGTTAGACAGTTTAATTCATATGGATCCATGGATATAATTGATGAAGGGGCCTGCTTGCAGTAATTAGAAAGATTAGGGTCTTCTTTTAAACTCTTAGGACTAGAGTGCAATAACAATTATATAGTAGAGTTATTTGCAATTAATTGTGAGTTCGGAACTTATATGAGATGTAGGATCCAAATGCTACAGTTGTAGACAGATCTAAGGGATCCCTTGTGGTCCTCATGCTAGCCCTAAGAAGCAGAGTTATAACCAAACAGTACTCATAAGAGAAAGAAGAGTATGCTACATAAGAGAGAGGAGAAGTAGAACTTATAAGAGAAAGAGAAGTAAGACTTCTAAAAGCACTCAGAGAAGAAGTTTGAAAAAAAAAACATAGAAGGCTACCTAGGGTTGGACGTCCCACATGCTTGGCACGCCCAACACCCAGAACGTCCAAGAGTGCTCTCTCTCTCTAGTTTCTCTAGTTTGAGTGCGTTCAGAGTTTTCTTCTTAATTGAGTTCCCACCATTCTCTTGAGAAGATCTCTGTGATTGGGTCATAGCATGGATTATTGCAAGGCCTAGGAGATCGTATTTGCAAAAGGGTTTTGTAGAATCAAGAACATCAAAGTCTCTATTTGAGCACAATAGATCTCCTTGGGTATAGATCAACACTCGTTTGTTTGTAGATCTAGATGATTGTTCGTGCCTGTTCAGATTTGTCTTCTTGATGATAAATCTAGGATCTTAATACAATTAGATTATGGTTTTAGATCTTGGGATGAGTTCTTGGCCTGTTAGGTGTTTGATCACTGTGTTAAGAGGGTCAAAGTTTTGAAATCTGGTCTAGAAGGCCCACCTACTTCCAACAGAGAGGCTGGAGCTTGAACAAGAGGAGCCACATCTTTAATCCCATAGAACCACAGGATTAATATCTCTTAACCCTCTAGCAATTGTACTCCAAAGGTGAAACTTTCAATTATTTTGAACTGGCCTCGGATGTTCCCACATGATGAAGTAAACTAGGAAATAATGCTCAGCCTAACTAGCAATTGACCACCGTTAAAATCCTTACACATTAGCTAATAAATTGATATATGATGGATTTTCTACTCTGACCTTGTTTCGTATCTCTATTCTTTTTTAGATAGAGCCATCAAAATAGAGCCATTAAAAAATGAGTTACAAAAAAAAAAAAAAAAAAAAAAGGTTAGAATCAAAAGAATTGTTTGGTAATGAAAGGATTTATGTTAAATAGACTTTTTTATATCAATGGTTAAAACTTTTCAAATTTCTCAAGTTCCACAAGGTATCATGCCTTGTAAATTGACCCTATGGCCGTGTTCAACCTTCCAAAGAGACAAAACAGTTTGGATCTTGTGTTTGGGGACCACATAATCCAAAAAATTGCATCAAATGACTCTTTTTTTTACACATATCTCGAGATTAGTTGTAATGATCCAACGACTAACACTTGGTCTCATAGTCGTGTTTTATCTTGTGAACATCTCCAATGGTATGAATCTTGATTTACACTCCCATAAATATTTAAAAAAAAAATAGAAAAACGTTACTGCTCATGGACAAATCCAATGTTGAGCATAATACATCAATGACAGATATTGTTCTGCAAATATATCGAGATTCATAGGGTATCAAGCCTTGAAAATTCACCAAATAGCCATTTTCAAACTTCCAAAGAGATCTAACAGTTTGGATCTTGCATTTGAGGCCCATAGATTTTAGAAATTTACATCCAATGGCTTACTTTTTTACACATATCTTGAGATTGGTAATGAGGCTGAAATTTCATCTCATGGCCGTGTTAGATCTTGTGAACATTTCCAACGGTTTGGATCTTGATTTACATTTTTAGACTTTGAGAAAACAAATGTAAAAAAAAAAAATGAATGAGGCATGAATGGGCTAGGAACACTATTCACCCGCCTCTATTTTTCTCCCTCTAATCTCTACCCGATTTAGAGTTTTTGAGAAATAAAAGTAAAAAGTAGTAATGCCTAACGAGGGCTTATTTGGTGTGCATTTTGAGAAATCATTTTAAAAATATTTAGAATCTTAGAAAGTGTTGAATTTGTGTACAATGAGGAAGCCCTTCGCCAAAATTTGTTGACAGTTCTCAATCATCACAACAAAAGCAGTTACTGTTCATCATAGTTTACAGTTGTAACTTGTAACCACCTTAAAACAGAGTTCCTGAGTCGCTGGTCGTCACTATGTTCAGTTGTAGCAGACTGGAAGTCATGTTATTTCCATTTGTCTTATGTATAACAAACTTGTGTCTAATCTGAGATTAGTCGTGTCTGTTACTAACTAATCTCCTGTCCGTTGTATAAATAGAGCTACAGGCTTCTATAATGAGATTATCTGGAAATGAAATCATTTTTCCTCTCCTCTCTGTTTACTCTGTTTCTTCCACTTCTTCTAAGCAGATATCTAAAATAACTACACAACCTTTGTGATCCAGAAAGCTCTTTTCCCCTTATGTAAACCTCCCTTGGTGAAAAGCGGCCTCGAAACCTCCATACCTCCCAATAGCAAAAAGGGAAGATTGAATTGAGTATTTGCCCATGTAGTGTGCAAGGTGTTGGTTTTTTCAGTGTTTCAAAAATTTCAAAAGGTTTTGACCTTCTTTTCAAGATGTTTTATCTTTCTCTACTTCTTTCGTAAGTGGGTTGTGTAGTCTTTATGCAAGTATATGGGATCCCACATCGGTTGAGTGCAACAATTAGGCTTTATATGCATTTCCATGTCCTTTACATTTTAACTTGATTTGATCTTTTTAGCACTAGCTCTATGCGCATCCTATGTGATTATTTGATAGATTAGTCAACCTTTTGTCGTTATTTTTATTTAATTCTAAAAATCATTTCTTAACGTTATGGTTTAATGTGGATTAAACATGATTAAACGTCATTTTTATCATTGTAGATTTCTTAATGGTTTTTAACGTTGTGAGATTAATGAGATTACTGGGATTAACATTGAGGACCAATGCCCAACGAACACTAATCTCACTATATTTAGGATCGTCCCATTTTATGGAAGAGACACAATTCTTTCAGGACTACATACTCCTCAGTTCTTCGTCTTTGTTCATCTGTTTCTCGTTTGAGCATTCGCAGCCTAGAGTTTGCTGGTCAAATTGAGTGTGCGACCATACTAAGCAAGAAGAAGGTTGTGGTATCATAGGTGTGGTTCTACTGAGAATCTTCGCATTTGGATTTTAACCCAAGGGACATAACTCGTCCTAATTAGACGCGCTTTGGCCACATTGCTGTTGTCGTTGTTGCTCTTCGACTTCAAACAATAGTACACATATCAAGAAAGGGACTGGGTGTGCGATCATACCTGAGCAAGAAAAAGATCGTTGTATCTTGGGTGCGGTTCTGCCGAGAACCTTTGCATTTGGATTTCATCCTAAGGGACGGAACTCGTCCTACAAAGAGCGTCATCAGATATGCATCGGCCACATTATTTCTATCGTTGTTTCTCTTCGACTTCTACCAGCAGTACACATGTCGAGAAAGGATTCATAAATCGGGTATTATTGTTGAATTATCTACTTGTCAGTAGCCCCTTTTTCTTAGCTTCTCCAACACACGGCAGACCCTTGTGCGAGGGAGTGTGGAAGTTGCACAATTTAAATCCAACCCATCCAATGTGCGATTAGTAAGAATTGAGGGTATTTTGAAATATGGTTTTCCACACAGGATTTAGTGTGGCTATTTCTTATTAATAGTTGAAGAGGTTACAGACTATATGGGATAAGCTACAAGTAGTTGAAACATAATTAGTTACAGAAGTCTATCTCAGTAGAGATACTTGTGATGAGTCATTGAGTATTTCTCCTTAACACGCCCCCTCAAGTGTGACTGTGCAACAGTGAGCTTGCCACGTAAAGCTATGAAGCGCTTGGAACCCAATGGCTTGGTGAAGATGTCAGCCAGTTGATCCATTGTAGAAAGATAGCGAACATCAAGACGTCATTTGGTTACGAGATCACGAACAAAATGCACATCAATCCCAACATGTTCGGTTCTTCCATGGAATATTGGATTTGCAGAGAGATAAATAGCACAGATATTGTCACACCATACAATGGTAGGGGACCAAATGGAAAAACCAAGCTCAGATAGCAAATACTAAACCCATAACAATTCACAAGATGCTAGAGCAATACCACAATATTCAGCCTCTGTGCTGGATCGAGCCATTGTGGCTTGCTTTTTGGAACTCCAGCTGAGTAAATTAGACCCAAGAAAGATACCATACCCATTGCTAGATTTGCGATCATCGGGGCATCCTGCCCAATCAGCATCGTTAAATCCATGAAGTTGCAATCGAGTTAGAGGTTGCAGGAGAAGACCATAAGTAATAGTATGTTTAAGATAGCGCAAAACTCTCTTTACAGCAATCCAATGATCCTCAGTAGGAGACTACATAAACTGAGACACCTTGTTAACAGCAAGTGCGATGTCTAGACGGGTGATGGTGAGATATTGCAAAGCCCCTACATTACTGCGATACAAATAAGGATCAGAAAAGGATGTGGGTCTTGAAAAACGACTGAATCGACTATCAGAAGCCATGGGTGTGGTCATGGGTTTTGCCCCATCCATTTTTGTTTTAAGTAACAAGTCACGAACATAGCTGATTTGAGACAACAATAAGCCAGTGTGGTCACGAATAATCTCAATACCAAGAAAAAAATTAAGAGCTCCAAGATCCTTAATAGCAAATTCTGAACGCAGTAGATGAATAAGTGCAGTGATAAGAGACAAACTATTGCCGGTCACAATTATATCATCACCATAGATGAGTATGAGTAAAACATAATCCTTTGAGCGCTTGAAAAATAGAGATGTATCGGACCTTGAATTGACAAATTAAGCCAATAGTCAGTAGAAAAGAGCTCAATCGATGATACCAAGCACGAGGTGCCTATTTTAGGCCATAATGTGCTTTGTTCAACTTGCATACATGGGTTGGAAAATGATGATCTTGGAAACCGGAGGGTTGCACCATATAGACCTCTTCATTGAGATAGCCATGCAAAAAACCATTTTGCACATCTAATTGATGAAGCGGCCAGTTGAAAGTGATGGCGAGACTTAAAATAAGCCTGATTGTTGTGGGCTTAATTACCGGGCTAAAAGCCTCTTTGAAATCAATGCCTTGCTGTTGATGAAAGCCTTTAGCCACTAACCTAGCTTTATATCGATCAATTGAACCATCGGCCTTTCTCTTGATTCGAAACACCCATTTACAACCAATTAAATTCATGTTTGGCCGATTATGAATCAGCTGCCATGTCCCATTTCGTATAAGTGCATCGAACTTTTCCTCCATTACAGCTTGGCATTTGGGATCTTTAGTGGCCTGTGTAAAACTAGTAGGCTCAACATCATTTGAGCATGTAGCAACAAGGCCTCAAGGCAAAGGGTACCTAGTAGTAACAAAATCTGGGTACTCTTTGGGACGTCTATTGTGATCTTGATTGCGAGTGACCATGGGATGAGTGGCTAGTTGAGCATGTTCAGGTGCATATCCAGGGCCAAGTGCAAATGCAGGATTAGAGTCAGGTAATGGTGTATGACCAGGTCCATTTGTAGGTAGAGGTGGAGAGGCAAGTCTAGGTTCATCTTCAACTAGAAGACTAGGTATAGATGAAGATGCAGGTCCAGGTGTAGGTGTAAGACCAGGCATGTGACCATGGTTAGAGCCAGAGAGTGAAAGAGGCAGATGAGAGTCAAAATGTGGTGGAAAAACACCATTATAGTAGTGGGTGATGTTTGACTTGGTGAACCATTCATATGTTGTGAAGCACTGTGTCCATGTGATGTTTGTCTCACCCCCTCATTGGTAGAGATTGGGACAGTGGGAAAAGTATTGACAACTAATGGTAAGGAGGTTGGTGGCAATGTTGGTACAACAACTGATTTAGAAAGAGGATAATCAAATTCATTAAAGACAACGTCTCTAGAGATGTAGAGATGATCTGTGTTCAGATGCAGACATTTATAGCCCTTATGCATATCCGAATAACCCAAAAAGACACATTGAACAGACCAAGGTTGAAGCTTATTTTTATTATATGGACGCAAGTTTGGAAAACAAGCACACCCAAATACTCGTAGGAATGAGTAATCTGGTGGCCTGTTAAAGAGTTTCTCATAAGGCGATAAATTGGATAAAATAGGTGTGGGCGTGCGATTGATAAGATAGGCTACAGTGGTGAAAGCATGTTCCCAATAATTTGATGGAAGAGAGGAATGGGCTAAAAGTGTGAGCCCAGTTTCAACTACATGGCGATGCTTCCGTTCTGCAAGCCCATTTTGGGCATGGGTGTGAGGGCATGAGAACCTTTGAGTAATGCCATGTGATCGAACCCAAGTGTAGGGTGCGATTGTAGTAATAAAACTGGTAAGACCAGGTCGATCCACAGGGAGCTTTAAAGATAAGGCTTTCCAACTTTGTCACCTGCCCTAAATTAAAATTCTAAATCTAGCCTAACATACTAGTAAATTACAATCATCATTCCTACTTTCCAAAAATTAAATTAATTACAATCCAATTATAAGAGAACTTCCTAAATCTAAAAATCCTAAACTAAAAAAAACTAAAATTGCTACAAAAGAACACACAAGTTAGAACATCAAGAATAAAAAGGTACCAAAAATAAAAAGTATCAAAAATAAAACTAAGAAACTAAACTAGAAACAAAAGAAATCTAAGTTAGAAAGTTAGTAATGCAATGTATGCCATGAGATGCTGAAAATTCTAAGTCTAAAAAAAACTAGTATGCATGACTGTTTTTATGAATGATCTTTCCTAATCTAATGCAACCTAAAACCGAGTTTAATGGTTGGGTTTTGAACTACAATGATGCATGAATCAAATAAAAAAAACAGAAGTGAAAAACGATTTAAAACGAATGAGATATGAGTGTATGAACATGACCTAAAAAAAACTGTGCAGAAATTCTGCACACAGGTGGGTCCGACCAGCCATGTTGAAGCCATTGGTTCACCATATTTCCAAAGTTATTTTTGCTTGAAATTCTGGGGTTTGAAAATAAACTGATCAAACTTTAATTTCCCCAAGTTTCATTGAAAAATAATGTGTTTTGATCAGGTTTCTAATTGCAAACTTTTTACACAAAATCTGTCCTGAAATTCCTGCAATAAAGTGCTGAATTGTGAACTTTATATTGGGATCCGAATTTCCAAAAAATTATTTTTTGCTGAGATTATGGACACAAACCTCTGATTTTTCCTGCTTATTCAATTTAAAACTCCAATTCCAGCAACTTATACATGTCTA
>QPKB01000009.1:27109714-27320076 GCA_003546025.1 Camphora micrantha
GAAGTCTTCCTCCGACTACGCAGGCACAAACTGCGAATGAATCCCCTAAAATGCTTCTTCGGTGTATCATCGGGTAAGTTCCTCGGATTCGTAGTTCGGAAAGCGGGAATAGAGCTTGACCCTATCAAAGTCAAGGCTATCCTAGAAATGCCATCCCCAAAAACCCTGAGACAGTTAAAAGGGCTTCAAGGAAGATTGGCATACATTCGACGGTTCATCTCCAACCTGTCAGGGAAATGCCGTCCATTCTCCCGCCTAATGAAAAAGGGCGTGGACTTTGTCTGGGATGCTGAATGCGAAACTGCGTTCCAAGACATCAAGTCATACCTGACCAAACCTCCAGTACTGGCTGCCCCCACAACTGGAAAACCATTTATCTTGTACACAAGAGCCCTCGACCACTCTTTGGGAGCTCTACTTGCACAAGGAAATCATGAGGGAAAAGAAGCTGCTCTATACTATCTCAGCCGCATGCTGGTAGGTGCAGAGCATCGCTACTCTCCAGTCGAAAAAGAATGTCTTGCAGTGATGTTTGCTGTACAAAAGCTACGTCACTATCTGCTGTCCAACACAGTATACCTGATCTCGAGGATCAATCTCCTGAAGGTCCTTGTCACAAAAGCAGGTTCCCTCAATGCCCGACTGGCAAAATGGTCTATCCTCCTGTCACAATTTGATATTAGGTATGTACCACAAAAAGCAATCAAAGGTCAAGCTCTGGCAGACTTTCTTGCAGAGCATCCGTTGCCTGAAGATTCTCCACTCAGGGATGATCTCCCAGACGAGTCAGTCTACAACGTGGAGGCTTCCTTATCAAATGCTTCCTGGGATATGTACTTCGACGGTGCAACCAGGACAAGTGAAAAAGGAAATCAAATATCAGGGATTGGCATCCTCTTTGTTAGTCCCGACAAATACATGATTCCACACGCCTTCTCGCTACTGGAACCATGTTCAAACAATGCAGCTGAGTACCAAGCCCTGATTGTAGGATTGGAACTCGCCCTCGAATCCGGCATCACAGTGCTAGAAGCCTTCGGGGATTCTCAACTGATCGTCAACCAGATGAATCAGAAATTTGAAATCAGGAAGCCTGATCTGTTGCCTTACTACAACAAGGCGCAATCACTTCGGCAAAAATTTGACATCTGTCATATCACCCACATTCGTAGAGGCGAAAACATCCGTGCAGATGCCCTGGCTGGACTCGCCGCCTCTATGGCGGTCCAAGAAGGAGAACACATGCAAGTTACAGTGTGTGAGAGAAGGATTCTCCCTCCCCTCAATACACACCAAGCAGTTGCTGAGTGCCACCAACTGGTTGGAAGTCGGATCTCCATCCTCAGACCTCCGATCGGCGACTGGAGGGATCCGTTCATTGATTATATTATGTTCGGAATCCTGCCTGAAGATCCAAAAGAACGGGTAAGTGTTCAAAGACGAACCCCAAACTTTCATCTGGACATTCCTTCAAAGATGCTCTACAGAAAATCCTACAATGGAGTACTTCTACGCTGCTTATCACAACAAGAAGCTAAAGAAACTCTCGAAGAGGTGCATGCTGGTCTTTGTGGAGCTCATCAGGCTGGTCCAAAGCTCTACGATCAGATAAAAAGGTTAGGTTATTATTGGCCTACCATGGTAGCTGACGCAATGCAATTTGCTAAACGCTGCCAACAATGCCAAGTTCATGGAGACTATGTCCACATGCCTCCAGAATGGCTACATCCTACAGCAATTTCATGGCCTTTCGAAGCCTGGGGTATGGACATCGTAGGTCCTGTCTCCCCTCCGTCAAGCAAAGGTCATCGCTTCATCTTCGCCGCTACGGATTATTTCTCCAAGTGGTCAGAAGCTTTTGCGCTCAATGAAATGAAGACCTCATCAGTCCTTCAGTTCTTGCGCACCAACATCATTTGTCGCTTCGGCATACCTAAAAGATTCGTCCATGATAACGGACCACAATTCCGTGATCACAGATTCTACAGGTTCTGCGACAAATACAAAATCCAAAGTTGTCCTTCAACTCCGTACAATCCGGCGGCGAATGGACTGGCAGAGGCCTTCAACAAGACACTCTGCAAAATTCTCAAGAAAATGGTCTCTAGCCACAAAAGGGACTGGGGCGACAAACTATCCGAAGCTTTGTGGGCCTACCGAACCACCGTTCGAGGACCGACCCATAGCACGCCATTCTCCTTGGTCTATGGATGCGAAGCTGTTGTCCCTTTAGAGGTACAAATTCCTTCCTTAAGGGTATCTCTACAAAATGACATGACGCAAGAAAGCAATGTCAAATTAAGACTCCAAGAGCTGGACAATCTCGATGAGAGACGGCTCGAGGCACTCCAAAGCATTGAGCTCTACCAAGCACGCATGGCTGGATCTTTCGACAAAAAGGTCAGGCAACGCGCCCACAAAAAGGGTGACTTGGTTCTTGCGGTAAAAAGGCCGATGGTTTTCGCTCACAAATCCAAAGGCAAATTTGAACCAAAATGGGAGGGACCCTTCGTCATCGACCAAGTCTTCTCCAATGGCGCATACGCACTTCTAAACATGGAAGGTGATAGATGTATGCTGCCCATCAACGGCAAGTTCTTGAAGCGGTACTACCCTTGAAGACTTCCTCCACTGGGTCAGAGCGACGCCTGCAAGGCCAAAGCCTATTTCTAGGTACTTGCTCGTCAAACCCACTCCTTTTGGAATTTTCACCTTTATGGTTGACTTAAAACAAATGGCTTAACTTTCATTGTTTCATCGTTTCAACAAAGAAAATCAAAATCGAAAATCTAAAGTTTAGGAGCCTCTTCCCAAACTTAACCAAATTTCGATCCCTTGAACCGCAAACTCTTGTTTGAAACAAAAATCAGGAACTTGGAATTTCCCACCTAGTCCGCCCTTGCCTTTTACGCCAAAAGTTTAGGTCAAAATTTTACGACCCTCGTGTCTAAAAACAAAAAAAAGGAAAGCGATGTCAAGTCGACTACTACGCAAAAACCCGTTGGAAAAGGATGCGAACACCCATTCGATACTTCCAAAAACCTCAAAAATCGCAAGTGAAGAGCAACACTTCGTTTGATACTTGCAAAATTCCAAAAATCGTGGAGCCGCAACATTCCAGTTTGATATCCACTAACCCAAATGTCAAAAGAAAAAACAAAGGTTCGAAAACACCTCAAATTTCAATCGTGGGAGGCGACATTCCATCGATACCAGGCAAAACAAAATTTTTGAAAGAAAAAGCAGGGAAGGCGACGCTTAGTCGATACTGCATGCCACCAACTTCGCGAGAAGCCGACATTCCATCGATACTCGCAAAAACAAAATTTTTGAAAGATCGAATAGCAAGGAGGCGGACATTCCATCGATACTTGCAACACCATTCAGCAGGGAGGCGACTCTTAGTCGATACTTGCATTTTTGAAAACCAAAAATCTGGCTTTTACGCCAAAAACTCGGCTTTTACGCCAAAAAAAAAAAAAAAACTCGGCTTCCACACCAAAAATCGGCTTTCACGCCAAAAAATCAAAACAAAATCTGGCTCTCATGCCAACAAAACAAAACTTGGTTTTCAAAAAATCCGGCTTTTACGCCAAAAACAAAAAATCGGCTCTCATGCCAAAAATCGGCTTCCATGCCACATCGGCTTTCACGCCACCAAAATTTGGCTTTCACGCCACCAAAATCGGCTTTCATGCCACCTCAAAATTTTCGGCTTTCAAGCCATCAAAAACCAGGCTTTGTGCCACAAAATCTGGCTTTCATGCCAAAACAACACTTTTGACAAAAGATTTTCACAAAATGATAACCTTTTGATCAAGATTTTCAAACAAACATTCCCATCCAGCTTTTGCTTATTTTCAACAAAAAGAATTTAAGTAGAACAAGGGGATACAAAAAATAGAGTACCAAAATATTTATACATGGAGGTACCAAAAAAAAAATGAAAGAAGAAAGTTTGTCAAAAGCTCAGTCCATAATGGTCTTCAACCAAAGACTGAGGTCCTCGGGCAGACTTCTGGCATCAGCCTCCAAAGCTTCCAGGCCACGCTTCTTCAAGATGCCGCCATAAAATGCGGCAGAAAATCGCGATCCATCTTCAGCACGAGGGAATTCCTCCCAAAGAAGTTGCCATCGCTCATGCTCCTGAGTCTTTCTTCAGAGATTCCCGTCAACCTCTTCAACCTTACGGATTAGAGTGCTTTCTCTAGCACGAGCTTCAAGAACAGCAGCCCATTTAGCAGCAATATGTTCTTCCAACAACTCGAGACACTGCCTAGTCTCGTTGATCTCCTTATCGAGGTGCATCAGTAACAAGGCCCTTACCCTTGTTCGTTCTGGAGGAACCACCTGCAAAAGTCAGAAAGGAAGAAATCAAGCACCAAATGACAGAATTTTGCTAAAAAAAATTCCTAACGAAATTTTGGCATGGTTTCGGGGCAATTTCGAAGGAAAGGGAGGCACCCCGAAAAAGAAAGGAAGCTTGAAGATGAGCTCAACATTGCTGCGAGCTCATAATCAATGAAGGATTTTCGAAGAAGACTCGAATTCAAACATTGCTGCGAGATCAAGCCTTTCTTCTCAAATCTTCGCAAGATCAGAAAAGAGCTTAACATTGCTGCGAGCTCAAAATTCCAAAACTTGCAAAGATCCTCGAAATTCTGCGAGACTGGAGAAGTGGGCTCAACATTGCTGCAAGCTCCAAAAATCCCAAGACTTGCAAGAAAATTCGAGGTATGCATCATCATGCTCCCAATTCCATTTACCAAAAATCATGCATAAAACCATCATGCATTAGATGCTAGGAAAATTTGACAAAAGTTTGACTAACTCCAACCCAATTTGGTCAAAACCAATCAAACTTTGTCTAAGTCAAAATCCATGTTGACGTGACCTAGAAATTCTAGCCTTTTATCTTGATGCATTAAAAAAAAAATGCATGATCATCTTGAATTGCATAAACCTCATATCATGGTGAGCAAAAAAAAAAAAAAAAAAAAAAAAAGAAGAAAAAAAACCCTCTTAAAAAAAAAAGAGAAAAAGGGGTTGGCCCATGGGACGTGGCCCACAGTCCACGTGGCTGTACGGCCAAGTCCGTACGGACCTGTCCGTACAGCACCAAAAAAGAAAAAAAGAAAAAAAAAGAGCAAAAAAAGAAATAAAAAAAAGAAAAAAAAAAGGAGAACGTGTGCAAAAAAAAAAAAAAAGAGGAAAAGAAAACATGTGAAAAAAAAAAAGAGAGAAAGAAAAGGAAAGAAAAGAAGAAAAAAAAAGAAAAGGAAACTTTTCTACATCTACATGGGGTTTTTCTTGGAAAAAGAAGACCTACTTGAAGCCATGGAGAAGAAGAAGAAGAAACTTGAAGATCCTCGAGAAATTCTTTATCTTGGAGCACTCTTGAAGGTTTTTGCAAAAAGAAAGCAACAAGAGAAAGAAAACCCATCTCCATTGCTTTTATAGAAAAAGCAAACCAAAAGAGGAAAGGAGGAGAAAAGTAAGGAGGTAAGTGCTAAAAATTAGCAAACTTCCTAAAAGAAAAGGAGATTTAAGATATTCTCTCCTAAAGAGGGGATTCTTGAGAAATTCTCTCCAAAAAGAAAGGGGATTTGAGAAACTTTGAGAAAATCTCTCCCAAAATCAAGGAAATTTGAGAGATTCTCTCCAAGTAAGGATATTTTTATATATTCTCTACACAAAAGGGATATTTTTAGATATTCTTTACAAAATGACACCACATGAGATCTAAGCCATTTTTAAAAGCTTAAGGTCCCATGGGTTAGCCCATACGAGCCAGGTTTGACCACCTAGGCACTAAAAGTGGCTTTTAGTCAAAATTTCTCTTACCAAGAGCATACAAAAATGGTTCCATGCCTCTCTTGAGTTGATTGGACCATACAAAAATTCCAAGCTTCATGGGCTTCCAAAAGAAACCCAAACCATCCAACCACAAGCCCCAAATCAAGCCACAATCTTGAAATTGACATTCCACAATAAACCAAACCACTCCAATGGACCCAAAATTGTCCCAAAGAGTGACCAAAAACCAAACCATGGTCCCCTAACTTGCCACATACAGCTTGTTAGGTCACAAGACCGTAACCAAAAACCAAAATCCCGATCCCCTAACTCGCCACATACAGCTTGTTAGGTCACAAGGTCCAAAAACCAAAAACAAGACCCTTCTTAACCGCCTAATGTGCCACATAAAGCCTTTAAGTTCACAAAGTTAAAAGGGAAAACCCAAAACCAAAAACCCATATCCAAATGTCATTTCAAAATCCTTGCCTTGAGACGGTACATGACCCCTCTCATTACCGCGAAATCCCTTGGAAGCTCAAAAAAAAAAAAAAAAACAACTCCATCAAGAGAAAAACGCTCAAGACTATTGGTCAAGCAAGAAGATCTCCTTCAAATTCTCTTCGAGGCACACCGACTGCTAGAGCTGAGCACCTTGTCGTTGTACCTCGAGGGGGCATTTGTTGACACAAAAAATGTCACTATATCCCTTCAACACCAAAAGCTACATGGAGCCATATCCTGCCATAAATAGGAAGGCGCCACTTCAAGCACCAGATCTTGTCAGAATCAAACAAAAACTGCAAGATCCTTCAAAGCAGCCAGAAGAAGGGTACACATGAAGTTTCGGGCCATTTCGACGTCATTTGGCCTAATTTCACTCCTCCGACAGCCAGACAGGAGATCCCGGCAGCGACAGTGTCGAAGACTTCAAAACTTCGATCAGAGCCTACGGATGGTCTCAGAATACCTCCAAAAGGCCCCCTGCCAAATTTTAAGTCAAACGAACAACGTTTGACCCTTCATCAACTCTCGGGAAGTAAAAAACAGGCCTACCGGCGGTGGAGCACCCCGGAATCATGGCATCCAAATTGGAGCTAATGGATCATCTCGAAATGACTCCAATAGGTCCCCTGTCAAGTTTTAGGTCAAACGGACATCGTTTGGCCTAGTTTCAAAGCTCGGCATTTTCCTCGAGGTGAAATCAAGGCGAGCATTTGCGGGACCCCAAAAGGCTTCAAAACTCAAATCTAAGCCCATGGTTGGTCCTACTTACTATTCAGGAGGCTCCCTGTCAAATTTCAGGTCAATCGGACATCGGTTGACCACAAGTCAAAGCTCGACATTTCTCTCATGGCGAAATTAAGGCAAGCATTTGCGGGACCCCGAACGGCTTCAAAACTCAAACCAAAGTCTATGATTGGTCCTATCTACTGTTCAAAAAGCTCCACATCAAATTTCATGTCATTCCGACATCGTTTGGCCTAGTTTCAATGCTTGACAAAAATCGGCAATACCGCACAACAAAGTCTTCGGCTTTCCAGAAAAATAGGAAACTTTGTGCTCCGATTTGCGTAGCTTCTCGTCGGGTTTTCTTCAAGAGAATTAGGCCAATAAATGAGGGAAAATGTCAGAAAAAATACAGAAGAAAAAAGAATGAAAAAAGATCGAAAAACGGCGAAGAAAAGGCGACCGAACGGCGGCCGAGAATGGGCCCAAGGCCCAAGGTCGCCAGCCCATGGTCGCCGGCGACCATGGAATTCCGGCGACCCAAAAGTCGCCGGAAGTCCCTTTTTTCGGGTCCTTTTCGCGTTTCGAGTTGATTGGCCCCTGTGATTTTTCCAAAATCTGATTTTTCGTGCATGAAATCCGTCGATCTTCGTCAACATCACGGATTCACCGCCGAAATCATTGGATGATCATTAGAAGCCTCGAAATCCCCAACCGGCCGACAAAGAAAGCACACTTTCTGCTGCCCGATCGTGAAATCGACAGGACAGATGTTGCCGGCACGTTGACATTAATCAATGTCTGAAATTGCATCACCATCCGACATCAAACAACATGTGGATCTACCGGTGGTCATCGCAAGAAGAATTCCAAAAGACACGGCGCGGTCCGCGACTCTTCAAGCGACTTGGCGACCAATTAATGAGGTTAAATGACCCGTTTTATGACAAGTTAATGCGGTCATTAACTCATTATTTTGGACGGCCCAATCAAAAGCAAGCAAATGGGAGTTACAAGTCAAAGGATTTATGGCATTAAAGCCATGAAACTCCTCCCATGATGGGGATTAAAGACAATTAAAAGCTCATTATTCTCCATCGGCCAATCAGATTCAAGGAAAAAGGAGTTGCAAAACAAATAATTTAAAACTTATAACTCCTCCCATTATGAGCATTAATGCATTCAATGCTCATAAACCCTCCTAAATGGCTACCAAAGGCCTATAAATAGGAGGGCATTCCAAAGGGAAAAATACCCCGCCCCCCGGAAAAAAAAAAGATCCAGAAAGAAATCGCCAGAGAAATTCACTCAAAGTCCAGAGAATTGCCCGGAAAATCCAGAGCTCCTGCAACTCTGCTGCAAAGACCACCAAAAGGTGATTGAAGCACCCTTAGGGGGCCACCCCCGCAAGGACCTCCCTTCTTCTACCAACATGGCTAAAACGTGGCTTTTCAGCCCGTTTACTTAGCTTTTTATCGGATATAAGACCTTCTCTTGGTCTTTATCCTTTAAAAATCTGAGGTTAAAAAGCCAAGCTAAGAATCCAAGCATCGTGTTCTCATCTGCATGGACGATGGAGGAGCCCATACATGACTCGCGACCGTCGATCTGAACGTGTCCCCACAATCGAATGAGATGTCAGATTCTTGTTCTTGATTTCTATTGTACTTTATTTTTCTTTTAGAGACAAAAATCACAACTCTTGTCTTTCATAATGGATAAGATTTGTAAATCGCCTTTTACGGCAAAATCGCCTTTCACGGCATATAAAAAAAAACTCTTTTGTCTCTTTTCTTAAAATATGTGTGCAATGGGAAACTAGAAAAAGTTTCATTTCCCCTTTCTACTTGTGAAGGTGGATCTTCGGATCACCGTTTCTAAATTCCAAGTAGAAAAGTGAAATTGGCATACCCGTACAAAAAAAGAAAGATGTTGATACCCCTTATCTTTTTTTCTCCTCCCCTCCGCGGCACCCCGAAAGACCCGTGGCGGAGGCAGCGGGAGAGAGGAAAGAATCGGGTCCATCATACGTTCTCCTATTAATGCACGCGGGGAAGCAGTGTCCAAATGATGAAGAACATAAAGACCATCCCTAATTGTCCCACGAAGAAGTATGTAGCCAGTCCTTAACAAAACAACAGGAAGGATGGAATTCAAAGATGACGTTATTGACCTTGGTGAATTGACGAACAGAAAGTAAATTTTTCGTTATATTAGGAACACGCAGTAAATTATTCAAACGGAAGGACTTAGAGGAAGAATGAAGAACAGAGGATCCAACATGAGAAATTGGAAGACCATTACCATTGCCCACTTGAACCTGGGTTGGACCATGATACTCTAAATGGGTAGAGAGATTGGCCATGTCTGCAGTGAGATGATGTGTTGCACCAGAGTTTGTATACCATGCATTGTTGAGGCCAATAGGAGAACCAGCCATCAATGCTGCTGGAGAAGGGTTGTCACCTTGAAAATCAGGTTCATACCTGTGATAGCAGTAAACTGCTATATGGTCCAGTTTGTTGCAGACTTGACAAATAGTCCTGCCAGTAGAGGAACACCCGTATTGCCCGTATTGCTGCCGAGAGTCATAAGTGTTGTGGCCACGACCATGACCTTTATTGCGACCACGAGTAGCACTAGCCAAAGTACGACCTCTGCCTCAAAAGGCTGAATCAGCTGAGTGCGATGCCACATTAACTGCTGGCATGTCAATGGCAACTGAGTTTTCTTCAAGACACACTTCTTGTGAAAGAAGAAAGCCGATTAATCCGTCAAGGGAAATTGGTTCAACGCGAGTAGTCATAGACGTGAGAAAAGCTTCATATTCAGAGCTTAAGCCGTTGAGAAGACTGGAGGCAAGGTCGGAATCAGACACAGGCTGAGCAACAACAACTAGATTGTCAGCAATTGATTTCTTCTTTTGCACATGGTCAGACATGGATAAGGACCCTTTCTTGAGGGTATGTAGCCGATACTTTAAGGACATGGTTTTAGCTTGAGATTGGGCAGAGTAAATACGTTCAAGAGTCTGCCAAACGTCCTTGGCTGCAGTGGACAACAACCTGAGCAAGTATTGGCTCGGTGAGGGAAGAAAGAAACCAGCTAAGCAAAGTCTGGTCTTTTGTTTGCCACTTGAGAAAATCTGGGTTGACCACATCAATGAGATTGCCTTTGTTGTCAAGAGTGAATTGTGATGGACAAGGGTAGGAACGATCTACATATCCCATGGCATTGTGAATCCTGAGAATAGGTAGGAACTGAGATAATTATTTCTGTCGAGTTTGATTGGGAGTACATGAGAGATATTTGGAGCGAAAATGGGAAAAGCAAAGGTGGAAGTGGATGATGATAAAGGTGATGAGGAAGAAGATGCAGGGGAAGTTCACATCTTGTTTAGACGTGTGTCTTGATAAGCTTTGATACCAAGTAAGAATTGAGGGTATTTTGAAATATGGTTTTCCACACAGGATATGGTGTGGTTATTTCTTATTAATAGTTGAAGAGGTTACAGAATATAAGGGATAAGCTACATGTGTTTGAAATAGAATTAGTTACAGAAGTCTATCTCAGTAGAGATACTTGTGATGAGTCATTGACTATTTCTCCTTAACATGATTGGGTCTATATCTTAAGACCTATGAACTATAAGGAGTGATTTTTGTTTTAGTACTAACAGGAGTGATTTTTTGTTGGCAAAAATCATCATTGGCTGCAAGGATGCTTCAAGGTGCACTGTAAATATTGATTTCTTTATATGAATTTGCACCAACTTGGTCGAACTAAGGCAGTGCTTCAGCAAAGGGTTCACGAGGGACTCGATACTATTACTTGTGTTGATTCGGGGTCTGATGGACTGAAAATCAACCCTAACCTCAGTGGCTCACAAAAGATCCAAGAGAGCAGTAGTGAAGTCAATTGTCAAATTTATAAACATCCAGAAAGGACGATTTGATTGCAAAATCAACTCTCAATTTTGTCATTGATTTTGATTTTTACTAGACTCCAATTAGATTTCACTACTAAAGTAAAACGGTAAGCTTTTCTGATATTTTCTTTTAGATTTCCTAACCAAACTAGAAATATCATTTGCAGTTTATATTATGATATATGCCGTATTTGTCATGCTATGACTCTAAAATTTGGCCTATTGTAGTTTGATTTCAACTTTTAAGAGTTTTTTTTTTTATTAAATTTTGACTATCATTTGTAGAGCGCCCACTCTCTAGGGACAAAAGCATTTCTGCGTCTGGGTTTACTCTAAAACTTATTCAAACTCACAATATTTACTTTCTCCACTAGAAGAAATCTTGATGCTATAATTGTGTAAAAAGTTTATTTTTTATGATTCTTTGATGTAATGGAAACTTATAACATCTTTTGAAGCTAAAATTTAACAATTTTTTTTTCTTATTTCATACATGTAAGTGAAAAAATTATAACTCACAAGATTAAGGGGAGTCTTACAGGACTTATCCAAATGACTGTGGAAAGTCAGCCGCTTCAGGGACCTGAAAAGGGAGAAAGAACAGTCAGAGGACCCCGGCTGTGGGCAACACAGGGCTCTCCGATGCCTAAGTTAGTGCAGGGACTGAACTGAGGTTGAAAAAGAAGAGAGGCAGAGTGACGGCTAGTGAGAGTGCATGTATATATTCCCTTACCTTGATTAAAATAGGTCTATTTTATATAGGAGAGGAGTCTCTAGATATTTGGTAGTGGGCCTCATGATTTGACTGCTAAGGTCTCATCAACCCACAAAGTAATAAATGAGGATCCATCATAGCCCGCATTGCATTAAATGATGGTCCGATCAGCCCATACTGCATTAAATGGCACATTGGGCCGGATCTTGTCTTGACTTATTAGCGGCCAAGGTCCCGTCGGATCCCTTCTTGGGCCTCGACCTGATATGGTTGCAGCCACTGGATGCCGTTTTGTTAGAGATTTGATAAGGATTCTAGACGGCTGAGATGATGTTTATGTCCCATTAGCGCGTGCTCGTATCTTGCCACGTGTTTGGAGGTGGGAGATGGCTATCAGTGTCTATCTCGGTTGGCGGTTAGTCATACAGTTACAGTCGAGATGCGCGACTGAGGCCAGGGCACACGGCCGAGATCGTGGTGGTCTTAGGCTGGGGCTAACCGAGACGATAATATTTATCTCGGCTAGCGCATCAGCATCCGAGCCGAAATGCACGTAGCTAAAGTGAATATAAGATCTGACATTACTGCTGGAATTAACATAATCTCGGCATCTTAAGAATTGCCCCACACAATTGCCCCCTAGCTTCTGACTTTTTAGAGTCTTGGAGTCTGAAGTTGGAAGTTATAACGATTAGAATCTGCCAGAGATCTTCGCCTTGATGATAGCTGCTGACGTTCGGTCCTCATCCGATTTCCTTCTGTCTGCCTGAGGTAATAAATACTATGCCTTAATCATTGCGGAAAGCGAACCGGCGATGACACGTGTCACCATCTGGTTGGCTACGCCGTCAAGCAGGAGGCGCGTGCAGCCTTTTAATGTGAAGTTTTCGAATTTCGAAACGACGCCTTGAGGTGGTGCTTCCTTTTCTATAAATAGTTGCATCTTCTTCTTTATTTCTCGTTTTCGAAGGAGACCTTCCCAAAGCCTTTCAGAGCAGAAGAAGTTGCAGCGACGCATGGGAGAGACCCTCTGTCTGTAAGTGTTGTTCCGTTTGGCTTATTTCTGCTTTCTTCTAGGGCTTTTTCTTTGGGGGGTTTCTTTTTTCTTTCGTCTTTGGAGATGGGTGTTTACAGCCATTGGTTGGAAAACCCTGCGGCCATAGAAGGGCTAAAAAAGGCATATGGCATACCGGATGACGTCCTTATTAGGCGGGTGGATCCTATGGATTACGCACTCCGCTCGTACTCGGACGACTGGATGCCCATCCCATTGATAGCCATTATCGCAGGGGGAGTTAGGTTCCCTTTAGACCCCTTGCTTCGGGCCTGCCTTAGTGCCTGGTCCATTAATCCTTGCCAACTGATGCCCAATGGTTATAAATTCATCATGGGCACGACTGTGCTTAATAAGAAGTTAAATATTGACCTCGGCATTCATGACATCGAGGATGTTTACGGCATCTGTAAGTCCCGGGAGGGTAATTACTACCTCCGAGTCAAGTCTCGCCGAGACAGCTTCGTTATTGCGCTTGAAGATTCCAATAAATATACGGGGGACGACCACTTGTGCGTCTCGGAAAATTGGGAGTTCGGTGCCGGAGCGGACAGAGCACACAGTGTCCCATGTCGCCTTGGGGTCGTTCCAAGTAAATATCATTCTTTTAGACTTGGCAATCTTTTCTCTTGTCCTTCGCTTTGCCGAGCTGATGTTCTTGATTGACTGTGCAGCTACTCGAGAGATGAAACAAGTCGCCAAGCAAGTCGGCTAGAAAAAGAATGAGGCGTGGCACCAAGAGATTACAAGGTGCACCGACTTCTCGAACAGATTGGCTTGGGCGCTCTTGGGCTACGAGCCGAAATACCGCGGCTACTATAAAAAGAGCCGAGCTGCCTCAACAGTTGCCCCAAGAAGACAGTCCGAGGATAAGTGTGCCCGAGGTTGAGGAAGGCCGATCTGTGGCTGTAATCGAAGAGGGAGGTCCTTCCCGAGTTGCAACCGACACCGCTAGCCAGGTCGCATCTGGTGCCGAAGCGTCCACTTCCGAGCCGGAGTCTAGCGACACCCCTCTCAAGAGAAGACCCCATCGTTCTTCGCCGAACCCGGAAGAGGAGGAAGAAGAGGAAATGACTTGCATCCCGGTGTTCGTGGATCTGGAGGCCTTGGCGCTCGGGGATGATGCTGAGTCTCCTCCACCCGCAGTCTCGGACGCTGCCAGGACCTCTGCTCTCGGGCCTATCATGGCCCCTACTGGTGTAGAAGAGGAAGCCCCTATTCAACACGCAAGTCCGGAGACTCGGCCATCTCCCACTGAGATTGAGCGAAGAGAGAGTCGCTCGAGAAAAAGGCCGAGGGAAGAGTGTACCAGTTCGGGTGGAACACTACCACCAATCGAGCCGGTACCTTGGGAGCCGAGCTTTTTGCTCGAATCGGACAGACCTATAACGGTCAAAGATTGTATTCATTCGAAGCCCAGCTCCCTCATCCTCGAAACGCTTGGCAAAGCCTGCGCTCTGCCGCGAGATATGGACCATCTGGCGAGTTTCAGCGATCCAAAGCTGCTGTCGTCGCTGATGCAGTCCTGCTTTCAGGTGAGTTTTCCCTTGAATTTTTAACTTTTTCACCAAGTGTTTCACTTCGGCTACTATCTTCTAATTTATGTCTCTTCGTTTTCAACAGACTCCGCAAAAATTGATAGTGGTCATCGATAGATTTAAGAAGTAGAGCCCTCTGATTGCCAGGCTCGACGAGGAGAGGAAGGAATTGGAAGAAGTCTTGGGAGCCAGCACCCTGAAAGAGAATCAACCGGAGGCGCTGAAGGACGAGTTCGAGGCTAAGCTTGGGGATGTCGTTGCCAAGATTGAGGCGGAAAAGAAGAAAGTTGCAGATCTCAAAGCCTCCGTGGAAAAGCTGAAGAGTGACCTCTAGGCCGAAATAGAGAGAGCGAATGAGGCCGAGGCCAAGGCCGCATCTGAGGGCGATGCTGCTTTTGAAGATGCGATAAAACAAGCGACTGCCCATTATGAGGCTAAGGTTTTTCGCGTCAGGAACAAAACCTAGGAGAAGGCGTGGCGCGCTGCCTTGAGGAAGTGGGGATTCCAAAGGGTCATCCATCCTTTGTGAACCCCCCCGGTCGGCTCCTGGGTTAATGTTTCGAATTCGGTAGAGGTTCCTGAGGCTAACGCTGCTGGTTCTTCCCAACCCAAAGTCAACATCAATACTACTACTGGCTCCTACCCCCATTGAAGGCTTTGATGTATTCTATCAATGACGTACCCTTTTTCATTTTTTTTTCAATTGTATTCTGAGATGTAATGACATTATGAATTAATACAATTGAATTTTCGTTGACATCGTGGATTCTCTCCTTTCTTTTTGTTGTGTTTTCTCGTCCCTACTTTTGTTCTAGTGTCTGAGTTCGGCTTCATATTTGATATGGACTATAGGGTCTGGCCGAGCTTGACAGTAGGCCGAGCCGAAAACACTTGGTTAAGATAGGTCTTGACATACAACGTATTTTGGCCGTAATGGCTTTATGCCTGTGTGATATATATACCGACCCAAAGGCAATCTCATTAGTGGCCGTAATGGCTTCATGTTTGGGTGGTATATACCGACCCAAAGGCAATCTCATCAGTGGCCGTAATGGCTTCATGCCTTGGTGGTATATACCGACCCTAATGCAATCTCATCAGTGGCCGTAATGGCTTCATGCCTGGGTGGTATATACCGACCCAAAGGCAATCTCATCAGTGGCCGTAATGGCTTCATGCCTGGGTGGTATATACCGACCCTAAGGCAATCTCATCAGTGGTCGCAATGGCTTTATGCCTGGTTGGTATATACCGACTCAAAAGCAATCTCATCAATGGCCGTAATGGATTCATGCCTGGGTGATATATACCGACCCTAAGGCAATCTCATCAGTGGCATTATCTCCGAGCTGCCGATAGTCGCTACCGAGTTCTATGACTGAATTTTGCAACAAGAATGAGAACTGCTTTCATTGATCGTGAAAATTTTGAGTACAGACTAAAAGTAGAACTTTTTGAGGTGCGACGCTTTCCATGACCGTGGTAACTGTCGGCCATTCATATCTTCAAGTCTGTAGGCTAACTGTCCGGCAATGGAAATTACTTTGAATGGTCCGTGCCAATTTGGTGCTAGCTAGCCCTGATTTGGATCCTTATCGCCCGGGAGTGTTTTCTTCAGAACCAACTCACCAACTGAGAACTTTCTCTCTCTGACCTTCTAGTTGTAGCCTCTGGCCAACTGCTGTTGATAAGCGGCCAATCTGATGGCTGCTGCTTCCCTGCGTTCGTCGGCAAGACCCAACTCCCGAGCCAGGTTTATTTCATTTTGGCCTTTGTCGAAAGTTCGGATCTCAGAGTCGAGAGGCCGATCTCAAGAGGAATGACCGCATCCATCCCACAGGCGAGGGAGAAAGGCGTTGCTAAAGTGGAGCGCCATGGAGTCGTTCTATAGGCCCACAGGACACTTGGCAGTTCCTCCACCCATCTTCTTTTAACTCGGACAAGTCGCTTCTTCAGCCCGTCGAGTACCACCTTATTAGAGATTTCTGCTTGACCATTGCTCTGTGGGTACGCTGGAGTAGAGTAGTGGTTCCTGTTGCCGAGCTCTTGGCAGAAGTTCTTGAAGAAGACGGAATCAAACTGGGTCCCGTTATCCGAGACCAAAGCTCTTGGAATATCAAATCTCAATGATGCTTCTCCACACGAAATTTTTTTAGTCTTGTTCGGTAATAGAAGACAATGGTTCTGCCTCTATCCATTTGGTGAAATAGTCGGTGGCTACTATCAACCACCTCTTATTGTCCGGAGCTCGGTGAAGTGGTCCTACGATGTCCAGCCCCCCCATTGGGCGAAAGGTCATGGGCTGGAGAGCGGACTCAAATCTTGTGCTGGCTGATGGATGGAGTGGGAGAATTTTTGGCACTTCTCACATTTTTTGGCGTACAACTGCGCATCCTTCTACATATACGTCAGCCAGTAGCCCTGATTGATAGCCCGGTATGTTAATGACCTTCCTCCGATATGGCTTCCACAGATCCCTTCGTGTATTTCATATAAGAAGTCTTCAACTCTACTTGGGTGAACACACTGAAGGTATGGGCCTGTGAATGACTTCCTATAAAGCTTGCCTTTAGGAGACAACCAGAACCGGGCTGCCTTGAGCCTGATTCGGTGAGACTCACTTTTGTCCTTGGGAAGTTGGTCATCCTTGAGGCAGGAGATGATTGGGTCCATCCAGCTCGGGCCGAGATCAAGGCATAGGATTTTCCGAGGTGAGCGGAGTTCTATAGTAGGCCCTGCCAACGATCCTACTTCGACGGTTCTGTTCTTTCATGCTTCAACGGCAGAGGCTAAATTAGCAAGGGCATCGGCGTGAGAATTGGACTTTCTGCCTATCCGTCTGATCTCGGCTGTCTGGAACTGAGAGATGAGCTTTTTTGCAAAGGCTAGGTAAGCAGCCATCCTGTCGTCGCGAGCTTGGTAGTCTCCAGTCAGCTAGTTTGTCACTAGTTGTGAATCGCTGAAGACCGCTGGCCTTTGAGCTTCGAGGGTTTCGGCGCTGTTTAGTCCTGCTATTAGGGCTTCATACTCAACTTCGTTATTTGACGCCTTGAAATCCAGGGTTAAAGCCTGCTCAATGACCAGTCCTTCTGGAGACTGGAGGACAACACCAACGCCAACTCTTTTAGAAGTTGAGGATCCATCGACGAAGACTTTTCAAACCGAGGCAAGGGATTGATTCTGAGGTCGTTCGTTAGTCTCCATGAGTGCTTCCTCAAGTCCTCTGCCCCCCAGTTCGGCGTCGGGCTGGGTTGGTGCCGAACTTGGAGAAACGAACTCCACAATGAAATCTGCCACAATTTGGGCTTTGATCGCCGTCCTAGGTTGGTATCGAATATCATAATGTCCCAGTTCAACAGCCCATCTGGAAATTCTTCCTGAAAAGTCAGCCTTTTTTTAAGATAGATTTTAGTGGATGTTTCGTAACAACCACTATGGCATTAGTTTGAAAATAATGGGAGAGCTTACGAGAGGCGCTGACGAGCGCCAACGCGAGCTTTTCCAATTGCAAATATCTGGTCTCGGCATCAAGGAGGGTCTTGCTCATATAATAAATTGGTTTTTGAAGCTTATCTTCCTCTCTGACGAGGACTGAGCTGATCGCATAATCCGAGACCGTCAAATATCCAACAAGAGACGCTTGATTGGAGTGCAACAAAGGCCTTGATACTTGATCGAAGATTGATAAGTAAGGCTATGAATGCTTGAGTTCGTCTTATAATGACACGAGCACATAAAAACCAAATTTTGAATAGTAAGTTTGGCCCATAAAGGATTGAAATCTTATACTTGGGTTCAAGCGAGCTCCTCCTTCTTTGTCAACAATCAAGATTGGTTTTAACCAAAAAAAAAAAGGGCAGATTCAAGCTAGACTCAAATCCATCGATGTCCAATGTGGAACATGTTAATCTAAGGATCGACATACATAAATTGTAAATAAAATGATTACGATAGATTTGAACAACACAATTTATATATATGAAAGAGGCTGATTTCTCAACTTAATTAATTTTGACCGGCCAAATTGATTTTGACTTTCCAATGTATTTTGTAACTTATGCATTTCTCTCTAAATTAATGTACAATTAAATCCTATTTAAATCCACAATAATTTGGTGTGAAGTTCGTATCAGCCCTTTCATTTTCCTTTTCATTCATAATCTCTTCCTAAAACCTCTCCCCTAATAATCATCAACTTGATAGCCACACGGTTCTCATCTCTTCCAAAAAGTCTATCAAAATGTTTCAGGTTTCTTTCATTAAAACTTCGCGTACGATTTCCACTCAAATCAAAATATCACACTGTTTCTTTCCCTAACTCATTGTTGCATTTAAGCACACTCCATCAATACGTGCCAAAATCCCCTAAAATCTTTCTTACCTACTGTTTTCAATAGATGAAACTCCCAAATCACAATCACATGGAAGACTTGAAATGTTGAAAAAGAAAATGAGAAGATAACTGGGTCGAGCACTCTGCAAGTCTAACTGTTGAAGCCATGATGCTTGATTCCCTGCCTCTAATCTCAGCAAAGAAGAAAGTATGCAAAACTATCATTCCTAATCAGATTTGCATTTCATCCATTTTGTCAATGCATATGTTTCTGATCAGGTTTTGGTTCTCATAAGATGTTGGATATGATATTGAGTAATTTGTTCTTTAGGTTTGAGTAGTTTCTGATTTTTTATTATTTAGTTCAATTTTTGGGTAAATCTTATCGTGTTTTTATATTTGTTGATGAAGTGTATTTCTTTTTTTTTTTTTTAAAGAAAAATTGCCAATAGATGTGGTTAATTGAATTGGGGTTTTGTTTGGATCAAGATTCTTGGCATTTTAGTTGAAACTTCTCAAGTCTCTATATTGGTCGACAAACATATAGGTGTGATGGGACAAATATGTGTAAAATAAGCCATTTGCTCGTATGAATATTTTTTCTCCACGTATTGGCCTCATACCAATCTCCAAAGGGTATCACACCTAATACTAATTAAAAGAAGTCAATCATTGTCCTATCCATGTTTTTGGTTGATTCTCACCATTCTCATCATTCTAGAATTTGCTTTGATATGTGTAGATTAAACTATTCTTTTAACTATTTGAATAGATTAATCTACTCTTTTAACTGCTTTTCATGCTTAATAATTTTTATTTTATAGTAGGTTTTAAATTTTATTTAGAGAAATTATTTTATTTGTGAAAAAAGTTTTTGAATTTTTAAGCTCAAGTTCTTTTCTATAATTACTTTTCACCATTTAGGTGAACTTATCTTTCTTTTACTTTGTAGTTGTCTTTCTTTATTTTGGCTTTAGGAAAAATTATTGATTCGTGTAGAAAGCTCTTTTAGTTCTTAAAGTTTAATTCTTTATGTGAAATAAAGTTTAATGGACTAATTGATATTTACTTTAAACAAATTAGAATCTTTTTTATGCATGAACTATAAACTTCAATTAAATGTATTTTGTGATTGACAAAAATTTACCAAAAAATTTGCTTTTGCCATAAGAATTTATAATATATTTTAAATAATCTTAATTCATTTCTTGAACCAACTCACTTTTTTTTTTAATAAATTTTGAGGATGATAAAGAGTGTATTTGTTTACTATTGATTATTTTCTTTTCAATAATATCTTACATACAATTCTTAAGTTTAAATAAATTTCTATTTTTGGGCCCGGGCTTAGCACGGGCATTTCTTGCTAGTATTATTGAATGTAGTAGCATAACTGGTTCAATGATGAATGCTTAGGTCTTCATGAGTCTGGCGATCAAATGGCTACCTATTTGGGATTTGTAATACTCGTCTTCGCCTCCTTTGTAAGGCATCATCATTCATCAAACAGTGGGGAGATGCCTAATTTTTTTTAGTGAGGACTCTCGTGACCCGTACATCCTTTTAGGATTTTCATTAACAACATGCTTCCCATCATAGGGTCTTTCTTGAATAGGTTTTACGAAACCACCGTATTCTTAATTTTTGCTTGAAAAACCATCATATATCTCATATATATATATATATATATATATATATATATATATAAAGCAAAAGGGAAGGAGGGCGGTGAGGGTGCGGGGTGCAACGTCATCTCTGAAAAAGTCTCTCATTTCAAAGAAATACAAAAGAAATCGATGAGATGGTTTGGCTTTGACGATTTGATGGAGGGTTGATTTCCATCTCACACATGGGCCACGTCCATAGCCTAGAGTGATTATACACACAAATCATACTGTATATTGATGTGCCACATCAGCAGTAGGTATTTTTGAATCCTTATCTCTTGATTTCCATGCTTATTTTTCTAAATCAAAACCCAAGAATCTAGGCAATAAATCTGGACTCATTTGCTAACTATATTTCCTAAAATATATCCTAACAACCCATCTCAAAACCAATTCTCTTATCTTCTTATCTTACCCATTTAACGAACATGAGTGAAATTTGGATAATCAAGATGTTGCTTTATATACTTCCTAATGAGTAACAAATCTCATCCTAATACCAAGTCATCTAGGCCCATTTTTGAAATCTATAGCAACCCAAACACGAGAATCTAGCCTCCATATTCGAAATTTAAATGGAAAGGGAAGAAACCCACGTCTCATTCTCCATACTCCTTTTCAGCAACCTCAAGCCTTTATTTGTGTAATCATTTCATTTCTCTTCTACATCTTCTCAAATCAAAGTTAAGGCTATGGTTTTCTTTGGTTTTGAGATCTCAAAAATAATTCTAGGATCACATATATCTACGATTCCTCTTCCACAATCTCAAACCTGTATTTTCATACTCTTCTATCACACCAAAATCCGAAGACTCCGATTAGGGTTTTTTTTTTTTTCTAGCTAACTTTCTTTCATGTTTTAATAAAACTCTAAGCTATTTTTTTACCTCTTGATCTTCTATAATCTTGTTTTCCCCTTATCTTTCTAATAAAGCCTTTTAGGTTTTTTTTTTTTTTTTTACCTTTTTCTTACGAATTTTCTTCTAATGGGGCATCAATTTTTATAGAACGTAAATAACCGTGTGTCAGAGACTAACCCTCAAATAGGGTTAGATCAAAACTGAAATAAGATTGCCACCAATGCAAAAGAAGGTTGGAGAAGGAGGGACCTATATAAATTTTTATATTTTTCCATTCTCATTGAATAAGAATTTCTAATTTTTTTTCTCTTTCTATATTTATTCTACCTATTTTTAATTGAGTTCATGAGTATATAGGTGGTGAATTCATTTTCGTATTTTTTTTTTACTATTTTCTCTTCAATTTCATTTCTTATTATTCACAACATTGCTAAATCATATTTTTACCTTAAATCAAATTCAACATTGCTTGCTTATGATTAGATGAGTTTTTGTTTGTAGGGCAATTGGAAGTGGAAGCTACCTCCATGAATCTAGCTCCCAACACATGGTGCAACAACCGTTCAAAAACACTTGCTTGAAGAAGTAGGGAGGAAGACCCGAATGTGTGAAGGTGGCCCAGAGCAGCCCAACTCAGGAAATACACGGGCCAGAGAGAATCAAAGGAATCCAAGCATGGAATGTTTCATCAACAACTATATTCACTAGGCTATGTAAGAAATTAGAAAAATAAACACCACTCTCACAAAACCTGCTCCTCTGCCTAAAGATAGGCTAATGGGTGTGAAGATTAATATCATACCAAACCAAGCCTTTTCCCACTAAGTGGGGCCGGCTACATGGATTTGATGACGCCAATCAAATCTGTTTAGAGCCATGTCCTCCGTTAGATCCATATAGGCAATGTCATGTTTAATAGTTTCTTTCCAACTTCTCTCGGGTCTCCCTCTCCCTCTCCTACTCCTGACAATCTCCATGCTTTCACACCTTTTAACAGGTGCCTCCGTTGGACGCCTTCTAACATGGCCGAACCATCTCAGTCGATTTTCTCTCATTTGATCTGCAATCGGTGCTATTCCTACTTTGCCTCTAATCTCCTCGTTCCTAATCCTATCTCTCCTTGTGATCCCGCACATCCATTTTAGCATTCTCATCTCCGCAACTTCCATCTTCTTAATATGATTATGCTTTAATGCCCAACACTCTGATCCATATAACAGCGCTGGGCGTACTGCCACCTTATAATATTTTCCTTTAACCTTGAGGGGGACTTTCCGATCACACAAGACGCCAGAAGCACTCCTCCATTTGGTCCACTCGGCCTGAATCCTGTGGCTTACATTAGTATCAATCCCTCCATCCTGTTGCACCATAGATCCAAGGTATCTAAAACTTTCTTTCTCTACAATCTTTTGTGTGCCCAAACTTACTTCTCTATTACCAAGTGTCCTACTTTGACTAAACTTGCATTCCATATATTCCGTCTAGCATCGACTTAGCCTAAACCCTTTAGTCTCTAACGTTTTCCGCCACAATTCTAGCTTAGCATTCACTCCTTCTTTCGTCTCATCCACTAAAACAATGTCATCTGTAAATAGCATACACCACGGCACCTCATCCTCGATATGTCTTGTAATCTCATCCATAAATAGGGCAAACAAGTACGGGCTTAATGCTAAGCCTTGGTGTACACCGATCGTGATAGGAAACTCTTTAGTCTCTCCGCCAGTCGTTCTTATAGATGTCACGACTCTATCATACATATCCTTTATCACCTCAATATATGCGACACACACTCTTTTCTTTTCCAGTACTCTCCATAGAATCTCCCTAGGAACTCGGTCATAGGCCTTCTCCAAGTCAATGAACATCATATATAAATCTCTTTGACCGTCTCTATACTTTCTCATTAACCTTCTCAGGAGAAAGATAGCCTCCATGGTAGATCTCCCAGGCATAAAACCAAATTGATTCTCTGAAACGTTTGTTGTTCTTCTTAGTCTTCTCTCAATAACTCTCTCCCATAATTTCATCATATGACTCATCAATTTAATCCCGCGGTAGTTTGCATAGGTCTGAATATCTCCTTTGTTCTTGTATATGAGTATAAGAATACTTTTCCTCCATGCATCAGGCATCTTCTTGCTCTTTAGCACTACATTAAAAAGCTTTGTCAACCAACTTATGCCATCCTCCCCTAAGCTCCTCCAGACCTCAATAGGGATACCATCTGGCCCAACCGCTTTCCCATTCTTCATCCTTTTCAATACTTCTTTAACTTCTTCCCTACTGATTCTCTTATAGAACATATGATTCGATTCTTCTGTAATATTGTACATTCTACTAATACTTGCTTCATAAATCTGGCCAGTGATTTTATCTATTGTGCATAAATACATCAGTAATGATCACAATTTTTTTCATTTGTAGGTTCGTTGTCTGCTTAGGAGAGTTTCTTTTATTTATTTATTTTTTCTTTCTTTCTTTCGTTCGTTTTATTCCTAATGGCTTAGGAATGCACTACAAATGAGAGCAAAGCAAAAAATTAGATATAAGCACCATGGAATCATGAGCCACAAGTTAAGATGTTTCATTGCAGATGTTCCAAGTATATATAAATATGCACTAATGTCACGATCTGGGCCCGAGATCCGGTAACCCCGAGCCGTGATCACATACTTACTCCCGTAAACCCCGAATTAACCGAAGTTAAAACGGAATCCACAATGGATAACATTCTCAATATACCTGTCAAATACAAAACTTTTTGCGAAAAAAATTATATTTGACAATACCAATCCTACAATTTACTGCATATTCAAAACATTATGCAGATGACAAATTAATTACATTACAAAATGAATTTATAAATATTTCCTCAAAACATTTATCAAAATGCTCCAATCCCATTTCGCACTCGGATACCCATTTCAGATGGTATCCCGTCTATTCCATTCAATCAATCCTCCTGGAGGAACCGGAGCAGTCTCCTCCCTGTCGCAGGGGGCGCTGCTGGACCGGCAGGGGCAATCGGGCCTGTAATGCCACGACGGTTCAACAATGTATAAACAATTCTTGCAATAACACACTCATATTACTTCATTCAATCTATTAATAACAATTCCAATTCTAGAGAAGTCTAAACAATTCCTACAATGACAATAGGAGACACAATGGCAATTAATAAACATGTACGAAATGACAACTACCATAGCATTCATTGCATTGTATTTCATTTCATTACCATCTTCCCTCAAAGGAATGATTCATTTTATTTACAGGGAATGATTCATTTTATTTACCATCTCCCCTTAAATGGAGGATTCATCTTCCAATGGAAGGCATCAATCAATATCCAAAGATACGATCGGAATTTGGTGGGACTTACTAGTATCCGGGCCAGGGACAAACAGCATCACCATGGAGCTCCGGAACACCCCAATATCCATCTGCTGCAGCAGGATTAGTCATTCATTAATTCGTTGAACTCATTTAGAGCTTTAATACAATAGCTAGGTAGTGCCAGACTCAATGGTCAATAACTTTCAGTAAAAAATCCTTTCATGGATTCAAGTCAATTCAATGGTTCCTTTCATGACAAAGGAAGGGAATAACAATAATACCAACCTCACTAGATTGGATCACAATAATATAATGAGGGCAATATTAACC
This sequence comes from Camphora micrantha, assembly GCA_003546025.1. NCBI lineage: Eukaryota > Viridiplantae > Streptophyta > Magnoliopsida > Laurales > Lauraceae > Camphora > Camphora micrantha. The sequence goes on from QPKB01000009.1 coordinate 27,134,508, forward strand.
ACCTATGGTTTTACTCAATTTTATCTTAATCCTAAACAACCATTCGGGTGTAATCGTTGGTTTCCAAATGCACGTGTTATTCTTCATGGACATCACATTTATACATTTATTATCTGCATTATTAGTCCCCGTAATTATCACCCATGGAGTTTAGGCAATTATCAATTAATATAGTTCATTCAAGGAACCCTTCTCAAAACACCATTAATTCTCAATAATTCAGTTTAATCCATGATTAGTCTTAAAACTAATCAGGGAAGCATTTATACTCACTAGAAGTACTCCAATTTCTCATAAAAATCCAAAACCCAAAATCCATTGGGTCCGATCGATTGGCCCAAATTTTCACTAATTGTCATTGTTGGGCCAGTATCAGGTTCGCTTGAGCGAATTATTGTTCGCTCGAGCGGACCAAGATAGAACGTTGTTCGCTCGAGCGGACCCACTGTTTGCTCGAGCGGACCAAAACAGAACTATGTTCGCTCATGCGCACCTAATGTTTGCTCGAGCGAACTCTTCAGAACTTCTGTCAGTCCAAACAGAACCTCGTTCGCTCGAGCGGACATACTGTTCGCTCGAGCGAACCCTTCAGAATTTCATCCGAAATTCTGATACTCTCTTCCTTCTTCTACCCATTTTCTCCATTAAAATTTCCACAACCTGCATAAGAGATTTGTAACCTCATGTTCCCTCCTCATACATCATTCATTCATCATTCATTTACAATAACACCTTTAATCATCCATTAAACATATCATTAAATCCATAATAATTCCCAAAACTCAATAGAGAATGCATAAAACACATGGAAACTCTATGAGCTTCTATAATAATTAACACTGATCACAAAAAAATGCTTATACTTGCCTCTCTTGTAGTCAATGAACTCAAAGCCCTTTTTGCCTTAGCTTAGTTCAACATAAATATCTCCTTTCAAACCCTAATCCATAAATACATCCAAAAACACAACCATAAGCTATCTATGCTAGAAACCATGCCTAATTACTCATTGTAACTTGGAAATTCACTAAAAGTTCTATTTACTCATTTGTAGCTCAAAGGGAAGGGTTCTTGAGGTCTCTCTCAAGCTTTACACTTCAACAATGGAGGAATGGCTTGGGGAAGATGATGATAATGAAGCCTCTCACTCCAAAGACCACTTCAATCACTCCTAATCTCACTCTTAATGAAGGAAATGGAAGAGAAAAGGAGAAGATGGCTCTAGGGTTTTCTTGAGTTTTTGAAGTGGAAATGAAAGAATGATTCATTTCATTCTAATATAAGAGGTTTTACACTAAAACCCCCTCTCATTAAGCTTAGAGTCAAATGACGCCTCACTTGGTCCATTTGAGGTCAAATGGAATCGCGTTTATTATGAAAGTTAACGTACTCATCGAGATACACACGTTGGTATCAAGAATTTCCATATTTGACGAAATACATGAAAACTTGTATTTACGGAAAAGTCCTTAGTCTATCTTATTTGAGTGTAAACTCATTTTAATCAATTCAATTCCATCCAAATCCATTCCATTATGCTTAATGCATCATTTGAGACTAGTTTGTCTCTCTTTGGTCATTAATCTTGATTAACCCAATTATCCATGCTTAATTAGCATTAATCACGATTAATTAGCCTTAATCACGATTAGTTCGGGTCGGGGTGTAACAACTAAAAACATAAAATAATAAGAGGTCATATCATTTGTAAATGAGACCATTAAGTACAAAAGATGAGAATTAGTTAAACAATCCTTCATACTTACACTTACAATTTAGTATTTTCTGATCAAATAGAACTGCTACCTGCACCCTGGCACTGTGAAAGCCACAAGCACCAAACAAATTGGTTCATTGTTAAAATTGATACCCACTTAGCCTCATTTGAAGTGTAAGTGTGTGTAGCTGTTAAGATCCACCTTTGAGCAAAGGGTGTAACTTATAGAAGGTTTCTTTGAAGTTATGGCAATATGCGGAAATTTAAACATTTATATTCATTTAGATATCTTATTTTTTCCTAAATTCTCCTTTTATTTGTTGGTAGACATTGAAAGAGAGATTCCACCAACTAAAGTTAAGCCCTTTTTTCATAGAGTATGGTACAAATTGAATAAAAATTTTCAATTTACAAAGATTTAATAGGTGTCAAATTTCAGCATGTTTATTTTCAAATATTTTTCTTATATCAAGAGAAATTAAGTATATCTAATTTAATTATTTTTTATTAGGCCCGGGCTTAGCACGAGGCTTTGTTGTTAGTTATTATTATCATATATATTAAAGCAAAGGGAGAGGTGTGCTGTGGGGGGTGCCACCTCAGCAACCCAATCATTTTCCTTTCAAATAAATATGGAGAAAAAAACATAGAATGCTTTAATGTGCCATGTCATCATATGCCATAATTTTTTCCCCAAAAAAATTTCTTTATCCATATCCTCTATCCCATAAAGTCTCTCAATCAATATCCCTTAAAATCTCTCTATTTTGCTACAGTTATTCTCTTTTTCAACACCATCTATCTTCCATCCTCTCAAGATTGTCGTCTTTTTATTTTACTATTTGGGTCCCACCTTTCTACAATTCATACTGATAAAATTTTCATTAAAAATATAATTTTCTTTTACTTTCCAAATACAGCTCTACTCTATTCAAAGATTGTCACATGTGAAAATCAGATCCGACATTCTAGTAAACCACCTAAAAATATTTTGAGGTTGGAGTTTTTTGGTTGAATCTTATAGGCATCCTTTTCTGATCTGATTATATATACATATGACTGTAGGTTTGGCCCGCCATAAATTACACTTTCATGGGCCCACATGGACTCATAATTAAGAGATATATACATTGATCCAAGGTGGGCCAATTATTACTGGGATCAAATAACACTAGCCTCTGGTTTTAAAGTCTCATAATTTATGGCTTTTAAAGTTAAGATGTTTATCCATTTTTTAAAAAATCTAGAGCTAAAAAATGATGGTTTGATCAGTTCTAAAATGGTATTGGTGCTACTTCAAAGGGGTAGAGAAGAAATTTGTGCGGAGGGATTGAAATGACTATTAGCCTATGTGTAAATAAAAAAGATAGTGCATTTGTGCAACAAGAGGATTGCACATTTTTATGATTTTCTTTGTTAACAATATTATGTTTAGTGTGATGTATTTTCCTTGCATAGAAAAAAGACATGAATCATTTTTCCTTAATAGAGAGAACTTTGATTTTCTACGAAAATGCAAAATTCCATTCTCACGAGAAAATAAAAATCCGCATAAACTAGAATCATCTTGTTGCACAAACAAGTCCAAATGGGATGGCTTTGTTTTATTGGACTTTGAAATTATCAATGGGTAACAAAAACTTGAATGCATTTCTTATTACTAATATTATATATATATATATATTAACAAAACTCGCTTTTCTATATCTTCTTTATTAATTATTGTAGTTATTATTATTTTATGTTGTTGTTGAATGGATTTTTTCAGCTTTATCTTTGTAATAGCTTATTGTTGATGTTGATCATTTGTATTTGTGATTGAGAATGTGTTGACCGTTTTTATATAAATAGGCATGAATATATACTTATATGTTTATAATTAACTTTGATATCTCATAAATTCAAAATATAATATCTTACTTTTTGCCCTGGGCTAAGCACGGGGCGTTGTGGCTAGTATTCGGTGTATACGAATCCTCGTTGATTAGTACTTTCTCTTTCAAACATTATTTGTATGAACTTAATAAAATGTGATTTTCTTTTACTAAATTTTTAGGACTTCAAATTAAGTTATTTAATTGGCTTTATATTACGTACTTTTCCTAATCCACACCCAAGCCTTCAATTGCAATGCCTCCCTTGCTCATGATGTATTCAAGTGGACCGCACAAAAAATATGCATTTTTTGAGAAAAATCTTGACCATTTTGTGCATCCCTCTATATAAATAGAAAAAATATAGAGGATTTTACTGGAAAAAATAAATTATCTGACCACTATACCAAAAGGGTAATTTTAAAGTGCCCTTACACCAAACCAATTATATTGCCCGGAAAATGTATTTTTCTTTTCATTCTTTTCTAGAGTCGATGTGGACCTTCAATTGCAATGTTAAAGGTCGATTGAGACCCTGCAGTTCATCTTAATTAACTTTCACAAAACCCCCATTTACTTTATTTGTTGGGTCTCCATCGACCTTTATTTCTATTCTTGAGGGCTTCTATCGACCCTGCAGTGTATCCAGACAGAAACAAATTAGGGCTTAAAAGCGCGTGTTTCTTTGTCACTTCATTTGTTCTTCTTCAATATGGTCGAGAATACTGTTTTTGATCCTTGCCACTTTGTATCCAAATCAGTAATGCACTTAAAATTACCTTTTTGGTATAGTCGTCACATAATCTGTTTTTTCCGGTAAAATCCTCAAAAATATATCTATTTTAAAAAATAAAAATCCTATATAAAATACAACGAGTTCTACTTTAAGGGCATAGAATATTCTCTTGTAGATAAATATATATATATATATATATATATATTTAAAAAGCTACCTTTTTTGTAGTTGAGGACTAATAAATGAAAGAAAATGAAGCACATGAGTAATATGCAGAGGAGGCTAGAGGCAAATATGTCTTTTCATCTTTTCACTATAAATGGGTAAATTTGTGCAATGAGAGGAATCCAAAGTAAAGACAGAAATTGTTATGATTTTCATAGAATCCCTTTTTCAATTATTTGGTATGACATATTCTCCTTGCAAAAAGAGTCCAAAAAATGAGCTGTGAGAGAAGATTTTAATTTCCTATGTTCGGGGTAGATAGGGGTGCTCATGGGTAGGACCAGCTCAAGGGTCTAACCCGTTTTGGGCCAAGCTTGTAAAGCTAACTTTGACCTATTTGATATATGGGTCATGCTTAAATTATGTGATAGAAGATCAAAAGCTCTCCTTATATCGGCCTGAATAAGGAGTGGTTGTAAGTAGTGGTCATATGCTCAGTCAATGGCTACAAAGCCTGTACAAGTGATAAAAATGCCAGTTCAACCTGGCCCAACTTTCTAAATGGACAAGCATGTGCCTAACATTTACTGCCCATGTCTGGCTTTGGCTAAATATGGACCACTGAACAGCTTTATGGGTGGGAATGCAAAATTCCTCTCTTTTGTAAAAATGAAAATATATAGAAAGCTTGAAATCTTTTTACTGTACAAATGCAGAAAGGGGCAAATCAGTAAGAAAGAGAAGAAAAAAAATGAGAGAATAAGTAAATATTACCTTTTCTAAGTTTGATCGTAAATCATGGGAGATCTTAGTAAAAATATAAAATATAGAGGTCTTCTTAAGATTTTGTGAAAATATAGGAACCTTTTTGTAATATACTAAAAAACTTAAACTGTCCAAAATAAATACATCTATCTTTAATGGGTCATGGCCGAACTTCACTATAGTAGTGGTGAGGCTCACACTAGATTGATTGTACATTTGTACATAGACGATCGACAAGAAATTATAATTATTTTTATACATGATTAACCTAAACCAAGGTTGATTTTATATAGAATAAAACGTTTACCGTAAGGTAGTCCAGATTTTTTGTAGTCGCTCAAAAGCCTGCCAATTTCTCAATGAGTTTGCTCCTAAGGTTAATTGATTTTGGTTAGAACAACTTAACACGGCCAATGATAAAAGAAGTTTTTTAACTAGTTGGGACCAGGACCACGGTTTACTTCTAGAGATTGAGGGTTCTAAACTGCGCTACCACATTGGTGTAATAGGGGATTTACCAGGCTCTCGGCCCATAGGGCCGTAGGGATTAGTCCCGCCTAAAGGGCTGGGACACCCTCCCTTCGAAGAAAAAAAAAAAAAAACTAATCAAGACAAGGCTTTGATGATGATGATGATGATATCCACAATAGCCTCTTTTAAACAATGAGCTCGGAGCTCGTCAAATGCCAAGTTTCCTCTCTGAAATTATCATTTAAATCATACATGATCAACATTTTGGACAATCTTAAAACATTCACGTGAATGATGAATTGAAAAGGAAAGCCCCTAAATTCCAATCTTAAAAATATTTTCTCACCGTTTGTTACAAATCGTGAATGACATGAGGTCATATGAAAAGCTTGTCCCATAAGTTCGTTTTTGTACAGTTTATTTAGGGGAAAGTCTTCAGAAATTGAAATCCACTTGCCCATGATAAATCTTAATTAGCTATTCACACATATCATAAAGCACAAACTTGACAATGATCTTAACTGTGTTGGTTATCCAATTAGGCATCAAACCTTTTCATTCACTTGGCTTCAATAAGGATTGGACTACTTTCATTCTATCAAATTAACTCTGGTTCCTTCTGCCCACAGATAAATTGTAAATATAAGGTGGCCTTTCAAAATCACAGAACCATGCATCATTCCAGGTGGGCCCCACAGATTAGCAGATCAAGAAAATGATAGCCCTTTTTTTTTTTCTTTTTTTTTTATGTAACATCACAGGACATGCAATTTCATCCATCCATGCATGTTTGTAGCTGGAGTGCTCGCATTTCCAGCTCTTTAATTCGAAAGATGGGGATAGTGGGACCCGCGTTGGGATATTTTAATTTGTAAATATGAGTTTACCTGGAGACACTATTGTAAAAGTTTTGTTAAAAACCCACTATTAATCTTTAAATAACCAAAATTAAAAAATGAACATAAAAACTCTGATAAAAATCTTTTTAGGGCTGTTGTTGTCTGTATGAAATTGAATTCCTAGGCGTTCTAAAAACTATATTTTTAATTGCTAAAATTGAGGAAAGAAAAATGAATAAAAGAAGTGGGTTTCAAATACTCTCCATTTTACTGGATAATAAATTAAAACGAGATGGAAAATGAATATCAGCCATCACCTTTGTAACATGTATTCCAAAAAAGTTGGATCTCATCTATATCTTCACCTTATATCCTTGACCATAAGGTGCCTTTGTGGGCCATCACCTTATTTTCTTAAAAACTGAGGAAATTTACCTCATTTTTCCATTTTTCAACAAGAAAAGCTGGTCGCACTAAATATGGATTCTACTGTAGCACAGAAAACCATCAATCCTCACCTTTACCATGGAAAACTGGTTGCGCAAACCTGCTCTAACCTAAATAGCAATCCTTTGTTCGTACCATCTTACCATATTTATGTTATTTCCATCCAAACTAACAAGCCCTTGTTTATTCATAATTCTTCCATTTTATTTTATTTTTCTCACCAATTTCTTTGACAATGGGTGACACTTTAATTTTATGGCCGCTCACTGAAAGAAGTTGCTGGTCCCAGATAGGGTGTCGGAACCGAGCTCGCCGAGAACCTTTTGCGTTCTAGTGTAAGGCAGACCTACGAACTCGCTGCGAATACTCTTAGATCTCTGGATTATCAGAAGCAAGGGTTCCCATCTCCCTTAAATAGAGCAATCCCTAGGAGTTACATCTCTATCTAAATACTACATCTACTGGAATCTCACATCTCTTGACCAGCGTAGGAAATCTGCCAAACCGAGAGTCTGAACTCGATCTAAACTCTACCACCAAGAGTTTGATCCTTATCTAACTTAACCTAATCAAGACTTATTGGGAGTTCATCCGCGGCAAACCGCCGAGTTCGATCTGACGTAGGCCCCATGGCAGTCGAGCCACACAATTTTCCAACACTCACCTTCCTAATTCCACAAATGGTGGCCCAATTTGAGTATACGAGCACACCAATGTCGCAATATGGGCAATGATTTATTTGAAATGATATTTCCCATAAAATTGCAACATATTCGAAACATCACCAAGTATTAAAAGAATTTCAAGAAAATCAGAACAACACAGAAAAATGGAAAAAAAAAAAAAAAAAAACTAAAAATCTTATTTTTGGATGTATCTTATATTCATTAATTATATCAAATTATCTATAAAGATTTCTAATCTTCAATGAAGTCTTTCTCTTAATATCGTAGATAACTTCAACTATGAGAAAACCGTAAGGCTCATTCGTTGGTCCCCATTATTAAAGAATGCTACTTTTTATGGGCCTGGTCAAATACTCTTTATAGCTATCGATTTCAAGGTAGGTGGATGCCAATTCATTGTAGCTTAGTGGTGAAGCATCTCCCCGCTGGTGAGTCCGAGCCTCATAGAACCCAATTAGGATCCTTAAGCGTCATCTCCCACATGCTTCTATAAGTGGGACATGTAGAAGTCAACCATGCTCCCCACCTATTGATAGTCAATTAATATCATTCAAAATGAATCCTACTCCTATCCTGACATATCATCAACTTTTACTTCAATATAGACTGGTACACTAGAAAATTGAGCAAGTGACTGATAATCATATTATTAGTGATGTGTTGATCTTACGGCGTGACCAACTCTAATACAATAAAAATATTAGAATACACCACAGTGAGGGAGTGACATTTATTTTAAATGGCTCATATTATCAGTGGGTGAGGGCTTTACTTTCCACACCTAGCATGGTGGGGAAGCGTGTGGGAGACACCCCGCGGATCCGGACTCGCATGTCTCACGATGATTGTGACAATCTCCGACACCACAGTTGTCATGACCGCAAGAAGGCATCAAAATGGAAAGCACCCATCTCGCCACACAGTCTCCTCACATTCCTCTATATAAGAGGATGAAAAGCCACAGAGCTTAGAAACTTGGGGAGAAAAGAAAGCTTGCATTTGCAAGACTTACAAGCAGTTGTAAACGGCGAGCAAGCAAGGACTACAGAGACGACATGGCCCGCTCGATAGTGGTGGTGGCGCTTGCAGGCGTCATGTTAGCATGCCTCTTGGCTTGTGCCCCGTATGCTGAGGGCGCGGTGTCATGCGGGCAGGTGGTCAGCTCCCTGACGCCCTGTGTCTCCTACCTTCGGTCGGGGGGTGCACTGCCAGGCGCATGTTGCTCGGGCGTGAGGACTCTGAATAAAGTAGCTAAGACCACACCTGACCGTCAGGCTGCATGCAGCTGCATGAAACAGGCAGCGGCTGCAATCACTGGCGCCACTACAAACACCTACGCCCAAGGACTCCCTGGGAAATGTGGGGTCCATATCCCCTACAATATCAGCCCTTCCACTGACTGCTCTAAGTAAGCTGCCCCGCTCTCTTTCCCTTCTTCTTCCTTTCTGTACTCCTTTTGCCTTTTGAGTTTTTTTTTTTCTTGGATATTGGACATTAACATTTGTATGTATGTTATGTTGTAATGACATTGCAGGGTCAAGTGAAGTGTAATGCTGGATTTTCTTAGAAGTAGGCCTGGTTTGGCATGTGGATGAACTGGGTGGACTGGCTTACATTATTTGTTGAATTGACTTTATGAGTTTGTGTCTGGATTTTGGTATTGCATCTTATTTGTGTAATAAATTGGTGTCCTTTTGAGTAAGTGGTAGGAAATTCTCTCTCTTTCTTTTAATAGAAACATTTTCCTTTTAGCAAAATAAAAATTAAATTAATTAAAAAAAAAGAGAGAAACTGATAGGAAAGAAATTGTCATGTAATATACATGATCCAATTTTCCGGCGATACAATCAGACAATGGACGGATCACATGAGTTCACACCTCATGATTAGGGGCTTGGATGGTCATCGCAATAAAAGAATTGATCAATCAAAAGGGGCCAAGATCACACAATTTATGATATATATGGAATCTTAATGATACAATAGTACTGCTATAATGATCCCAATAGATGAAATTAAAGTAAAAGAGCTTTGATTGACGGATGCAATGGCGATTATCACAAAGGAGCGATGAAATGAGGAGAAAGTTGGATCTCTATTTCTTAAAAACTCAATAAATATATATATATATATATATATATATATATATGAAAAATTATATAAAATGCCCTACTTAAAAACGCCCCTTTTTCAGCCTCTCCTTTTTTTTTTTTTTTTTTTTTTTGTCATGGGCCCCACATTGAGTCAATCTAATTTTTTCAAACACTATTAACCCTACCACGCCCCGCCCGCCCATGAGTAGTGATAAGTGCAAATTTGACACTGATCTAACTTTTCCTCATCATTTGATTGAAATCATAATAAAAAGGTGTTTTCATTAAATTTTAGGGCCATGGATCAAAATGTTAGGGTGATCTTATAAACTCAAAATTTTTATTTATAAGTAGGCTTTGTATGGATCTTTCCATCCAATGAACTTTCATGATCATCATACATCCCAATCGGCCCAACTATAAGTGACTTTTTCTCCTAAGAAACGCTCTAGCGCTAAGATGAATTCTACGTAATGCCCCTTTTGAAAAGGGGCGTTTTTGCCCCATTTTACTATCCTATAATATAATGCCACGTTAGATACAGAGTGTGATGAAACATAAATGCATTTTTGAAATCCTGGTATGCACCCCGATCTTACCACGATCTTACTATTCATCATTCATAGCCCACCTTAATATGCGTCCGAATATGGTGACAGAAAACCCTACGATGACAGTGAGTGGGCCATTTACGGTCCGTCACGTCACTGCTGGCATTTGCCTTTCATCCGGAGAGGGGCTGCCCTTAATAATGTTGCGGCTCTTGAATGGTCCACTCATAGTCACAGTGTGTAAGGGACTCAGAGGACCCCTTTCAAAGATATATAACGTCAATCCCCATAACATCTCCTGGAACTCGATCTCTCTAGCAAATCCACTATTTTCTCTCCATTTTGTCTTTCAAAATAATACCCATCCCTTCTTTTTTTCTCTTCTTGGACCAAACCTACTATTCATCTAACGTCCCACCTCTTTTTTCCTTTTTTGTTTTCTCTCGTTATCCAAATGTTCCCATGTATTTTAAAAAGTAGGGAAGTTCATTGGCCCAGCCCGACTTTATAAACATTGTCTGAGGCCCTACATGGGCCCAAAATCCAGGTCCAAGTCCACCCATTTAATTAATTGGGCCTGGCCAAAATGGGCTTTTTATCAGTTTTGTGGGCATTTTAGCAATTGTTTGGACAAACTCAATTAAATTACTTGTATTCCTTACACAAATCGGGCCGGTTGGGCTTTGGGCTTTCTATCACTTAAGCCAAATCTGGCCCAATTATTAAACGGGCCCTACTTACATATCAAAGACCGGCCAAAAAGCGGGCTGGGCCCTGATCGGGCTGGACTGGCCCATGAGAACCCCTATATAAAAGGACAAAAAGTTGGAAATGATTAATTTCTTTTAAGGAGAAAAAGTGGGGATTTAAATCCCTAAAAAGTAACAAAAGAAGAGTATTCTCCTTCGTGGAATAGAAGGGGCGTTTTTATGGGCAAAACACCCCGGGTCTTGTAAATATCCTCATATGTATATATTATTTGGTGTAACAGCGGATTCCTTGATGATTTCAATGTGTCATTTGGTGCAATTATATTGCTACTGTGTGGGGATGTTTCGTGAGCACAGGATCCAGCAAGCGATCCGGCTAGGCCCGTCCCGATCTTAGGTCCTGGAGAAGGGCTCACCTCGGAGAGAACACTATCCGTCTGTGCAGCTCGGTAAATGCAATGGGACGCGCAGCTCGGCAGTAGTGCCGAGGTGAAGTGGACATAAGCAGCTCGGTCAACCGAGGTGAGCATCATGTCAATCGATAATAAGGACGTGACTACGCTCTGACAGACAAGATGGGCGCCGGACATAGAAAGCATGGACCTGATCTAGCCATCGTATCAGCAATCATGCAGAATGTTAAGGTATGGACTGATGGGACAGTACCTACACCAACCTCCACTAAGGAGAAAGAGTATGGTCCGATGGGACTATACTCCCACTAACTCCCACTAAGGAAGAGTCTAAGGAAACCAGCACCTACAAATTTGCACAAGGTAGAGCAAGCAAGGGGTAAGAAAATTCTGAATCCTCTCTCCCTCTCCATTCACTCACCCTCAGTTCAGCAACAGTACTAACTTAGGCGTCGGAGTGCCTTCGGCTCACTGCAACCAGGGCCTCTAACCCATCTCTCTCTCTTATCTCAGGCATTCCAAATCCTCCCCCTCATAAGGAATTCAGTGGCAGATCCCACTAAAGCAAGTCCGTATTATTTTAGGCACTTACAGCTACGTTGGAAGATGAATTTATAGTTATAAAAGTGATGCAAGTTATTCATGAAGATGTGAACTTCACTACAACAAAACTTGATTATATACATCAAATGATGTGGGCCCCGTCGAACAATTACAATTGACTAGATGTACTCATGTATAATAGATATGACATTAGTCTTTGTGTGTAAATGGCCCAAAAAAAAATATCATAAACAAGGGGTGCTCATGGGCTGGGCCAGCTCGAGCCAGATCGGGGCCTAGCCCGCTTTGGGCCGGGCTTGGATTAAGTGATAGAAAGCCCATAGTCCAGCGCGGCCCTACTTGTGTAAGAAATGCATGCAATTTAATTTAATTAGTACTCTAATTCCCACAAAAGTGATGAAAAACCCGGTTCGGCCCGACCCGATTTATTAAATGGGTGGGCTCGGGCTTAACATTTATGGCCTATGTCAGGTTTGGGCTGCGACTGGACCAGTGTTTCCAAAGCCGGGCCAAGCCTAGATATGCCTTAGCTCGGCCCAGTCCGGCCCATGAACAGTGCCCATATCATAAACCCATTAATTTAATGGAGTTAAAATGCAGAATGAGATAATGATCATTTTAGCCTCAAATGCAAGCTAGGGAATGCATGTAATAAATTTCACTATTTACGAATGGTTTATCCAAAACAATAAAAAAAATATCATATCGACCAACAAATGGCTAGTAATACCAAATAGTAAATTTTCTGGAAAAAAATTCACCCATTAAGCATATACTTCATCAAAATAACAAAATCTTAATATGGTAGCAAATAAAATCTCAAACAACATTTTTATGATTTTTTTTTTTTCAAAAAGGCCCCTCCGTTTTCATGAAACCTCAAAAAAGTCCATTTATTTTGTGTTTTTACTAAAGAAGCATCACTTGACTAAGAGTCCCAAGCTTAGAATAATCAGGTTTTTCATTGCTACTCTCTACTTTTTTTTATATTCTTGGCCATTCTGCTTCCATTACTGGAAAATTGAAAAGATCGATGTATGTCCTTTTAAATTGATTTTTTGTTTAGTGACGTTTGTGATAGCCTTTTCTGGGTGGTACATAATTGGGAAATCGTATTGTATAATGTACTCCATCCATATATCGCCTTTGTCTGATGTTCATAGCCTTTTGAGAGAACAAATACCTCAAGCTTTTGTAATTTGAGTGGACTTCAAACTCCTCATTGTAGAAATAATATATCCACATCTTTAAAGCAAACACAATTGCCGTCTGTTTTAAATCCTTTATCAAATAGTTCTTCTCGTGATCTTTCAATTGTCTCAATCCATAAGTGGCGACTTATCCATCTTGCATCACAACACATTCAAGTCCAATGTTTGACGCGTACGTCCGTAAAAATCACAAAACTGCCACTGTCAGACTGTAGAGTAAGATCGGTGTCGTGGTCAACCTCTTCTTCAACTCTTGTAAACCGACTTCACACTCATCTAACCACACAAAAGTCACGTTCTTCCGGGTCAACTTCATCAACGAGGCTACGATCAATATTGAAAATTCTTAGACCAACCTCCTGTAATATCCACCAATCCCAGAAAACTCCTCACTTCGATTTTATTCTTGGGGCTCACCCATTTCACAACTGCCTTAATTTTAGTTAAACCCACTAACAAAATCCATCTTAAGAGATGATATGCCCTAGAAAAGCTACTTGTCCAACCAAAATCCGCACTTGTTGAGCTTCACATATAGATGATGTTTTCTCAAAAGCGACTAAGATATCCTTAGATGCTGCTCCTGATCTCCCATAGACTTTGAATACACCAAAACATTATCAATAAAAACCACTCTAAATTGGTATAAGTACGGCATGAAGATCTTATTCATCAGGGCCATGAACAATTTAGCAATCCAAACGGCATTACTCGAATCTCATAGTGCCCATATCTCGTCTGAAAAGCTGTCTTCGGCACATCTTCTTCTCTAGCTCCTGGTGGTATATTAAGTCAATATTGGAAAAATGGCTTGCACCTTGTAATTGGTTGAACAACTCGTCTATTATTGACAATGGATACTTGACAAATAAAACGGACATCCCCACGATGACACACTCAGTCTAATAAATCATTTTTTCAATAATTCCTGTAACCACACTTTTAGTTCCCATAATTCTTCTAGAGCCATGTGCTTTACACTTGTTTCTATTCACTAATCCTTTGTGGATGCTCAATCATAAGGTGTCATTCCTCCTGTCCTACCTCCACTCTTCTCCTATCCTTGAGGCCACATCTGTCACTTGCGCTGCTGGAAGTAGGTGGGCCTTCAAGATGGGTTTTCAAAACTTTTAACCTACTTTATGCAGGGATCAAACACCCCAAAAGCTAAGAACTCAATCCCAAGATCTAAAATCCTAATGTCATGCGTTAAGATCAAAGATCTATCAAAAGACAGATCAAGAAGACAAACAAGCATAACAAGATCTACTAAACAAAACCAGATGGAGATCTATACCCGAGGAGCTTGGTTGTGTTCAAATCGAGAACTTTGATTTCTTGATTCCACGAAAACCTTTTTCACATATTATATCTCCTTAGCCTTTGTGTTCTTCCACACTATGACCTTCTTGTAGAGAACCTCCCAAAGAAAATGGTGGGATCTCTAAGGAGAAGAAACCCTAAGCACTCTAGAGGGAAACCAAAGGACAAAAGAGGAGGAGAGAGATAGGGGCTTATGAGATTGTGTGTAGAGATCTCTAACCCTCCCCTCATATTTATAGTTTATGGAGTACCTCCTTTTTGTCCAAAATTAGAAGTCTCACTTCTATTCTTAGTATATATCATACTCCTCTTTTCCTTAATAGTTCCAGTTAGATTAGTAACATTCTCTTCTTATGGCTAGTATGGGGACCACTATGGATTCTTTAGAATCTTGCTCCAACTATGACATCTAGACCTCACGTCTCATGAGAATTCTAGACCCACAATTAATTGCAAATAACTCCACTATATAAAAGCAATTGAACTCCAGTCTTAAGAATATTTACAAAAAGACCATAATCTTCCCAATTACAGCAAGTAGGCCCTCTATCAATTATATCCATGGATCCATTGAAATTAATCTGTCTAACTAAATTTGATCTATCTCTTATTATCCTCGTGACCCAATTAATCACAGTAATCATCAGTACCATCTGATTAACTCTAAATCAAGATTGGTATACACTTACCAATGATAAAATTCATTAATTGGCACAATGAGATATTTCTCTCTTAGATGATAGATTCCATCTTGAGAATTATATGTACTCACAGTCCCACTATTACGTACCTAAGATATCTAGGTGTTGACCTACAGTTGGTTTCACTCATTGGCGACTCAAAGTAAATGTATAGTAGAAACTTGAGTCCATTAATCTTTCAAGATTAAGAGCTTATTGCTTGAAAATTATAAGAGCAATCCTTAATTAAAAACAAATTTGCATAAGGTGTTACTTATGGTCTTTTAGTACATCAAATGTACTAGCACAACAATCCAGATTCTTACACTCTGATGGTTGAGACAAACCACACTATCTTATAGTGACTGTGGCGTTACAACCTTGTACAGATGATATGCCCAGTCTCATCAGTGGTTATGAAATTCTTTCAAGTATAAGATTTGTGATCCATATCTCATGTTTGTGAATCTCATCCACACACATGAATTACATTTAATATATTTGTGGGCTCTGATTCATTTCATGAAATATCATGTCATTTTGTATTAGTTTTGTGCAATCATAGAATAAAATATCACATGAATAAAATATGAAATTATAAACCAATTAAGGATTAATAAACCTATTTATTCACACCATCCACTGGATTGAGGACATACAATCTAACATGCGCAAGTTGCTCTATGGTTTAAAGTCAGCTTATCGTGAGTGTTCGACTAATTTTGAAGTGCCATTAGCAAAGTTGGCTTCTATTAGAGTTCGAATGATACTTCCTTATGTTTGACATAATACTCAAGGGTGCACTTTGTTACTCTTGTATGTCAATGATATGATCATTAGTTATAACAATGTCTTTAGCATCACTTATCTAAAGACATAATTGATGGGCTCTTTTGAAATGGAGGATCTTCGACTTCTCACATACTTCCTTGGCTAGGAGATTTCTCGATCAAAAGCTAGTATTTGTATGAAGATGATTACTCTCTTTGGCATATTAAATAGGTACTAGGGTCACTAACACACCAATGAAACTCATTGCTAAACTTAGCAAAGATGATGGTTGTCACATCCCGGTCCCAAATCACCCTGGCCTAGGGTAATCTCCGAAGTGTGACATACGTACTCCCGCGTGCTGTACAGGTCTCGAGCCAAATACAACACACGAAGGAGAGAAAACAACTTTCCATACACGTGGGTGAGAACTCACTAGAACACATCAATAGCAATTAATCATAGCAGAAGCTATATTTCATTCATGTGAGGGTATCAATTCCCATTCAGTCCAATTAGTATTTCAAGTTTTAATGCAAAAGAATTATACAAATATATACATTGTTTTACAAAAAAGGTGTGAAAAAGAACCCTATACAAACATTACCAAAAGTATAAATAAAAGAATAACCAAACCTAAGTGTGGCCCACACAAAAAGGGGCTAGCCACACACTATAGAAGTTCTCAAAAAGGGATATCCACGCGCTCTGAGGGAAAATATCTAAGTTGGCCCTAGCTCTGGCCACTCCTAGCCCTAAAGGTACCTCTTGGGTAGCTCTCTCTCCTTCTTTGGCCTCCTCAAGGCCGGAGGCTCCACCTGTGACTGTGACACTAAGAGTGGTATCATCAATACGACGATTAAGCAAGTATAGGCAATAGTAAAGAAATACATAAAGTACGAAATTGAATTTAAGAAAGATAAATTTATGGATGCCAATGATAAGTATCAACTAGGCAAATTGCACAATTAAATAGTTTACGTTTGTGAATCAAGTATTGTGAAAACATACTAATTGGCTATAACCTTAAGCTCATCCTCTCAATTAGAGAGCAAATCTAGTTGGGGTGTCACCAGCGGCCCAGCCGAAGGCTAACTGGCTACCCGGTTCTGGAGTTTCGGTGCTCCAGATGACTTACTGCAGTAGTCTTGAATAAATAAATCAAGTTCAACCCCGTCGGGTATCACAAGGTCGAGGCTAAGTAGTGCCGACTCGATCGAATCAAATAAAAATCGAATCAAAATAGGATTTGAGTAAGTTTGTATTTCACTTGTCCATAATCAAATCGAATAGTAATTTCATATATCACGAATACTTACTCAATCCCACATTTCCAATGAATACTAAATCTGGTATACAATACTGACATTACGAATTGAATGTGAACAATCGGGCCTCAATAAACACTAATGATGTAACTAATCTACTTAACCAAGATTTGATTGTCAATAAGAAATTATACTCCAATATGAAATGCGGTAACTTTAAAGGAATCAAGATAATTTACTAACCAATATTAAACTATTGATTTTAGTCCTTCACTATCCAATACAAGGTAAGTTTGGGAAAATCAACGTATTACTACTCGTTAGGTGTCACTATTTATGAAAAGTACATTGAGTTTCCAAACTAACCCTCATGGCATAGTGTTAAACTAACGAGTACCCATTGGACCAGTTATTAAGGTTATCGGTTCCATTTTATGGTCATAAAGGTCTTAAAAATTCCTAAATTTCTATAAAAGTAAGGTGAGCACCATGATTATCTATTAAAGAGGATTATGGTGGGTTATCGTAGGTTAAAGATGATAATTCACCCTTTAAAGTGGGTCAGAAAAGGCTTTGGTTCCAACATCAGGTTCGCTCGAGCTGATGGTATCCGGATCTAAGATTGATCTTCGAAAAGTACGCTGCTCCTTGAAGCTGGTCAAATAGTTCATCGATTCGAGGCAACGTGTACTTGTTCTTTATCGTCACTTGATTGATCTGTCTGTAGTCTATGCACATACGAAGAGAACCATCCTTTTTCCTAACGAACAACACCAGGGCTCCCTAAGGCGATACCCTAGGACGTATAAGTCCCTTATCCAGCAAATCTTGCAACTGCTCCTTCAATCCTCTGAGTTTTGCTGAGGCCATTCTGTACGGTGCCTTCGAAATCGGAGCGGTGCCCGGTACTAAATCAATAGAGAAATCCACTTCTCGAGGCGGAGGTAATCCTGGAACCTCATCCGGAAACACATCCGGAAATTCACACGCCACAGGAATATCTTCTAGCTTCACGCACGGTTTCTTCTCAGAGATAAAAGCAAAGTAGCCTTCACAGCTACTCTCTAGAAGCTTAACAGCGTCTAACGCTGACACGAGTCCGAATTTAGGTCTTTCTCTCCATACACCCTCGAATATCACATTCGACTCGGGCTTCTCCACCTTAAAGGTGATGGTTTTGTGGAAGCAATCCACACAAGCTCAGTATCTCGCAAGCCAATCCATACCCAGGATGACGTCAAAGTCTTGCATCATTAGGATGATCAAATATGTTGGCATCAGCAAGCCTCCGATCTGAACACTGCACTCGGGGGGTAGTAGTTATCACAAGCTACTCGTTTACCCACTGGGGGAGTCACCAACAACACAAATGGAAGCAACTCAAGTGGTTGCTAAAAACTATTAGCAAAATGGGGCGCCACAAATGAATGTGTGGACCCCGAATCGAACAACGTTCTAGCATCCCTTGCACATATCAATACGGTACCTTCAACTACATTGCCCGCTACTTTTGCCTGTTCAAGGTTCGTGGCAAGTAGTCTCCCTGCCTATTGTGGTAATTGATGGGCTTGTTCCTGCTGTTGTTTTGGCCTCCCTTGTTGCTGTCATTGTTGCTGCTGTTGGGGTCTCGGCGGTGGTGCTGGAAGTGCCAACTATTGAGGTGGAGCTGGGAGTGTTGGTCTAGCTTGTTGCTGAGGGGGTTGCTGAGGTGTTCCATAATTGCCCCGGTTTCTAGGACAGGCAATTGCCCAGTGCTCCATAGATCCACATAGGACGCACGCACTGGTGTTCCTTCAGCATCTCTCGGTAGGGTATCCTTTTCCACATGTTCTACACTTGGGTGCATTAGTGCCAACCACTCCACCCTTTTGCCTCTTGTGTTGAAAATCTTTCCGGAGTGAGACATACTCCTCTTAGGGTCTGCATTCCTCTTCTTGATTGCCATTTCTTCCGCAGTGTAAGCTCTGTCTATTGCATCCTGAAAAGTTTCGGGCTCTTGTACATCACTACATGCTCCTCGTACATTCGATGAAGCCCACCAACGAATCTCTTGACTTTCTTCTCTTCTGTGTCAATTAAATCTTTAGCAAACTTGGACAATTGAATGAAAGTGTGCACTTATGTCGCTACTATCATCTGATTCTGCTTGAGAATAATGAATTCTTCTTCCTTCTTCCAGTACATGTGATCTGATATGAATTTGCGGCGAAATTGCTCTTGGAAGGTCTCCCATATTGTGTCGTTAGGCATAACTTTGTACGCGTCTCTGACGGACTTCCACCAATCCTTGGCAATCCCTCGAAACATAGAAGTAGTGAGCACTACTCGTTGCTTGTTGTCGTACACCACTGTCTCGAACACATCACCTATATGCTATAACCATTAATTAGCCTGGAATGCGTCTTCTTTTCCATAGAATTTGGTCGCTCCCCTTTTTCTGAACTTTTCTTATAAGGCATTTGAGTCATGTTCCTTGGACTGGATAACCATGGGTTCCCAGAGTTGGCCGAGTTGAACCTTGCCTGGCCATCAATGTTGCCAGATGCTCATTCGTCGTGGCCATTTGTTCCATCAACATCATCATTCGAGCTTCCATCGAGGGCGGATCATTTTCCAGCACAACAAATGAGTGGTCATTTTGAGACTCATTGTTTCCATCATTATGTCCGCTTCCGGAGCCGGATGCCATTGACCTGCAAAACAATTGTAAGGATTAAGAGTACATTCTAGCTCTCTCCTCACAATACTAACTAGAAACACAAAATGCTAACAATAAACTCACAACTAATAATGAACTAGCCCTGACTAATCTATACTCGCAATCTATTCTAACGTATTCTCACAATGTTTCTAATTAAGTTTCTAAGTTTTTTAGGAAGACTTTATGTATGTCACATTCCGATCCCGAATCACCCTGGCCTAGGGTAACCTCCAAGGTGTGACACACGTACTCCCGCGTGCTGTACAGGTCTCGAGCCAAATACAACATACGAAGGAGAGAAAATAACTTTCCATACACGTGAGTGAGAACTCACTAGAACACATCAATAGCAATTAATCATTGCAGAAGCTGTATTTCAATCATGTGAGGGTATCAATTCTCATTCGGTCCAATTAGTATTTCAAGTTTTAATACAAAAGAATTATACAAGTATATACATTATTTTACAAAAAGGGTGTGAAAAAGAACCCTATACAAACATTACCAAAAGAATAACTAAACCTAAGTGTGGCCTACACAAAAAGGGGCTAGCCACACACTATAGAAGTTCTCAAAAGGGATATCCACACACTCCGAGGGAAAATATCTAAGCTGGCCCTAGCTCTGGCCACTTCTAGCCCTGAAGGTACCTCTTGGGTAGCCTTCTCTCCCTCTTTGGCCTACTCAGGGCCGGAGACTGCACCTGCGACTGTGACACTAAGAGTAGTATCATCAATACGACGATTAAGAAAGTATAGGCAATAATAAGGAAATACATAATGTACCAAATTGAATTTAAGACAGATAAATTTATGGATGCCAATGATCAGTATCAACTAGGCAAATTGCACAATTGAATAGTTTATGCTTGTAAATCAAGTATTGTGAAAACATACTAATTGGCTGCAACCTTAAGCTCATCCTCTCAATTAGATAACAAATCTAGTTGGGATGTCACCAACGGCTCGGCCAAAGGCTAGCTGGCTGCCCGGTTCTGGAGTTCTGGTGCTCCAGATGACTTACTGCAGTAGTCTCGAATAACTAAATCGAGTTCAACCCCGTCGGGTATCACAAGGTCGAAGTTAACTAGTGCTGACTCTATCGAATCAAATAAAAATTGAATAAAAATAGGATTTGAGTAAGTTTGTATTTCACTTGTCCATAATCAAATCGAATAGTAATTTCTTATATCACGAATACTTACTCAATCCCACATTTTCATTGAATACTAAATTTGGTATACAATACTGACATTACGAATTGAATGTGAACAATCGGACCTCAATAAACACTAATGATGTAACAAATCTACTTAACCAAGATTTGATCGTCAATAAGAAATTATACTCCAATATGAAATGGAGTAACTTTAAAGGAATCAAGATATTTTACTAACCAATACTAAACTATTGATTTTAGTTTTTCACTGTCCAATACAAGATAAGTTTGGGAAAATCAACGTATTACTACTTGTTAGGTGTCACTATTTATGAAATGTACATTGAGTTTTCAAACTAACCCTCATGGCATAGTGTTAAACTGACGAGTACGCATTGGACCTGTTATTAAGGTTATCGGTTCCATTTTATGGTCATAAAGGTCTTAAAAATTCCTAAATTCCTATAGAAGTAAGGTGAACACCATGATTATCTATTAGAGAGGATTATGGTGGGTTATCATGGGTTAATGATGATGATTCACCCTTAAAAATGGGTCAGAAAAGGCCCCGGTTCCAACTTCAGGTTCGCTCGAGCGAACCCCATCCAGACGTCTACTCGCTCGTGCGACCCATTCGTTTGCTTGAGCGGTGGCTTCAGGGGTGCGGTTGCTTGAGCGGACCCAGGATCGCTCGAGCGGATCCATCCAGAAAGGTGAACGTCCGAGCGATCTTTTATTCGCTCGACCCAACGCTTTAGAAGGGGGTTTGCTCGAGCGACTGCTCCAGTTCGCTCGAGCAAACTGTCCAGAATTTCTGTTTTCGGGATTTTTCACTACTTCTTCCTCCCATTCATTTCCAATCCCTTTTCACTACACACTTGCATAAATGGAGCCTCCTTGCTCTCCTACATACAACATATAATGTCTCCATTCAATTTATCAATTAAAACCCATGAAACAATCCAACCCATTCATATATTATGAGATAGAATCATTAACAGAGTATTATTTGAATCAATAGAATTAACCATAATGTAAACCCAAATTATGCTTATACTTGTCTCAAATAAGAGCTTTCTAGACCTTTCTACACACTCTTGCTCAAAGGGACCCAAAATCCCCAAATAATCAAAACCTAATCACATAAATCACATCACAGCACCAATAAATGTCCATGCATGGTTGTGAGAAGGTCTCTTAACCTAATGCAACTCAAAAACACAAAAGAAAAAGGTCTTGACTCTCACCTCAACAATGAATTCAAATTTGAAGGGAGTAGGAGGTGGAGGAGATGGGTTCTTGCCCTCAAGAGATCATAGAGGAAGATGATGAAGATGAAGGTGAGTACACTTTAGCTCCCAAGATGCCTCTTGATGATTGAGAAAGAGAGAGAGAAATGAAGTAGAAGAGTAGTGGAGAAGAGAAGGAGACTAGACAGAAGAGAAAATGAAAGGAATGAAAAGGAAGGGTTAAGGTTATATATACAAAGGGATAAGGATGATATTTTGCAAGAAAGTCCACTCAAATAGCATATTCTTATTTTAAGTTAAATGATGGCCCGCCTGGTTAATAGTTGGTCAAATGAAGTAGGGTCCAATACAAAAATCGATGTGCTCGACGAAATACACGCGATGACGCCAATAAGACATGCAAATGATGCAAAATGAGAAAATCGATAATTATGAAAAATCCCTTGACTCTACTCAACAGAGTCAACTCTGCTCTAACTCGCTTATTCAAGGTTCAAGACTCAACTAACTTAGTCTATAGGGGTCAAACAACCCTAATTATAATACTTAGGTAGTAAACACAATTAATTTTACTAAAGCATATTTAGTTAGCACTAATCAAGGTTTAAATTGGGTCGGGGTGTAACAATGGTTGTCCTCTTCCTTATCCGATATTATATCGTCACCTTTTGTAGGAAGTAGGAAGTTTGATATATCTTACGATGACTCGTCCGAATATTTCTTAATGCAGATTAGGTTGTCAGTTAGTTTGTCTTTAATCCTCATATGCCTCATCTTACTGTTTGTAGTTCATACTGTACTTTACAATATTAGAGGGGCACTTATTAGTGGGGGACTCTTTTACTCTGCCAAGGAATCTATACTCAAGACTCATAATATAAATGAGTCTTGATTCCTTGGCAGGGAAAGAAAGTCCTATTATTCCGAATCACCTCTTGTGATGTATGTGAGAATTGAGATCGTTATATCATAACCAGCGAGGAGTCCAAATCCCTTGACAAAGAAAACGATTTCAGATAAATGGTTCAACATCTTCCTGAGATAACATAAAAATATTTAAAAGTTAACAAAAGAGAAAGTGATAGAAAGATTCATGTGCATAATGCCAAAGAGTCCTGATGCTCTTACTCGAGCTACCTATGGGTGGAATTAGTGCAAATATTTCTCCAATAAAAGTTGGCCCCCTTTAAAATTGAGTATATGATTAATAACACAATCAACATATAGTCTATCAATTATTGATCATACTCATTAATTATAGAGTTAATCATTTCTCATTCTCATGATGGGTCCAACTCTGTAAGAGTAAAATTTGGAGACCTCCCATTCGACATTTTGGGTGGCCTGGGTTTTGAATATGCGGTCTTCTATTCCACTGTGAAATTCTACTCCTTGGACTCGGAGAATCAAACTCAATGTTACCGTTAAAAAAAAGAAAAAATCACAGCCGATTGATTGCAACGATAAATTATATATAAAGCATTTGCGGTGCATGCTCACATGTTCTAAGCACTATTCCCATTGTTCGGCAGCGGCATGTAATAGCTTTTACATAGAGCCCCCAGGTTAAATTATCTGGGTCCGACCTTTCTAGTAGGGTCCAACTTATAATCCAATTAAGTGGACCATAAATTAGGACCCTCTAATAGTCATTGATTTTAGGGTTTGGCTTTCATTGCAATGGACTGAATATTGAATTGACTTGTGCATGCATTTTAGATGGTGAAAACTTAGGGGCCATTGTTCAAGTGATTAGGATGATCTACTGGGCCTCCATCACCGTATACAGGTAGGAAACGGGGAGATGTTTCGATCCCCTCGGTCGGATGGCCTCACAAGTAGGGTTGCAAATGGGACGGTTCCGAATCGGAACCATAGTGGACTCGGATTCGGACCCGGACCCGGACCCGTTTCTAAATAACGGTTCTGGTTTCGGTTTTGACTCAGAACCTATTTTGTTGGTTCCAAATCCGGTTCCGGAACAGGGTTCACTAAGAAGACTGAAATCTAGCTCTAAAATCGATTCTAATTTCTCTTTATTCTTTATTTTTTTCCTTAAAATAAGCATATCATTGTGCATCAAGTCTACTACCCCTAATATTATACATAAAAATGTAAAAAAAAAAAGAAGATGATTTTAAGATACAATTTGCCATATTAAAGATTCATATACCGGGTCCACGGATCGAAATCTATATGGATCAAGAACCGGACCATTTTATCAATCAAAACCTAAATTGAGTTTCAGACGGGACCCATTTATAAAACGAAACATAAAATAAGTTTCTGACCCAATTTTTTGCGGATCAAACTTGTGAATAATCGAAAAATGGAATACCCTCTTACAACTCCAACCCACAAGGCATCGAGGATGTTGAACCATGAGGTCAGCAGAGCCCTGTGACTCGAGAGGCGTGTGAGAAAAGGGTGAAAAAAAAAAAAAAAAAAAAAGTTTCCTTTCGCGAGCCATCTGTCTCCCTCACAAGACGAAAGAAACAGCAGCTAACGAAAAGGGTGTGTTGCAGACAACAAACAGAATACCAAACGAAGAGTCCTCTTACGGATTTGGAAAACAGTGAGTTTCTTCGATCAGATATGTGACATTGAAATCCTCTCTACTTCTTTCGTTTCTGCCTATTGCTTACTGAAACTCTCTTGAAGATGCAGATTCCGATTCGAATTTCTATCTTCTCTTATTTCCTTTTCATCTCTTCAGATGAGCAACGAGAATGCTAGATACTGATTTCCAAAGCGGAGAATTGTTGGAAGGAAAAAAGAGTAAGATGAGCGAGAGTGAGAGATTTCAGCTCGGAACCATTGGAGCGTTGAGTCTGTCGGTGGTCTCGTCCGTATCGATCGTGATCTGCAACAAGGCGCTCATCAGCACACTAGGGTTCTCATTTGGTAATTTTACAAAGGCCAGTTTCTTTGATCGGTATTAGATTTCTAGTAATGGCTTATCAAGGAGCTAGAATAGAAATAGTCTTCACTTTGGTAGGAACTGATAAACCCTGATATCATTCTGATAAATCAAGTTTTTGGACTCCTCCAGTTTTTTAATACTCATGGTTGAAAATCTGCTTTGCTATGATTTCCTTGGGAATTCAATACAATGTTGGCATGTGAGCCTTTGATAATGAAAATGCTCTTTGTTAGATGATGTTTAAGTTCTGTATTTAGAAAAGCTTAAGCTTACCTACCCACGCTGTTAGTATTGAGTTTGATCTAGATCTTCTTATTGCCTTAGGCAAGGGATTGGGGAAAGCGGTTGTGTTAAATGCACCATCTCATTCAAGATTTTAGTAATATGATTGTTTGTCGCCGCCTACGTATTGAGCATTTGTTTTACATTCATGTCTCAATGAATACCTTAGTGTGTTGCTTATGTCTGATGGATCCAAACTCCAAAGTGAGAGGCCATTATGGTTGAAACGAAGAGTAGAACATGGGAGGTGATGGATCTTTTAGTAGGAAAATGTGCAATGGGATAAAAGGTGGTGTATACTTAAACATTTAAAAATAATCTCAATGACACAATTCTTTCCCAGGTGTAACCCAGCTGGTTAGGGATTTGAGTGTGTGCTTGAGTGCGTGTGTTCAAGTTTCCAATGTAGCAAAAGATTTAAAATAAAACAATAATGTTACAATTCAAAGATACAAAGCAAGATTAGTAGCAAAAGGGCTCATACGGGGCATATAGTGTAGATTATTTTGAAACATTTTCTCCAGTTGCTGAACTATGTTTTGTGAGGGTATTCATTCCACTGCTGTGAATATTTCTTGGACATTATATCATTCGGATAAGAAGTTGGTCGAGAAGAAGAGGAAGATTCAACTTGCTACTTGTAATATGGTAACTTTGACGGGCAATATCATGGAGTTGGTTGATGCAATGAAGAGAAGAAGAGTTAGTGTAACCTATTTATAGGAAACAAAGTGGAAAGGGGATGAAGCTAATGAGCTGACTGATGGCTACAAACTCTGCTACATCAAAATTAACAGTGCTTAAAATGGATTAGGTATAGTAGTAGATAAGGATTTGAAAGAAATGATTGTGCGGGTAAAAAGGTTGAGTGATGTACTTGTAGCAATTAAACTAGTTTTAGAGGTAGATATAATACTTATCATTAGTGCCCATGCAACCCAGGCAAGATTAAATGAAAGTGTTAAGAGACAATTTTTGGAGGAGATGAATGGCTTAATACAAGAAATTCCAACTGGTGAAAAGATTTTCCTAGGAGAATAAAATAGGCTTGTAAGAAAGGACAATAGAGGATATAGAGAGGGCATGGAGGGCAAGGATTTGGAGAAAGGGATGCATTAAAAGACATTATGTTGGAATTTGCATTGACATTTGACCTTGTAATAGCAAGCACCTAATTTAAAAAGAGAGTGGAATTAATAGGAACTATATAGACTTTTTCATACTTGGTAAACATGACCGACTAGTGATGCAGCCCTGATCAGCGATCGAAATATGTTGTGCATCCACGATAGTGCTTGTTGACTCCTTCAATGGATTTCACAAGATAGGCCAATCTCCAAATAGGGCTGGGTGAATTCCCAAAGGATTCCACATGCACAATAACTTTCAATCAAAGAGAAGCACTCACAACCACAAAGAAACTGGATTCCTTAATTAAAATAACGAAAGAATGATCCTCCCAATGGGGGATTTCAAATATATGAAATGTGATGAGACGCCCCCTTTTCTAGTTGGTTTCTAATTCTAAATCTTTTCTAATCAAAAGAAACTAAATCTCCGAAAACTTCGTTTAAAACAATCCAAATCAAACTAGATTCCTATTTAAAGACATAGATAAATCAAGATTCCCACAGTTAATGACAATCCTACTGGGCCTGCAGACTGAAACCAATGGGCCTGGTTTGACCCATAGATCGTGGGTCAGCTTGCATCAACTAGCTTGTAAAGACTATAAGGTTATTTTTGAAGAGAATTTGACCCCACAACATAGGATAGTAGCTTTATATGTTTGCATATAGGAGTAGACAGCGAGGGGTAGTAGATAACATGTGCCCTAAAACAAGGTGGGGGATTTGAAAGGGGAAAGAGGAACATCATTTAAGTATCAAGTGAACGAAGAGGAGAAATGAAATTTGGAAGGAAAAACTACGGTAATATGAAACCAAATGGCTGGCCACATTAAAGCAGTTGTAAAAGAGGTTTTTGGAGAGTTGAAAGGAAAAAGGCACTTTGATCATAAAAAAAACTAGTGGTGAAGTGTAGAGATTTAGGAAGTTGTTTGAGATAAAAAAAAACGTTGTTACAAAGTTTGACAAGGAACTAGAAATATAGAAAATTATGAAATATATAAGAAGATAGAAAAAAGTTAAGAAAGTACTAACTGATGCAAAGTCCAAAGCTAATGATAACCTATATAATAAGTTGTGAATAAGAAAATGAGACATATATTTTCAAGCTTGCAAAAATAAGGAAAAGGAAAAGTAGGGACTTAATTCATCTTAAATTATAAAAAGTGACGACGACAACATTTTAGTGAAGGATAATGATATTAAAGAAAGGTGGAGAGAATATTTTAACAAACCTTTTTAATGAAGATCCTACAGGAGACTTAGGATTGAAAGAGGATACTTCTCTAGTACGACATACCTTTTATCAAAGAATTAGGATAACAGACATGAAGAAACATTGGCAAGAATGAAGACATGAAAGGGTACTTGGCTACTGGGCTAGATGACATATCGATAGAGGCTTAAGAATTCTTAGAAGAAATTGGATAGGTTTGGTTAACTACGCTTTTCAATAAGACATTAAGGATGAAAATGACGATGGATGGGGAAGTGTTGTATACTCCTGTACAAGAACAAAAGAGATACACAAAGTTGCATGAATTATGGTGGGGTTAAACTTGTAAGTCACACAATGACACTGTGGGAGAATAATGGAGCAGAGACTTAGATAAGGGACAAATATATCTGAAAATCAAATTGATTTCATATCAGGGAGGTCAACTATGAAAGCAATCTTCTCACTTACACAATTAATGAATAATACAGAGAGGAGAAAAACAGCTTCATATGGTTTTTATTCTAGAAGGCCGAGGAGAGGATTCCTAGAGGTTTGATTTGGTGGGTTTTAGATAAAAGGAATGTCCTAAGAGGTTATATTGACATCATTGAAGACATATATAAGGGGTTAGTAATAAGTGTGGGAACTGCTGGTGGAGAGACGTGTGAATTTCGGGTTACTATAGGTTTGCATTAGGGGTCAGCTTCAAGCTTGTGTCTCTATGCACTAATTATGGACAAGTTAAGTGGTCATATTTAAGAGGTGGTACCTTGCTGTATGTTGTTTGTTGATGATATAGTGTTGGTGAATGAATCCGCGATTGTGTGAGTGTAGAACTTGAGATATGGAGAAAGGATTTAGAATCCAAGGGATTTAAAATAAGTTGTAGAAAGAAAGAATGTATGAATTACAACTTTCGTGGGGATATGCATAGAATTGAAACATATGTTGCCTATAGACGGTATGGGAATGGCAAGGACACACCATGGATATGGCTGCACAACGGATTCAACACATAAAAGAATGAATTATTAGATACGACTCGGCACGATACATTGCTTATTTCAAGTATCTTGGTGTCATAGACTGAAACTCCTTTGAGAATAGAAGGTCAAGAGATATCACAAAGATATTCATTTCGATACCGTGGCTCGGTTTTTAGTATGGACGAGGAGGTTGAGGAAGATGTCAAACATAGGATAAAAATGGGATGGTTGAAGTGGAAACTTGCTTTTGAGCGCTTTGTGATTGGCATATACAAAAGATTGAAGAGAGAGTTTTACAAGATAGTGATAAAACTAACAATGACCTATGGAGCAAAATGTTGGCCAATCAAGAAGAAACATATGCACAGAATGAATGTAGCAGAGTTTGGGAATGTTGAGATCGATGTATGGTAAAACTAGGAAAGATGGAATAAAAAATGAGTGCTTGTGGTAGCATCAATAGGTGATAAATTAAGAGCGACTCATTTGAGATGGTTCATCAGCACGTTGAGGAAAAGTTTTTCTATGGGGGTTGAGATTCCACCAAGCAAAAAGGTAATCCGAAGAGGGCTTGGATGGAAGTAGCAATAATATATTTTGAAAAAGTGCAACTTATCTGAGGATTTGGCTAATGATAGATCATAACCGAGAACCAAATTTATGTAGCCGACCCCAATATAGTTGAGGCAATGCTTTGATGATGTTATATCATCCTATGTAGAAAGATGCTTTCCTTTATGGTTATATGCAAGAGGAGGTATCTATGGAATTGTCACCTAGATTCATTCCTAATGATCACAAGGAAAGGTATGTTGCTTGAAGAACGCATTGTTAGTCTCGAGCAATCTCCTCGAGCTTGGTTTTACTGATTTAGTCAAACCACAAGATGTTATCTAACAAAAGGTGTCAAGTGTACTACAGTAAAAAAAAAAGGAAGAATGAGTAGGTAACATTGTGATGGTATATGCAAATGGCATTCTTGTTACACAGGGAATGATGAAACAGAACTTAAGAATTTGAAGAAATACGTTGAAATGCGATTTGAAATAAAGGGGATTGTAAAATGCTAGAGAAAGAATACGTTAGATTTGCCTGAAGAAACAAGAAAGACGGGGACCTAAGCCTGCTGATACTCCCATAGAGTAGAATCACTACATGAGTGTAGATGGTGGTTATCTGCTCCATGATCATAGTGCATACCAAAGGTTGGTTGGGAATTTGATTTATTTCACCTGCACTGTTAGATATATCATATGCAGTAAGCATCGTAAGTCAGTCTATTTATGCTCCTCGGACGAGTCATCTGGATGCATTATATAGAATTTTGAAATATCTTTAACAATCTCTAGGCAAGGCATTTCATATTCCAATCATGGCCATTTAATGGCCCAAACATACATTATCCTAACTTATAGACCCTTTGAAAATGAAAAGAAGATATTTTAGGAAATTGAAGGGTTTGAGTTATCTTGTGGGAAAGTGAAAGGGGTTGTTGGGAACGAGTTACCTTTTGAGGAAGTGAGATGGGTTGTTGGGGAAGTGAAAAGGGTTGTTGGAAATGAGTCATCTCGTCTGAAAGTGGAAGGGGTCGTTGGGAAGTGGAAGTCGAATATCAAGTCGCAACATGTTGGGAATTGGAAATGATGCCACCTCAGTTCCATTAATGAAAACATCCAAAATTGCAAGAGGAGGTCCAACGAACCAAAACTTGGCAAAGAGGGAAACAGTCACCCGAATGCCCAAAACAAATAAAAGAAAGGACTCGGTCGAGTCCTAAATGACCCGACTTGATCAAGTCCAAGTCGACTCGCACTCGACTGAGTTTTCAAGCCCCAACACACATACAAAGGATTAGTTAGTATATTTCTTTTACCAAGGTTCTAACTAAGAAGCAGTTATGCAATGTTTATTCCAAACTTGGTATAATAGTGCTGCAGCTTGAGTGGAGTGTTTTTTTCTTTTCTTTTTGGTAAAAGCTTGAGTGGGAGTTTTGGAAACAAATATGGTCTTTTATGTAATTTCAGAATGTTCTAGGGGACTAGGACTGGTTTTCAATTATGTAAAAGATGTAGGATTTTGTTTTTTGTAAATTGAGAAATATATTAATTTAAGTACAAAAATCTGGTGGCCTGCACCTTAATTAGATGACCAGAGTCCTATTTTCATCCTCAATGTTTTTTGTTCTCTAAACCCTGTATTCCTTCTCCAATTATCTTCTTCGGCTGCTGCCTCTTTTCTTACTTAATTTTAGTATCAAATTTTCTTTATTGAACCTTCTAACCGGTGGAACAAGTAGAGTGAATTAGGAATTAGTATATTAGAGAAATTTATATGTGGCTGAGTGGCTCCGGTACGAGATAAAAGATAGGATTTTCGTTTGAGATGGTTTCGGCATGTGCATAGCAGACTGGAGATGACTCTTTGTATGATAAACTAAAGCGTTGAAAGTGCAAGGTTAGTAAGGGGTTACTGGTAAAGACTTGGAAACAGGTAGAAGCGACATATACTAGGTTGTGTGGTGATGGAGTATTAAGTGCAAAGAAGGGATGAGTTGAGTTAATTCGCAAAGCTGTCTAGATGGAGTTGTTTGAGAAACGGTTAAGGACATATTTGGAACTTTCTAGTACTAATGGGCTAATTTGGTATGACGAGAATGAGTTTGTCTTGGGCTAGGATTTTATTAGATCTGTGTAATATTAGGTTTCCTACTTTAAGTTAATATCTTAGTTGTACTTTATAAAAAGCCATTGGCTATACCCAATGAAATGACGCCCTCAATTTGTAAAGATATAGTCCCAAATATTTTTTGAAATGGATATAGTTCTAAATATCTATATAGTATCAGAGAAGGTTTAGGTTTTCTCTTTTGTTTTTCTTCTTTCCAGTTCTGTCCTACCCAAAAGGGGATTGTCTCATTTCATCTGGCTCAAAAGAAAAACACTCTAGCAGTTCATAGGCCATAAAGCGTCATGCTCTGACTTTGTCTTGCACAGAAAAAGAACCTTAAAAGTTCATAGATTTCTTGCTGGGTTTCTTTTCTTGCAAACAAAGACCTCTTTTTGGTCATAGGCTTTTGAAGGTTTCACTGTTACAGGGTCTTCAAAATCCACTCTTTAAGTCCTTTGACTCAGTTGTTTTAGTCACAACTCTTCACCTCAAGGAGAAAGGGTTGCCGCCACTAGAAATTGAAGTCGCAGAACTTTGCAGCCGTTTCAGTTCCCTTTAGTGAGGGTTGTCCGACTGAGGAAAGTGTCACACCTCGTTCAGGTCTTCCGGTTGAGGAAGGGCCTTTCTTAGTCTCATTCAATTGAGAAAGGAAGTTGCAAGAGACTATTGTCCTTAGCTTAGGTTGTCTAGTTAAGAAAAGTTTCCCATTTTCCCCCCTTTTGGACATAAAAGCAGAAGTGTAGGTCTCTGGTCTTTTCTGGACAGACTGTTGTGTGGGTGTTTCACTACAAGATTTGAGTGGAATGACCCATTCAACAAAAAGCAAAGGCAAAGCGTAGTTGTTTCTCTTCTGTTTACAGACCAGTAGGGCCCATTTCGCAGACATGTTAGTATGGTATTTGTAGATATCAGGTTGTTTTCATTGTACAAGTCAAGTTAGTTTAATTAAGGGTTTATAAGGTGATTCAAATCAAGGGGTGAAAGTTCTGAATACTCTGCAATTATTTGGTGGTGTGAATCCAAATAATCGGTGAGTGTTCATCCATAAGGTGTGATTTAATTTTCCCAAATGAGTGGTTGTCTTTAGTTTCATATGAAAAGTTGAAGGGTTTGTGGAAAACCTATGCAACCGCTAAGAAAGGAAGGATTCATCTATGGGATTCATAAAATTAAACACTCAGGAGCCATTTTGAAGTGACTTGGTTGGTTTTATTTGAGTAAAAATGTATTTTTTTCAAAAAATCTATAAACCCGAAAAGAAAAAAAACCATCAAAATATGTGGTCTTGATTTATGAGAAACATAGATCTAACACCTAGAAGGCATTTCCAAGAGATTCATGGGAAAAATAGAGGAACAAACCCAAAAACATGAAGAAAATTGAAAAAAATGCCTAGAGAAGAAGCCCTTGAGGTCAACCCTTTGTATCGGCTTCAGTTTGGTCTTTCTTGTGTTGATTTAGTATCTTGTAGCTTTGGAAGGGAAGGATACAGCCCTAGGAAACTCTCTTGAAGAGAAGAAGTAAAAATAGAAGCAAAAAAAAAAAAAAAAGGCAGCAGTAAAAATAATGTTTTCTTAGTTTATTCTCTTGAAGAGAATACAGCCCTAGGTAATAATTTTCAGCTGTGACGGGAGTGTAGCAGCCGCCCCAGTCATTGGCCACTGTTGGCCGATACAGTAGCTACCGCTACCTTCTGATTAGCTTAGCCTAGCCCACTTGGGCTTCACGGAGATTTTTTCATCCATGCCTGCATCATCATTAGATTTTTTTCGTATCAGCCATATTTGCAGAATTGAGGTGTGGTGGCTTTCTATTCGCCATTATGCCTATTCATCCCAGCATGTACAATGAATTTTGTCTCTGTCAACAATGTTTTGACCTCTACTGTCTCCACCTCTTCCATGTCCGTGTCCATGATAACGGTCACGACCACCATTACTATGGCACCGTACACCTTATCCACCAACTCCAACCTTACCCCCCATACACCCCACTCAAAAAAAGATAAAAATATAATAATCACAATGGCAGATTGTTCTTGTGATGGTGGTGGTTGATCTTTTCCAAGCACAACAAGTCTATGGCATTCTTCTTCTTGAAGGAGAGTAAAAACAGTTTCAATTGATGGAAGGAGATCATGACTAAAAAACTTGCGCCTGGACTGTCTCATATTTCAAATTTACACCACCCAATAATTTATAGATGTGACAATTTTCCATAGCTTTCTCTTATTTGATATGGATAGATTCTTACAGCTCAAGCTCTCTCCATAGTTCATGAATTTGAGCATAATAATCCCCTAAAGACAAACCTCCTTAAAATTTTCTGGTTCCCTTATCAATTGATAGATCCTACCATAGTTCCCTCTTTTGAGGAGACGGATTTTGAATCTAATCCCATATATCTTTTGCAGTCTTACATTGGTGGAAAATTCTAAGAATATTTCTTTCCATAGAGTTATAGGTTCAACTCATTATCAACATATTTTCTGCCTTTCATTCAGCATTTTTAGAGTTATCCTTGGGTAATTCAAGTATGGTTCTATCAACATGTCCCATTCTACGAGTCCCACCATAGGCCAATTCTGCTGAATATGACCACTTACAGTAGTTTCTTCCACTAAATAGTTCTCTAGTAATTCTGGAATTGGGTTTTAGGTTTCCCAGAAAGGGAGAGGAACCATTAGAGAACCACTAGGATTATCTCCCTCTTGCTTAGATTCCATCTTAATCCTTACAAATCTGAAAAATAACAATGAAGTACTATTGTTTGAAAAATGAACCCAGTCTGAAGAAAACTAGTCAACTGAACTGTCAAAATTCATCAAAGACAACAAATGCAGTGGGCAAAAAAAAAGAGGGAATCTCATAAAATACCTTTGTTTGTGTCTGAATAGCAACAAATGACTTGATTTGTGCTGAAGTGATCAAGGAAACATTCCACGGAAACATTGTGATAGTTACTTTGTAAAGTTGTCCTTCTCAGTTGAGTTCAGCCACCAAAATAAATCACCAAATCCTTGTTCCTTTCTTTGATTAACACCAAAAACCTCATCAACTGATAGTATTTGGCAGAACATCAGGCTCAGATCAGCAAATAAAGCCAGATTTGAAAAATAAAAATTCATGAGAAATTGATTTGCAAAAACTTCTTGAGAAGAAACTGTTCTGTGAAAGTTGACTCCCAGTCCTAGTTTCAGCTAGGGCTTGGAACCCTTAAAAACCTGTTTTCCTCTCAATCCAAACCAGTAATCCTCTTCAACTGAGAGCTTTTTACATACAACCTTGCTCTAATACCGTGTAAAACTAAAGTAAACAATTAAAAAATCTCTAGGATTTTTTCCTTGAAAGTCTATAAACCCTCTTTACATGAGAAAGAAGAAAAATATAGAAAAGCGGAGGTTTTAATTCAAACGAAGGGTCTTGGATCATGGAATCCCTTAGGATTGGGTGACACATTCAATATATAGTTTGAGATGGTTTAGGCATGTTCAACGCAGGCCAGTAACGACGCTGGTAAGGAAAAATTTGGCTGTGCAGGTTGATGGCCCACCAAGTGGAAGGGGTAGGCCGAAGAGGACGTGGATGGAAGTATTTAAAATGGATTTGAAGAAGTGCAACTTATCTGAGGATTTGGCTCAAGATAGATCGGAATGGAGAAACAAAATTCGTATAGCCGACCCCAACATAGTTGAGACAAGGCTTTGATGGTGGTGATGATGATTTTTCTAATTTACAAAAAGCCCCCCAAACTTGTCATGCTTACAGACCAGTCACAGTACCCAATGGGGAGGTCTTCACTACCGCTCTTCACAATTACCATTTCACCTTTCTAGTATACTCATTTCATGCTTTTGCTATGTATCATTCCTATTATACCCAGATACCCTTACTATGTCAGAATGTAACTGATACTTCTTTTGTGTAAAACTAACTCTCTCTCTCTCTCTCTCTCTCTCTCTCTCTCTCTCTCTATACCATATCAATGGATTGTCCCTGTTGTATCCATGCTGTGTCTGTGCATCATAGTATCACACCAGCCAGCCATCCTACTAAAAGAACCCAGCTTTATTGCCATTTCACTGATAAATATTTTTGTTCCTGATGAAAACATCATGCCTTATCTATGGTATAAATCAGCTCTTAACTTCATCATTGTACATACTGTCTGCTTTGCAGCCACAACTTTGACAAGCTGGCATCTTTTGGTGACTTTCTGTTCACTTCATGTGGCATTATGGATGAAGTTATTTGAGCACAAACCTTTCGATGCAAGAGCTGTGATGGGCTTTGGCGTGCTAAATGGAGTCTCTATTGGACTTCTGAACCTTAGTCTGGGCTTTAATTCTGTTGGTTTCTACCAGGTACCACTTTTCCAGTTTCCACATTCAACAGCCATTTGTGCTGATCATAAATGTTTTATGATTTTATGAATGATCTTGATTTTTAATCTATTCTTAGTGGCATATAATTATTGAGGTGGACCATAGTCATGTTGCACTGATACTTTCATGCATTTTGTCATTCTTTATCTTATGCCAGACTTGGTGTGCATCTTTTAATAAGTGCATGATGGTTCAGTCTGTTATTAGTATATATGAGCTGCATACCATCATTTTAAGTTACACTAGGTTGAATTTTTGGATGCATCAACTGTTACCAGACCCCCTTTTTGTCCTACTGAAGTCAGTGTTACTGCTTTCATAATGATTACATATGAATCTTGTGTTCCTTCAACTTGGCATAGGAGTATTAAATAATTTTCGGTGGATACATGTGCTTCGTTTCTACCTGAGAAATTGGCCTACTACAAAAATTTGGTGCTATCCTCATGACGTATAGGTTTTGTTATATGAACGACTGTGACTGCTTACCATGGAAGAGGGTAGGCCCAATAATTTAGGCAGACTTGTATTCTCACAAATTTGTGTTGAAATTTTAAATCATTACAACCTGAAAGTATCCAGCAGCAATTATTTTTCTTAATTAAGTTATAGTTTGGTCATGGATTTTCTCTGTTGTTAGATTATACTGTGAAAATGCAAGGTTTTTCCATTATCAGGTGAAATCTCCTTGTTCTGACTAAAAAATGTTAAGATGCTGACATTTTTGCTTCGTCACTTTTGCATGGCAGATGACAAAGCTGGCAATCATCCCTTGCACTGTTCTTTTGGAGACCCTTTTCTTCAGGAAAAGATTCAGGTTGGTCTGGGCATTTGGTTATAAACAATAAAGGTGATGTGTTTGCGTGCAGAATAGTGCACCCTTTTTTTAACAGGGTTTCAATAACAACACTGTTTTTTGGTGTTTTTAGCTTATGTTTCTGTTAATTACTAGCATATTTTTTATTTTTATCTTTTTAAGTTTTCCTAACTGGGCTCCAAGAACATTTTAAGTATTCAGATCCTTGTTGGAAAAATGAAGTGCCCTCTGGAATGAATGGCAGCCGTGGACCATTTGGTCTTAATGGTCTTGTAGTTTTGAAACATAAAATGCTACATATCAGAAGACATTAATGGGAATTGGGAACTACTGTTGCGCTCACAAATCTTTGATTGCACTTGAATCGATTCCAACCTAAATTTCTGGTGACAAGATCATTATTTTAGTACTCATGTATATGCCATTGTTTAGCTTTCAACTTTCTTTTTGTTATATTTTTCTTGTTGATTTGTTTTGTGTGGTTATGATATTGTGATATTGTTGGTCTAACATTTTATTTCTACTGTTTGCAGTAGGAGTATCCAGTTCGCACTCACTATACTTCTCGTGGGTGTTGGAATTGCAACTGTGACAGATCTGCAGCTCAATGTTCTGGGTTCTGTATTATCTCTGCTCGCTGTTATTACAACTTGTATTGCTCAAATTGTATCCTTTCTGAAAGCAATTGAATACACGCATCATTCTATTCAAATTGGCTTAGATCTCGAGAAATTATTGAATTCTGAACCAGTGTGTGGAATGTTGTCTGAGGTGACATCTATGTATATGAGGGGCTCATGATGGCATGCACTCCAGGGAGTTAATCTGATGGTCCTCTCACAGCCAGCAGTGATTGGAATGATCTTTAAGTGAAGAGAGCAATTCTTCAACTGGATGCATATTATTGCTCATAAAATATTAGAAGAAATCGATAAGCATAATAATAAACGTAGCATTTCTGAAGGCAAGAAGGACCATTACTACATGATAGATAGGAAACTTCAAGAAACTCTAATACAGTAATAAGCTGTTGAGAATTGTGATTAGAGCGCAACTTTGTTATTCATTTGTTTCTAAAATTACATCTTGAGGACAGTGGTAAGGTTTCCCTTATTGCTGACAGCTTGGTGTCATGATATGGTGATTCAGACGTTCATATGCAGGTGCTAGGCTCCATTGGATGGACTGTGGATTGATGAAGGATCCTAGCATCCATAGATTGGTCTGCATTTCTTTATTCTTTGTAGTTGACATCAGACAGCAATAGCCATTGGAAATTTATTCCAAGGTGGGGCCTTATGGATAATGGTTAGAGGCTCTGGTGGTATGCTGCCTGGAAGAATTCTTGCTAGCATTCTTCATTATATTCCTAACATCCTGTTGGTTATCATGATTTCATCTGCCTAACTATGATGAGCATACAATTAGACAAAGAAAGCCCCTGCCCCACTACCCATGAAAGATGGATGAGGCTTTGATGGCTGATATGCAGATCTTTACATTGTTTGAAGTATGCATGCAAATATGATGATGCATTGTGCCTTTTCCATTTACATATCTATTCCAGTTTTTGAGCCTTAGAAAGAGATTGAGCTTTGGAGAATGTTTTTGTTCAAATCTTAATCAATTATCAGATGACAAACACTATCCAGAAGAGGTTTAAGGTCTCTTCAACCCAACTCTTGTATCAGTCTTGTCCCTATCAAGCAATGACCCTTTTCGTTACGGGTCCATTTCTCGACTGGCTTTTGACAAATCAAAATGTATTTGCTTTCAAGTATACACCTCAAGTGCTGGTAGGAATCAATTGGACATAATTTCCTTCTTTTTTTGTTCATCAGTAAGAATTACAAAGATATTTCACAAGTATTTATTTCCGATAGTTTTATATATTTATAATTGTCAAAGGTATGTTATCCTCATTGCAGGTATTTATTGTGCTGTCTTGCCTGATTTCTGTTTCTGTCAACTTCAGTACATTTCTTGTAATTGGGAAGACATCACCTGTCACATATCAGGTCTTGGGGCATCTTAAAACATGTCTGGTTTTGGCTTTCGGATATGTTTTACTCCATGACCCATTTAGCTGGCGAAACATTTTTGGAATCCTGATAGCTTTAGTTGGAATGATCGTTTATTCTTACTGTTGCTCACTCGAGAGCCAACAAAAGGCTAGCGAAGTATCTGCACAATTGTCCCAGGTACCATGAAACATTGCTTTTACTTTGACATTTCTTTTTTCAGGATGTGCATTGCTTTATATATATATATATATATATCATGGTAAAAGTCTCGGGTACCATGCGTGATAGCGCAAGTTCGAGACTTGCGAGCAGCCACTTTGTGCAAAATTTCCAAAGGTTAGGTCTGTCTCCAGTCTTGACCCTCCCAGGACCCTGCTTCGACTGGACCCGCACTGGGTAATGACCTTTTTATAGAATTTATTCATATTCCAGATTTTGTTCCATCAAGTAAATCATTTGCTTATCAAGTGGTATATTAGTTATGTTTATTGATCTTCACCTTATAATTGTATGTGAAGTGTGCTTCAGAATTTTTGTTAGATAGGATTCTTTTCACAAATCAATGATTTTTCAATACTCGATGAATTACTATTTTTAACACGTCTGATGAAATGTTTGATCTTGTTATTAACCAAAAAGTATTTTAGAAGAAGAAAGAATATGGAGAATATCTGTGTATCCTCTTTGAGGGTCTACACTTGTATTTATATAATTCTGTGCCCCATTTTAGGCATGATAACCAGCCCAGTCTGCATCAACATTTGTAGAGAGCTGGAGGGATGAGGTGGAAGAGTAAAAGAGACCCTGATCAAGAGTGCCTTTGAGATATCGAAGTATGCATAGTACCGATGCAAGATGTGGTTTGTGAGGATAACTCACAAATTGATTGACTGTCTATACAGGATGAGAGATAACTGCCCGTGCTAGCGTCAAATATAACAAACTTTCAACTAGATGACATAAAACAGTAAGATCTTTTAGGGGGACCCATCATCTTTACTTATTTTTACATTGCACTGGAGAGGTTCTCACGTCATCGAGGCGAGCAGATTCAATCAAGTCTTCAGCATATTTACGATTTTACATTAATGGACAAAAATGTCTTAATGAGTCATAGAGATGTCTAAACTTAAAAAATAAGTGAGAGAGCCAAGATCTTTCTTCTTAAAGTGGCGCATAAGATAAGTTTTGAGATCTGTAATGCCAGCGGTATCATTGCCACTTATAATCATGTCATCGACATAAATCAATAGAAGTGTACAATCTCTGGATGTCCGACAAATAAAGAGGGAGCTATCATTTTGACTTTGGTAGAAATTGGCTTGAAGGATGGCACATCTGAATTTGTCAAACCAGGCTTGAGGAGCCTATTTGAGCCCATAGAGAGACTTCTTCAACTTACAAACATGTTTTGGAGGACATACAGCCCAGAAGGGGTCACATGTAGACAGTCTCCTGCAGATTACCATGGAGAAAGGTGTTTTTGACATCCAGTTGCCAAAGAGGCCAGTGTCGAACAACTGTATCACTTAGAAGCAATAGTCACTTTAGCCACCGGAGCAAATGTCCCTTCATAATCGATCCCATATTCTCATTTAAAGCCCTGTGCAACCAACTGAGCTTTACATCTATCGAAGCTCCCATTAGACTATGCTTTCACTGAGTACGCCCACTTGCTGCCAATAATAGATACACCTGCAGGGACAGGCACCAGATCTCAGGTGGAGTTTGCTTCAAGAGCTTGCAATTCTTCCGTCATTGCATCTTGCTAGCATGGTACCATGGCGGCATGTGAATAGGAGGTTGGGATAGGAGCAAAAAGAGGTAAATAGGACACGGAAACCATAGTCTGTCAGGAGGCACTGAAATACAATTAGATCGTTGCAATGGTGGTAGGTCAGGAGGTTCATTGCCTGGAGATGGAGGAGCCGTCAAGGAAAGGTGATCTAGAGCAGGTGTGGCCATAGGAAGAGTTGTTGCTCTACGAACATAGAACTTGGTTATGGTGGTGGGGATGTGGACTCCGAGAATCGTGGAAGTTATGATATGTGGTTTGGATGACTAGGAGGATTAAGAGAATAGAAAGGGATATGTTCAGTTTGATTCCTAGTGGTCGCCATCTCCATTGGAGCTTCATTCTTGATTCAAGGATGAGCACTAGGATTTCGGTTCTTAAAGAGTCATTGTTGAGTCTTTGCAGCATGTTGTCCCAACAAACCCCACCTTACAAAGGTCTCCAGTTATTGTATCTTTTCATAAATATACAATTCTTATTATGTCAAAAGCAAAAGAAGGGTTAGAACTTAAAAAACCCTGCCAGTACCCCAAGTCATTGACAAAAGCTATACCTTGCAACAAAATTCGGCAAAGAGAAAACCCTTGTTTCTGCGAGTTCTTTTTTTCCCTTTATTTTTGGATGAAGGAAAAGCTCAAGTGTGGAAGCTTGCAAGCTCTTGGAAGAGAAGAGGCATCAAAGCAGAAGTCGGAAAAAGAAGCAAAGCTTGGATTTGGTAAAGGTGAGGAGGATTCTCCATTCGTTGGCTTTGAATTTGAGAAACAAAATTCCAGATTTCAGCGGTAATTTGGGATGAATTATTGAGTTGTTTGGTTTGGATCTTTGACTGAAAAAGTTTGGCCATTTTGGATGAAACAAGCCGACGTTTGTAAGCATGGGGTTTCTCCTCTTCTCTCACTGTTTGTCCATTAATTGTTTAAGCGAGAAGATAGCCTCCATCATTGTTACCCGAATCCTACGATTCATATCCTAAATCCTCTTGAGTCATAAGGAAAAAGATTCGTATCTATCAAATGAATCCCATTTACATATGAATCTTAGGATTCAGGTGTGAATCTTATGATTCGATACTCATTTCATCAAATCCTATGATTCAATAGCGATTCAATTGAGTGAGAATAGCTACGACCAATAAGTTAATATTAATAATATTTTACCTTTTTTCTTTCTTTATGCTTTTTTTCTTTTAATTTTATTTTTAAAATATTAATTAGTCATCAACAAAACCCCTTGAGAATTTTTGCGGTTTTAGGGAGGTTTTACAGATGAACAAAGAACATGCATTTGATTAAAGCGTTTGACTATACAAATGGGAGTTCTCTATATCCTTTTTTTTTTTTTTTTTTTTTTTTTTTTTTTTTTTAACTTATGAACACTTTTTTAACTTTAAGAAATATCCTACCGTGTAAGATTGATGGTTTGGGTTTTATTTTTAGTTTTATATTTTGATTTAAAGATAACAAAAATAAGTAAATATATATTGATACCTTACACTTATTTAACTATTTACATATATCATTTATTATGTATTAAGATGTCTTGATGTTCTTGATATGACTATATGATGGACTTACTTGTCATTGTATTGATATTGATATGAATTGGGAAATGGATGGATTATGAATAACTATTTTTTCCTTTTATTTTTTAATTATTTTTTATTTTAAGTTGAAAAACAAAATAAAAACCTATGATTCACAGTACGATTCACAATTCGATTCGATTCATGGGCATAAACGATATGTGATAGGATTCCGATTTTTAGAACTATGGGCTCAATAGTTGACCACACTAACATAAAACCAAATTGATATTCAAATATCTTGGGCTTTTCTCTAAATTTTTTCTCCATTACTCTCTCCTATAATTCACGGTGTGAGTCATAAGTTTAATCACACAGTAATTGGTACAATTTTGCGTATCTCCTTTCTTTTGGTATATAGGTTTTATAACACTTCTCCATTTATCGAGCATTTTCTTTGTCCTTAGTATCTTATTGAAGAGCCTAGTTGATCAAATCC
Source organism: Camphora micrantha (assembly GCA_003546025.1). Lineage (NCBI taxonomy): Eukaryota > Viridiplantae > Streptophyta > Magnoliopsida > Laurales > Lauraceae > Camphora > Camphora micrantha. The sequence goes on from QPKB01000009.1 coordinate 27,177,146, forward strand.
ATCCAATTTCTCCTAAGCATTTTCATGCCTTATCAGAATGCCGTTTGGCTTAACCTTTCCTGTCTCCTTTCTTTGCCAATGCTTTTCTTCACTTTTGTGGCCCTAATTCTACAGTTTAAGGTAAGTCCCGCTAACGAAGTATCCTCTTGTCCTAGGATTCCTATATAATCTTCATTTAAATGTTTGTCAAAATATACTCTTCACCACTCTTTAATTTCATTGTTCTTCACTAAAACCTTTTTGTCGTCGTTCTTTCTTATACATGTGGAATTGGTCTAAGTTCCTACTTTTCCTTTTTCTTATTCTTTGAGCTTGAAATATCTCTCTTCCTCTTGTTCTCAACTTATTATGTAGATCATCGTATGCTTTGGACTTTGCCTCACTTTCTATTTTCTTAACTTTTTTTCTTTACCTTTTTATACATCTCATATTTTCTTTTTTCATGTTTTTGGTAACTAAAATGTATTAATTACAAAGAGTGAACAAAATCAACCAGACAGAACCTAGAAGACCGGAATAGTATACAAAAGCTATACTGTCCTAAACAAAAACTATAGGTGTCAATTTTGTTTCGTTCCAGCCGAACCTGGGCGGAACATTTCAGAATTGGCTTGAAGCGAAACAGAATGCCCCCCGGAAAGTTTACGTGCCCAATTTTGGTCATTCCGGTCCATTCCGTTTCCAATTCTGCTCCATGTTTCATACTTACATCAATTGTAAACTATAGTTTAATTGAAGTGATGTGAGTATGCATTTTTAGTATTATTTTAGCGTTCAACTCTTTTCAATTTTAATTACTCTCTCTCTCTCTCTCTCTCTCTCTCTCTCTCTCTCTCTCTCTCTCTCTCACACACACACACACCTATAATTTCATTTTTCAATTGCGGCACGCACACACACATATAGATAATTTCATTTTTCCATCGCAGCGCGCACACAAAAATTGCAGCTTTCCTGGAATGGAATACTGGAATTGACCAGAATGCCAAAACATTCTAGTAGAGGGTCAAACCAGAATGGGGACCAGAACGGAATTGATAACTATCATGAAAACAGAAGTTATAAATTGAAAAGAGCGAATAAGACAATCCACCCCTTGCGTAGTTAATGCATTTGCCATAGCATTGGCCAAGCACAATATATGAAAGAACTCCACTTGAGTTGAAGATAACAAACTCTTGATCTCATTAAGTATTAATTGGAACTTCTAAGGGCCTCCATTAGAAGTTGAAACCTATCACGACTATTCCGCGTCGTGGGCAAACTTGTATCAATTCCACAACATAAATCAAATGAACATAAAAGAATTTCAGGGCATTTAATAGAAAGAATCTAGATCTTTATATTAATGTCTAATTCAGGTAAACAATGAATTGAGTTAATCAAAACTAAATAAAAGCATAACAAGTCCAGCTACTAGAGTGTCATTAGTCAAAAATAAATAATTGAGCGCGATATCTAAGGAGGCTAATGGTTTGTTGAATTTGCACCGCTCAGCCACGTATGTTGAATCCTATGTCTTGATCATCATTACCATCTCTTTCTTCAAGATTACTGTTACCCGATAGGGGCAATCCGAGAATCAGTAAAACTGAGTGAAACAAAATATCAAATCTATTTGCATACAAGAACTTAAAATTATTCAAGCAGTTGCAAGGTAATATAATGCATCAAATTATAACAGTTCACATCAGTTTCGATTCCAAAAGAATTCCTGTTCTAGGTCTTCAATGAAGGGCATGAATTGGATTTGAGTTCTCCACAAGAACTGACTGCTATTCAAAATCATCAAGTTCGGGACCTCTTCAAGGCCAATGGTTCATTAGAGTTCAAGTTCTAGTTCGAGGACTGCAGTATGGTTGTGAGGGATTACCTCATTCTCTGTTTTGGCTCTGTATTTTGGGTGTGATTTTTGTACCCAAATCCATAAACCCAACCTCTTCAATTGGAAACTGTCATGGGGGTTTATATTGAGCAACTTTGTAAATTTGATTCTCTGTAAATTCAAATATCCTTTCCATTGGTGTTTTTATCAACCCTTTGTTGGTATGGATTGATTTTCTCTTTTCTTCATTTATCTTCCCCTACTTAGTGCCTATGTCAACCCTGTGCCATCTAGCGGATTGGGCTGCATCATTTTGGTATAATAGCCAAAGGATCACTATCGAGGTTTTGGTGAGCCATGGATCATACTTATGCATACTCACATGCTCAATGATGGTCCTGGACAAAGCATCATATAATTCGTAGCATACCCTTTACACGGTATGCATGACAGGATTTAGACGGGTTCATGCTTTGAGTTGACTGCTTTAGTTGTGGTGCTTTACTGAATAGGAACCCAAAAAAAAGTTGCTGATGCCTTAACCCATGAGTCCTATCTTATAGCTCATATTATGTACTTGTGTTCACTAATCTTCTTTCTTTAAAAACTTTATAGGCAAAGGAAAGTGAATCTGATGCTCTATTAAGTGCTGAAAATGGAACTGTCATGGTTACGGATGGTGTTGTGCCAAAAGCACCGGTGTGGAGCTCGAACAAAGACCTCCAAGCATGAAATGTGCTCTTTGCTTATCATTTAAGGACACGGGAGGAAAATATCAGCCTGTGAAACTGCCTGGACTATCAAGATGCTGGCAACGAAAATGTCTGTATGCATAACTTGTACAAATGATGGAGCATTGATTATTTATCAGAGATCGGAAGGAACTCGTAAGAAAATAATTTATGTGAAAGCAATGTATTTGTTTATTTGTAGTTTACAGTTTTGAATATCATTTGACAGAACATTGGTAACAGATAATTATGATTGATTTTCAATAGGCTGTTCTATTACTATTGAATGGATGTTTATCTAATCTTCTTAGTTGATAGAAATTTCTTCTTTTCATAGGCCAAAAAAGAACTGGCAGTGTTTTAATTGGTTGCATTTGCTGACTGCGTAAAACGGTATGAAGTGTCGAGCTTTGAATAATTGAAAGAGTGGGGGGTCTCTTTTGAGAGCTGCAACTATCCCTACAATTATGAAGTGCAGTGGATATGGATGTTATATTAAAAACTATATTGTCCACTTTATATGATGTATGCTTAGACATATGACTACATTCTCTCAAGTTAAGGAATTCAAGACCTAGATACACTGATTCTATCTATGTATAATAATGAAATCTCATTAGATTCATGCCCAGTTTTACTTGTTAAGAAAGTTGCTGTAACATTGTAAATTGTATATGCTGAAGTTGTACCTTTGCAGTATTATTCATGCAGTTTTAAATACTGATGCTGGTATTATTGAAGATACAGGTGTGATGCGTCACCTGCTTGGGCCAATGTTAAATTCTGATAATGAATGTCATGTCTCACTTGCATGCACTAGCACGTAGACGCCATACCCACATCCATGCACCATTCTGGGATGCAAAATGGGTTGGAGACGCGGGCAGGACCATTGTGGATGAGGATCCATATCAGTTTCGTATGCAACGGATATGGATCCAACCAAATCTGGTATCCTGGTTACCCTACCCCTGGATGGCTTTGATCTCCCTTACCAGTTGAGCTAGGAACCTATGATGATTTTTTTTTTTATTTTCAATATTATTACTTTTTAAAATATGTGGCTGTAAGTTCAGGGATTTATATTCTCAGTTCGGAACTTGCAAGGATCCAGCGCTGGTTTGCGGTTGCTCTAGGATCCTCTGCATGGCTCTGAATCTGAATCACTTTCTCCTGTTTCTAGTAACAGGTTTTATACCTGCTTTTAGGGTTGGTTTGTGTAATGCCACGAAAGAGGTAACATGCATTTCCTTCTGCCTTTTGAAGGTTGGGGGACTCGGGTTTCCTCTCTTGCGGGGAAATATCATACAAAATCCTCTTTCTTTTTCACACAGGCTCTTGCTGGACTGAACAAACATTCACATGACCGTAGATAATTTGATACCTAATTTCATCCCCACTGCCATGCACTTAGGCATGGACACAATTACACTAGCAAAATGAGAATGCCCACATCTGCACGCGTGTGCCTCTGCATACACGGGCAGACATGTCCATGCTCATGGGTGGTGTTTGAATCCGATATAAACCCAATATTTGCAAGATAGGAGCCTCAATGACATTTTATTCTTTTTGCTGAGAGTAAGTTTTATATTAAATGAGAAAGAGTACAAGGTTAGAAGATAACTAAGCCTCCAAAAACCATATCATGATGACCGATCTTCTCCCAAAAACTATTCGTTTTTCATGTTGATTTGGATTTTATATCTTAGACTAGAATTGCTTTAGATATGGCCTGAAGGCTATTTTTTTTTTTCCTCTTGCTATGTTGGGCTATTGTTGTCTGAGTGAAACTTAATCTTGACAACCCAGGAATCGATCCCCAAGCGTTTATGTAAAACCAAGATGCCAACACCACTCAACCATTAGTGTGTTGTTGAAGGCTATTTTGCTTTACAAGTGGCACTCAATCTTTTGTCATGATTTAAAATGTAACCCAATGCTTAGGGGATTTCTAAGAAATAAAACATTAGAGTATATCCAGATTCATATATGGGTTGCTAATATGGCTGATATGTATTCAAAACATATTTGATAAGTATCTTATACTTGCTGATACAATGATACAATTGATACAATGATCCACATGTGAGTGATATTGCGTTTTTGCCCAACTGATACAGAATAATAATACTTGAACCTACGGTATAAGTGCACCATTCATCAAGGTAAAGTCACGAGTGTCATTGTAGAGCTGGCTAAATTCAGACCCGCCCGAGTAGCACCTGTCCCGCCTTGTATCTGATGATTCTGATCTGACTTGACTTGCGTTGGATTTTTAATTTATGATATCAGACCAGCCCTACGGCGAATACGAAATCGTGTCTAGTTTAATATTAGATTCTTAGTTTTAAAATATTATATGAAAATTGAAAGTCAGTAAGTTTTCTTTAGTGTATAAGAGGGTTTGACTCCACATTCATTTTTTTTGCAATTATCCTCTATCCATTGCAAGATATGCCATATAAAAAAGTTGAGCTTTTTGCATATACGCCCTAAGATTTCTATAATTTGTAAATAGGCCTCCGTGGTTTTAGTATTCGAAAATAGGCCCCTGCGTTAACATTTTAATACATTTTGTGTCCTATCCTTCCAACTACCAAAAGTCTTTAGAGTGAAATTACACTTTTGCCCATCTCTTTATCCCCATGTGCATAAATTCAAAAGCTTGGACTTATTTTTTTTTTTTTTTTTAAGCTTGTGATATTAATAATTACATTTAGTGGGAGAGAATAACCATCTGTAAATCTTTTCTTTTCTTTTTTTTTTTTTATCAATACATGGTCTATTTTTTTAAACCCAAATAGATCATAATGATAATCAACGTCTGCGCTTATAATTGGTTATAATTGATTTAATCCATGCACGACCTGCAATTAGATTGATGAAAGTTTCAAAATATATTATTAGGCTTGATGTTCATTAAAGAGTTATTAAGAGAGACTGTTGGGACTTGGGATAAATAATGATATTTTTGTAGATAATAATATACTCATTTTTGTTTACTGGATATTAGGGCAAATGTGTCATTTTTTTAAAAGTCTAATATAAATCTCATGGTGGGTACCCATTTTCAATATAAATACTGATTTTGGGGACATGAAAGGTATTGAAATGAAAAAGTAGGGGCTTATTTACAGATACTGAAACCACGGGGGCCTATTTACAAATCATGGAAACCTTAGGAGGGTATATACAAAATACTCAAAAAGGTTTTATGAAGTAGTCACAGATGGAGGATGTTTGGCTGCCATGAGTATGCAATAAATTTGACATAATTCCACTTTATATTGCTGCATTATAATTTTTCTTTTCTTTTGGTTTCTTTTCCTTTTCTTTCCTCTTTTTTTTTCTCCCCAAGTTACTGCCAAATGTGCACTTTGAATTTGAACATCTATCCAACAAATCGTTAAAAATGGAGTTCAGGTTGGAGCATTTCCAAGTGATGTTTATACCTTTCTCTCCTTCGTTTGTTATTTCCCCGAAAAGAGAAAAATTGCACTTGCCCTCTTTCTTGCACATGGTCGGTAACTTGCCCTTTGATCCTAAAGGCCCAACACAGCCATTTCTGGGGTCTCTATCAAGCTAGAACCACACCCACAAAAGGCATGTGGATTTTATCCACTTGTGTTGTTGGTGAGGAGCCATTAGCACACTGCCCTGCACCATGGATTGTCTATTGATCCATAAGCAACCTTTGGTTGGATTCTTTCAAATGGTTGGCTTTCAGTTCCAAACGGCAGTAAAAGTTAAACACATGCTTGCTGATCTTACCCAGACCAGCCCATGTGTTGCATTTTGGCTTTCTTCAGATTTTTCATCTAAATCCCATGTGGATTGTGGGTCACTCTTGATCCAACATTACAATGGGCCTTAACACTGTTTTATGTATTTAAGTTGTGATATGCCTTGCAGGTTGAAATCATTGGAAGAAAAGGAATGTGTTGAATGATCGTAAAACCATCCCTTGGATGTCTTATTATTATTATTATTGAAAATTTTCAAATAAGGTCTTAAGTACTTGCCTTGTTTCAAAAAAAGGACACAAGTTTCAAACATTTTTAAATTAGTCCTTAAGTTTTCAATTAAGAATATCCGTCCGTTTTAAGTTGTTTTCAGACAACTTTTTCTCTCAATTTCTTTTTAAAATACTTAAATTACCCTTCATTGAAATAAAACACTCCTTCACTTTTTCTATATTCTCCTAATTTTCTTCACCGGCATCATCACGGTTATCAATGCCAACTAGCGACCCCATGATGATCTACTGCATGTAGTGGCTGCAAGAACCATGTCATGGTTTTAAATGAAGGGTAATTTAGGTATTGAAATAATTAAGAGAAAAGGATGCCAGAAAATACCTTTAAATGGATAGATGTCCTTAATTGAAAACTTACTGGAAAACTTAGGGACTAATTTGAGAACTTTTGAAACTTGTGTCCAGTTTTGAAATAAGGCAAAAACTTAAGACCTTATTTGAAAATTTCCCTTCAACCTTATAAGGCCAAATATTTCCTAGAAAGCCCACAAAATTGATCAAAAGCCCAGTTTAGCCTGTCCCAGTTGACAAAATGGGCAGGCTCGGGCCTTACTTTTATGGCCTGTTTTGGTCTTGGGCCGAGCCTGGGCTTGTGTTTCTAAAGTAGGACCAGGACTGGATATGCCTCGGCCCGGATTGGCCCGGCCCACGAACATCCCTAATTCTCGTGCACTTTGGTTGGGCTATGCACTTGTCCATTTTCTCTACCAAAACTTTGTCAAGAATGGAAGGACAGTGATACGAGCCTGTGGTGTATTGGCGTGGTTTTGCCTTTTCGCTAGGATGTTTTGATGTGTAGATTTATTTTCTTTTAATGATCCTTTTTTATTTGTTACATTTATTCTTGCATAACTTGCCTTGCCTTATCATTATTGCAATCTATTGGATCTATTTCATATATTCAATATTAATTTATTATACAATGTGATTTATATATTTGTTTACTTATCGGATTCCATAAATCGGATAATTCTACACTTGGTGCCGTAGGTGATGAATCTTAGCTGTTTAACTCAGAGTTTAGCATGGGCATTGAGGAAATCCAAGGGCACAGAGAATGGAGTGATAAAAGTGTAACCCAAAGGAATCCTGTAGTCTCAAGACAGCCTTCACATCTTTTGTTTAATTCTGTTGTCTTATATTTTTGTAATGGCCCCAGGTAGACCATGGATTGTAGTCAATTAACCCACCTTTGTTTTTGCAACTTTAATATGATGATGATACTGGAATCTTTACTTTGCTAGGCTACATGGTATGCCTGTTTCGTTGAAGGCATGCATTTCTTATAAGGAATTAGGCTTGTTAGGAATTTCTGACATGATGTGACTATTTATACCCGGGGCATTCCCAATAGGCAAATACTCTATGTGATGCAAGAATTCAGAATTCCAGACTACATTAAAAGACACTTTTAGCGGTATGAATTTTCAGAACCATAGCATTCCAAATGCTATACATAAGCATTGAGCATTTGGAATTCTGATGAATGATCTGAGCCAGTTCTACTACTTATTCACATGTGCTAAAGAGGTTTTAAACAGATTATACTGACCTTAATTACCTTCTCTCTTTCTCCTGTCCATGGTAAGAATACATACCGTTCTCTCTATTATTGCAAATGCGCAATTAGAAGGGGCTCTTTCCTTGACTCGGTTGGTCTCTATCAACCCTTATTTTTATGCAACAGTGGACTGTGCTTGGTCTAGGAAGATCCAAACTGCACCATTGGATTGGTTGGCCAAGTTCTTGGCTTTAGTGTGAACTGGGTCTATGCTTATAGAATGACCTCTACTAAATTAGAGGGGATGTTCCAAATTAGCTCCTTCAATGATCAAACACATGGTACCAGCTTGAACAGAGTGAAACCTGCAACCTGAATTATTAGAGAAAAATGTGCTATCATTGCCAAAGGCGATCGGCTCATGTTGGGGGCACGGGCACATCCTTGATAGGTTCCTCTGATACTCTTTTGTCCACTCTGATGGCCACCGTTGCAGCACATTCACGAAACAAAAGGAAGAAAGGAAACACAGCTCAACTTAAGCTTCTCAAGTTAGGAAACACTCAGATCTGTTGAAGGCTCCACGGGCAGATTTACTTTGGTATAAAGGCTCAATTAGAAAACACTTTATATGCTCTTGGATGGTCCACTTAAATGAGTTGAAAACCAGAGCTGTTCTAGCTTCCAGAAACATTGCTATTTCTGGCATATTTTGTACTTTATACAGTTGCAATAGTGAAACCAGCGCACAACTTTTCGATGATTGCTCATACTCGGAGAGGACTAGGATTGCATCACTGATACTTTTGGTTCGACAAAGTTGAGAATGGGTTCCACTGGAGCACTTCTGGATTTTCTCAATGGCTATGACCATGGTAAGGAAGATAACCTTACTTTGGCCAATCTCCTTTAATGCCTGTGTGGTCCATCTGGAAGGAAAGAAACAGGAGAATTTCATGCAATTCCAGCAGCACATGGCACGTTCCCCATAGACAAATCCTCACTCAATTTCGGAGCAGAGCCACCTTCTTGCAGCTTAATGTCTCTCCTAGTCTGGCTGCAGCCTGGGACCTCCCTCCCTCCCTCTTCAATTCCCTTTCAGCCTCGACTCTGTGTGCGGTAGAGCAGGGACAGTACGTGGAACGAACTTATCTATTTTCAAGAGGGCTTCTCAGTTGGCATTCCAAAAAACCCTGATGATAGCATCATATGGGTTAAATCTACAAATGAAGCTGATGACATCTTGGCTGCCCTAATTTTGAGTTATGAGGCAACAAAGGACTCTTCATCTGTATACATTGTTTGTTATAGAATTGCGGTGTGTGAAGCAATCCTTGATCCAAAAGCTCCCCTTGGAAAAGTAAAAAAATAAAATAATATTCATTGCCAAGAAGCCGGCGAAGATCTTAGCTAGGCATCACTATAATGTGGTACAGAGCTGCTCACAAATCACAATCTTCAAAGCCTCTTGCTGCCAGAATTGTGGGTGTTCTTCTTTCTGCAAGTGTGGTTATCCAGTTTGTGTTTTGTTTCTTTATGGGTTGTTATCCAGTTTGTTGCTTTCTAAGCTGGCCTGGCTAGTGGTTTTCTATTAGATATACTCCTTTCGGTTCCTGTTTCCTTGTAATGTAGTATTTTGTTGGCTACAATGCCTAGAAACAGGATCTCTTTCTTTGTTGTACTGTCTATAATATACCACACACACACACACACACATGACTATAATATACCACACACAAACATATTGTCTATAATATTCCACAGCTTTTCAAGCAACAACAAAACCAAAATACCAAAACAGAGGCCATATGATTACTATTAACGTTAAGGATAATAACAATATTTACAATACATAAACATGGCTACATTACAGAGTGAGACTTGATGATCGGAATTAAAATAAAGTACATTACGGGAGACTCACTGAGCGAAAGAAACAAGGACACAATCCCAAGTAAATTCAGAGATATTGCAACATGACCACATTACATGAGTCACTGAAATACATTTCAGAGTAAGACTCGCTGAGACATTGAAACATCCATTACAGAGTAAGACTCCTTAATCGGGGTAAGGATATACATTTCACAACCATGGGATTCAACTTCAGCTTTGAAAGTTTTCACCGCACTTTCTGATAAGTCTTCATGCTGGTGAATAAAAATACTTTGATATGAAGTGATTTGATAAGGAATGATATGAAGTGATTTGATGAGGAAAGATCAAGAAAATAAGACATGGCAGAATATATCCATATTTCATTTGGTCCACAATGTATCTATATTAATGCATAAACATATATAAGCATGCATAACAGGAACATGTATCCCTGCACATATAGGAATGTATCAATTTATGATGTCCTGTATGTAATCAAATGCATGCTCTTTTTCCTTTCTTTCCTTTTCTTAATTGTCTTATATCCCGACGCTCCCAATTTAACGCGTGTGAGAGGAATAATTATAAAAGGTTAGCATAAGAGGCCACCATTCAAACATCTGAACCATACATGATGTGCTAATTCACTCTACCCTAGCAGATCCAAGATCCACTTTTATCGGAGCTATTTTCACCACTGAATTGAAGGGGAAAAAAAAATTGTGATTGATCTGCTAATAAATAACCTTTCTGATAAATCACCTTTTTTTAGCACAATGAAGTCCACTTTTCAAGGATCCAAACCTTCTACGGTATGCACATTAGTTTGTACATTAATGTGTAAAGTTATAATCAGAACAGGAAGCTATTCACCATAAAATTGCACAATCGCAATCTAAAGAGCATTTCTTAAATGTTTTTTTTTTGTATAATGGTACATGTTTCTCTAAACTAAGCAGAATTTAGGGTACCCAACAATAATGACAATGGTTTGAGTGTATGGTGTGGATCTGCATTACTAGGCGATCCCTTCATAAGAAAAATTCAAAATTTTAAAAATAATCATGCATTGCAGGATATCATCACTTTTGTTGATGGCCTGTCCAACCAATGGTGATAATGTAATGGAAACTTAGACTCAGAAACAATGCATCTTTTGAGTGGTTTGTATCTTCAAAAGGTGGGTCCACTCTATAGGTGCATAACTTCAGCTCAATTGACCTTTATATATAGAAATGGTCTTGTGAGATGGTGTAGTGTATGAGCTAGCTTCATAGGCCCCAAATTGATTTGTGCCAACCCATCATATACAATCCAGATCGCGTGCACACCTCATTGTGGGGCCCACTTGGGGATGAGGTCTACTAGATGGAAAGGTCTCGATAGTCCATACCTCAATGCAAAGTTTGAGGCCCATCAGATCATCCTAACCCCTTGATCCATGGCCCACAAATTCAATGGATGTATATTAAAAGAAAAAAAATCAATCTATCCAATGGTCTAGTCCATTGAAATGGGTACAAACTACAAACCCATGGGATTGGTGACTATTAGGGTGGGTTTCCCCTATGTGTGGCCCCCTCGAATTGGTGATCAAGTGGGCCTCGCATCAAGTGCACACCATGTGAGAGGTGCGCACCTAATAATCTCTCTCTCTCTCTCTCTCTCTATATATATATATATATATATAGCATGCACACCTAGGGCCCCACAGATAATGGGACATGAAGGGGATGGAAAGATCCAGTCATGGCAGACCCATATATAAAACATGGGGTTAATCTTATGTTTTTAACCCCTTGATCTATAGCCCACAAGTTTAACAGCTTTATAGTAAAGAAAAACGTTGACCCTCGATCCAACAATCTAGTCCAAGGATGAAAATAGTTACGCCCGCTGCCAAAATGCTACATAGCGGGCTCTACGTAGCGGTGCGATTTGGAAAAATCATAAAAAAAAATATGAAAAAATTATAGAAAATCTAGAATATTGGAAAATGTGAGAATTAGTTTTTTTTTTTTTTTTCCTTTTTCAAAAGTAACAAAGATAAGGGGGCGTAGCGGTCCCCTCATTGTATGAGGTCCTGTATCGCTGTATAATATAAATAGAAAATAATAGTAATGATCATTTTTTTTTCATGTGTTCATGTTGTTTAGTTATGCTAACTTAGAAACTAATGAATGACTTATAAAAGAATAAACTATATCATGAAGTCAAGACTTAAGAGTACTTAGAGAAAAAAACATATCTACCAAAGGGGGTGTTTAATAAGATGTACTTAGAGAAGAATCCTTGAAAAGAACTCTCTGTATCGACTGTAATTCGGCAAGATCATGTGCTTTTTGGTGTTCTTTTAAACATAAAAGGGTAGAAAAGTTGTGTAGAAATGTTATTTGGAGAGAAGAATGAAAGAAATAAGTCTTATTATGCATTTAAAAAAAAAAAATTGGAAAGCAAGAAATTTTCTCACCCAATAGCGGCCTCGTAGTGGCCGTAGCGGGCTACGTCCGCTACGGGTGTGACGTAATCAATCGGCCGTAGCGTGGCGGTGGCCACCGCTACGGCCGATATTTTCATCCATGATCTAGTCCATTTGGTGGGTGCAAACCCCGGGTTACAATGACTATCGAGGGGGGATCCCCTGTGTGTATGAACAGTTCGGATGGATCATAATGGTTTCAATGACTATTGAGGGGGAATCCCATGTGTGTTAACAGTTCGGATGGATCATAATGGTTTCAAGAACTATCGAGGTGGGATCCCATGTGTGTGAACAGTTTGGATGTGTCATAATGAGAGAGAGAGAGCTTTTTATTTGGGTTAGAACCATCTACATATAAGCATGGTGCAATTTAGCCCATGCACACCTGGAGTAGTTTAAAGGTTTTGAAAGGCATCATTATTTTGGATATCAATCTTGGTAAAGGGGCCACATGGCCCGCATCATATCATGAAAGTTCGAGAGGGGTTTGTTTCGTTTCCCCAAAGCAAACAACGACAATTGACAAACTGAGGGAGAGGGGAAGGAGCATAGTAAACATAAGCGGCAATGGAAATTTGAAGTGAATGCGGTTCGCAACGGTTTGTAAAGAGGGTGACAAAGGCGGAGGAGCAGGGATGGCAAGCAGTTTATGGAGACCACGAGCGGTGAGTGGAGGGCGTGAGTGGTGAGCAAAGCGCGTAGTTGTCAAATCCGTTTCGTTTCAGTCGAAATAGCAGGCCGAAACATTTCATTTTGACCATTCAACCAAAACAAAACGGGCCTTAAACTTTTCGGACAAAAAATTGTCCCATTTCGGACGAAATCCTATTTTTCAGTTGATATCTATGGTTTTCATAAAAATAACCGAAATTAAAAATCTAGCCAAATGGTTTTTGACATTTAAAAAGAAAACAAAAGAGGAATAAGGATCTAGGGCAAGTACAGGAAAAATAAAAATAAAAAAAGAGGAAGAAAGGAAGGAGAGGGATGCGGAAGGTACCGAGCGCTGGTTGTCCTCTCTCTCTCTCCCTCTCTCTCCCTCCTTAAAAGCATAGTTAAAAAAATTCGTTTCATTTCAGACAAATTTCCCGAATAATTTTGATTCGATCCTGAAACTAAACCGAATACCACAAATAAGGAGAAAAATTCGGTCCAATTAAGATGAATTTTGCCAATTTGGTCCAAAATGTTTGATTTTGTTTGAAATTGGGCGAAATGCTACAATCGTCCAAATAGTGACTTTCGGCTTAAAAGGGGAAAAAACCCTAAGCCCATACATTCGCCTCTTTGTTCGACTAAAAGAGACCATTTGGCGGAGAAAGTGAAAAAAAAAAAAAAAAAAAAAAAAAAAAAAAAAAGAAAGAAAGAAAGAAAGAGGCTTATAGAATAAGTAGAATAAATGGAAGAGGAAAAGGACAGTGTACCTATTACTAACGACCGAAACGACCAGCACCCCAGCAGATGACCAGATGACCGCAGGAATCACCCGACTATTGCTGACGACCATGACGATCGCAGCATCCAGTGACCGACACATGACAAGCAAGCTTCTCCTTCTCCTGCTCCTCCACTCCCTTCCTTGCCTCTTCCTTCTTTTCGTTCCCTTTTCTTTTTCTTGAAGATACTGTGATGAACAAAGGGGGAGAGCCCTCATATTTCTCGTCTCTCCTTTCTTTTATAAAGGGTTTTATGAAAGTTGTAATGTGTAGTCCCCACGGTGGGGCCACCAGCTAACCATCTAAACCATTAAATATTAATGTCCCACCTCTCTCTCGCTCTATATGTGGGAAATAGCCAATTTCACTCTAATTGAAAACTAGGTCCAGCCAGATCCCTCTTTTAATTTAAAAAAATAGGCTAGTAAAATTCTAACATAATAGAAAATAAAGCCCTAACCAAATTTCACTTTAATAGTATAGGCCCTTATCCAAATTTCACTCTAATAATAAATGGGCCTGGCCGATAGGAAATTGAGCACTATCCAAGTGTTACTTTGATAGAAAATAGGGTTCTAGCCAAATTTTACTCTAAGAGGAAATTAGTCCTTAGCTAAGTTTTTCTCTAATAAAAATAGTCCCTAGGCAATTTATGTCATTTGTAAAGTTAAATATTTGTTTTATATATATATATATATATATTATATGTCCCGAAACATAAATCCGAAATATTTCGCCGAAAGTCTGAATCAGCTGAAATATTCCGGTTTGAAAGCTAGACAGAAACGGCTTCCCAAACGAAAGTTTCAACTATGCTCAAAAGCCCCTGTAACTTACCCTTTTGCCTTGAGGAACGATGGCTGATGTGCCCTTTTGCCTCGAGAAATGAGTTTTACTTTAAAAGCCACTCAAGCCCCCATGAGTTATGACTTCCTGTGTTAAATGAAACTTAGAGTGGGACCCATAAATTTTAGCCACTTACACTTGAAAGAAAAAAAAGGCCCTGGCTATATTTGACCCTAAATTAAAGCATAATAACCAAAACCAAGTCTTTTTTTAATAGAACATCAATTTTAGCAAATTTCAAATTTTAATATTTCTTTCTATTTTACATATATCTTTATTTTTTCCACCAAGTTATTCTTTAAATTTTCTCTGAAATTCCTAAATGCAGAAATATTTCATTTTGGAGACTGCCGAAATGGGCACCAAAACGAAATTAACTATGACAAGAGAGTGATAACGGCAAGCGGCAATGGCGAGATGGTTCCATATACCTTCCCCATTTCATTTTATTTTTCTCAAAAAATAGATTTTGGCTTTCATTTGTTTCATCTGTTGCATGTGAAGTTTATGTTTTTCGCCCGAAAAGCAGGATTCCAGCCGAAATACAATAAAATACTGGCCGAAAAGCTTGTAGCGTTTCAATTCGGCCGGAATGAAAAAGAATTGACAACATTGATCCTTACTCATTCCTTTCTCCAAATCAGTGTTCTCCATTTACTCTCGCATACCCACTATCATCCTTTCCTACATGCCCATTTAAGTCCCCACTCCTACGAAAATCTTTTCGTTATTTGGAATTTCTCTTATTAAACTATCCAAACCAAACCAAACCAAGCCTTTTCCCACTAAGTGGGTCGGCTATATGGATTTGATGACGCCAATCAAATCTGTTTTGGGCCATGTCCTCCGTTAGATCCATATAGGCAAGGTCATGTTTAATAGTTTCTTTCCAACTTCTCTTGGGTCTCCCTCTCCCTCTCTTACTCCTGACAATCTCCATGCTTTCACACATTTTAACAGGTACCTCCGTTGGACGCCTTCTAACATGACCAAACCATCTCAGTCGATTTTCTCTCATTTTATCTCCAATCGGTGCTATTCCTACTTTGCCCCTAATCTCCCCGTTCCTAATCCTATCTCTCCTTCTGATCCCGCACATCCATCTTAGCATTCTCATCTCCGCAACTTCCATCTTCTTAACATGATTATGCTTTATTGCCCAACACTCTAATCCATATAACAACGCTGGGCGTACCGCCACCTTATAATATTTTCCTCTAACCTTGAGGGGAACTTTCCGATCACACAAGACGCCCGAAGCACTCCTCCATTTGGTCCACCCGGCCTGAATCCTGTGGCTTACATCAGTATCGATCCCTCCATCCTGTTGCACCATAGATCCAAGGTATCTAAAACTTTCTTTCTCTACAATCTTTTGTGTGCCCAAACTTACTTCTATGTTACCAGGTGTCCTACTTTGACTAAACTTGCATTCCATATATTCCGTCTTGCATCGACTTAACCTAAACCCTTTAGTCTCTAACGTTTTCCGCCACAATTCTAGCTTAGCATTCACTCCTTCTCTCGTCTCATCCACTAAAACAATGTCATCTGCAAATAGCATACGCCACGGCACCTCATCCTGGATATGTCTTGTAATCTCATCCATAACTAGGGCAAACAAGTACGGACTTAACGCTGAGCCTTGGTGTAGACCGATCGTGATAGGAAACTCTTTAGTCTCTCCGCCAGTTGTTCTTATAGATTTCACGACTCTATCATACATATCCTTTATCGCCTCAATATATGCGACACACACTCTTTTATTTTCCAGTACTCTCCATAGAATCTCCCTAGGAACCCGGTCATAGGCCTTCTCCAAGTCAATGAACACCATATGTAAATCTCTCTGACCTTCTCTATACTGTTCCATTAACCTTCTCAGGAGAAAAATAGCCTCCATGGTTGATCTTCTAGGCATGAAACCAAATTGATTCTCTGAAACGTTTGTTGTTCTTCTTAGTCTTCTCTCAATAACTATCTCCCATAATTTCATCGTATGACTTATCAATTTAATCGCACGGTAGTTCGCACAGTTCTGAATATCTCCTTAGTTCTTGTATATGGGTATAAGAATACTTTTCCTCCATGCATCAGGCATCTTCTTATTAAACCATCCACCTCTCCCAAAATTGTCTGTTAACGCTTTCATTTATTCCTACTCGGGCTGCATAAGCACTAATGATATCCATTACGTCTTCCTCTAACACTAGTTTACTTGCTATAATTCTATAATGATATCCATTACGTCTTCCTCTAACACTAGTTTACTTGCTATAATTCTATCACCCAACCTCGATACCCCTATAATTATTTCTTTCAAATCCTTATCTACTATTATAGTTACTCCATTTCTTGCATTATTCTTTCCTACATAGTAGTGCATATAATCATCAATGAGTTCCTTAGCTTTATCGCTTTATCTCCTTTCCACTGTCTCCTATAGAAAGGCTCCATTAACTCTGTCTTTTCATTATATTGACCAACTCCATGCTCTTGCCTCTCAAAGTCCCTATATTACAAGTAGCAAGTTGAATCCTCCCTTTCTTCTAAACTACCTTCGTTACCTGTATTAAGTAGTTGTTTGTGTAGTTTCTTATCACCAATTGGTTTTAAGATTACTAGCTAGCAACTCTGTCATGGTATCAAAGTTAGAGTTCTCAAGTTTGAAACCACGCCCGTGTTGTGTGTTTGTGCGCCCACACGCAGGGCAAGAAGGTCCCATGCCGCGTTATAGTATTGTGCGGGCGTGTGCTTCGGATCAAGGCAGTGTCCAGTCCGAGGGGAGGTATTAAGTAGTTGTTTGTGCAGTTTCATATCACCAATTGGTTTTGGGATTATTGGCTAGCAACTCTGTCAACCCACACCCGTTCAAATTGGTATAAGAACCCTTGCCTGCTTTCCACTGCTTCTGGATACCGTTGCAATGAGTTGCTTAAATGTGGATATCAAAATATCAGTCTAAGCTAATATATTGGATGATATCTTGAAAATATTGGCCGACTGTCATTTTCTTAAAAGCTTCATTCCTCCCTCATCTCTTTCATTCCCTCCTTTCTAAACCCAAGCATAGCAAGCAAAGAGACTCCTCAAACCACTCTTTCCACCAAAACTCAACCAAATCACAAAATTTTGACAAATTTCTTCATAGTGAAACAAAACAACTCTACCAAGACCACATAGGCAAGCATTTTGAGGTCATTTCTTGGATTTTTGCTTTTTTTCGAGATTCTTTCTTTAAATAGCTTAGAAATGGTTGAAGCATGTTCAATCTAGAGTTCTGAAGCAAAACCTTAAAGTACGTTTCTTAAGTTTAAGTGTTTAACACAAATAGATAGCTCATAATTGTGGTTGCATGCTACACAATTTCTAATATTTCTACTTGTTTTAATAAATATGCATGTAAATCATTTAATTATGAATTAACTTTAGACAACTTTCAGCAGTCCAGGATGTCATGACTTAAGGGGGCTGATATTGCTTTATAGTATTTTGGAGCATTTCCCAATATTCTGGGTTTTTGGATATTTTTTTTCAAATTTTTTTGGGGTAAAAAATTTTGCCATGCAACGACTGCGAACAACAACAATGACCAAGACCGCGATTCTAATCCTCCTAAATCGAGGTCTAGGATCTTTTGAATGGGCCAGTCTTGTTCCCACCCCAGGAAGAATGAATTGAACCCTGTTTGTGTCCGCTTATTATTTGGCCAAAGAGGCATGAGTTGGATCTATATGCTTCAGAACAGGCATGCAACATCCAAGATGAAGTCTCCCATCAAATAAATGGTCTGGATCCTCATTGAATTAAGAGAATCCTGTAGATATAAATTGCTGCAATGTAGGGCCATACTACGTCTATATGCATATGCCTATGTGAATGTAAATATTTTTTTCCTTACCTTCCATAAATCTCGTATGGAAACCTCTACAGTTGCATCGAGACCAAGCACTTCCCATTTGGCTGTAATGGTAGCAGTTTCCAGACACCGATTCCAAAGGGCCATGACCAAGCGGTTTCCAGATAGAGGACCTGCCCATACCTGAAATCACAAGATAGAATATAAGAACACATATCCATAGGAAAAAGAACAAAAAATTCACATTTAAAAAAAATTATAAAAGCTGAAAGCACAAGAAATGCACTTAAACCCATTTCAAGGCTTCCCATACAAGTAGCTACATCTTCTCAAGGATACACATCACATGAGTGAGATCAGGTCCTTAATGAGAAGTGCTTGCTGTGATATTCCTGGCCAAAAGGTCAAGCCAGCCTGCACCTCATGTTAACCACATTTGTACCACATAATAACTGTGACCAGCTTGATGATCTTACTGACCTGACCTCTTGCCCTGGGTATCCAGTAGATCTGCCTGATAAATGATCCACATCTTGTAGGCACATGCACCCATGAGAATGATTTATATTTGTGTGAGTAATCATGCATTTCTCATACAACCGACTGCAAGAAAATCCACTCATGCATGAAGACATGAGTCTTTGGAGCGTGTAGTGAAATGAAATTGTAATTTTACAGGCAAGCTGAACAATTTGTGCTCTATTATGGGTATATTTAACTGACAGTAAGAGGGATAACCTGGCGGCAATCATCAGGTCCTTCAACTGAAACTTTTCTACCTTGAATGCCAAGAGGGTCTGAAGAAACATGTAACAGTGAGTTCCACCAATAAATTTTAAGTGCATACAAATTGTGTGGAGCAAAAAAGGATATCTATTTCTCCAGGTTTATCTGTGATTTTTAAATGGAATTGTAATAACTTGCCTCGCACTACACAGAAACTGAATTATTTTTTTTTAAAAAAAAAAAGGAGGAAAAAAAAAAATCCCTGCTTCCTTAAAAGGGTAAATTGACAATTTTGTTACTTTTTCTTCTTCGCTTTGTGCCCATGGACCATGGATGTACCATGGCTAAAAAATTATTCACTTGGATGGTCATAGTTTATTTTCTAAAACATAGGGCAATCATAGTATCAACTTATAGATTAGGTTCTCCAACCAATGTGGCTGTTAGGCTATGACCCATCCCTGGTAGGGCCGGCCAGATGAATCCATAATCAGAGTTTATGGAGAAGAGAGGTAATAGATGTTGACAACCACGTCCTCTAAGCTTTTAGAGTAAGTGGTTGTCAACATGGTATCAGATATCAGAGCGGGAGGTCTAGTGTTCGAATCCCCAGGGCCATTGTGCCATCTATTCTCCCACTAAGGGTGTGATTCCAGTGCAGAGCCCCTCTATTCTCCCATAGGAGAGGGGGGCGCAGTTTGTCACCTTGATATACATTGTTACACCATTCTTTATAAGCTTAAGCTTTTAGAGTAAGTGGTCATTAACATGGTATCAAAGCAAGAGGTCAAACTGTTTGAATCCCTGGGGCTGTTGTGCCTTGTATTCTCCCACGGAGGGTATGATTCCCAAGTGAAGCCCCTATATTCTCCCATGGAGGGTGTAATTCCCATAAAGAAGCCTAAACATGCGGGCGGGGCGGGGGGGGGGGGGGGGGGGGGGGGGGGGTGGGGTGGGGTGTTTTTGGGGTGTGGTGGGTTGTGTTGTGTTGTAACCTTGATATACATTGTTACACCATCTTCCATCAGCTTAAGCTTTGGGTAAGTGGTCATCAACAATTGACACTATAGTCTAGTTTGAAATCTCTGCATTATGGAAGAAGCACTTCTGTTCAGAAATTTTTGAAAAATCAGAAATGTTTCGCATTTCTTACAAAACTCAAGAATTAAATGCACTAATAAAGCATAGGCAAAAAATATTGATACATCATTTGTAATTACATTATATACTGTATAACTGTATACATAATGTCAGCATATGTTAATATGTGACAGTAGGGAGGTTTAAGAAATTTTATAAGGAGAGCTGCTAATGCCACACCCAAAACTTCTTTTTCCACATCCCTTCTCTCTACACACCACTTCAGTCAAAAAATTGCCAAATTTTCTCTCTTCACACCCCCTTTTTCCCAAATTACACTAGCCTCTCTCCCTCACCTTCTCTCTACACTCCCCTTCTTCCCCCTCACTCTCACCGCCCCTCTCTCCCCCTCTCCCTCTCTTGCTCTCTCCCTCCCTATCCCTGCCCGCGGCCGCCCTCTCTCCCTCACTGCCGGAGGGGGCGGTGGTGGCTGGGGTGGGTGTAGAAAGAAATTGGGTGAGGTGTGAAACCATGAATGGTGTCCTTTTTGGTAATTTCACATGTGGGTATACTGGTCTTAAAATAAGGGGGTGGAAAAAGAAGTTTTGGGTGTGGCATAAGCAGCTCTCTTTTTATAAGAGGACCGAATTAATTAAATTAATAAAAAAAGGGAAGTCATGCAAGTTAACACACTATGCTCCAATCTCTCCTGTTCTCATAAACCTTATCAGATAACTTTCAGTTTAAACATGAGTAGGACATCATGCTTGTACTTGCTGCAAGCTAGACTGATGTCAGCAGACTCAGCACAGAAACAAATCATATCACAACTTAAAGCACATTTTGGGAGTGAGATTTCTGTAGAAAAAGTGAAGTCTTCTGTGCTTGTGAAAATCCGACCTTTCATGGCAGACATGTCACAGGAAAGCATCAACCAAAATTCTCTTCTTTTTTTTTTTTTTTTTTCTTTTTTTTTAAATTTTGAAGTCCAAGGGGGAGGGGTTGGATCTTAGATATTTCAATTTTTTTTCCTACAAAAACAATGGGCTGATCTTTGTCCTCTCTCTTCTCTACTCTTTGTCCACACCAAACAAAAATTAGGGATTACACGATTTTCAAATCCACACCCAACTTAGTCTTAGAAAAAAGTGTGCCTTCCCCAATTGTGCCCTAGGGGCAGTATTCTATATGACCTGAACTCTCTTGCTATAGGTTTTCATTTGCAGCTTCCCACAATTCTCGTGAGTCATGAGGCATTTGTAATATCCCTGAAACCAATATAGGGGATTCAAAGTTATTTTAATGGGTCCATTTATTTTTTGTTATTTTTATTTGTCACTTGAATTTTTATATGAAGGATTCTAAGTAATAGATTATTTTGTAAGATTATTTTTAATTATTTGAAGTAGGTAGCATCAGTGGTCTAGAATTATTAAGGATTTTAAAGAAATTGGGTAGGACCCATGGGAACAAAGTTAATAAGAACTAGTCATATGTATAAGTATCGGCACCTGCAATTGGTATTAAAGAATAGAATAGCTTTAAACTTTTAGAGGGAACTCACGATTTGTACAAGTGCACACATATCCTGATGGGGTTTGTGGCTTGCGCACACTGCCCAAGGCTTCCTTGGGCTTTGCGCATGACCCTAGGTTTATTTAAAGACTTAAACCCTTTGAAAACCCTAGTTCTCTCTCTCTCTCTCTCTCTCTCTCCCCTTTGCAACTTCTCCATAAGAAACCCGAACACTAGCCCTATCTTGGAGTCTAGATCTAGAAGAGATCAAGGGAAAAACAAGGAGGAGGGAGAAACATCAGATCTGAAACTTTGTGGATGACATTCATCTTACCCCAAGTCAATAGAGCAACCATAGCATACATTAGGTGAGTAACTATCCATATCTACTTGAGTTCCTTGAGTTTCTCAAACTTTTGAATCCCTAATGCGTGTAGATTCGAAGACACCAAATCTGAAATTATGAAAGAATTGGGTTTTATGATAGTTTTGATTTGGAAAAACCCTAATTGAAGGCCAAAAACATTAACTGAACTCCACAAAGTGGAGAATACACCTGGACGAACACCAAGACGGGGATTTTGCATGGGCTGAACTCCATCCTTGGAGTTTCAGCCTTGGTCAAACCCTTATTGAAAGGTTTCAGCCTTGGCCGATTTCATGTAGGATCTCCATTGTTTGGTGTTGTTTATTACAATCAATCAGATTTGCAATCTATTTATAATCTATGACGAATAAAAATCTTGAAACTGTAATACCCTGGGTCTTAGTACTGGGGCTGGGGTCGTCATCATCATCATCAAAGCCTTGTCCCAACTATTGGGGAAGGAGTATTTAATTATAAATGTATGATTTACTTTAGTGATTTTAGTTATGATATATTGTGATTTTATATAAATATTGAAAATAACATAATTAAATATTAGCGTGGGATCCTTCTTGCATGTTAGGTGATTTATTTTTGAAGGGTTTTTAAAATTATGCTTATAGGAAATAGAAGGACTCTTAAGCTTTCATATAAGACTACTCCTTGCATTAGATGGACCCAAGAATTTGTGTATATAAAGGATTCAACTAATATTAGATCAGGGAGGGAGGTGCACGTTTTATAGTAGGATTAGTAGTGTTGCACGCATCATGAGGGCATTACTTATATCTCCAAATCAACAATCCCAAATCTCTCCAACTCTCCATCAACCCTCTCTCCCCCACTTTCCCTCTTTCTGTCTTGCTTACCGTACCTTATAAAACCCTAGTCTATCATTAGCCTTGAAGGAACTTGAAGGAGAAGGACGGACCAGCTATTACGGGCTTTGTGGATGACTTATTTCTTTCCCAAAATCAATAGCGTAAGGTGAGTAGAAAATTCTGATCTACTTGTGTATGGTTCTAAATTTCTGTTTTTGCTCTTGTATATCTTTGATTTCTCTATTTTATGATGAAACCTTAAATATAGATGATAATCCAATGGATTTTTCCAAGTTTTGTATACTGGTACATAGGGCTGCCAATCGTGTCATGTTAACGAATTCAGGGTTGCAGGTTAACGAACTCGTATTAGAATCACCTCAACTCGTAAACGACCCATTAAATAAGCAAGTCCAAAATTTAAACACGAACACGACCCATTTATTTAATGGGTTACATGAACACGACCCATTTATTTAACGGGTTACACGAACTCAACCCGTTAACCCGTTAAATAATTTTGTCCATTTTGGACCATGTCAATTAACACACTCTTTTGCTAATGAAAGGAGAGTAAAGGAGTTAGAAAAGGATCTTTTATATGTGGGTTTTAGCGTTTCACTTCATCCTTCTCAAACTTACCAAAATACCCCTCATGCATTTTATAATTTATGTCATTTATCATTTGGCGGGTTGTATCGGGTTGTTAATGGGTTACCGGTTTTATTTGTTAACGACCTTCCAATTTGACGGGTTAACGGGTCCGACCCATTAACAACACAAACTCGTTAAGAGGCCACCCGAACCCATTAATATCGTGTGGGTTCGTGTCATGTCAATGGGTCGTGTGTCGAAATCCCGTTAATATCGTGTGGGTTCGTGTCGTGTTAACGGGTCGTGTGGCATTTCGATAGCCAGTGGTCAGTGTGACGTTATCACCGTTGAACAATCTAGTCAATGGGTTTATGTGGTAATCCCAAATCATGGATCCAGAATTTGAAGATTTACAACTTCATAAAGGCCTGAATTTTTCTATTTTACAACTTCAGTCCCTATCTTTTACATCTTAAGTTTCATAAGTACCTGAAAAAGTGCAATCTAGACCCTGATATTTACTATTTTCGCAATTGAACCATTATGCACTATTCACTTGAGTTCCAGAATTTTGTAAATTACAAATAAGGATCTGTTTTTCCTTATTATTATATCTGAAACTGCTTTAAGTATTTCTTTAGTTTCTGACTTTCTGAAATTACAAATAAGAGCTGGTCAATCATTGTTACTATATTTAAGGACTGTTGGAGTTGTTTTCTTTATTTTGTAACTTCGGGAAATTGTATTTAGGATCCTTTTATTTGAGTAATTATGATTTGAAACATATTGTGGAATATCATACATGTTATGTATCATTGTTATGTGGGATTTCACATGTATATTCCTATGATAAATTGTGTGATTTGTATATGTATTGGTTGTAATTAATTTGGTAATTGAATATTTTCCTTGAACTTAGAATGCTAGTTATGTAACCGACCCCTCACATGTTGGATGCCAATTTTGATTCGGATTGGGGCAGATACACATAATGTGAGAAGGGTTGGTTATGGAACTTGCCCATTACTGATGTTGAGGACATGTTGAATGTCAAATTTTGGAGAGATATTTATTATTTGAATTTGGAAAAAACAAGGAACTAGGATAACTTAGTTTGTTTTGGAGGAACCCTTTGGACACCCCCTAGACCACTAGCACTGTATGGGTTGACGTCCCCATACAAATGGCCAATTTCTGAAGGTTTGTTTGTTGACTTTAGTCAGTTTTGGGAAGGAATGATTTTGTGGAACCATTTTGTTAGTTTTGGACGCAGTGGTCAATTTTGTTTTCAATGGAAGGAATTACTTTGTGATATACATAAAAGAGTTTTCAAGGATTTTTTTTATTTTTATTTTTATATGTGGCAACTTTGTGGAGCATGAGCTTTGGGCTTGTGTTATCAGGTGGTTAGGAGGTTGTCGTTAGTTTTGACAAGCTTCCAACCCAACCCATGAGTGAGACCTTTGGATGTTACCTTAAAGTAATTTTAACTAATCAATTGTTTGAATGCACAAATAGATTAGAATATTTATTCACTCGGTTGTATTGATATTTTGTGGATTTTCCCCAATCTAGGTAACCAAAACTCAGATACTGAGGAATACCATGAGGATCAAGAGATGGACTTTGAGATGCACACTTGGGCATCGAAGCCACCTAGCTAAAGAGGAGAACTAGATTTATTAGATTGTTTAGTTTATTTTATTGAATTTTAAAGATGGGGCCAGCTCTCCTAAGCTCAAGCTTAGGATAAGGTAAGCTCAACTGTGTGGTGGGGCCCACCTGGGGATGGGGGGGTAGGCCCAAAAGTTTAATGGTCAATAGTCCATTCGGATTGA
This sequence comes from Camphora micrantha, assembly GCA_003546025.1. Taxonomy (NCBI): domain Eukaryota; kingdom Viridiplantae; phylum Streptophyta; class Magnoliopsida; order Laurales; family Lauraceae; genus Camphora; species Camphora micrantha. The sequence goes on from QPKB01000009.1 coordinate 27,202,684, forward strand.
TACATAGTCAATCCAACGGTCCGGTAAATTCGGATCTAACCGAAAGTTGGTGAACATGTGCAATTTAGAGAGGTTATGTGTTTAGTCCAGTTGGATGGACCAAAGGTGGGCCCCACAAGCATGAGCTTACGAGATTTTATCCTAAGCTTGAGCTTAGGAAAGCCTTGCTCTTTAAAGATAGTGTAGTTATTTTATTTTTATTGGACAATGTTACCTTTACTGATTAGAATTGGATTTTTTTAATAAAAGTTGGTTTAAGTAGGTAAATGCCTGAATCTTATGTGATTTTGATTTAACCTATGCATGTATATGATACTTATGAGTCATGTTCTGAAACCCGACAGGGCCCCGGATTTCAAGGCGTGACAGAAACCATGTTTGTTGGTGGATTCTTACATGGCCATAATAGATTTGACGTACATGAATTGGGGTTAGAAAGGGGATGTCTTGGCCGAACCCTAGAATTCGGACGTTAGTTTCAGCCGAACCCTAGGTTAGGGTTTTGGGCTTGGGCTGAATTCCAATGGTGTATTCTACTCATGAAAATACAATGATGTGACAATAGTACGTTCTCCCCCTTTTCATGAGAAAAAAAAAAAAAACTGCTGTATGACTTCACAATTGAATTGTAATGTTTAGTGTTTTCTATACAACATGCAGCCTACGATAGAACTATGTATAGCTGGTTCAATTATGTAATTATGTGATGTCCTCATTTACTTGAAATGTGACTTTTATGCGTTATGGCATATCAGGTAAGAATTGATCTATATCAAAAAGGGAAGGCTATGTGATTAGCCTCACACAGCGGATACCAATTATGAATTGGATCGGGGCAGATTAAATCCAAGATAAGTGTGAGGAGCTGATCACAAAAACCAACCCAGTTACGGGAGTTGAGAATGATAGTCAAATCAAATTCTAAATCAGAAGTGATGAGTAGTTGGACTAGGTGAATGCGGTAACAGTTGGATGACCTATTTTGGGTTAGTAAGACCCTTTCGGACAGCCCTAGACTACTGTATAGGGAGACGTCCTTATACAAAGGCAAATATGGGAGATTTAAGGACTTTAAGTCATCTTCTGGAGAGCTTGACTCTTAGGTACCACCTGGTTGACTAAGGACCCTGTACGACCCCGACTCTGATTAATCATGCTAGGTTTACATGTTAGATTAGTGGTTGGGTAGTTTTGAGAGCTTTTGGACCCAATTCAATACCTTACAGGATCTCGTTGTAATTTTGGGAACAGTTTGAGATTTTGATCGGATTCTTGGAAGCATGTCAATATTGGCCAGGTCCCCTCTCTTGTGCAGTTGGGTTTGGCCCCTAGGCCTAATCCATCTGTAGGCTATTGTTGCCCCCACTCCTTGACCATGAGTGGATTTAACCCCTGGTTCTCTTGGATGGGAACCTTAGACATTAGGATTTGGTGTAATTTTGGGCCCTTGCCTTAACCCTTTTGGCTTAGGACTCTTGGTAAGCCTTAGACTTTGCATTTGCCCTTTGACACAGTATTTTGGTCAGTCTTGGACCTCCTGCCTTTGCCCATGATGTTCAGGTGTAGGACCTTATGTTAATGTTTTTTCATTGCATGTTATGATGTTCGTATTGTCTAATATGCCTGCTAGGATAAATGCTTAGTTCAAGGGTATGGTGAAGCGGGACCCTGACAAACTACATCAGAAGCACCAAGCACCTTGTCCTGGACATCCTGAGTCCTACGGTATCATTGGGTTGAACGGCATTATGCCTCACATGCAAACCGGCAACCCCAAATCTAGGCTTGATTAGTGTGATCAACCTTACCTGAAATGACTTAGGTGGGAAAGTACACATTTATGCCTTCTCGTCCGCTTGACTATGAGTGAGTACTTCTCCCTTGGTATCTGTTCCGCTTGATCTCTTGTTTTGCCTTGCCAGGACCTTGTAACCCTAGGAAGCTCGAAAGTGTTTTTTTCTTCTTTTCTTCTTCTTCTTCTTTTTTTTTTTTTTTTTTTTTTTTTTTTTTTTTTTTCTTGTGTGTGTGTGTGTGTGTGGAAGGACGAAAAGACACGCTCTCAACCCCCAAATGAGACGCTCAATGACCCTAAGCAGCTGAGCTACGGCCCGGGACAGGTAAAAGAAAGATGTTATTGATATGGTCCATTGACTGCAAGACACAAACCTTGGCCTAAGGTGTGTCCATGCTTTTGGAAGTTAAACAGGCAATGATATACAACAGGAGTCATCACCAACCAAGAATACACCTATCAGCCAAAACTTAAAAGAAAAAGATATAACAAACTAAGATACAAAAGTCCCATTATTTAACAACAAGAAAAATTGGAAAAGGTGTTACCTTGGTTTACAGCAATGACTTCCTTATTGCTTAGAATGTCCAATGTTTCAGTAGTCATGTTTCTTACATCACAACCTATCAAAAGAGGAGCCTGTATAAAAATCAAGTTGAGAATCATTAGAATGATGTAAGAAACATTTGGATAACTAGCTTTCTGTTGAAAATTTGATGGATAAGCACATCCACCATCAAAGCCAAAAAGGATGATGACATAAATTAATGAAATTCCCAGAAAAGTGTGGGAGCAGATTCTATACAAACATAGGTTTTCTCATACATGTTCTCGTATGATAACAGAAAAATTAGTTTTTTAGTTATTTAGGAAGTTGATTTACAGTTTTTCAGTATTTACAAAACAGTCTAGGGAATCGCATGTAATTAAGATCTTAAAGGGGGTCATTTGCTAAACTCCAAAATATAATAGTATACTATATATACAGGTGGCATCGCCCAGCCTTAGGCAACCCCTCTATACCATTCATTTCCACCAAATCAGTTTCTCTCTCTTTAATTTTTCCCCTTTCTTTCTCATGGGTTGTTCTTTTTTTTTTTTTTTTCTTTTCTTTTTTTTTCTTTTCTTTTTTTTTTTTTTTTTTTTGTAACTTCTCTCTCATAGGGTTTTCTTGAATCTTGATGCGGTACAGAAGGTTAAAAGAGCTCCCTGGCCCACATGATGGACCCAACCATCCAACCCAGTCCTATGGATTTGGCCCACAGGCCCAATTGGCTGAGAAGCTACTGTGGCATTCTAATTATATCTTAAGTCTAATTCGAGAATTATTTCTTGTTTAGGGAATTATTTCTTGTTTTGTTATTTAATTAGAATGTGTAGCTTTCTCATTTAGAACTCCTAATACACTATATATAGAGAGGAGCCTTCATTGTATTAGACATGCTTACTTTCAATCAATTTCTCAGTTACTCTCGTGAGTTTTATGGGTTGTTTTATGGTTTTGCTTGTGCCCTAGTGGTTGGAATCCATCTTGGATTTGATCAATCTCTCGGGAGATTGATCTAATGCATCCCATCTACTTCTAAATGGTGAATAAGACTACATGAAGACTGCAAGACACGCAAAGCAAATGAAGATCGCAAGAACATTCTGAAGTTTGTGCAATTGATTTTCGATCCTGGAGGACCCTTCCCGAACTTGTGGTTGGATTCTCTTCCATATTATCAAGGAGTCAACTCGCCGAAGTCGAGTTTTTTTCAAGCGGGGGAGAATTGATCCAGGTCAGACAATAGGTTGGCCAACCAATTAGGCCCAACCCATAGACCCAATGAGACATCCATTTATTTAGGACTATTATTAAAAAAAATATTTGTTTAGAATTAATATTAGTATATTTCTAATTTTAGGCATTATTCAAGTATTAGGAAATATTGCTGCTTAGGGATTAAGCCAACTCCTCTATGTAAGGATGTTTGGCCTCATTGTAATGCAGTGCTTATTTTTATCAATTAAAAGTTTTCTTTGAGATTTATCTCGTATGGTTATGGTGTTCTCTCTTCTCGAGAGGGTGCCCTAGTGACTGAATCAATCCTTGGGGAGATTGATCTATCTTCCATCACGGATCCAGGCTGCGCCAAATGGTGGTCAGCTTCAACTAATATAGTGTTCAACCAAAATAATAATAAAATAAGACATGCACCCTAAGGTTGAAGTAATAATAAAAAATGAAATACACCCTAAGGTTGAAGTACATCACCTTCATCAAAGCCCAAATACTGAAATGTCCACGGTACTCCTGGTAGCTCATACCTTCATTGCCAACCTCTAACATGTCTGGGTCTACATGTGAAGTTTTATGAGATATATTAGCATGTAATTGAAAAACCTAGATAGAAAATTTAAGGATGCATTTGGATTAAACAAATCCTGAGCAGTTGAAATATTTTGATGGAACAGATGTTTATCATGTCTCTTTTGTATATTAGGACTTGTCCTTTTCTGCCTTTTCCACAGACCCCAAAATTTTGGCAACACAGGTCATGATATTGATTTGGGAAGTGCAGAAAACAAACCAAACTTATGAGATTATGATTTCTATTTCACCTGACCAATTAACCAACCAACAAAACTACTTGTTACAAATAACATCTTGTTGTTGCATCGAAACATGTAAATGTTGACTAATCTGACTAACGGTGAACTTGGTAAAATGAAATGGTTGAGTAATTGAAAAATGAGATTATTCAGGAATACACATTGAATGCTGAGATTACGCATTGAATTTCCGGTAGTAGATCCATAATCCAAAAAGTGTTTATGATTGTTCCAGAAGAAATGAAACAAAAGATACAGTAGAACTAGGACAGTTATAGTATGAGGTCTACCCAATGCTAGCTGCAGAGGTGCATAATAGATCGACATAAACATAATGAGCTGTCCCGTAAGGCCAAAACCCAATGGAACATTAAATAATCCATACATTCAAAATATTTTAACTGGCTGCAGTTTGAGATCTATCCATATATACTGTCTCCAATAGTCATTAAAGTTACTTAAGATCTATTAGGCACAAAACTCAAATCCTTACAACATGTATTACATTATTACCATTCCATCCACCAGGTCCAGCAAATGCTGCCCACTTGTCATTCAGATCTGCAATAGTAGTCATGCTAATAAAGAATAAAGAGCGTCAATCAATATGACTCAACAATTCAGTGATGCACTTAATTTTATACATACATGGACTGTTGAAATTTCTCACCTTGCCCAAGAATCATTTATGTCTTGCGTTGTCCTCCAACTATTTCCAACTTTGCCAGCCCACAAAGCTGGCTCATGTTCACCCCTATGGCCAGAAAAATGAAACAGCGTTTAATCCTCTGAATATGGGACATGGTTTGAAACTTCATAGAGCAATATATGCAATCTACACCTCCAACTGCAGAATCATATCAGCCTAGAATAACAATCACCCAGGAATCATAAGACCTTAAGTTGGTGTATGTTGGATACATGGTTCACTAGTTAAGGGTGTTGTTCTGTAGATGGTTAAGAAGAAAAACGTCAACATCCCATATTCATTAGAATCAAAGGCCAAATAGGGTGAATAGTAATTTCAATCTGGGTTACTTGGCTACAGAACATATTTATGGATAAGAAGTGCATGCAACATTCCATATTCATTAGGATCAAAGGCCAAATATGGTGAATAGTACTTTCAATCTGGGTTACCTGACTACAGAACATATTTATGGATAGGACGGGCATGCATGCCTGAACTATCAACACAGACACAGCAGGGATGCAGATAAGACACGCCATAAATACAGTGGGGACACCAATTTTACTCATAAATTGACACATTGACCCCAATACAATATGGATGCATAATACATTTTGAAGCATCCAGGTGTCATAGGCCCTGAAGCCTATGTAATGAGAAGTGAGAACCTTTTTGTAAACATATGGTTAAGAATCAACAGTGGCATTCCATACAGATTAGTTTAAAAGGGAAAAATTGGATGGATAGGACTTATAATCCAGGTGGTTGTGTAGCCAATCTGGATGCTTAGTTATAAATGATATACATAAATGGTGAGCCTACTGGATATGTGAATCAATGAACCAACATGTGCAGACTCAAGGCCCAAAAACTCTTTGCTTATTCACAGCCTTTGGAAACGCATGACACAGACACACAGGACTACATGCAGCTGTCAATGTTGCAGTCACTCGTGTCCCTGAAAATTGGAGTCTTCTCATCAAGGTAGATAATGGGGTCAAAACTATCCCTCACAAATTAGTAGGGATGATAATCATCTTTGGCTTCAAAAAGATCTGTCACATATGATCTCTGGAGATGGCAATTGATCGGGGTAAAACCACACACCGACAGCTATCACACCATGTACTGACTCCCCCTGTGAAATTTTTACAATATGTGATACCAAACCCACCCCACAAATACGGTACAAGCTGTGTTCGATATACATTATCCAATAATCTTTTAAATTTAGAAGAAATGATAAACTTATTTTTCTATGTTTTTCATTAATAAAGAAATAGATAATAAATGGAGTCGAGTGGGTCTGAGCAGCCAAGACCAGAACCTTAAAATCTCTAAATCCATAACTGCCTTAACTCCGTCAAACCTCTACCAAATATGCCTCTAATAGAAGTGCATTGAATGCATCACCTGTTTAAACCCAACCAGTTGCCATCCCTAATAATCGCTTTTATTATCTTCAAGTAGAAGATCTTTTCAACCCAACAGCATACCGCTCCAGCTTACGTGATAATTAGAATAACTCAGCTACAATTCACACAGGATTAAACCGGATCCGATGGTGTGCTTGTATGAGAAGTGGGACCAGTGATGCAAGTTTTGAGGGATGCCCAGGAGCCTTCCATATAGCTGGGTACATATGATCATTGCTCATGCTTATTTTTATATAAAATGCATATTATTTAACATTCAGAAATTTTCAAATGAGGTAGCGAAGCTATACAAGGGATACTTTGCAGGCCCCATCAATCTACCCAGAAAAATAAAAATAAAAACCCAAATTAGTTGGCAAGAAACCCAAATTAGCACTCATCTCTCTATTACTCAGTTGGATAAAAACACACCATTTTCTCACATGCTTTTACCCTTATTTTGGATGCCTAAAAAATTTACAACACCAAGATCCAATCAAGTTCATCTCAGTGAATTCTTTATCAATGGATAGACCTCACCAACCCCACCCATCCAATTCCCCTTGATTGGTGGGCCTGCCTATTTCCAAGATTGACACTCATATGACTATTACTCGGTGTTGGATAAAAAACACATTGCTTTTTCCAAAAGATTTCACCATTTATCTTTGAGACTTTAAAATGTACACCGATTGAGATCAAATGAAGCTCATTATAGATTTATATTGAATTTGTAATAACCTGGGCCAGATCAGGCCAAGATCCATCCGACCCATATGGTATTTGGGTTGGGTTAGACTACATTGGTTATTTCTAGCCTGTTAACAACCCAATAGTAATCCCTTTGTTGTTGAGTTGTTAGAACGATATCTCCTTGGGAGGAGGTTTCCGTTCTGATACCCAGGAGGATTTCCCAAAGGGTAGAGATCTGACTCTATCCCATAGTAATGAACTCCTTTTGCCTTCTGGGTTGATTTTATGATCTTCTCATTTTGGGTTAAAGAGGAGAGGAGAGGAAAGAGTGCAGAAGGATTTTCTTGGGTAGCAACAAAGAGGGATCACTGGGAGGAAGAAGCCGAAAGATCTAGTGGATGCAATACTCAAGGCCTCATATCAACTGTGCCACAATCTGCTACACTAGGAGGTAAGTAATATTTTCAAGTACACAAAAAAATGTGGGTTTATTGGGTTTATTGTGTTTTCATTAATCATGATTATAACCCAAAAAGGCATAAGGGAATAGAAATATGATTACTGACAAATCTTGAAAATTTCGTTCTCTATATGAGGATCTGGGGGGTTTGACCAAAATCTGTAATCCTCATATCAAATTGGTAGTAGACAATGATTAATTTCTTGGTTAGATGTGATAATGGAGTCTTGATAATATCTCATTCAAAGAGGAGATAGTCGGATGACATTCCAAGGCAGCAAGATGGTTTTTCTAAACCAAGTCGACAGAAACAGGATCTGTCGACTTGGATAGTGGAACAAGGTGGGCCACTTGATCATTGATCTGTCTAGGGATCTGGAAGTAGACCCCTGGGCGACCACAGTGGTGTTGGACTCACTTGGATTGGGCCCCATCTAGCCCCCCATCTAGATTATTAAACCTTCGCATCGGTACTTTTAGGATATTTTTTAGTTTTTACTAGATTGGGTTGTGGGACACCTGGGCCCACCTGATCAAAGAGCAGGGCCATCCTTTTAGTTGGGCCCTAAGGGGCGACCAAGGTAGGCTTGGTCCCCAGTGGATCGGACCATTGGGGACCCACCTTTTTACTATCCCAAAAGACAGAGTCGGAAGTCCCTGTTTTCTGTTATGTTTACATTTTGTTCCATTGTATAATTTCTATTTTTCTCTTTCCTTAAATAGAATCCAGATTTAGAAATCAGAAATATAAGTATAAGAGATCCTAACTTGTAGAATGAAATCTAGAGGAGGGACCAAACTGATGAATAGATGCAAGAATTCAGAATTTGGCAGTGGTAAAAACCCATTTTTACAATCAGGTTTGTGGGGACCACTGGTCCATCTGATCAAAGATCAGAACCTGTCATCTGGCTGATCCATGATGGGCGACCAGGATGGCCCTGGACCCATGTGGGTTGAACCACTAGGGACCCACCATTTTCTCCTTAAAATTGCTGGGCGTGATAACCCATTTCTGGGCTGACGAACAATGCAAAGCGTTGTACTGTTACTTCTCTTCTTTTTTTTTTTTTTTTTTTTTTTTTTTTTTTTTTTTTTTTTTTTGTATTAAGTGTTGTTCTTATTAAGATGGATCCTGTTAGTTCAGAATTTACCCAAAACCTTAGTATATACCAGACATCTTGAACTGTTTATATCATTATAGATTCTGTCATGGGCCTGTAATTTAGTGTGGACCCGGATTGAATCATATAACTTAGAGCCATATATTATAGGCATATATTTAATGAAACTGAATCATGGTACCGGGTTATGAAATAAATTAAAAAATCCAAGTCATGGGGCAGTTCTTTAACTGACAGTAATTCCTTATGTAAGATTGGACTTGTAATGAGGACAGAGAATTTAAAGATATGAGTAGTGCCATATAGGTGGGTACCAAATGTTGAATTTGAATGGGGCGTATATAAACCTGATTATGTAGAACTAGTCCTATATCAAAATAATTAGTGTACATAACTCTATGATAGTTCTACTGCATGCATAATAGCTATAAAAGAACGAATGAACTTTGTTAATGAATTTAGAGCATTTCAATATGAACACTATACGAGACAGTGGCATCGTATTTGAAATATCAGTAAGGATCCCTACTTCTGAGTATTGATTTGATTAGTGAATCCCTTGTGGGCCAGGAGAGATAAGGTTGGACGGGGACTGAATTATTGATTGTTGAACCAATCTCCTAAGGGAGAGTTTTGATTAAATTATAGAAAGGACTTTCTTTTTGGAAGGGACTGAAATACTGAAACTCTTATGATAGAGATCTATCGTATTATAAGGAACCATAATGGGGAACATTGAACTTATCCAAAGCTAAGAGATGAATATGAAATCTCATTAAATAATAAGAAAATCTATAGGATATCTGTTATCATCTCATGGGTTCTTATTATTATTTCTGTTATTGAATTATGCTATTAGTGACTCATGTATTTAGAATATTGCTAACCAGTTTTCTAATAAGTGGTTTGCCCCACCTCAGGTATAGGTCATTTGGGGGAGCTTGGCAACGTTGGAGATCAGCCATTAGATTTCAATTTGCGTGGCTGATGAGAGAGCGTTGCAGTCGTGTTGAAATGATATAAAGGATGTTAGAACGGATTACTTCTTTCAATAATGTTGAACTTGTTTCTTTATGAATTAGGAATTGTTTGTTAGTGGACTTGTTATCACTTCTCTTCTATTTAATTGATCTCTTAAATCAATTAGAAGCATTGATCAATTCTTTGTCATAATTTGATTTATGAGGTGATCTTGATTTCCTTATAGTAATGTCTAGGGTTTTGATGAGCTCCAGGTTCCGGGGCGTTATAGAATTACTTATCCATGCCACCCCCCCAAAACCAAACCCAAACAAAACCAAACCCAAAAATACTGGGGTCCCCATCATGCACACTTGGTTGGAGGTGGCATCATGTATTCATGTGGGCCAACAAAAGTGTCACTCACATGTCCCTCAGGTGAAAACCCCGCATCCCCCTGATTGGTAGCACCCCTCAAACACCTTAATTGGAGACCTCTATGTAATACCCCTGTAATGTCCATTAATATTATTTTATTTGAGGTTTATATGTTGGGGTTATTAATTAAGTTATTTGGTATAGTAATATTTTAATCATGAGCTGGGCCAATGGGCCCTGAGTTTAATTAGAATTTTGTTTGGTCAAAAAGGATCCATTGGGCCCATGCCACATGTTTTAATTTGAGTTAGGTGTGTGGACCCCTCACTGTGTAATAAAATAATTGTATCTTAAGTTGGAGGGACCCATGTATGTTAAGAGGAAGAGGGAGTATGCACACAACTCCCATGGGGGGATTTGTTTTTAGCACACAACTCCCGAGGCTGATTTGTGTTACACCCAAGCCATAGTGGGGCATCCCACTCGAAAGCCACGAAATTCCTAGGGTTTTCTTCTCCATTTTTCTTTCTTTTTCTCTTCCTCTAAACCATTGTTTTTTATCTCAAGGGAACCCTAAGCTAGAAACAACTTGGAGATCTGAGGGGGAATAAGGGAAGGAAGAGGAAATCCTCTAGTTTGATGACATACAATTTATTCAAAGCTTCTCGAGTCTATTCAAGGTGAGTGGAGCTTATCGACAGAGTTGCTAGCCAGTAACCCCAAAACCAATTGGTGATAGGAAATTGCACAAACAACTATTTACACTCCCCCTCCGGTGGGACAGGACAGGACACCACCCGGATTCGAAGCACACCCTCGCACAAGACTACAACACGGCATGGGGCCTGCTTGCTCTACGCACTTACGGCCACACAAACACAACGCGACATGGGGCACTTTTGCCCTGCATGGTTTCGAACCTTTGGCTCTGATACCATGACAAAGTTGCTAGCCAGTAATACCAAAACCAATTGGCTGCACAAACAACTACTTAACACTTGTGTGTCAAATGTTTTCTATAATTCCAATGAATGTAGATCTAGGATTTCAGATCTGAAAATCTCTTTGGGAAAAAGAGATTCATGATGAGTTATGATAAAAACACAGCTGAATCCCTTTTTCCCTTAGCCGAGCCCTAGATCTCAAGATCTAGGGCTGGCTGAATCTGAAAAATAAGAGGATCAGGCTGGCCGAACTCTAGATCAGGAGATCTAGAGCTGCTGACCCCTATTCTGGGGTTATAGTGGGATCTGAACCCACTAAGGGGTATTCAGATCTTATTTGTGTACTTAAACACTGGTTTGAGCTTGGCAGGATTTTCTTAAAGGGCTTATGGTCGACTATTTACAATCAGGTTTATTGCATTTGGACTTTCGATGATGAATTAAGTCTCTTGACAGCATGGCTGATCAAATTATTAACATTGGACGAATCAGAAATCAAACCTTTGAATTTGAGAATGGGAATCAGACATTAAATTGGGGATTTTATGACAGTAGAACCCTTTCGTGGAGTTCAGATTTTGGTTCGATCCCAAATTGTGTTTGATGTTGGGGCGAATGTGTGTTTGACTCCACAAGTCCATGTTGAATATTCTATTTTTCAGATATGTAGTTTCTTATAAATCCTGCTACATAGACTCATTTATTGAGTAGACACGTGTTCAGAATATGAATTGTGTTGGTATAGTTATGGCTTCCCTTAAATGATGAGGCTTGTAATAACCTTTATGCATCAGGCAGTTGTTTGTGACATGTTTGTGAAGAATTAATCAACACCATTAATGGGCTGGTGATGCAGTTAGTATCACACACGATGATAACCAATTTCGAAATAGGTAAGGGAAACTACAGCCAATGAATAGTGTGTGGTCAGATTACAGAAATCCACCCAATTATGTGTAGCAGCCATTATGAATTTCTTTGTTATGACAACCTATTGGACTAAACAAATATGATAGCAAATAAGGATTTATCTGATTATGATACCTCTGTTTGGACACCCTCAGCTGCCGAGCAGAGTGTAAGAAATACTCTTATACAAGGGCTAATTTGGGAGTTATTTCTGAAATTAGACTTTGACTTCAAGAGGTTGCATATATGTGGAAGAGAGAATTTCATATGCACGGCCTTATGGGGTTGTGCTATAACCTGTTGTGCCATGGAAGACTTTTCTTCTTGTGTTGTGTCGATGGGTGGATGTTTTGATTTGGCATTGTGGAGGTATTTTGGTTGTGCTATGGGATGGTCTTGATTTCGTATGTATAAAGGAGAATTGATGAGATGTGGAGGATATGGGAGTATGTTATGATGAGTTGGGTGGAATCGGTTGTGTTGCGTATGGGGAGACGTATTAGTTGTGTTTTACATCCTGAGAATTATATGTGCATAATCTGTTGTGGGCCTGTGCAGGTAATCGGCTGAGGGTAGTCAATGGGGTGCACCTAATTCAATGTTGGACCATTACCTATATCAGAAAAAAATTATTTTCCTTGATTATGGTTGCTTCTATTATATCACATGTGATTACACACACTACTAAAGAATTAAGTAGAATTTTGTCTCACTCAGTATGTACTGATTCCTGGTTTGCCCTTGCCAGGTAACAAGGTAGTAGAAGATTTTGCGGGCTGTGATGATCAGGACCTTAACTTCGACATCCGTGGATGAGGGTGCATCACCAAAGACGACGAGGATTAGCCTCATTTGGATTATTTAGTTCTGAGTTAATGAATAAAAATTTGTCAGATTGGACTACAGGATTTTATTAATGTTTTGTATTTAGACAGTTTTTTTTTTTTTTTTTTTATACATGATCTTTTGTAAAGGATATTAGATGACATAAATAAATGCCCAGTAATATGCTTTTATTATGGATTTGAATTATGTTGGTTTGATTGCTCATTAATCATAGTCCAGGACCCATGGGCCCCAGGTTTGGGAGGTGACAGCCACAAACCCCGATTTAGGGACTAGAATATTTTCTAATATTTATATATTTAATTTCCTAGATTTCCAATACTTACTGGATATTAAATGTATCTTGGATACATAAAGTATGTTTTTTTGTTATATAAGTACTAATTATTTTTATTATTATTATTATTATGACTTCGACGCTTATTATTAGGGATTTTTATGAAAAATTAAGCTTAAACTTTAATTAAAAAATTTTATGTAGAAAAACCATAAAATGACGGCAAAGTTGTTCTTTTTTTTCTGAAACTATCCTTGTTGGCAATATCATCTACTTCCTGCAACTTTTCTTCTTCCTCCTTCACATTTGTTTCTGGAGGATAAGGAGGTGGTGAATGCATTGGATGGTGCTGGTTCTCTAGACACTTTCTTGAGCTCATCTTGCTTACCCTCATTTTCCCATTCATATCAAGAAACCTTGACCTCTTATCTCATTAGCAAGTGATGTGTGTATTCTCATATTTCGCTTGTCCTTACCCTATTCTTTTCTTTTTTCTAAAGATCCAAAAATTCACTTTTCTTAGATTTCTTTTTCCTTGTTTTCATGGTAGAAAATCCTACAATGGAGATGGGATTTTGAGGGTGTGTTAGTTTAGGAGGATTGGATGGTTGTAACAAGTTGTTGTGATCGGAAGGGAGAATGAATGGAGAAAGAGAAAAAAAAAACAAAAGAAAAGAAAACGAAAGAAAAGATTACATAGAAGAGTGTTATCTAAGAATGAAGCTTTGTTTGCTGTGTGTGTAAAGCTAGTGGGTCGGTTCAGCCCATTGGACCAACCCAAACTCAAACCAAGCCCATTTGACCCAGTCATGGGACCAATATGTACAGATATTCTTCATTATCTTTATGACTGGGACAAATCTGTACAAATATTCTTCATTATCTTTATCAGTTGTATTTCCATTTATAGCTAGCATATCACCCAATCAAAGGGTTATTATAGAATGTAAATCACCCAATCAATGGGTCAAACTTACTGTATTTAGACATAGTGGGTTATTTAAAGTCGTGATGGCATCACAATGGATCCATCAAAATTCCAATCAATATTTCCTGTTTGTCATATTCGCTTTGTGACTGATATCAATCAAGAGTGTGGATGGCTTTGTAGGGGATTGGGATTTGAAACCATCATGGGGCTGTTTGGTTTGTGTGAGTCAAGTTCTAGGGGATGGGACAAAAGAGAAGATGGGTTGTTTGGTGACGGAGGGACGAGATGTGGTTTGGTGGATGAAGGTTTGATGGGTGGTAAGGAAACGTTGGGAAGATTGGTGGCTTGAGAAGAAAGGAAGCCATGGGATGATGATGAAGATGGATACAAGAGATTGATTTATAAGCTGAATGAAAATGAGTGAAATGAATTGGAAAAGATGAATTGCAAGTTACGATATTGTCAACTACGGTATTTTCGTTAAAAAAATTTACGAACCATGGACCCATAGTTTCATTGTTTTTCTTCATAAAATTGTTTCATCAGAGTTTAAGATTAATAATTTCGTAGATATATCTAGGATATATTTAATAATTACTGGATATTAAATATATCTTGGATATATATAAAGTATATTTGTGGTTATATAAGTACTAATTATTTGGATGATTCTTATTATTATTATTGTTAACATTATTATTATTATTATTATTATTATTATAATGACTTTGATGCCGATTATTACAAATACTCTGGCTCTCTAATGGGGTAGACCCAAGGGAACCATTATACTCAGTACCACCCTGTTGGAACCCCAATAGCCTGACCCATAGTAACAGACTTAGGGCCCAGTAATCTACCCATATTTTTCAGGTTTGAGAGATGAACTCTGAGGGACTCCACAACCCTGGTTAGTTGTTTTAAATAAGATAAATAGGATTAGATCCCCAAGTCAAGATAGTAGGCCCCATGAGTAGGATTTGATTGTGATAGATTAGAGAGGAAGAGACCCAAGACTTCTAATCAAATGAAATAAGGATTTGAGGGGGGAGGATCTGTGCACATAAGGGAGTGCACAAATTCTGAGGCTTTTTGGGATGTGCACACTGCACACACTTCCCTTACTCTTCCTTGGGATGGCACATGAATCCCAATGGGATTCTAAGACATCTAAACCTCTCTGTCTCTCTCTCTCGATTTGCTCATTCTCATCAATCGATCTCCTCTTTCTTTTTCTTGCATTCTATCTTCAAGAAAGCCCTAACCCTATACCTATCTAGTGGGAAATAGAAGAAAACAAAGGACAAACAAGGATAAGAAGGATCAGCAGATTCTCCTATTCAGGTGAGTAGGCTTCTTAATTTACTTGTGTTTTTGGGCTTTCCTTTAAGATTGATGTGTTTATAACACTAACACATGGTTGTAATGATGTTCCAAGGTTGATTGATTGGTGTGTTGTTCTTTGAGGAGTGACCAAATAAAATATGGATGAAATTCAATGGCTGATTAGGGTTTTGTGTTTCAGAAGTGATGTCAACCATGAATTAGAGTTTTTCATAATGGCCGTCACTATTCATGCTACATTAATTCGCTACAGTACATGCTACGGTAATAGTTTCTGAATAGAGACAGCCATTATGAAAAACTCTACACACTACAGAACACGCTACGTTAGAATATATTTTCTGAATATTGATTAATTAATTGACTGAACAAGGAGTTTCAGAAAATAAAACCCTTTGGCCGATTCTGGTATGATGAGTTTTGAGTTAGCCGGCTGTTAAGTGCATATATTTGAGTTGGCCGGCTGTGGTATAACTGATTTGTGGCTGACCGACTGTTGTAGATATGTGATTTGGTTTGGCCGCATGCTATGAAGGACTTTCTTATGGCTTTCCATGATGGCCTAACTTTATGGAATGTTAGTTCATGAACCTTTGCATGACGGCATGCTAGATTGTTAAGAGTTTCACATATAGTGTTTAATCTTCAAATTCATTGTTGAACTATGTTGTCAACTTGAATGAATTGGTGAATTGTGGGTTTGATTGTAACCATATTGGAGGTTTGGAGGCAGCTGAACCTAGAGTCTAGGGTTCAGCCGAACCAAAAGGATGGGTTGGGATTCATTTTATAAATCCTATTTAGGGTTTGTGAATAAACTTAGGGATCTTAAGGTCATTCTATAAAGCTTTTATGTTCAGTTTCAGAATTGATTACATGTTTGTGTTTGGTTCCACATGTTTCCTATGCAATATAATGTACCTGTTATGACACAAATGAGAATGGTGATTTTACCATGCTCCTGTGAATGTGATATTACAAGAGTTTAAGATGGTTAATGAACTGTAATTGTTTGACGTCACCTATTATTGTGTATCATTGTTTGAGTTGACATTTGGCAATTATAGGAGTGTATCCAACCTATAAGGGGTCCACAGGATACCAACAGTAAATCGGTGCAGGGCATAATAAATCCGGTTTGCGTGTAATGGGCTGATTTCAAGCTACCCCATTTTAAGTGTTGAGAATGACAAGGAATCGGTAAACTGGATTGGTTTGGACCAACCCATTAGACACCCCTAGATCACTAGCACATACTTGGGCTTAGTTGCGTAATTTCTCTAACTCTCAGGTCAGTTGCGTAATTTCATTGACTCTTAGGTCAATTGCTTATATGTCTGACTTTTAGGCCAGTTATGTTGTTTTACTGACTATAGGTCAGCACCCTTACTGGTGAGGTGAGGCATCCATGAGATGTATGCAAGCCCAAGCCATACAGTGGGTAGGTGGTTGTCTCATGGACAGTGTTAGAAACCTTGACCAGACTTTAACTGAAACATCCATATTGTTATTTTTTATGTTCAAGCATTAATTTGTTTAATCATATTGTTGTGCACACACGTAGACTTAGAAATCTATTCACTCAGCTTCACTGGTTTGTGGGTAATTTAATGATTGAAGATAGAGATGATCAGGATGCTGTAGGCTTTTGGCATGCGTTTTGAAAGGGCAAAAGACAGTGGAACAATTTGGGAACGACCCACATAATGTTATAGTTTTTCATTATTTATGATCAATAAAAGATTTATCTTTTGTTGCATTAAATTCCTTTATATGTTCAACATTGATTAATTTATGCCCATGTATCTGGACTATTTATTTGACTTATGCATATGGGAAAATGAATACTCGTAGTCGAGACGCAGAGTTCGAAGGGCACTAGATTTTGGGTCATGACATTCTGAGAAGGGCAGCAAAATCACATGATAACTTCATCTCCACATTATCTGCCTACATGTGAGCCGCCTCCTAGCCAAATTGGTATGTGGGTGCATATATCTTGTATTCATCATTATCCATAAGAGAACTAGGAAAAGAGAACATGAGCGTACATGATTAGATGGGGCCCCATCCAGACCAAACACATTTATTACAGCCTCCATTTTTAGGATCAACACTACCCAAAATTCACAAGTCCTAGATATATAGATGAAAGGTTTGAAATTTTGAACACATCATTAACCATTACCATTCACAAATCGAATAGAAAATAGTGCGACCGGTTGCATTAAGCGCCTCTTGCATAGGAGGGTAGCTGCAAAAGAAGGTGAAATGGATCAACTTACAAGTTGCAACAAAAGATGATTGCAAACAGGTAATTTAAATCAAAATGGGAATACAAGAAACAAAATGATTGGGAATGCATAATACCGTTTCTCAGGTTTGATCCCCAAGTTGAAACAGTTGTCATACTTTAAATAGTCGATCCCCTGAACACAGAAGTGGAAAAGTAGTTTAAAAAATCGATATAAATGTAATCATTTGGGAAATTAATATTTGTATGCCAATCTTCGATGCTTACATTCCCTACAGAGACACTATAATGATTGGCTGATTGGCATGCATTTGATTTAAAGAGGAAAATAGTTGTGTTCTCAAAAAAGATGATAGAATCTTGAAGTGTAGCATTAACTCCCTTAAGAGTAATATCACAATAATAGTACTACTAAAAATATTGAAATGCAAGGCGAGGCATTCCATTTGATCAATGCCCTTATGAGCATGCCTTCCATAAAAAATAAATTGTTAAATGATATGTAGATACATATCATTTAACTTATCTAAGGATGGCTCAAGATAGAT
The DNA here is from genome assembly GCA_003546025.1 of Camphora micrantha. Lineage (NCBI taxonomy): Eukaryota > Viridiplantae > Streptophyta > Magnoliopsida > Laurales > Lauraceae > Camphora > Camphora micrantha. Next base: position 27,220,845 of record QPKB01000009.1, read on the forward strand.
CGGAATGGAGAAACACAATTCGTGTAGCCGACCCCAACAAAGTTGGGACAAGGCTTTAATGGTGATGGTGATGATAAGTAGATACATGATATAAACAGAATAGTAACAATTTGGTTTTTCCTAGCATATCTGTGGGCATTCATTAACCCTCATTACACTTCCAAGTATCCCAAAGCATTCCAGAGAATCCAAAGCTCCAAAAAGAAAAAGAACTAGATGCATCTAACTTCTGGTTTCAAGTTATGCCTTTGAGAGGGATTGTACAATGTTTATTACAGACACTTCAAGACTCATTTGAGGATCTCAAGAGTGTCTAGAGCCGTTGTGTGCAGGTGTACAGATTTAATTAAAAATTCTCCTTTTTTCCCTCTTTTAGTTTCCCTTTATAGTTATTTAAAAAATAAAAAAATAAAAGAAGGAAAAAATATGGGGCCCACCTGGGGCCCCACTTGGGGTGATCTCTTCATCTGGTTGGGGCTTTTTTTTTTGGGAGGGTGGGCGGGCAGGAGTTGTCCTGTGTGTGTGGATGGTTCAGATCGATCATAAGTTGGCCCGCTGGAAACAAACAAACACACACAGTAATATCCTGAGCCCTATATGGACCCTAGGATTGGTATTATTAGTAGGACCAAGTCGGGACCCTTAGAAGTTTGTTTATTTTAATGTATCATTGGATTGGAGGGTCGCATGTGAGTTTGTATTGGGATGAGGAAATATCAACTCAAATTGGGAGTGACTTGTGTGAATTGTGTGGGTAGGACTTAATGTCTAGTTTGAGAGGGACTCAATGAATAGTTTGAGAAGAATTATAACTCTAGTGTGTGTGTGTGTGTGTAATAGACCATCGACCATTATTTTTGGTATTCGATTTTCTTCTTCTTCTTGAGAGAAGACCTGAGAGAGAGAGAGAGAGAGATTTGTGGCTGGTATTCAGGGAAAGATTGTGAGGAAGAAGGAAGTAACCAGCGGAGGCTTGATCAGCGGATGTCCTACTAGCGCTCTCACATCACGAACGCAACAATTGTCTACCAGAGGTGAGTGAATCTTCCTTATGACTTGCTAAATCTGAATCTATCAACTGTTCGGTGATGCTTTAATACACGTCGACACTGGAATAGGTGTTTGATAAAATAAAACTCAAAGTTCTGTCGTTGTAATATGATGAGATGATTCCTATAATTAATATGCTCCTTAACCCATGTTTATAAGATGGAAAGAGTGGAATCAGCAACAGAGAAACCAGTCAGAACTGGATTTCCCAGTTCCAGCAGCGACAAGACCAGTTTGGGTCGTTTGTAGTGGTGGGACCACTTGGCCCACTTGATCACAAATCTGGTCCATGGATCCTGAAGTGGACCATGGGTGACAATGATAGTGCTGGACCCATGTAGATTGGGCCACCATCCATGCACTTCAAATCTCAGAGGCATGATTTAAGAAGAAACTCGTGTTTGGTCAACAGTAGTTGTGGGACCACCGCGCCCACCTGATCATTGATCAGTACCCCACATCTTGAAGGGGGCCCAGGGGCAACCTTGTTGGTGGTCGTCCCATGTGAAGTGGGGCCCATCTGCCAATCATCCAGATATTCCATATCTAGGAGGCGTGAGGCCTATTGTCGGGAATTTTTTGTAACAGTGAAGGTCCTAGGGCTCAGCATGGATATTAGATGTTGAATCATAACCATGGGACTTATTATGGGCCCTCAGCGACCCTAGAGAGCAGACCTGATCATACTTTAGGTCAGTGGGACCCACTTCACCTTTTGCCAAGATGTTTCAGGCGTGGTTTGATATTGCTTTAGTCTCTGTGTACGTAGTGGAGGCATGGAAGGAGTCTATAATTGGGGACAGCCCATGGAGTTTGGGTGCAACTACAATATGAACTTCCGCTTAGATAAGTTAAGGCTTTATGTGGATTATGATTAATTTTATGGATTGTTCTATTGGCATGATGCTGTGTAATATTCTGTTTATAATGAAGAGTGGGCCACCCCTACACCAATCACTACCAGTCATGATTAGAAGTGGGGCAGTGACGAGTAAATTGTGTAGTGGGTTGGTTCCACACTGCTGATTGTGTAAGTTAATGATGTTTCTTTGAGTTCTGGTCGTTGCAATGTTTATGACATGTTTAGAAAGGTGAACATGGTAATGAAATATTGTGCAATGGATCCTAGATGTGGGATGCTGGACTAGGTGTTCCAGATGGTTTATGGATTTGGGCCATGGTGGCTGTTGAGTTGGTATGTCCTTGGTCGACATGGATAATGAGACGATGCCAGAATGGCACGCAAATATGTGCATATAGCCTTGGAGGCAGAGTGATGTGGATAGAATGCAAAGAAGTAGTTCATGAGTTACACTTTATATATTATCTTACCCTTGTATATGTTGTTTGATACCAAGGATGAAAATAGCGGTAGCGGCGGGCGTAGCGGCCCGCCGCCAAAACGATACGAAGCGGGCGATACGTAGCGTAGCGGAGATACGTAGCGGCGTAGCGGTGCGATTTGAAAAAATCGCCAAAAAAATCTGAAAAAATTCCTGAAAATCCAGAAAATTGTAAAAGGAAAGAAAATGTGGTTCTTTTGCAAAAGTAAGTAAGAAAAGGGGGCGTAGCGGTGCCCTCAATGCATGAGGTCCTGTATCGCCGTATAAATAGAAAATAATAGTAATGATTTGTTTTTTCACATGTTATAGTACTTAAAATAGTACTTAGATGATCTCAAAAGTTAAAAGATTAGAAAAAAATCCAAAAGAAAAACATACCTAAAATAGATGGAATGGAAGCTTGGGCTTGGATCTTGTAGTTCTTTCCTTGGAATTTGATGTTGTATCTTGTATGTTAATGTTACTCACTTACTTAGTTACTTGTAATGTCTTGTTACTCTTGTAGTTGAAACTTGAAAATGGGTTGAAATTTGAAATTTTGGAGTTTGGAGGCAACCACAACAGTTGTCTTGTGTCTTAAAAATATTAGGGCCGGCTGGAATGAAGAGGGGGGGTGCCTTTCTAAAGGGTAGGCAACGTAGCGGCCGCCACGCTTTGTGGCGGCCGTAGCGGCCGCTACATATGCGTAGCGGCCGCTACATTGACGTGGCGGTGCGATACACTTGTATCGCCGCTTTTTTCAATGTGGCGTGGCGGACTCGGCCGCCACGCCCGATATATCGGCCGCTACGCTACGTAGCGGCCGATATTTTCATCCTTGTTTGATACTACGTATTGCATTCTATTGGTAGATAGGAAAATTCATTCACCAATGTTACCGATGTTGTGTTGCCCCCTTCAGGTAATCACATTGCGGGAGGGCCAGAGCAAAACGATGTTCAGCTCGTAGATTTCGGAATGCGTGGCTGAAGAGAGAGCAGGAAATTTCAAAATAGCTAATAGTGGGATTAGCTCTTTTAATGGAGATTTTATTATTCATTTTAATAAGGTTTTAGGACTTTATTGCTTTAACTCAGGACATGAGAACTTTATTGATTTAGAGACAGTTGATGTTTTATTGACTTTCATAAATTAATCGAAATTTAAGATTATTTTAAATACCTAATTCCTTGAGGAAATTATTTGATGAATGCTTAGTGAATGTTGCTAAAGAATCGCGATCCAGAAGTCTGACAGGGCCCCGGAATTTGGGTCGTGACACACACAGAAATTATCTTGCACACACCTTTTTTGTGCACACCCGTGCACACCTCATAGGGGGGCCCACCTAATGACCCATCCAAATGGACCGCAGACACGGGATCCACTTGAATTAGACCGGTCCCTTCTTTTACACCCATCCAAATGAACTGTACCTTTGGATTGGCGGCTCAATTTTTAAAGGGGTGACACTTGTTGGTCCTTGATGATGGGGTTAGGAGGATTAGATGAGGCCTATATTGTATACACTGGTAGGCCCAAACCAGATGAAGAGACCCCACCCCCCCCCCCCACCACCCAAAACTCCTCCTCGGCTCCTCCCATCCCCAAGTGGTGCCCTAGGAGGGCCCCACAGCAAGATGTGTGTGCATGGAAGCTTCCATTCACACCATGTGCACTGGATAAGCCCTTACATGCAGAAATTGTATGCATTTATAGAGGGGGAGAATTTTTCTCGAACTTGAAGAATCCCTTCAGAAAAGGAGTCACCTTCCTGGCTTCCACCCAGTGGTCGGAATATAAAGTTCAATATGCAGATCGCCATGAGTGCCCGTGGTGGAAATTCACTCTAACCCTCTCCCGAAATATTCAAAAGTATAAGGAGAGAAAAATACTCTTCCCCCACACCCCACGCAACCCCCAGTTCCACTAATTGCAATACAATACCCCAAGGATCAGGTACGCAGCCTCAAACCATGGATGAAAATAGCGGCCGCTACGTAGCGTAGCGGCCGCTATATCGGCCGTAGCGGCCGCCACCGCTACGCTACGGCCGATTTATCGGCCGCCGCACCCGTAGCGGCCGCTACGTCCGCTACGGGGCCACTACGGGCCGCTACAGGGTGAGAAAATTCCTACTTTTCAAAATTTTTTAAAATGCATAATAAGACTTCTTTTTTTTTTCTTCTCTCCAAATAACATTTCTACACAACTCTTCTACTCTTTTATGTTTAAAAGAACACCAAAAAGCACATTATCTTGCCGAATTACAGTCGATACAAAGAGTTATTCTCAATGATTCTTCTCTAAGTACATCCTATTAGATACCCCCTTTGGTAGATGTATTTTTTTCTCTAGGTACTCTTAAGTCTTGACTTCATGACATAGTTTTTTCTTTTATAAGCCTTTCATTAGTTTCTAAGTTAGCATAACTAAGGAACATGAACACATGTGAAAAAAATGATCATTATTATTATTTTCTATTTAGACAGCGATATGGGACCTTATACAGTGAGGGGACCGCTACGCCCCCTTACCTTAGTTACTTTTGCAAAAAAAATACATTTTCTCTCATTTTCCAATATTCTAGATTTTCTCATATTTTTTTGACAATTTTTCCAAATCGCACCGCTACGCCGCTACGTAGCGCCGCTACGCTACGTATCGCCCGCTACGTAGCGTTTTGGCGGCAGGCCGCTACGCCCGCCGCTACCGCTATTTTCATCCTTACCTCAAACCAAAGAGGGCAGGCAAAATACTTAACAAAGTTAAATCTTGGTAGGCATCGCTCGAGTTCAGTCTTGTCTAGGAATAAACAACCAAGGAAGCCCCTCTTGTTGTTAGTACAAATACGGTGAAAAGGCATTACGAACAGGAGTGGGGCAAGGGAGTCACCCCCTTCAAGCCCACATAACTCTCCAAACAGATCTAGTGATATCTAGAAAGATCGTCCACTGTGTAGAACCAGATCTCCAATCAGATCGACGATATGAAATTGATAAAGGAAAGTGATCACAAAGCAATCCCTTGCTCTGATACCATGATAAACATAGCAGCAGAAAATAATAGAGAAGACTTGAGGAACTGGAGCATTGGTTGTGTCCCTTCTTGTGGGTTGACTATTGAATTCATAACAAGTGGTGTGCGCAATTAAGGCTACAATTATGGATCAATTACAATCAATATTAAATCAAAATCTCCTATGATTAGCAACTTTACAGAAAATTAAAATCATCAATAAATAGAACCTGTGTAATGCTATGCTGACTCATTCCCACTGGGGGATATGGCTAGTGTACAATTGGGCCTATGGATTGGGCTTTTTCGATTGACCGCTCCGTACTTATTATTCAGCCAGTGGCATGGCCAATTTTTAGCTAAGCAAGAGTTGGATTAGGTGACTCAGTTGGATGCTCCTTTAATGTAACCTTCATTTTGTGGCATGTGTTATAATTCTCTAACGCTAATTTCCCTTTGTTCTTTTCTCCCATGTAATCTTCTTCTTGGTTTAATACAATCTACCAATACAGATCCAAAAATAAAAAGGTATCGAAGGCACGGATTTGAACTGTCATGTTGCTTTATTGAAAGCTTCATGTAACTGAGGATTTCAGGAATTAGGCTCTACCCTGATTATTTAGAGAAGCCACAATATAAACTCAAAACTCTAAGCTTCTCTGATTATTTTCATCATAGGCACAAATTCATTTCTTCAAGTTACAATAGAAGAGACAAGAATATATTACCCAAGAAGCAAACAACTTTGCATCATCACTTTCATGGAAAAGGGATCCAGGCCGAACTTGGCACGTGAAAGCCCTGAAGAAAGTTTTACTTCGTTGTTAAAAAAAAAAATGTTAATACAATAGAGGGAAAAAAATTTTGAAAATGTAATAATAGAGGGAAATTTTCACCCGCACACAATGCGCATGAGCACTGTGCGCCAGGACCATTCAAGAGACTGGGCCCACCAGTGCAAAACACAAGATGTGGCTCCGAATGCACTGTGCGCAGGAGAATATTTTCCTAAAATAGAGAAGCAAAGATGCCAAAGTGTAGAGAATGTGTGGAAAACCCTAAATCACAATCGGCTGACTAACTTGGGTCATAGGATGGTCATTGGCCCCACTGTTTTAAATGTTACATAGAGATAAATATTGCAGTAGGTGAGATACTGTTTTAAATGGCTTCTATGTCTGAAACTAATATTGACAATCATTGCTGAAACTTATTTGGGGAAGGAAAGGCAGAAAAACAGTATTATACAGTTTCATGTCTGATTTCCTTGACTTCCCCAATGCAAATGGAGCATCTAGAAAAACCTATTAGCAATTTGAGAACAACCACACTGCAAGTCTGATTAAAGATTTGAATGTTAGTCCAAAATTGTCGTAGGTATCCTACCCAGCATCAGAGTAAATACCGAGCTTGAGGCCCTTTCCATGTACATAATCAGCAAGGGCTTTAATGCCAGACGGGAAAGTCTCCGCATCAGGTTCCAATTCACCCTACACACCAAGCTTTGTGGATCAGTTGCATTGGTAGATCATATAGTCAACACGAACCATGGATCTGACAAATGCTGAAAGCAGTCTAAGAACAACAAAATACCAGGGGATAATGATACAAATTACAAATAACATATGCAAGGAACATAGGTACAGAATTGGGAGGTAAATTAGTAGAAAAATATTTAAGAATATTAAGAACTCACCTTCATGCAGAATTTCAGCTAAGCAATTATTTCTTACATATAACATATATCATAGAAATGAATGCTATAGTATGACTGCGACTGCAATACAAATATACAATGACTAAAATTTTGCTACAGTACATGGATTCGACGCATCAGGAATTCAGGATTATAGGGTAGAAGAGGTAGATGATTAATGTCCATTTTATGACTGTTTGTTAGCTTTCTATAGGTGAGTCTGGAGGCACCCAAATTACGCATCATGTAAGATTATTTATCCGTTCTACTATACATTTGGTAAAAAGAAATTTCAATCAGGAGTCCTTAAGTCTCTTTTCAAAACATTCATCGTTTGGGTTCTTCACCGGGAACTAGTGGGAGACCCAGGTCCAGTAATGATCTTAAGATAACGGAAAAGATAGAAAGTGGACAAGACTCAAGAGTGCCTGTCGATCTTTTACTCTCCTTCCATGGGATGAAGGAATGGCATTTCTTGCATGTGATACATTTCCTTTGCTATGGAAATGTGAAGTGCCCATCTGCCTCTTGCTTTCTTTTATCCACTTCTTTGTAAGGATAAAGGGTTGAAATCGAATGCACTGTACCTTCCTTCTGTGTAACTCTCTAAGGTATAAGTGCTCTGCGTTTTGGATTCACTGCAACTTTGTGAGGCTAGTGTGGCCCACCAATTAGAAATCTAAATTCATTAAAAAAAGAAGAGAATTGTTCTACAATCAACCTTATATGTAGTCCAATATCAGTCCACTTGGGCCCACCTTTGACCAGTCAAATATCAGTCCACCTTTGAACCATTGGGATTTTATTTATTTTACATTGACGGTTAAATGTTTGAAATTTACTACTAACATAGTAGAAACTAATATTTTCGGTAGGGTAGTGTTATATGTTTGAAATTTACTACTAACATAGTAGAAATTATTATTTTCTGTAGGGTAGTGTTTAAATTTTTTTTTTTCATATGCTTGGGGAAATATCATTATCTATATGCTCATTAATGTATCTAAAATTTTACTAAACTGCTAATATATATATATATATATATATATATATTGGATTAGATCTTCAAATTATCTTGAATTACATCAAATTATATATTCGAATTGCGACATTGAATTCAAACTCGAATCACGAATCAAGCAAATTGAGGAACGATTTCAGTGAAACTACTCTTTTGAATTTTTTAATCAAGGCAAGTGTTGAACTGCGAATTGGTCGAATTGCGAATCAGGTAACCATGAGATAGACAATGATCATGAAGAGTGAAAATTCAAGAGACACAGGAGGACGGATTCTTTTTTCTTGATAACAAGACAGAGGAGGACAGATGTAAAGTGGATCCTGGCAATCAATTATGAATACAACATACACGAGCTTAATCCCCTGCGTTGTTCACCCATGATTCCTCTTTCTTATTCTATCTAACTAAAACAATATTTAATTAAATTTTATCACTTCCTAATCAGCAATAAGAAACTTTGTGTCCTTTCCTCATTCTGCCAAAATTTGGAGGTCCAAAAGCCTTACAACTAGGCCTATCAACAAGCCAAGTCAGCTCAACTCGGCAGATGGCTCGGGCTTGAGTTCAGCTCATGAGCTAACTGTAATACTAATACCCCAGACCCTGTTATAAGAGGCTAGAGTATTTAATTATTTTATACATATTTAAATCCCTTGATTGTCTACGATTTATAGGAATATTAAAGTTTCCGGGGATATTTATACGTTTATATATGGGAGATGCTCTTGTGAGAGTTACTCTCACAGTACTATGAAAATAAGGGTGGGGACCCTCGCATTTAGAGAGTAACTCTCACAGGAGCATCTCCCTATATATATATATATATATATATATATAGAAAGAGAGAGAGGACCGGTCTAGTAAGGACCATCTCCACTCTGTGTTATAAGGATGCATCATGGCCGCCCATTTCATTGACTAATCCAATGGCCCTTACAAAAGCTTATATAAGCAACTGGGGGGAAAACCTGACACAGAAAAAAAAAAAAAAAAAAAAAAAGAAGGATGAGAAACAGAGTGGGAGGGAGAGGAAGGTACTCATAAGAAGAACGGAAATGAGGGTGGGTTTTTCCGGCAATCCTCCCTTCGTCTCCCCCAAACAAGATCTCGGCCTTCCAAAGGAGAAAACCCTCCCTCCTTGCCTCTCTCATGCGTCGAGCCCTCTCTCGTGCGTCGAGCTCCAACATCGTCGCCGTGATCGTTTTTCGTCGCCTGGATAACACTCGAAAACCTCGACAGGCACAGCTCTCTCTCTCTCTCTCTCTCTCTCTCTCTCTCTCTCTCTCCATGTTTTTCTCCGTCTCTCTCCATCGTTATTTGGGGCATTCCATCATCTCATATTTTGGGGCATTCCAGCATCTCAAATTTTTTGGGCTTTTGGGTATATCACTGGAAAAATCATGATGGTGGAAGCAACTCAGACTTTTGGGGCATTTCATCGTCTCGGATTTTTGGGGCATTCCAGCATCTCAGATTTCTGGGGCTTTTGGGTCTGTCACTAGAAAAATCACGTCGTGGCTGGAATTTTTTGGGCATCTTCTGTTGAAACAGAAAGACAATATTTGGTTTCTTATTTTTATTTGTTGTTTTGATGTTTATTTGTGGTTCAATGTTGGGGTTTGATGTTGGGGTTTTTAGTTGTTGTTTGATGTTTCTGTTGTGATGCTTGAAATGCTCTGTTATTGAGATTTTATTGAGTTTTTCTAATTTCAAGTTATGATTTTCCAAACTGCCCCCCAAATGTTTGATGAAATGGTTCCAATGACTGTAGGAACTATGGAGACAATTTATGGCATCACCCACTAAATGTTCAGTGCCAAATGTTCGATGAAATGCACCTTTATTTCTTTTACTTCAAGTTGTCAATCAAGAGCCAAATTTCTAGCACAAATCAATAGCGACGAAAAACGATCACGGCGGTGATGTTAGAGCTCGACACATGAGAGAGGCAAGGAGGGAGGGGTTTCTCCTTTGGAAGGCCGAGATCGTGTCCGGGGGAGAGGAAGGGAGGATCGCCGGAAAAACCCACCCTCGTTTCCGCTCTTCTTGTGAGCGCCTTCCTCTCCCTCCTGCTCTGCTACTAGTCCTTTTTTTTCCGTGTCAAGTTTTTCCCCCAGTTGCTCATATAAGCTTTAGTAAGGCTGTTGGATTTGTCAATGAAATGGGCGGCCATGATGCATCCTTATAACACAGAGTGCAGACAGTCCTTACTAGTCCAATCCTGATATATATATATATATAGGAGATGCTCCTATGAGAGCATCTCTCACCTTACTATGAGAGTTAGGCTGGGGGAACTCACCTCCATATCCAATGCCAACAATTTAAATGCGAGGGCCCCACCCTATCTATCATAGTAAAGGTGAGAGTAGCTCTCATAGGAGCATCTCCCTATATATATATATATATATATGTTTTCTATCATGTTCCTTGAATTTTGAGTAATTGATACTTAATCATATGTGGGAACAATAGGTGTTTGTGGGAAATTCTAATTATTGGTGTTGGCACTTGTGAATCCTAATTTAAGTGAGAGTTGGTAGAATTAGAAATAGAAAGTGATGGGACCCATGAGAAAGAGTAAGCAGATTTACAATTAGTAAGTGGTCTAGAATTAGAATTTCCTATTTTGAGGAAACCACAAATTAGTAACTGGTGTAGAATTAGACTTTCTATTTTAAGGCGGCCACACAATTTAGTAAGTTGTGGGTTTTGAGTAGGTTTTAAGGTTGCATTTGTAATATTGAGTTTGAATAGAAAGTGGAGAGAAGATCCTAAGCTATTTATACACGTCACCCCTTGTAGAAACCTTCACGCAACCTCTCCCTTTTCTCTAACCTTCATATCAACTAGAACCCTAGAGAGAACTAGAAGAGATTTGAAGAGAACTAGAAGGAGACGAGAAGAAGCAACAATTAGACCATTGATTAATGTCCTTTAGCCTCGCTCACATTGCTAAAATGACTGTTTTCCATATAAAGTGAGTACACTTCTAGATCTACAAGTAGCTATATGGTTTTCTTTCTACTTGTATTGATATGTTAAGACTTTTTATTATGGATGAAATTCAATGGTCGATTAGTGCATTTTTTTTTTACTATAGGTCAGTCGTTCGACTGACTATAGGTCAACCCACTTTATGTGTGTTATGAGGAATCTGCGAGATGTATGATTTATGAGCCTGTGACGTACAATGGTTAGTTGGCTGGCATATGGTTAGAATTAGCAACCTTGAGCAGACCTTAATTGAGATTCCATAGTGCTTTTTTTTTTTTTTGTTTCAAGCATTATATTGTTTAATCATGTTGTTGTGCACATTAATCCGAATGGCATGGCCAACCATTTATAAAGGTCATCTTTGGTCTTGAATGCTGCCTTCCAATCATCACCTGTTCTGATGCAAATCTGATGGTAACCACTTCGCAGAGCAATCTTGGAGAAGATGGCTGCTCTTGTCATCATGTCAAGCATATCATCCAATCTAGGAATAGAAAATATGTATTTTACCGTGATCTCGTTGATAGCTCGACTGTCTATACACATGCGCCAACTTCCAACCTTCTTGGGAGTAAAAAAGGCACACCGCAAGGACCAAGAATTTCTCTAATATATCCCTTTTGCAACAGATCATCCACCTGCCCTTTTAGTTCGGCGTGCTCTATTGAACTCATCCGATATATAGGGAGATTCAGGAGTGAAAAGCCAGGGACTAGATCAATGGCAATATCCCTCATAGGTGGAAGATTCTTTGGCTGCTCATCCAGAATAAGATTGGAAACTTTTTGCAGGAGTGGCTTGACTTCTTCCGGAATTGACTCGTGTGGAGGGTCATCTGCAACATGTCAGATGACCAAGGCATACATCATACCCTAATCTTTGCTCTCCTGTTCAAATTTGCCCATGGTGTTAATATTTGAGTAGCAACTGCTTCTTCTGAGGCCTTAGCATAAGTCTGGGATTGCAATTGCTATAACCTGGTCCTGGGTCCTTTCCACATGAAGGTATGGGTGTTATTGTCATTATCTGTGACAACCTTCAACTTCTTTAGCCAAGGACGACCAAAGAGTGTGTGTAACATTCATTCGGATAACATCACATTTGATTGTGTCTTCACAAGAGCCTAGTATGAAAGGAACCATGCACTGCTTGTCAACCAGGATAATTAAATCATTTACCCATGCTATTTCGTATGGCCTCGGATGTTTTGTTGTGGGTAGTTTCAGCTTTTCCACAGCTTCATTAAAAATAACTTTCATAGCACTGCCTCTATCGACTATCATATTGCAAGTCTTACCCATGCAGCGAACTCGAGAGCAAAAGATGGGTACATGATTAGAATCCTGCTCATGTTGTTGATCTTCTACAATCAGAAGATGACACTCAAGATATACAAGTGGTACACCATCATCAAGAAATTCATCATTGACAAGGCGTTGAGCGTCTACAGGTTTTTCCATCTCAATGTGCTCATAATATTCTTCGTTGTCCTCTGCTTCATCGTCTGCATAGAGATTGTTAGGACATTCTATAGCATAATGCTCTTTCTGCTGGCAGGTGTGATGGTTTAATGTGTATTTCATGACTTGTGTTATGGTTGCTGAAGCTCTGTGACGATTTAGTATGTGTCAACACCTATATTTGGGCTCTTATGTTCATGTGTGAGGCCTTGGTGAAGGATTATGGTCCTCCGCAGGCTTCTGTGTAATCACTAGCATGTGCTATTCCCTTTTCTTGAATTTAATTTCTGTCTAAATTCACTTGCACTTGATTTCTGAGTATGATGGAGTCCAAAAGTGATACTTCGAATACCACCATTGTCTCACAAATTCCAACCGTTGAAAGTTTAAATGTTAAAATCACACCTGAGCTCTTCAATGGCACCAATCATAAAGATTGGTTACTCGGCTAGAATGGCTATTGGAGGAACACAGAGACTTGGTTATATTGACGGGAGTATTAAGGAACCGAATAAAAGTGATTCCAAATATTCAGATTGGGTCTACGAAAACATGTTAGTCATGAATTGCATCCTAAATTCCATAGGAGGAATTGCAAAGAGCTTCAAATATTCAGATACTGCAAAGAAACTTTGGGATTCAATTGAGAGTGCCTATGCTCAAAAAAGGAATAATGCTAGAGTTTTGGAATTAAAAAAGGAAATTGCTGGATTCAAACAGGGGAGGCTGTCCGTTGGAGACTATTACTCCAGGTTTAGAGCTTTATGGGGAGAATTGGAGTTGTACATGACTCCTGAACTATGTTGTGCTAAGAAACAGTGTTGTGCCCAGAAGGAAGCAAAATTAATAGAAGATCAACACATCTTTGAACAGCTTGGGGGTGTTAATCCAGAGTTACAAGCTATATGTGCACAAGTAACAAGTGAGGATCCTTTACCGCCTATAGGCACAATGCTTGCCTTGTTACAAGGGGAGGAAAGTCATAGAATGGTTATGAATGTCAAACAAGATGTAGTGCCTAATCGATCAGCTCTTGCAAATAGCAATCAGGGCAACGTAGTAACGAATACAGGGTATAATGTTGTTAGAGGCCGTGGTCGTGGAGTTAACCACGGGGGCAACCGTGGTGGCGGTGACCGTGGTCGTGGAGCTCCTAGGGGCGGCCATGGCGGTGGTGGCCGTGGTATTGATCGTGACAAGCTTTACTGCACTCATTGTGGGAGATATTGGAATACTAGAGAGACTTGTTGGGATTTGAATAATGTGCCTTGCAATGAGTCTACCACACCAACTGAAGTAAAGCATCCCAATCATAATACAAAGCAAGAGGCATGTAACCAACATTGGAAGGATAAACTTTCGGTTCTTTGACAGAGATTAGCAGTATTGGAATGTATTACTCAAGATTCATCCATTGGTATGACCTTTTCTCATAATCCCGTGGCATTTGCCTCTTCCGCCGCTTCATCCACATGTGTCATTGATTCAAGCGCTACAGATCATGTGACAGTTATATGTTTAGAGTTTTTATTCTATACTACTAACACTAAGGAAGTGTGAGAATTGGTGATGGTTCATATGCTCATGTAACTGGAAAAGGAACTATCCAAGTCTCACCTGACCTTTCCTTGTCATCTGTCCTTCATGTTCCTCGTTTCTCATTTAATCTTATGTCTGTCAGTGTTCTAACTAAAACCCTCAATTGTCGTGTCAACTTATATCCATCTTATTGTGTTTTTCAGGATCTGAGGATGGGACAGAGGATTGGTGGTGGTAGTGAGAACAATGGAACCTAAGTGTTGCAGGCAGAAGCAATTGATGGGAATACAGTACTATTGTGGCATCGTCATCTTGGCCATGCACCCTTACAGTGTCTCAGAAGTCCCTCTTTTCTGAATATCCACAATAACAATAATAGTGTTTTGAGATGTGATGCATGTCAGTTTGCTAAGAATAGGAGAACTGTGTTCTGTGAATATTAATAAAAGTACTAATTCATTTGATGTTGTTCGTTCTGATGTGGCATGTTCCTGTGGTTTCTGTTTATCGTCATTGCTATTTTAATGAAATCAAAAGATGAGCTTTTCAATATTTTCAAAACCTATCATAAAATGATAGAAGTTCAGTTTGGTAAAAAGATCAAAGTTTTCAGATCTGATAATGGTGGGGAATATACCTCACAGGTGTTCCAAATGTACTTGACTAAAAATGGGATTGAGTCACAGACATCCTGTGCATATACTCCACAGCAGAATGGGGTAGCTGAGCATAAGAACAGGTACCTTCTGGAAGTGACACGAGCTCTCTTGTTTGAGATGAATGTTCCAAAATGTTTCTGGTCAGATGGTGTCCTGACTGCAGTTTATCTGATAAACAGAATGCCTTCACGGGTCTCGGGAGGTAAGAGTCCAATAGAGATGTTATGTCCTATTAGACCATTGTTCCAAATTCCACCAAAGGTATTTGGATGTACTTGTTTTGGACATGTTCCTAAACATCAACGGGATAAATTAGATCCAAAAGCAATTACGTGCATATTTGTGGGGTATCCTAGCAACCAGAAAGGCTACAAATGCTATGCTCTAGGAAAGAAGGTTCGTTTATTTGTTACAATGGATGTAAGTTTCATTAAGAGATTCATTTCTACTCATCTACAAGCGAAGAATTGATATATGAAGGGGAAGAGAGAAGTGAAGAGGAAAATCTACCTCTTCTTGACTTAGTTCCCGCTCCGGTAAATCAAGGATCAACCACAGAGACAAGTACAAACTTACAGCATACGGAAGTAAGTCAGAAAACAAACAATTTTAAAGAGCCTTTGCAAGTGTACTCCAGGGGAAAGACAAGAGACAGACCAGTGTTCTCATCCATACCATCATCATCTGATGTTCCTGGTCCAGATCCTCTATCATCTTTCAATATTCCGTCTAATCCGTCGTCTCAGTCAGAGGTTCCTAAACCAGGTACTTTTTCTTCTTATTTGGATCTTCCCATTGCCTTGAGGAAAGGTGCAAGATCATGTGTCACTCACCATCCCATCCAAAATTGTCTCATATCATCGATTATCACCTGTCATTCATGCTTTTGTCTCAAATCTAGCTACAGAATGTGTACCTAAACATGTGTCTGAAGCCTTGTCAAGTACAAAGTGGAGAGAAACTATGGTAGAAGAAATGAATGCTCTAGAGAAGAATCATACATGGGAGATTAGTAGCTTACTACTATTCCTGAGGAAAAAAAAACATTTGGGTGCAAATGGGTTTATACTATTAAGTATAATCCATATGGCATAATTAATAGATATAAGGCCAGACTTGTTGCTGAGGGATTTACTCAGTCATATGCGATTGACTATTTTGAAACTTTTTCACCGGTGGAAAAATTAAATTCCATTCGGGTAATATTATCTCTGGCAGCGAATTTCAATTGGCCTTTAAACCAATTGGATGTAAAAAATGCTTTTCTCCATGGGGACTTGAAGGAAGAGGTCTATATGGACCCTCTACCAAGAATTGTTGCCAAAGGACAAGAAAATCATGTGTGCCGTCTTAAAAAGTCATTATATGGACTCAAGCAATCTCCCAGAACCAAGTTTGACAGATCAGTAAAGTTGCGATTAGACAAGGGTTTACAAGATGCCATGCAAATCATTTAGTATTTGTTAAAAGGAGAGCCATGAAGGTAGTTATACTTGTGGTCTATGTTGATGACGTAGTTTTCACAGGAGATGATGATAGTGAAATCTCTAAATCAAAGAGTTCCTTCGAACAGAGTTTGAGATTAAAGAATAAAGACCTAGGATTGCTTAAGTATTTCCTAGGAATTGAAGTGGCAAGGTCAAGGAGTGGAATATCACAAAGAAAATATATCCTGGATCTCCTCAAAGAAACTAAAAGGCTAGTTGCAAAACCGGTGAACACCCCCAATTGAACAGAACCACGGTTTACACATAGAAAGTGGAGAACTACTTGAAGATAAAAGAAGTTATCAAAGGTTGGTGGGAAAGTTGATTTATCTCACTATTACAAGACCTGACATTTCATATGCAGTTAGCCTGGTAAGTCAGTTCATGCATGCTCCTAGAACAGCTCATCTTACAGCTGTGTATAGGATCATTCGATATTTAAAAGGATCTCCAGGCCAAGAAATTCTATACAAATCCCATGGACATGCACATGCAATGGCCATTATAGATGCTGATTGGGCTGGATCTCTGACATCGAAAATCAACTACAGGTTACTGTACGTTGGTTGGAGGAAATTTAGTTTCATGGAAAAGTAAGAAGCAAGTTGTGACGGCTAAGTCTAGTGCCGAATCAGAATACAGAGCTGTAGCTCATGGGTGTTGTGAACTAATGTGGATAAGAATTTTGCTAGATGAGTTAGGGTGAAGCAAGATGGTTCAATGCATATCTACTCTGATAGCACATCTGCAATTAAACTAGCTAATAACCCTGTATATCATGACAAGACAAAGCATACTGAAGTAGATTGTCATTTTATCAGGGAAAAGGTTGAGAAGGAAGATGTGTTACTCATACAGGGGTCCACCAAAGATCAGCAAGCAAACGTTCTTACTAAAGCAGTTAATAAAGCTAAGTTGCACTTCATTCTGTCCAAGTTGTGCATAGTTACTATCTATGCACCAGCTTGAGGAGAGGGGGGGGCGGGGGGGCGGGGTTGTAAGTCAAGGAGTAGGACTTGTTTGTAATTTGTGGTGAATTAGGAACGTTTATGTAAATACCAAAAACTTGAGGGGCTTTTTTGTAATTTCTAGAAATAGTGAAATAACATTAAAATAAGAGTCGACTAACCATCTAGGTTAAGAGACTCTACTATCGTTTTCCCTTTTCTCATCTCCATCTAATTATTCTCCAATTTCTTCTTATTTTCCATCTCTTTGATATCTTGCCATAAAACCCTAGATCTAGGAAGATCTAGGTTAACAACTATTAGTGGGTAATTAACTAGGTTTGGGTGTTAGAATTCCTATTTAGGTATTTTAATAGTTTTTGGACCTAGTTCATAAGACTTAGACTTCATGCTTTCCTTAGACTTCATGCTTTCCTATACAGACTTTTATTGCCCTCTTGTGGCTAGTTGTAATAAAATACTTTTATTTCTTTTGGAATTTGAAAATTATGTTAGATATGATGACTTGCTCAGCTCTATATCATACATGGATTGATACGCATGTTTTGAGATTACAATTACAGCTTCCACATATTGGTAAATGATGAATGATATGATGTTAAATATCATTATAATGCGGACTACGACCCTAGTTATGGAAAAGTTTCAAATAGTCCCGCCCTGAGATCGGTTGACGCTTTTCAGACTCGTTACCCCAAACAACTTCATGGACCAACTCGGTCCCACCTTTGATCAAATGACCCCCTTCACTCACTATCCCCCATGATCTGGCACCGGGCCTACTTGGCACTCATTTTTCCTTTTCTCACCATTGGACTGGATCTCAAAAATCTATAGTTAAACGACCAACACACACGTGCACTCCAGCCATATGAGGCCAACCTCTGATCAGTTGAACCCTTTCATGGTCACAAACCCCTATGATATGGCACCAACCATAATTTAACACTAATTACTCATCTGACTTTTACTCGGCATTGGATGGGATCTCAAAAAAGTCTAGTAAAAAACCGTTAAAAGTTTTAATGCCTCAGCTGGAGCTCAATAAAATGACGAAGAGTAGAAATTGAGCTTGGCTCCTTCCAAGCTTGGCTCGGGTTGGTAAACAGTGGCAGAACCAGGAAATTTGCCTTGGGGAGCCACTATGTAAAATAAATACACCAATGGTCCAACCATCAAAATAAATTAGAAGGCTAAAAACATGATGATGGTGTGGAGATTCCATGAAGCTATAATCAAAGTGAGAATCCACTTCAAGAAAAATCAGGGATAATCAGAAGCTCAACTGTGTGTAGTTCAATGTATGACGCTGTAAAGAATTATTCTTGAAGCAACAGGGGAGATGAAAGACCCTAAAGCAGATCATGGCATAGCCCGCTTACTGCTGCGGACTATTCTAGAAGATGAAGAACCCTTAATCATAAATATAACAAATGTTTCAAATGATGTAAGGACCCTACAAGAAAGAATGAAGCTATTAAAAAAGCTTGAACGAGATATCAGAAGAAAATTTCAGGAGTAGAAAGTTTGTGCAGTTCCCATGCCAGGTGCTTGTGTGAATAAATACCAAAGATATAGACATGGGCCCTTGCAGATTCTATTTTTATCATCGATCATAAGTATAAACCCAAAGTACAAAGTTACTGGGATGGAGGAGCAGAGTGAAAGAATTACCCTCTTGCCACCCCTAAAAACTATGGGGTTAGAGGTGTGGCAACTTAACCACCTCCAGCACCTATAAATTAGGGTTTGTCAAGACTTGAAGATTCAGAATACTCTTTACAGATTTTTACTGTCCTGAATTGTCTATTGCCATCACCCTCACATTTTTACTAGAGATATGAAGGATTCAGGAACATGTTTGGATCATTTGCTGTCTACTGCCACTTAAAAGTTTAAAGCCCATGTGGGACTGTCTTGCAGAGTGCTGAGTGACGAGTGCTTCATGCACTTTATTCTTATATTTTCATTTTCACACTTTGCTTTTCACTTGGCTTGTTCCGACTAGTTATTATGGATTCTGTCCACCTTTACTATCATCCAAGGAGGATGTAATGACACATCCAATACATGCATGCTACATAGAGTTGAAACTAAAATAACTATGATAGCGATTGGTTGAAAATGAAACTTCTTATAATTTATGAGAAGACGGATCTTCATGAAGTTGAGACTTACAAAAATAATTAATGTTAAGATTGAACCAACTGACAACTCAAGCCACAAAAGGAACACTAACACCCTCGATAAAAGATTTGAACATTATTGTGTGGGGGCTGAAAATGAACAGTAAAGGCATCAACAATGTTTCTTAGGACTCACAAAATCAGTCAACACTACTATTACTATAGTATATTGTAAACAATAGTAGAATTCAAATTCAAGCATGACAAACCAAAGATTTGAATCAGACCTTCGAATTTCGTGTTTGATTCGACCAACAATCATCTGCCATCAAAGACAATTAACCCAAGAAACATATGACCAAGATTTTCCAAGCTAATAAAACAGATAGGAGTGCAGACATACCAATATTAACATATATATAACCCAAATCTGCCAGCCCGGTTGAGATGAGAGCATCAGCTGTCCACAGAAACTAAATGTCAGCTGATAAGGGACATCAAGGTCGTCCATGTTAGTACCATAGTCATATATGCACATCCTTTGGTTGTCAATTAGTCCAAGACCTTGCCTCTAAGAGTCACTTCTAGGAAGATCAAGTTTGAAGGCATTGATTCAAGTCTTGGAAGGCCCGGATCTCATCAAGGAATAACTCCAATTTGTGCTAACCTATTCAGGTAATTTGGACCAAAACCAAACCAAGAATGGCCCCTAGAACCCTTAGATAAGTTGGTAAATTCAATAGGTTTTAATTGAAAAAACTGAGCAGTGGAGTTGCTCATTTCAGGCTATAAGGGGGTCGGCTAACCATGGACTTTACAGTCAGCTCACAGTTACAAAGGCAGAATCTGGAAAATCCCATTCAGTGAGCTACGGTTAGTTTATGGCTAGCTTCACAGCTCGCCGTAAGTCATCTACTGCTAGTCGTGAAGCCAGTCGTAGAACAAAAACCCTGTTTTTGACCAGGGTCAAACTAGCCTTTGGGCTTTGACTGTTAACCGTAATTGGTGGAAGGCTAACCGCCAACTAGCCGTTGGAGAGCTTTCTATATACACAAGAGCTCATTCCAATGGCTACAACTCTCGGAATTTTGAGAACTCTTTCCCACACATTGTGCCCTCATAGTAAAACACTCTTAGAGCTCCCAATATCCAATTCCACGCACACTTAGGCTTTCAGATAGGCATACTTAAGAGCATTCAAAGCTCTAGCTAAGTGTGATATAGTGGAATCACTTCTAGGGAAACCTTGAGCCTTCAATTTAAACCTCTTTACCCCTAGACATAGACTCCCTAGCCCTCTTGATTGTGCACATCTTGAACATCATCTACACCAAGGAGCAAAGGAAGGAGTCAAAGCTTGGAACACCATTCAGGCATCAAGGAACACTCTCAAGACCAAGTAAAGAGGCAAGTGTTCTAATTTGTAATTTGTAAATTGAGTTGTAAAGTGGATTAGATCTTTGTGATCGAACCACTATAAAAAAATTGGGTATTGGTGGACTAGATCTGTGTGATCAAACCACGTATCAACAAAAAAAAAAAAAAAAAAAACAAAGTTGTGTATATAATTAAAGGTGTACCTGTGTGGTTGCCTCAACATAGTGGAACCAAGAGTAGAACTCTTGAGAAGTGGATGTAGGACTAGGACCGAACCACTATAAATCTTGTGTCATCATTTATGTGTCTCTCTATGCATCATTGAAATTCTATTATGTTTAGAGATACATGTGCTAGATACTTACATCTTTGATTGACTTGACACACATACGCTTGTGCTAAATTATATTGATCATAGTGGTATATCTTTGATTGATTAGCACACACACTATTTTGCATCATTTCACTTGAAGTTTTGGTTATATTACATAGTTATACACATATTGTTGTGAAATTCAAGTGAACTTGTGGGTATGGTTATTTTGATTAATTAGTTTAATTAAGTGAGATTTTAAATTAGTAGTCCTCTCTCTCTCTCTCTCTCTCTCTCTCTGTCGCTCTCTCTCTCTCTCTCTCTCGCATTTCATTCCTAACTCCAAAGGGAGGCAAGGTTGCTAGGTGAAGCCCCAACTCGAATAGGGAGGCATCAGCCAATAGTGCCATAAAGGAAATAGGTTAGATAGGATAGCGTTGAAGGGTAGATTAGGGGGAAAAAAACTCAGCAAGCACTGCGATTTCTGTCAAACTACAATAGGAACCAATCTATAAAATCTTTATGATTGTCAGAGACTGAAAATTAAATTTGGCATCTGCGCATTCATGATGCAACTAGACATTCATGAAAGAGGAATAAGATGATACCCAACCAAATGATATGCATAGAATACTCAAGCATCGAATACTTCTTCAGCATGAGACGATAATTTCCTTATAATTACTTCTTCAGCATGAGAAGTGCGCCATGGGAGTTAATGAGGCTTATCTAGATGCCTGCCAATCACGTGAGTAGTAGGATTTTGATAAGGGTTGG
This sequence comes from Camphora micrantha, assembly GCA_003546025.1. NCBI lineage: Eukaryota > Viridiplantae > Streptophyta > Magnoliopsida > Laurales > Lauraceae > Camphora > Camphora micrantha. Next base: position 27,242,655 of record QPKB01000009.1, read on the forward strand.
GGGTTGGTCAAATATAACTCCAATCAAATGAGCTTAACCCTATATTTTAGTGCTTCAAAGAATAATGGTTTTAGCTACGGACCGATAGCTACTGAGTGTGAATTGAGTGTGACTGATAGCTACTTTCCAAAACTTAGCTACTACCGCTATGGGGCCACTACGGAGTGTGATTGATTGCTACTTTCCAAAAAAATTTGAAATACATGGTAAGTCTTATTTCTTTCCTTTTTCTCTCCAAACAGCATTTTATGCAACTCTTCTAACCTTCTATGCTTAAAAGAACACCAAAACACATAGGATCTCGCTGAATTGAAGCTATTGAACTCCTAAGTCCTAACTCTTGAGTCTTGACTTCAAGTTTAGTACATTGTTTATTTTGATGGTATTTCTTCCTGACAATTTTTTTTTTATAAGCCTTCCATTAGTTTCTAAGTTAGCATAATGAATACATATGAAAAAAATTGTTCTTTACTATTATTTTCAATTCATGCAATACAGGACCTCACATAATGAGGGGACCGCCTGCTACACCCCCTTACCTTAGTTTTGCAAGAAAAACACATATTCTATCATTTACAATAGTCTGGATCTTCTAGAAATTTTTCAGATTTTTTTGATGATTTTTTCAGGTCGCACCACTATGCTGCTACCGCTACATAGCGCCCGCTATGTAGGGTTTCAGCGACGGGCGTATATCTTCATCCTTGGTTGTAATTCAATGCGACAGGAGGATCATTGTGAAATTAGGGTGCACACAAGAGGGTTGAATGGATCATAGGTATGGCTAATTATATTGAATGAAAATGGAGTTCTTATTGAAAAATAAACCTTGGCTTTTTTATAATTTTCACAATGTATGTGAAGAAATAGATAGATAGATTAGAAAGATGGAGGATAAAACAGATAGATAGAGAACAAGAAAGATGGAAGATAAAATAAATAGATGGATAAGAATGAATGATCTCCTAAGCATCCGGTATGACTAAGCTTCCCATGGAGGCAACCTATTGCACATCCTTCCCCACATACCACCAACTTCTGTTTCTTGTCATATGCACAGGTCTGATCGTGATCAGAATTTCACTCAACATTGAATTGAAGCATCCTATTGTCAACAGTTAGATCTTTTATGCCCTGAAACCCATGGCTATCCTATCTAATTGTGATGATTTTTTGTGCCGTGTTGGGTCATGTAAGACCTTCCCCCATCCCCTCTATTGGCATGCATCCATAGTGGATCTCACATAACAGGAAATCACTGCAAACAGTTAGTCAACCAGGCAAGTGAGACACTGATGGCCTGTTTGTTTCATGTGATTGGATTCCTAGGAGGTCTAAGACTTCGTGCTTCTGTAAGTGGTTAAATGAAAGAATCAATTGTCAGTATTAAAAAATGATCATCAAATAACGTCCCCTTTAATGGAAATTGAATAAGGGAAGATGGGAAATGAATACCTAGCCATCACTCTACTAATCCAAATCCTAAGAAAGTCAAGTCCATCTACAACACTGCTTTATATTCTTCACCCCTCACTGTTAAACAGGCCCAAGGCCCATGATAGGATCCAGTCCAGCACATGATATATCACGCGTGTTTTTGATTGGGTCAATATTAAAACACTGTACATATTCTCTTAATTAGTTGGTTTCCTAACTTAGAATACCAATTGATGTAATTAGTTGGTTTCCTAACTAAAAGCCTTGATTAAGGCATGTAATACACTATATATTGATGCACGATCTCTAAAGGAAGACACTCAATAATAATACAATCTCAGTATTATATTCTTTCAAGTTCTGTGACGGTGAGTTTGTAATGGTATCAGAGCAAGGCTCAAGGCAATCTGATCTTAAACATCTTCCAAAGAATTAAGGCAATAGGGAGAGAGAAATAAGTCTCTCTCATGCAGAAAATAGATCTAGGATCTGTTTCAAGAAATTTCCAACGACATCACCACTCTGCGTCAGCGACATCCTCTTGGTGGCCCACCCCTGATCATCAAATCAACTTCCGAAATCCATCCCACAATGGTCACCTAATATTTCTAAGACTATTGGTGATTTTTCTAGATTTTTTCAACAACTCCAAGTTGGTGTTTTACTCATTCTCAAGATTTTCCAGAATGTTACATTGTTTTCATCAAGACCATCCAGAATCTTGGATATTCAGTAGAATCAGATCAAACTTGTTTCAGTAGAAGCCAGAATAGAGGGCTTCCTCGGATCTGTCCTCTGATCTTTGCCCAAAACCATAAGTGGGGCCCACATAGTGGATCTTCAGCCACTGTCAAGGTCGTATGGGGTTGTTTTTGCACAATTTCTATGTTGTTTTGGTTTTTCTTCACCCTGCTTGGTTGGATTTTGATTTCTACACACAGGAAAGGCTTCCTACATATTTTCTCTTGTCTATTGCTAAGTTTTATAGCTATTCAATCGATTTTTGGCCAATATCAATTTGAAATGGAAAAATCTGAAGTTACCTTGATCCAATTCACAGGAAAAAATTACCCCACTAGGTCTTTTCAGTTTCAAATATACCTTGAAGCTAAGGAATTGTGGGGCTATATCTCTAGATCTAACCCTAAACCCACTGAAGATGAGAAGAAGATATCCTCTTGGTATACTAAAGATGCAAAAATCAAATCATGGATTCTAGGATCCTTCGAGCCACATCTGGTAATGAATCTCAAACCTTACCCAACTTCTAAAGACATGTGGGGGTATCTGAAGAAAGTGTACCATCAAGATAACTCAGCACGTCAATTTCATCTTGAATGTGCAATTACTGAATATGCACAAGGGACCTTGTCAATACAAGACTACTATTCATAATTCCGTACGCTATGGTCGGAATACGATAGTATTAAGTATGTGGATGTGGCTGACAATGTTTTGACAGTAATTCAAGATCTTCAGGCCTCTAGTCAAAGGGATCAATTTTGGATGAAACTGCGCAATGAATATGAAAGTGTCCAATCTGCCCCTGATGAATCGAACGCCATTACCTTCCTTGGATGTATGCTTGAATGAACTCCTACTCAAAAAACAGCGCATTGCGACCTCGGCTCATATGGCTCAACAAAAGACTGAGACCTATTCAGTCTCATTCTCGGCCAATAAGACTTCTCAGCCTTACAGACTTAAGCAAAACACAATGTTACAGTTGTCAAAAATTTAAGCACATTGCAACTCAATGCAAACAGAAAGTTTGCAGTTACTGTAAAAAGTCTGGACATATCATCTCAGAATGTTGCCGCCGCCCACAACGTCCATCATCACAGTATTAGACTCCACAATATCAGACTCCATAATCTCAGACTCCACGCTTATGTTGCTTCTTCGGTTATGCCTGCTCCTACATCTACACTGTCACAGCCTGGGCCCTCATCCTCTCTCATTCCTGAATTGGTTCAACAAATGATTGTCAATGCCCTCTCTGCTTTTGGTCTCTCAGGTACCTTACCTCCATCTTCTACTTGGTTCCTTGATTCCGGGGCGTCTAATCATATGTACTCCCGTACCCCACTCTCCAATGTGACAAGATACAATGGCAATCTTCAAATATAAACTGCTAACGGAGGCAATGTTCCTATTAATGCTCTCGGAGATATCCCTGGTCCCATCCCATTGAAAAATGTTTACCTTTGTCCCAATTTAACTTCAAACCTATTGTGAGTCGGGCTACTTGTTGAAAATAATTGTAAGATATATTTTCCTTCTTCTGGTTGTGTTGTGCAGGACCAGATGTCCGGGAAGGAGATCGCGATGAGTCCTAAGTGTGGACACTTGTTTCCGCTGGATTTTTCTAAATTTTCTAGGAATAAATTTGAGAATGATGTGTTTTGTTTTTCTATTAGAGATAACTGCCAATTATGGCATAATAGACTTGTTGACTTGGACACCCTAATTCCAAAGCTTTGTCCCTTATGTTAAATTCTGGTTTATTAAATAAATCTATTGGCTTATCGTCTTATGTGCTTTTTTATTGTGCTACTTGTAAAATGGGAAAGAGTAAAACTCTTCCTTTTTCTATTTCCACTTCACACAGCACTCAGTGTTTTGATTTATGTCATAACGATGTATGGGAAATTGCTCCAGCTCTTTCTCACGCTCACTATAAATACTCTGTGACTTATATTAATGATTTCAGTCGGTTCACATAGGTTTACTTTCTGCATTCTAAATCTAATGTTTTCAATGTTTTAAAAAAAAAAAAATTAGCTTATGTTGAGACTCAATTTTCCACTTGCATTAAAATCTTGCAATTTTATTCGGGCGGGGAGTATGTGTCCTCTAATTTTCAATAGTTTCTGCAAAACAAAGGCATCATTTCTCAAAGAACTTATCCCTATACTCCACAGCAGAATGGAGTCGCTGAAAGGAAAAATAGACATCTCCTTAATGTCACTCGTTCGCTTCTTTTTGCATCATCGGTTCCTACCCATTTTTGGATTGAGGCACTAGCTACTGCAGCTCATCTTATAAATCGTCTGCCATCAAACTCTATTAAAAATCAGAGCCCATATTACCAATTGTACAAGACATCTCCGTCTTATGACGATCTTCATGTTTTTCGCTCAGTTTCTTTGTGCATTTGCCTCCTTCTGAAAGAACCAAACTAACCGCACAATCAGCTCAGTATGTTTTTTAAAGTTATGCGCCCTTCCAAAAAGGATTCCTTTGTTATGATCCTCACATTCGTCGCATACATACCTCTAGGAATGTCGGGTTTTTTTAACAGTATTTTTTTCCAAAAACACCTTGATCCTCCTTACTCCTCCTACTTGGTGTCTTTACTTGGTTTTTCTGACAACACGTCAATTGTTCGATTTAATCCTAACTTTGTGTATCACAGATGGAATAAAGAAGCACCTACCGAGAATACCCCTCCTGATCTTCCTCCAGCATCCGGTCCACCTCCAACAATTGGTCCATCTGGACATCCTTCATTGCGTTGTTCCACTCGCATTTCGGAACCACTAGACCACTATGGGTTCTCACATACTTCCTTAATGGCCACTTTGTCTTCCTCTTCCATCCCATAATCCTATTCTCAGGCTGTGCAACACCAATGTTGGAACAAGGCTATGCAAGATGAACTGGATGCTTTAGAGCAAAATCATACGTGGGATATTGTCCGGTCTCCTGTGGGTGTCAAACTATTGGCTATAAGTGGATTTTCTCTCAAGTTAAAATCAGATGCAACATTAGATCGATATAAGGCACGCCTTGTCGCTCTTAAAAATCGGCAGGAATATGGCATCAATTATGATGAAACTTTTGCTCCCGTCACCAAAATGACCACTGTACGCATAATTCTTGTTGTTGCTGCATCTCAGTCTTGGCATCTTATATCAAATGGATGTCAAAAATGCTTTTCTTCACAGTGATCTTAAAGAAGACGTTTATATGCGTCTGCCTCAGGGGTACTCATCCGGAAAGGATATGATTGCCAAACTCCGTCGCTCCCTCTATGGTCTGAAGCAAGCTCCTCGCGCATGGTTTGAGAAATTTCAAGATGCTCTTCTCCGCTTGAATTTTCATCCGAGCCAGTCTGATCCTTCTATGTTTTTACATCATGCTCCCTCCGGGATTACTGTGCTACTTGTCTACGTTGATGACTCTACGTTGATGACATAGTCATTACTGGTCTAAATGCACAAATGATTTAGGAACTCCAAGCTTCTCTTAACGAGACATTTCACATGAAGGATCTCGGCCCTTTAAACTATTTCCTTGGTCTTGAAGTTCATCAATCGACTAAAGGTATAGTTCTCAATCAGTACAAATATACTATTGATCTCATTGACGTGGCTGGCCTTACTGCTTCAGCTCCAATAGATACACCGGTCGAACTAAATGTCAAACTCAGTCAAGAGGATGGTGACCTTCTTCCAGATCCTACCACATATCGCTAATTAGTTGGTGCTTGATCTACCTCACGATCACTCGTCCCGATATCTCCTATGCAGTCAACCTAATGAGTCAGCTCATGACTACTCCTTGTCAACTTCATATGGCTGCTGTTCGGCGCATCATTTGGTACCTCATTCGCACACAGACTGACAGGTACCTTTTTTCCATTAGCCAATCATATATCTCTCAAAGCTTATTCAGATGTTGATTGAGCCAACTGTCCGGATACTCGCAGATCAACAACTGGATAGTGCATGTTTAGGGGTAATAGTCCGATTTCCTGGAAATGCAAGAAACATGAAAAAGTTTCAAAATCATCTACCGAGGCTGAGTACCGAGCCATGTCTGCTGCATGCTCCGAAATTCTTTGGCCACGCGGTCTATTTTCCGACATTGGGTTCCCAACGGAAGGTGTTACACCACTCTATGCGGATAATACAAGTGCAATTCGAATTACTGAAAATCCGATTTTTCATGAACGTACTAAACACATCGAGGTTGATTGCCACTTCATCCGTGATGAATTTAAGCGTGATATCATTAACCTTCCGCATGTCTCCACTGAGCTTCAAATTGCTGATATTCTTACTAAAGGTCTTCCACGGCAACGCCATCAGTTCTTGGTTGGCAAAGTCATGCTTGTTGATTCTACCGCATCAATTTGAGGGGGGGTGTTAAATAGGCCCAAGGCCCATGATAGGATCCAATCCAGCACATGATATATCACACGTGGTTTTGATTGGGTCAATATTAACACAGCTGTACATATTCTCTTAATTAGTTGGTTTCCTAACTTAGAATAGCAATTGATGTAATTAGTTGGTTTCCTAACTTAGAGCCTTAATTAAGGCATGTAATACACTATATATTGATGCACGATCTCCAAAGGAAGACACTCAATAATAATACAATCTCAGTATTACATTCTTTCAAGTTCTATGATCATGAGTTCGTCACTCACCACATATCCTTCATCCCTCACCTCTTTAAGAATTATTCAAAGGAGCTCATTTAACCAAGACTTTGTACGTATACAATTTCTATGCATTCTATGCAAGCCCAAGGACTTGTTTTTGCAACGAGAGAATTTCGCTCTCTACGGATTTTTGTTTCCTCATGCGAGAGGAATCCCACATTCCTACACCTCCCATAGGAAATTGAAATCCTCTTTATCAAGGAAAATCAGTTCATTTATTTTTTTCTTTTAAATTAGGAAATTAGGAAAATAAGTTGCACCAAACAATAGAATAGTAGCCTACATGGAAAATTAGAACAAGTTTCCTCTATCGTAGAATCATCTCATTGCACAAATGCACTTTAAGTCTTACCAAGCCAACTAAGGGCACCAGGTATGTTGACGTGCCCCACAGGCTTCACAAAATAAAAGGAGGTTGTGAATTAAGCATATACCAAAAATCACCTCCATGGTAAACAGTCCAATCTAAAGTGATAATTGTTAACTACTTGTCGTTTTCATTTTTTTTCTTTTGCTTTATAAAAATATTACTGTTTTCATTTTAACCATTAATTTCAAAGCGTAGGACCAAATGGCTAAAAGATTGGTCGATGGCACTGATATTTGGTAGATAAATGCCAAATATGCGTCACCAAGGGACAATACACAAACTTGTCTTGCATTTTGTAGGGCCAATAAGCCCTAAATATACACCATATTTCGCATGATTAGGTTAGGTAATATCACATCTATGTTACCAAGTCAGATTAGTTCACTCCTGAGAATATATTAACCGATATGTCTGTGTTTTCAAACTTTTAAACCACCCAAAATGAGGATATAACTTTAAAGCAAGCATACCAACGACTTGCTTCACTGTCAACACACATTACTTTTAACAACTCCATATATCTACTAAAGTGCTTATGTATCTTTATGAATATTAAAATTAAAGAAAGAGAAATGAAAAAGAAAACAAAATGAAGCATGGGAAACCTAAAAAATAGACCTGTTTCCTTAATAACGGTTTCATTGATACCACAAGCAAAGAAATTCCAGCTATTCCATCTGCACCCACATATAAATAAGTAAATAAAAAAATAATATTTCAGGTAGTAAACAAATAAATAATGATATTTCAGCATTGCCTAGAAATGTCTAAAACATTACAATAAAGACTAAAAGTAAGGCACATAGTAGGAGTAAGCAATTAATTATTCCACAGGCTTCCTTCTCCAGACCAGAATGGAGTCACCACCACAATTACAATCTACTGGTCTAAAGCATGCACCAAACAGAGGTGGATCACGTAGCTTCCCTTGAAGAAAGAGCATAAGAATTACCAGATATTCCCTTGGAGCACAGGGACCCAATAATTAAATTACAAGAAACAACAAATCTATCCAGAAATCTACAAAACTCCAACAAGAAGCATTCCATGAAGAATCCCATGTCTTAAAAAACCAAGAAGTCAATTTTCCCAAATCTATAATAGACAATTAACAACCTATTCTCTTGCAAGACCTCTTCTTTTCCAGAAATGCAAATTTTCCTCTAACAAAAACTTGCATTCCAAAGTCACCTATAAAAAGAATCTTTAAACCCTGTAATTCACAAAGACAGAGCATAGAAAAAGGCAGAAATTGATAATTTTTCAATAAAAGCAGTTCATCTTCAAACCAATTCAAGTTAACTCATTCAAAGCCATTGAACACAAATATAGATTAAAAAAAAAAAAAATGAGATGTGTAGAAAAGCACGATACCCCATCTGAGGCGTTCGAGCTAATCCGTTGTTGAGCTGCAGACTCCATACATGGAAGTATCGAAGGGGTCTAATCTCGATGTGGGTTTTTGAAAAGTTGAAACCCGAAGGGCGATCGAGGAGGAAAAGGTGGAGAGTGAGAGTAAAAGGAGGAGTATGGATCGGAGGGAGATAGACAGCTCCATCGTCAATGTAAGGTAGAGTCAAATATAGATTAGAGATAGAGAAAGGGATCAAAGATGGATGAGAGAGAGAGAGAGAGAGAGAGAGAGAGATTGAGATTGTGAACAAATATCGGATTAGTGTATCCGACTTTTATCACTGCTAGAGTAGTGGAAAAGCGATGCCGTGAAGGCTCATATTTGGAATATTCCCAAGATGGAAAATTTTGGTAGATTGAGGCTGGTGTATTGGATCCAACTGGAAGGAAGGAAGATTGTATTCCAAGATGCTTGTAGATAGAATATGACTTGGATTTGGTGATAATAACTTATTTTATTTAAAAAGTTAAAGAAAGTCAAATCAATTGGAAAATGTCACGGGTTCATTTGTGGATTTCTCGTGTATATAATCCACAAGTGTAAATGAGTTGCATATTAAACACATTTTATTGTTTCTTATTTTCACACCACTTCACATGTGAACTTGAGCGTATCCAACGTTTTACCATTTTTTACTTACTTTTCACTATTTTTCATTAATTCTTTAAAATATATGATGAATAAAGACACGGGAATTAACCCCACAGCCATAGTTAACATTCTAAAGAGGATGAAGGTTCGGATTGTGAAAATGGGGCACACAAAAAGTCAAGAATATTGATTTTAGATTTTGGACCTTCTCGCAAATATCTAAACGTTTGTGATGGATCAAGATGTGAAATTAAGGCTCATGGCCATTTTAAAGATGAACAACGGTTCGGATCATGGTTTTGAGGGCATCATAGTTTTTAGGGCCAAAGTATTGGGTTCAAGGGATGTGAAAACCATGTGTAAAATTAGTAGATGTATCCTACGGTCCATGGTTTTCCACAAATCCCTCGAGATCCATGAATAATCAAGGTACAAAATTTGATCTCAGTATCATTTTATACCTTCTAGAGAGGATGAACAGTTTAGATCATGTAAATGGATTCCACAAAAGTCTAAAGTTGTACATCAAAAAATCCGAACTTTCTTACAAGCATCTCAAAATCCATGATGGATCGGCAGCTGAAATTTAATCCGATCCAACTGTTTGGATCTTAATTTAGGGGCCCATAAAATTCAAAAAACAAAAGGCTTGCCAAAAGTTCTCACCCAGGTTACTATAGGAGGACATAGTAATAGTGACCTATGATTCTATTTCAAGGGAATGAGGTGTGGAAAGTACAAGCACAAAATTGAGTCATTTTCACATCGATTTCATTTACCCATTTGATGCATAAATTACTGTAAAAAGACATGATATGTAAGGGTTATGCATCAACCATCATTTACATACGTAAATGGGTGCAAGAAGATTTCCTTACGTAATTGTCAATGTAAATTAGTAGGGGGATTCTAACCGCACCACAAGTTTTCCTAAAAACGCCCACAAATTTTTTTTTAATCAAAATGCCCTTAAGTGAAAGGACGAAATCGCCCTTAACCATCTACCTCCTCTCCTCTTCTTTTGGTTCTTCTATAGTGGAGCTTTCCGGTTTCTCTAATCTCATCTCCTCCTTTTCTTCTTTTTCTTCTTCTTCATTCTCCCTTTTATCCATTGTTTCGTCACTACTCCTCTGCACTCCTTCCTCCTCATTGATGTTCATCTCCTTCCTCATCATCCTCTTCAACTCTTGGAAGTATCCTTAAGTCTGCTCCATTTCTTTAACGATCTTGGAAGTACTTATCTCCCTGTACCACATTGTGTATTGAAAGTAGGCATTTTCAATATGGACAAGCGGTTGACAATCTACCAAGAAGAGGAATACGTTTTGACTTCGTTTCCCGCTCGTTTTTTTCCCTCATATCCTACTCGGGATTCTAGAACCGTGCTGCTAAAGATATGTTCGGCTGGTGAAGACCGTTCATAAATATATTGCACGGTGCTATAATACCGCCCAAAGTATTATTACACGGCGCAATAATGCAGGACAAAGTATTACTGAACGGCCATAGGAAATAGAGCATATATATTAAGAACGGCCTGTATAAACCGTGTAGTGTAATATTGCACGGTTGTAAAGGCTCGTGCAGTGATAAACTAAGAATTTGTAATCACATTTTCAGGAGATTGATTCAACCGGTGTCAGTGAGTGCTTTTTGGATTTTATTAATGTCTTCACCACTGACAGATATTCAGAAACCGAGAAGGCCTAATCCAATGGACAAGGGATGTAGGAAAAAAACTTGACTTGGTAATTGTAATTAAAACTTTAGATGCTGGTGGAGATAGTAGGAAGCCGAGAATAGTTTTTTCTTGTGAGAGAAGTGGTGGTTACAGGGTCCATCGAAGGTCTTCGAACAGAAAAAATCATAATAAGGCAACATAAATGAAGAAATGTAGTTGTCATTTTGCTTTAAAGGGCCGAAAGTTGGCAACTGGCGATGATTAGATGGTAATAGTGGTTTGTGGGGTGCACAATCATCCAAACGCACAACATCTTGAGAGACACTCGTTTGCTAGGAGGCTTTCTGAGGACGAAATCAACGTTTTGATTGATATGTCTAAGAGTTTGGTGAAGCCGAGGAACATCCTTCGAACATTGCAGGAAAGGGATGTGCACAACACTACTACGATGAAGAGTATCTATAATGCTCATCAAAAGTTTAGGGTGACAGAGATGGTCGGTCGATCACAGATGCGGCGACTCATGATGCATTTGAGGAGAACAACTACATTGAGTATCACACTAGCAAGGACGCAACAGATGTTATCATTGACCTATTCTGAGCGCATCCATCATTTGTTGAGTTATTACGTGCATTTCTAGAAGTTTTGATAATGGATTTCATGTATAAGACTAATAGATATCGACTTCTCTTGCTTGAGATTGTTGGTGTTACATCTACTCAACTGTCGTTCTCCGTTACTTTTGTGTACCTTGAATCAGAGATGGAGGATAATTATAGCTGGGGCTTTCAAGACGCTTAATGAATTAAAGGATGAATGCATTCTACCCCCGTGTGATTGTCACAGACAAAGAGTTAGCGTTGATGAATGCAATCAATGTTGTTTTTCTGAATGCAGCAAACTTATTATGCAGGCGGCATATTTTTAGGAACATCTTGGCAAATTGTAACAAATTTTTTTAGACCAACGAAAGAAGGGATGCATTTATATCTCTTGTTGGAACATGTTGATAGTCTCTATCACTGAAAATGACTACATGCAACTTCTAAGTACATTGGAACAAATTTCTGCGAGTATCCACATGTTGTTGATTGTGTGAAGAAGTCATGGTTGATTAAGCATAAGCAGCAATTTATGGCTGTTTGGACGGATCGGCATATACACTTTGGGAACATCACTACGAATAGGGCTAAGAGTACACATATAAAATTAAAGAGACACGTAGGCACATCGAGCTGTAGCTATGATTCGTCCTGGCAGGTTATCCATGCCTTACTTGAGTTGCTCTTTACGGAGATATGCTTCTTTTGAAAAGAGTTTTAACACCGTGCAACATAAATTCAAACCAGCACTGTTTCGTGAGTTGAGAGGATTTTTAGTAAGGAATGCTTTGGATATAGTGTTACATGAGTCGACAAGAGCTGGTGATATTGGTCCAGACTAGGAGGCATGTGGGTGCGTAATTCGACGGACCCATGGTTTACCATGTGCGCACGAAATTGCCAGGTACATAAGGGAAGGCTCTCAAATACCATTGAGCTATGTACACCACTATTGGCGGAAGCTCAATTTAGAGGCCACTACGGTGAACAAAACCCCTAAATTGACCACAACTTTCGAGTTCGAGTTGATCGCTAAGAAATTCCAAAGTGGTGATCAGATGGGTAAAATACAAATATTGAAAAAACTTAGAGAATTGGGGAATCCTTCATCTACTTCTCTTCTTGAACCGGATATTAAATTGAATACTCGAGGTCGGTCATCGGTGAAAAAGAAGAAGTTGGATCGGTCTACACATCGGGAGCCATCTGCTTTCGAGTATGCACTCTCGATGAAAGATAGTGTTTCGGGCTCGATTAAGCAGTATTGGTGTAATCGAAGAAGAAGGAGAAACTGAGTGCCCTTCACACTCAGTTATGCACGTTAGAGCATTTGCTTCCTCAGTCTCTAGGATCCTATATCCAGACTATTAAGGATGTTGCAGTTGATGGTAACTGTCGATTCAGAGCTATAGCTGGTCTTCTAGGCATGGGAGATGATAGTTGGCTGCAGGTTAGAATGGATTTGAGCAGTGAATTGCAAAAGTATCAAAATTATTATTCATTGGTATATGGAGGAGAGGAAAGGGTTGAGGAGTAGAAAGGATTGGGGAGCTGTATTATGAATCGTCGTACTATGAAAGCAATCATTCATTTGATCGATGGACGAAAATGTCAGACATGGGTCACTTGATATCTTCATATTATAACGATGTATTGGTCCACCTTTCATTGCAGCAATGCCTTACTTTCCTGCCTTTGAGATCATCCCCGATTCCATCAAGTTCTCGCATAGTTATCGCGCTTGATTTCGACAATGGAATCCATTTCGTTCAGGTCTTCATGAAACCTGGGGCTTCCATGCTTCCCATTGCTACAAATTGGCTTAGACATCACCATCCTAATGCATACAAATGGCAACTCCCATATGCTAAGAGCATCGAGCAATTCAGAGATATAATTGAAGACAGTGTCACAACACAGGAGTCGGTTGATCGTGACAACGATTGAATATTTATATCCGATTTGATGTAAACAAACACAATTTATGTTTTTTTAAATACGGATGGTTGAAGAAATGGATGAAAAATTTTATGTTATTATGTTATCCAATCTGATGTAAACAAACACAATATATGTGTTAGACCCTGCTCGGATGAACATTATTGTGCAGAACTATACTGCACGGCGGACATGTACCGTGCATTTTGCTATTGCACGGTTCTATAATGCTGTGCAGTATATATTTGCACAGCATTACAGTGCTGTGCAATATGCTGTATCAACGACACCTATTGGTCGTACGGTCTTATATTATAACATAGAAAAATAACTAACATAGCAATTTCATTCCATTTTGATGAAAATCATACAAGTTCCTATCCAACGTTGATTCATCAAAATAATGAACATAGTAATACACCAAAATTCATCAGGGACTATACCCATCCAACATTCATAAAAAAAGGCCCATCCAACATTCATCAGAAAAAAGACTGTACATATGAATTCCTATAAATCCTAAAAAAAAGACCTATCCAACAGCCCACATCTCATAACTAATCATGGCTCGTACGTCATTGGTACGTCACCAGCAAGCCATCTAGGATCTTGAGGGCGGTTTGCAATGCTCGATAATATAAATCAGTTGGCTGCTCCGTTTATGCAATCATGGCACGAAGATGGTCATTCGCTCGAAGGATCTATAATAAACAATAAAATGTGTCAATAGTTAAGATAGTTTGGGAAAAGTGGATACATAATGTTTGGAAAAAGTGTACACCCTCACCGTTTTTGGAGTCGGGTTATCTCTACCCTCATTAGGGTCATAGTGGGAATGACGATCGTGGTTCTATACTTGAGGGTGTGAAATCTTACAAAACCACTCGAGGTAGTCGGATGCACACTCCCATGCATGTTGCGCTCGATGGCCGTGGTGCATTTCTAATAAGAAATGATCATCCCACGTAACCCAGTACTGGTATAGAAATCTATAGGAGATCCTATATTTTTCCAGTAGTAAATCTCCAAGATGCACGAATGGAGGCGAGCAGTGTAGGTGGGATGGTCTGTACAAAGCCAAACTATCGGAAAACCCTGTGTGGGTGGTAGGGTTCAATGACATTTAGCGATCTCAAGCAACCAAAAAAAAAAAAAAAAAAAAAAAAAAAAAAAAAATCTGATGGAATGGATGCTGAGCCCTAGCAGCAGTGTACGGATCCCAAGCCACCTGTGAGAAGTAAATGAAACAATACATTAATATAGTCAAAAGAAATAGTAAAAAATGTAAAATATATATATGAAGGCCTTTATTGGTTGCTCACCTCATTCGGATGTAGGGTATCTAACCTCTTATGCATCAGCTGTATGTTCTCCCTCGCAATCCTGGAATCCTGACCAAGATTCTAGCGGCTCGCTAGAGGCATTCTAGCAATATATCCCTACTGTGCAGGAGGACGTGCAAATGGGAAGTGCTCGTACACCGAAACCTGTAAATGATACAAATTATTAGTTATATAATCTAAATGATCAATTACGAAGGAACAATATAAAGTGTATATATTAACCGTGAGCAGCATCAAATATCCAACAATTTATCGCACATCTGCCCTGATGGCGGTCCCCAACTGGCGATACAGATATGTCATTGCGACAGCGCCCCATGCATAATGACAGACCCATCCCAAGTCCATCGGTAAAGATAGGCAGTAGATGACTACTTGAGTCGATGACTTATCAGTGAAGAGTATGCAACTTAACAAATACAGAAGATAGCCTCTAGCTGCACACACTCTACCTGCTCAACAGACGATGCATGAGTCGCATTGCCGTACACCCATTTGATCCACCACATCCTAATTACCCCACCACGCACCACTCTCAACTCAGCTGACACAAATGCCTTATCCACACCCAGTCCACGCTCAAGTAAATCTACTTGATCAGTAAATCACATACTTGTCGATGAGTGACAGGAAATTACTGGAATGCTGAGGAGAGTACCCACATCATCTAAGGTGATCGTCATCTCACGAAATGGCATATGGAAGGTATTTGTCTCAGGCTGTCATCTCTCTACAAAGCTCGATACCAAAGGACAAGAGATATATCGGTACGAGAAACGCTTCAAGTTTGCCAATCCAGTCTCTTCTATAAGAGCACAAAACCGAGGAACATGAAGATCAACCCTATCCCCGTGCAGAGATATGTACTAATCCTTCAGCTTGTACTAATGATTGATACATTTGAGTAGGTCACGTTCCTGCACATTATAAGTGAAATATTCATTAATATCTGTTATTATAGACTTCAACACATCTCATTTGAAAAATGATTAATTAAACGTAATAAGAATGCAAGTTTACCTCCCAGTCCCATATTGATATGGCTACCTGCGTCCTAATACTGATAAGGACAGATAGGTCCGCCGGACCACCGAGAATAGGACTGACGAGACCCTCCCCCGTTGCCACTCCAGGAGGACTGGACGGCTGTGCCTCCTCTTCTAATGAATCATCCTCTGAAGAACTGTCACCTCCTCAACCGACTCCAGTAATGGATCCTGCTACAATCAGTGTCTTCGTTCAGATGCCGCTGGCCGTTGACGGCCGACGGTAGAAGAACTTGCATGCTCACCTCGGCCACATGGTCTCGCAACACCAATCTTGGTCGCACTCTCGATGGCTCGCTAGAAGAACTACCCCGTCCACCTATAGTCAAAGAGCAGCTACTAATATGGCGAGATGGTCTTCTTGGCATTCCTTCCAATCTGTTAAAAATGAAAATCAATAAGAGGAAACAGCATAATAAAAGATATCATATTTTTGCACTAACTCGATTCAGAAGGACAGTGTAAACTAATACTGCACGGCGCCATGAAAATGAGCAAATTCCATTTGCACTGTATGAAGGAGCCGTGCATATCCCATTTGCACGTTATGAAAGCACTGTGCATATGCAAGCTACACGGTTTTGAAGGGCCGTGCAAACAATCCGTGCATGTTTCTGGATTGCCAAGCAGATCGCGAAAGAGTGTAAAATGAGCCATGGGTTTTCAACTTCGGACAGGGTTTAGAGTTTTAAACTCCCATCCATCTCATTCATTAGGGACTTCCCTATCTATTGCAAACATCCATACTCTCTAATGCATAAATTAAAATTTAAAAAAATATATAAAAATGATAATCTATGAAGAAGAAGAAGAAGAAGAAGAGCTGTGCAGTGGAGAAGAGGTATCGATGAGCAAAATGCAAAAAAATTTGAAATCGCTCCGAAAGGGATTCAGGAATGGAAATGGAATGGGTGTGGTGAGCTCAGCTGGGTAGTTTGGGTATTATGGAGGGTGGGCTCAGCAAAACCTTGATAAAAATAAAATGGCTATGGTGAGCTCAGCAAGTGGCGTTCAACAATTGTGGTGGGTGCAAATAGAATTTCCCAAATTAAAGAGAGGAAGAGAGTGGTAAAGTAATGACCTTTTCTCTTCTTTTTTCTACATTGTAGACTTAACTTGTCCTTTATGAAGTAAGACTTTTCGTTGGCTAAGAAAGGAGACGTGAAATTTTGGCAGCTAGAACTTTAATTCCCCACTCATTTTTACCAATCAAACATGGAAAAGATGAAACTTCTAGGGGCTAGGATTAGTTTACATACTCTTTTACTTTTACCACATATAACAAAAACATGCAATAAGTTATCTCCAAAATTTCTATAGAAAGAAAATGTTAACCCATCAAAACAATTGCATTTCTAATCTCTTCCTTTTCTAAAAAATTGTCGTGCATATGACATGTATTAAATAGTTTAAAAGGGTCACACATTGGGAATTGTATCAAACAATTGTTATTTTATTAAATATTGAAACCAAAGTGCCAAGAGAGCGGAACGAGAGTGGGAGCGGGGGTGGGAGCGGCGAAACGCTAAGTTTTAAAATAATTATATGTCCGGAGCGCCTCCAGAGCGCTTATACAGTATAATGCTTGTGGGTTTATAAACAATTAACTAATGGGCACAAATATATTTTATCCATATATTCAAGTATAAAAAATAAAGAAAAAATTAACTTTGCAATTTGATCATATAAAATAGACAATAATCAATAAGTCAAAAGAATTTTCTTCATTTAAAAGATAAATATCTAGCTTACAGAAAAAGAAAATGCACAAAAAATCAAAATTCTGCATAGTTCGCTCCATATTCGGTTGAACTCCGTAGGCGGATCCGCTCCGAAAGCGCCGATCTGCATTTTCAAAGCGGGATCAATAGGGCTCAGAGAGGGTTTCGGGCATTAAGATTGAAACCCGTCCTTGCCATAGAGAAGATCAAGATTTTAATGCTAGCTAATCAGTGTTCATGAAATGAGAGGCGGAATTGGATTTAAAAAAAGACAAAAAAAAATTGATTCGAGGAGCACACAACCACTGACTTGCAAGTTACCTCTAAAATATAATGAAGCCCAGCTAAAGCTAATGTTAGATATATATATTTATTGGCCCAAAGATCAACCCTAAATTTATCAGCCATTAAGGACCTAATAACAAAACTAACCCAATCCAAATGATCATGTCTTAATGCAAGTAAGAGATATTGTGTTTTCTTTGTTCTATGTGCCAACTAATAGAAGGGGATAGGTCATTCAGCTCAAATAGCGTTGGATTGCAAAAGAGTATGCCTGTCAATAATTAACACTTGGATATGATAACTACCATAGGTAGTTAAAATAAGAAATAACCATCAACCATGCCCATCAGGCCCAACTTGACCCAGAAGTAACCTAACTTAACCAAAGTAGGGACTAGGTCAACCTGGCTTGCATCTTAAACAATTTTCACTCCTTTCTTGAGCCAACTAAAATTGCTCACATTTTGAAATTAACCACATAGGCATGTTCTACTGGAGTTAAAAAAACAATTGGGACTACAGAGGAACCCAAAATATAAGGTATTGTTTTAGGTGTCCTTTTACTTTTTTTTCATTCTACACATTATTATTAACATTTCACAAATAAATCTTCATTTTAATTAAGGTTTTTTTTAATGCAATCTAGTTATTTAATAAATATGAAGGTTTTTATGGGAAAATAAGAAATAAACTATAGATATTTTTTAGTTCAAATACCATATTTTTCCTTCAAAGAAAATTTTTGTTTCATGGAAAAAGTTTTTTTTTTTTTTTATTTTTAAGGTTTAATTCTTTTCATCATCATCATCATCATTAAAGCCTTGTCCCAACTATGTTGGAGTCGGCAACACGAATTCTATTTCTCCACTCCGATCTATCTTGAGCAAAATCCTTTTGATAAGTTACACTTTTTCATATATATCTTTACTATCTCCATCCACGTCCTCTTAGACCTACCCATTGCCCTTGGTGGGCAATCAACCTTCATGGTTAAACTTCTCCTTACCTCAAATAAGGTCTAATTCTTTTCTAAAAGATAAATTTTAACTTACTAAGAGATATCCAAGTTAGGTTTTTTCTATGATTAGTAAGAAATATCTTGAGATTAAATATTTATTTTTTATTTTTAGGCCTAAGCTTAGCACGACCCCTTTTTGCTAGTTTATTTAAGGGATAATTAGCCAAAAGTCCCTCATCACAGTATTGTAAAACCTCCAGTCGAACAACTTTTTCTGTAAGGTTAGTAGTCCACACAGCTGGACATATTTTGGCGAGAGGTCTCTAGATAGGCCACATTAGACATTTTCAATACTAATTTGCCCTTTTACTTGTTTAGGCATAAAATCTTGAATTTTAAACTTTTAGAGCATGTTTGTGTAACACTTTTCCGCGGCAGCAAAAAACCCATTTTTCCGGCGTTTGGTGTAGAGCAATTCCGCGGAAATGCTTTCCTGCCTCGTCAACATTTTTCTTGATAATAGTGGAAATGGGTTTCCTATGGGGGGGGGGGGGGGTATGGGAAATAGATTTCCTCAGAAAACTTCTCCCTCTTTTCCTTACTCTTGTCCATTTCAACCGAAAAACCCTACAACTTTTTCATTTTTTATTTCTTTATATACATTATTATTTAATGTTGAATAAATAATATACATGTTATGTTATTTTTCTTCAAAAAATTATATCACCAAATAAGACATTTTGATTTTCTATAAGAAATCCATAGCCACACCAATTCAATGAGGAAACTCTTTTTGCACCAAACATGCATTTCTAAATTTTACAGAAATTCTTTTATGAGGTTTTCATTTCTATGGAATTTGCAGACGTGGCAATTTCCTCTTTCCGCGGAAAGGGTGTATACACAAACGTGCCCTTAAATCTTCCATTCTCCCTTGTAAGTCCTCTTAATCTCCACCACTTCTCCTTCTTCTTCTTCCTGCATCAAACCCCTCGCTCGATCGCAACAACAGATCATCTGCAAAGAAGAAATTTACACCAGAGAAGCAGGCAAAGCTCGACAAGACGACCTTGGAAAACCCAGGTCTCGAGCTTATGCTAATCTTGAGATCCGAGCGATGCGTTGGATTTCGCAATCTGGGCGTCAAAGTTGTTTGAGAGGTGCACGTGGGAGGGGGATTCGAGCTCGGTCTGCAGTCGAGGTTCTGGGGGATCGGGCTGCAGTTGCAGAGATTAGGACCAGACTGTTACAAATCTGTGGATTGTTGATGAATAGGGACCGATCCCTAATTTGCAGAGAATAGATCTCGATCTCGCTTGGTCTCGAAGTGGGCCACGGTTTTGCGTGATTTGAAGACAGAGGTCAAGTATAGTCTCGCCAGAGTTGAAGAAGAAATCAGAGGATTTGCAGCAGCAATATTGTAGTCACCGCCGTGCCCACTACGAGCTAGTTGCAGTGAAGAACAAGATCAGCAGAGGCATTACCAAGCTCGCCGCAGTGAAAAAGAAGATCAGTAAAGGTGCCGCCGAGCTCATCACAGTGAAGAAGAAGATCGGCAGAGGAGCACTGTTGCAGTTTTCGAATGTCGCCGATAGCAATTGACCGTGCTACGCCATCGTCAGAGCAGAGCAGAGCAGGAAGGCCCTGCTGCATCCAAGGTTTTGAAGTAGATACCCCAAATCGTTGTCTGAAGTTCTACTCTTTCTGAGAAAAGACATATTTGAGGCTCTTGTGATCTGTATATACCTCAAATTCTTCACCGTAAAGGTAATGTCTCCAAATTTTCAATGCAAAGACTACAGCTACTAGCTTAAGGTCGTGTGTAGCATAATTCTGTTCATAGACCTTTAGCTGTCTAGAAGCGCAAGCAATCACCTTTCCATGTTGCATGAGAACACACCCTAACCCTTTCAATGACGCATCACTGTAAATAACAAATCCTCCACTTCCAACTGGTAGGGTGAGTATTAGTGCCGATGTTAGATTACATTTCAATGTTGGGAAGCTCTCTTCACATTTCTCATCCCAAGTGAACGGAACATCCTTCCTTGTGAGTCTGGTTAACGATCTAGCAATCGTAGAAAATTCTTGAGTTCCTTCAGTTCCGCAGGAGCCATTCAATAAGGTGCCTTGGAAATTAGGGATGTACCCGGCATAAATTCAATAGTAAAATTGACCTCCCAAATTGGGAGTAACCCGGGGTAGGTCATCCAAAAACACATCAAAGAATTCCCTAACAATGGGGATGTCTTCTATACTTGGTTTCTGTTTATCCTCTGTGATGAAGGCTAAAAAGCCCTTGCACCCACTCCTCAATAGCTCACCGGCTTTGATGGCTAAAATAACCATTGACCTAACATGTCTCTTTTTTTCCACCAAACTAAACATAAGTAAGTCCCTTCAGGTTAAACCAATCTACTTTGTTAAAGAAATTTAAAATAGCCTGATATCTAGCAAGCCAATCCATTCTCAAAATGACAACGAAGTCATCCATGTGTAATAATACTAGGTCAGGCGGCATCCGAGCCTGCCCAAATTTTAACATATAATCGTAAAATTTGGTTCTAGTACATATTTGCTCGCCCATGGGTATAGACACTACTTGTACATTGGGCAAAGTTGAGGGTGAGTTTCCTATCTTAGCAGCAAAAGTATGAGAAATAAAAGAATGCATTGAACCATAATCAAATAAAGTACTAGCTTCTTGATTGGAAGTTAAAACCATACCCTCGGCCACATGGTTGGCCGCTTCCACATCCTGGTGAGTCATAGCAAAGACTCTCCCGTTATGTTGTTGCCCTGCTTGATTTCCCCCTTGATTATTCCTGCCACGATTGTAATGCTATCCCTGAGGTGGGTTTTGCTGGTTTCCCCGATGCTGGTACGTTTGGTTATGCTGATAGTTGCGCTGGTTCTGTGGACGCTCTTGCTAGCTGTCCTACTGATTTTGCCTAGGTGGTTAACCTTGTGTCTGGGTTTGGTTCCTTCCTTGTTTTCTGGGGCAATCTTTAACCTGGAGCCCTTCTTGCCCACAACTATAACATTCACTTTTCCATTTGGCTTGATTTCTCTCCCCAGCCTCCGGACAATCCTTTACCTTATGACCTTCCTTTCCACACCCAAAGCACACTCCAGGTCTCTTCTGACATTGATTTGTATCATGGGATCGCCCACAGTGGTTACATAATGGTTTGGCTCTTATTTTATGTTTCTTATTGGAGAACTAGGGTTTTAGGTTACCGTTTTTACTTTCAGTGGACACCATTTGAGTCTCTCTCTTTATATCTTCAATGGCTTCTTCCGAGACGAAAGCTTTCCTTAAGGCTTCTGCATAAGTCTTTGGCTCATGCAGCTTCACGTCCTTTTTAATGTTTGTTCTAAGGCCATTAACAAATTGTTCCATCTTTTCTTCTTCCGTAGCCACTAATGTTTCAGCAAAATGTGGCAGTTCAGTGAACTTGAGAGCGTACTTAGCTACCGTCAGATTGCCTTGAACTAAGGTTTCAAACTCTCTCTTCTTCTGAGCCCTAATATGATCCGGTATAAACTTTTTTATAAATTCCCACTTGAAGAAAGCCTAAGTGATCTATGTTTCTTGCCCGTTGAATGACCTTTTAGCCGCTTTCCACCGTTCCTTCACGTCGCCTTCAAGTTTAAATGCTGCTAGTATAGCCTTTTGATGTTTTGAACATCCCATGACTTCAAAGATACCCTCCATATGTTCTGCTCATTTGTTTGTATCCCAAGGATTAGTATTTTCTTCAAAGCACTTGGGGCGAGATTCGTTGAATCTCTTATATAGAGTATCCCTCTCACGATTCTTGTCCCCATTATTGTTGCCTTTGCTTGAACCATTTCTGCTATTGCTATGTCCTTCGCCATTCTCACTTTAGTGTTGATGAATAGCAGAGATATGCTCTTGGACCTGCACATACGCCTTCATAAAATTCTCAAACATTTGTTGGGCGTACTCTGGCATTTCCATAGTTTC
Source organism: Camphora micrantha (assembly GCA_003546025.1). Taxonomy (NCBI): domain Eukaryota; kingdom Viridiplantae; phylum Streptophyta; class Magnoliopsida; order Laurales; family Lauraceae; genus Camphora; species Camphora micrantha. Next base: position 27,265,490 of record QPKB01000009.1, read on the forward strand.
ACCGTTCGGCCGAACATTGTTGTTCTCATTCTCATTTTCAATAGCGTTATTCATCATCTTAGTTCCTCTGCAGAAGGAAAACTTGTGAGCCAATAGATCAATAACAATATACTCTACTCTTATCTATACCATTGACACCCCAACGTCCTCACCACGTAGCCTATGTGTTACTAATTCTTTTAATTGCCCAAAACCTTATGCTCTGATACCACTTTGTCACGACCCAGATTCCGGGGCCCTCTCGGATTTCCAAGTCATGATAACTTGGCAACATTTAACATACATTCATCAAATAATTCTCAAAAGGAGTTAGGCATTTAGAACAAAATATATTTCCAATTAAATCATAAATATCAAACAATAACAATATTCTCTGAGTAATCAAAATTCTGTGTTCTAACTCAATTCAAAGATGACCTAAAACATTTAATAAAATTTCCTAAACAAGGGCTAATCCCCTTATCAACTAATTGAACTGTTCTCGTTTTCTCCTGTCAGCCACGCATGCCGAAATCTATGTGCTGAATATCGTTCTGCTCTGTCCCACCTGCAACGGATTACTTGAAGGGTATAACACAACATCAATATTATTGGTGAATGGATTTTCCTAATTACACAAACTGCATACAAAATAATATCACAAAATCAACAAATCTGAATCAATAGATCAACTACCATTAAAAGTACATCCATATGCATATTCGTGCCCATACACATTATCACGCCTTCAAGGCTTATCGTATACATGTATACCGGTAACCATGACCCTGCCTCATCAGACACGTCTACCAAGGACCAGCCACTATAACGGCCACCATGGCCAGAAGCCATTAATCATCCTGAAACTAAGTCCAACATACCAAATCTGAGATCCAGTGCACAATATCTCATAGTCACATAGCAACCAAAATTTTATTCTTAATAATTTGCACAAATAGTAGTGTGGACCCAACCTATGCACACTTCACTGGTTGCTGCCTCACTTCTCATCATAATTGGTATTAAGTGGTATAGGGGTGGCCCACACTATATTATAAACATATCATTAATTGATCGCAGTCTAAAGAATTATTCACAATCCATATAATTATAATTGGTCACAATTTAAATAATGCATGTAACTATTCATAATACACATAGTCCTGGTTCTTTTTAAGTGTTATGGTTATCTGGTAATTTCTCATAAAGTCCAGGCCCAGACTCCACCCAAAAAAGATGATACGCTTGAACAATCTGGATGTATGGATCAGTGGGCCCCATTGGCCCTAATCCAAGATCAGACTTAATAGACATGGTCGCCCAGGGCAAACCCTCAAACTAATGGATCTAATCCATCATCAGACCACTCCTTATGGCCCACAAATCAAAATACTTCATACCAATTTTCTACCATGACTCACGACTGGGACTCTTTGAGTCTATTGCACAGTGGGTCCCACTGTACCAAACCCAAGATGCCCATGTTTCCTATGGTTGACCATGGGTCCCCTACAAGATGTGGGGTCCTGATCTTTGATCAGGTCAACCATTTGATCCCACAAAGACTATCGACGTCAGCCCTGCTTCCTACAAGGTGTCCGCCTCCCAGATGCAGGTGCAACAAGATAGTGGACCAGATTGGTCCCACTCCATCTCAGTCCAACACTACTTTGGTTGACTAGCAGTACCCCACTAGATCTCCGAACCTGATCTGGGATCAGATGGGCCCTGGGATCCCACAATCCCAGATTCTCTATTCCTCTGCTGATGAGCAGAGACTGTTCTTCATGAATCTGAATTGGTTTTCAAAATAATTTGAAGATTCAAGAGAAAACAAACACCTGATGATTATATACCTACTATAATCAAGATTTACATGATCTCCATGACTCAAAATAGAGTCTACGTCTAATCCCTGATTAGCAAAGATTTACTGAATACAGTAGCAACTACCAAAATAGTTGAGGCATACCATAATATCAGTCATCCAATTTGAATATCTAGGTAGCTAGGAAGATCCACTCACCTATGGTATGTGATCGTTGCGTTTCCAATATACGGGCGAGAGTAGGACATCCGATGATCGTCTTCCCGATTGGTTTCTTCCTCTTCTTCCCCTGGATTCCAAGCTCTCCCTCTCTCAGATTTCTCTCAAAGGAAAGAAGGATAAAACTGAATAATAACACTAGGGTGCTTGATGGTCATCTATATATAAAGAGGAGATAGAGTCCTAGTCCTTCTCTTATGCTTCCTAATTAGAGTTGTTATACAACTGCTTTCCTTCTTTCAATCACCATCTACGTAAGACTCCTCTAATCCAAGAAATAAGTAACGCTAAGGGTCTTACCTGGGACAACCAATCCCGGGACCCAAGTATCCCAGGATATTACAGTCCCCATCGATTGTGCGGTGTACACTTATAAATGAACAGAACTTATCCCCATTCCCTGTTCTTGGTGAAAAAAAAAGATGACATTCGACTTGCTTCCTCTACATAGGTCATTCCCACCTCTTGAAGACCATTAAAGCCACATGCCTTTGTTTGGTGGAGAACATTAAAGTGCATATGATACTCCGTTTGGGGCAGAGCAATATAAATGTGAAGTTTGTACGTTGTCCTAAAACACAACAAATAAATTAAACACAAACAAGATGAAGCAATCAAATCAGCAGGTAAAAATGAAGGGAGACAAGAAGCAGGAAAGTAAAATAGACAATGTCCATGATTTGGTAATAAAGAAAGTAAATCTTCATTACAAAATGAGAAGGGGAATATCGGCGAGTTTGGAGGGAGTTTTTGATTTTCTATTATCAGAGGCGCCAATCTAAAACCCTAGAAATCTCACAACTGTAATAAAACTCGATCATTTCTGAAAAGCTCAAGTCTTTATCTCTGTGGGTTTTCAGTTTTCACCATCCAAGTCTAGATTCATCCTCTCCCTTCTTCATTCCACCTATCTCACTTTCTCTTCTCTCTTTTTTCATCCTCCAATGCAGTAAAAGCTCAGGTATTATACACCCAGAAAAAAAAAAGACTATTTTCTCATGTTATGAGAAGCTATATCTTTTTTCAGTGCATTTGCTAGTACTGTTGTTAGCTTTCTGGGTGTTTTGTAAGGGATTTTATGCTTAATTACAAAACCCAGTTCTTGATTTGGGTAAAGCTTAATTACAAAGCCTAGTTCTCTCTCGCTTTTTTTTTCCTAAGATCATTTGCTTAGATATCTTGCAATCTGATACACTTAGATATCTTCCAATCTAATTTGGTTACTTTTGTTTGGGATATTTGGGGTTTTCATGGTCATTGTAGAAAGTTGTTATGCACCTCTCTATATAGCTGACGACTGCAGATTTTTCACACGAGATTGGGGATTCTCAGGCGAGCGTGGAAACTATTGAGAGAAGACAATCTGCTGCCATTACAAAGAAGAGGATTCGTGAGCAAAGGAAGGAGGTCTGAGATTTTTACTAGGTTTTAGGTCTGAGTGTCATCGTTTTTTCAATAAAAATAGGGAATGAGGATGAGTTTCGTTCATTTGTAAGCGTACACCGCAGGGTCGCTGGGGACCCTTAACATTATAAAACAAAGGTCGATATGGACGCTAGTAGAAAGCGCTACAAAAAAACACGTTTTTGGGCAAACTGACTCATCTGGTGCAAGGTCAGTTAAAATTAACTTTTCAGTCCACTAATCACCTAATTTATTTATTTTTCTTTGTAAAATCCCCTAAATTTAGCTGAGTTTTGGAAAAAAATACTTGAGTTTTTGGCAAATTTTTTTGAAATTTGGAAAATTGGTTTATTTTAATTTTGGCAAATGTATTTACATTTTTTGAAATTTATTTACGTTTTTTAATTTTTATTTACGTCTTTTGAAATTTATTTGCATCTTTTGAAGTTTATTTACATTTTTTAAAATTTATTTGAGTCCGTTGAAATTTATTTGCGTCTTTTTAAATTTATCCGCATTCTTTTGAAATTTATTTGCATCGTTTGAAATTTATTTACATTTTTTGAATTTTATTTGGATCTTCTGAATTTTATTTTTCATATTTTCAAATTTGTTTATATTTTCTGAAATTTATATGGATCTTTTGAAATTTATTTGCGTCTTTTTAAATTTATCTGCGTTCTTTTGAAAATTATTGCATTTTTTGTAATTTATTACATTCTTTTAAATATATTTGCGTCTTTTCAAATTTATTTACATTTTCTAAAATTTATTTGGATCGTTTGAAATTTATTTGTGTATTTTTAAATTTATTCACGTTCTTTTGAAATTTATTGCATTTTTCAAAATTATTTGTGTTTTTTTGAAATATATTTACATTTTTTAAATTTATTTATGCTTTTTAAAAACTTATTTGAAAATCTCATTAATGGGATTTCATTAATCGTGGCCAATTAAATGGTACATGACCAGTATTAATAGCATATCCCACTAATCATGGGATATGATTTACAGAAATGCTAACTTTGACATTTTAGGTACTCAAATTTGGAAAAAGAACCTACCACACTATGAAAAAAGATTGTTGATCTAAGGACAGAAAGTGAAATGTTCAAGGACTTGTCTTCAAATGCCCCTTTATTTAATGAAAACACAAAGAAAAAAGAAATTAAATTCATTTTTAATCACATATAAAATCAACCATACCATCCAAGGATTTCACTTTAGCAAAATTATCCATAAAGGTGGGGTGCGAATCTCTCTCTATCATTCAACTCTTATAGATTCTGCTCTCTCTCTCACTCTATATATATATATATATATATGTTTATAACTGTAAAACTTGATGCTTAATCTTAACCATACAACATATTTACAAGTTTCAATCAAGGTCATTCACAAAATGTAAAGTTCTTGAGTTAAAATTTAAAAGGAAAGAAATATCCTAGAAAGAGAAGAATATTGATGAAAAATGAGAAGAAATAAAGAGATGATTTTAAGGAATAGGAAAGGAATAAGAGAAGATTTTCTACAATAAGGAAGGATCAAGAGAGAAATAGAAATAAAAAAATGGAATAGAGAGAAAAATAGAAACGAGGAAAAGAGAGAGTGGTTGTAATCCTATCGATTTGAATCGACCTTTTCCTCTCTCATTCTTTGATTTCTGCATCATAGGTACCCTAAACGAAAAAAAGATATGGCGTTCTCCAACAACGACAGACTTCTGACATTCAAACCCGAGGATATATTCTCAAGCTGGCCTTTACCTTAATCGATGAAGATGGATCTGAGCCTAATCCTCGTCGCCACCTTCGATCAAGAAGGTAGCCGACACCCTGTCGATCACAATCAAACTTGAGCGGCCACAACCTTGCTCTAATAGCACTTATTGGGAAAAACAGCGGCATAGTGGAAAAATACCCACAATCGACACTCTACCACGATGAAAAAACATAATAACACAATCAAGCAATCGCATAAATGAACACACCAATCTTACTTGGGTCAACAGCGTTGCCTACATCCACGGGGAAGAGAAACATCATCTATCATTCTCCCCTCTTAATCTTCGGAGTTAGGATTAACAGTGCATCATTAAATATAATCCCCTCTTTCTTAGCCTCCAAGAAAGTCTTTCTTAACCCCTAAGAAAATCTCATACATAATGATTAAAATATCCTTGACCTTGATCCTCAATCTTGGCTAACCTAGATGAACAGGCCCAGCTAAACTTGCATACAATACAATAACCCAAAAGAGAGAGTATAACATTGAATGCCAATAGTTTCATTTTAGAGTCTCAATTCGAATACTCACAATCGATTAAAACTTAGGGAGGCAAAAGTATACCGCCAATCAAATCTAAGAGTGAATCTATTAAAACTCCAAAATCTTGTACATTTTAAATCTCAATACACTTCATATATGTGGGCGGCCCAACTTTGTTAATCACCTCTATAGACCCTCATTAGTTTTTAGGCTTGCAGTGTAGATAGTGGCTTTTCTTACTGCCAGCCATCCACCGCATGCAGTTCTTAACCTATGAAATTGTGCCAATAATATAATGACCAAACATAGAATACATACCTTGTCTATACCTGATTGACTGGCTTTTTTAACCTCAAGAAGTATGATATGAGTTTTTAGGAAGCTAGTTAGCATTCTGGCAATATGTAGTGCAGTCGAAAGTGTCTATGACCGCCGCAAAAGATTGCTCGGTGAAGGCCCATACAAATTCAATGATCTTGGTGTTTTTTATTAATCCTATAATGACTTTTCGAATTTGATCCGTCCAGCATCCCTAGTAAGTCAAAGGTCCCAACCAACCTCCGACTGAAAGTGGATCAACCTAACTGCTCCTATCATCCACAATAACTCAAGACGAATTGGTCTTGGCTGAAAAACTATAATTTCTCATGTCAAGTGAGCCTCTAGAATCTCTATTGGTCTTCGTTCATCCTCTCGGGGACATAAAGTTTTGCAGAAAAAATTTCTCATTTTCACCATATTTAACCTTCTTGTTCATTTCACTTGATTGGCTCTGGGAAGCTTATAGGCTCTAAGCTTATTGTGGAGGGAGTTTTATAAAAAAAATAGATTGAGTTGTGGCTTGATGTATTTCTTGGTCTTCTCCAATATAAACACATTTAAGAGTTTTCCCCTTACTATCAATTCCATATGTACCAGCATTACCAAACTAAAAGCTGGGTTCATCACTCTCTTGATTAGCTAGTATGCTTTAGGAGGTTACTTGTAAGTACCTAGTAAAATTCTACATTTCTTCTCCAATGAGCTTGCCCTTGAAGCCTCCTAGTTTTCTTAGGCATATCTATCAAGGCGTGCCTTCATATGTATTGCCTTTCTCTTGGCCTCAAGAAAAGGAATGGTCGATTTTGTTCTCAAAGGACTTCTTATCGCCCTTAATTCTTCTGAGAGGATCCTTCCTCTGCATAACTAAGATATGTGAAGTTAGTTCATGTCCATTACTTCAAACTGTGAATATTAAAAAAAATGTGAAGTTTGGGTTCAGTCATTACACAGAATTGGAGCCATTGTATTATTATATATGAGATGGGTTAATCTGGTTCCAAAAATGACCTTGTACTTTTTATGACAATTATTTGGGTAAGTATGCAAATTTTATTAGTTCTTTGGAGGTTTATGTGATCTAATCATCAGCCCAAAATGCTTTCTTCTAATAAATTAAAGTCATTATTCACTTAAGCCATACTTGAGCGTGTCATCGAAAGGTTTTGACGACCATGTGATTATTTAAGTTGATTTATTTCATCTTTATTTGTGGGGACATTTACTTCAAAAATCCCCTTAAATAGGTTAGTAACAACTGATGACCATAAATTTTAATAGTAACAGCCAAGGACCTCCAGCCCAAAATCCAATTTTTTTCATTCCATTTTGGCCCTTGGTAAGTTGATGTCAACATAACCCTAAGAAAAGAAAACGTCCTTCATCCCAAATCTACAATGAAGAGAAGAAAGAGAGGAAGGAGAAGAAGGAGATCGACGCCCTACCTATTTTTTTCTCAATCACAGTGAAAGGAGAGGAAGGAGATGAAGGACATCGACCCCCTACCCATTGGTTCTCTATCATAGTGAAAGGAGAGGAAGGAGAAGAAGGAGAAGAATGCCCACCTCGAACTCCACATCACCATCTCTCCTACTCGTCCCTCTCTTTTCCTCTGCATCAAAATCCTTGAATCTCAAGGTTAAGAAATCTCCAGAGGTTTCATTTCGTTGAACTTTAGAATTCAACATGGAGTTATTGATATGCATTTATTTTGCTTTCTTGGGTTTTGAGGGATTGCAAGTTTTTCCTGGTTTCCTTACATCTTCGATTCACATTTTTTCGTCTATTTGCGTTATTTCTCTAAATCTTGGATTTTCTAGTGTGTGATTGTCTTTCATCCATCTATTCTGTGATTGTTTTTCATCCATCTACTTCTGTAATCTATTACTTTGTTCTTTCACCGAATTTTCATTTTGGTTGTTCTTCAATTTCCATTATCAAAATTCTCTTGTTGAATAATAAACTTCTAGACCACAACAACTTGGAACCCTTTTCTCTACGCACTTTTGTTGAATAGGTTCTGTGCGGTGGGGGGGGGGGGTGGTGGTTTGTGTTTTACTGAATATGAAATTTGATATTTGATTGTTTTTTAAGGAGAGAAAGAAGACATCAGCATGTGAAATCACAGATGAAATCGACAACTTGGTGAACATTAGAATGGTAGAGAAATCTACACTAGTTTCAGCATATTCAACATGGTTCTGTGCCAAAAGTAGCATAGTTCAAGATAAATCAAAACATGTTATTTTCCTTTGAAATTTTTGGGGAACTAAACGTTGATAGTCTTACTTTGAAACCCCTAAATTTTGGCAGAGAACAATTTCAGGAAGCTGGATTTCTAGTAGCCTAAATATGGCTAATCAGTCACGCTATGCAGAATTTTTGCAGCAGAACAAGGTCAGGTAGGCCTTTCTAGATATGCATATATTTATCGTTAGCATGGATTTTTTTACTTCTTTTTTCTTTTTTGTGCTCATTCATCATCGACGTTTCAAATCCAACCATAGGAATTAGAATTAAGTCATATTAGATTAGTCGTTCAGGTTCGAAAAGTTGAGCATGTAACACAGTTTTACAGATTTTAAAATTCCTGCATTCATTCAAAGAGTTTGATATTTCTAGGATTGCATTAGTTTCATTTTAGGATTGCATAATTCATTCATTCTCGTATAAATAAACAGCTTTAATTTAGTGAATCTTGCTCAAATAAAGCACAAGTCATAGATAAAGGAGCTTGCAGAAAGCTTAGACAACTAGTTTAATGGATCATTGTAACTAATTGGTTGAAATATACATATAAAAATTGCCATAAAATATTATAAAAAAAACTTATAGCTCTATGGATTGCTTATTGTCTACATGACGTGGTTTTATTACTGATTTTCTAAAATAATGGCTTCAATTGCTTTTTTTATAACGTGATTTTATTTTATTTTTTTCTTTTTGCAGTGTCTACAGGATGTTAGAGGAAGACATTGAAGCCATCTTTTTCTTTTCGCCCGATCACTTGTCATCAGAAGATTTTCTGTGAGAGGTTGTTAATGATGATCCTCCATTAGGGGAAAAAATCCAAGAAGATTTTGGATCTCATGTGAAACCGTTGAATGTTATTAAAGATACTAACATGCCAGACACTCTTGTACCCATTGATGATTTTAGCAACGAGTTACTGGAGAGTACTACGCATGAGTTGTGGAAAGGGCGAGTATTTCCAGATCGTGATATATTTAGAAAAACTCTTACAAAATTTGCAATGTACAAGAATTTCGTGTTGAAGCATCTGAAAACTAAAAAGTACAAGGTTACTGCACGGTGTGGCGATGCAACATGTCCATGGTGTGTACATGCTTCTATTGTGGATTCAGGTCCACAATTTCAAATCCGGACATACAATCCAAATCATTCATGCTCAAAACCAACTATGGGGATGGCACACAAAGAAGCGACATCAGCCTTGATTGTAGAGTTCACCAAAGATAGGCTCCAATTTAATAATAAGAATACACCCAAAGAAATCATGTTTGACTTTCAAATGGAGTTTGGAGTGTCGATAAGTTATAGGAAGGCCCATTATGCAAAAGAGATTGCAATGCATGAAATAGGAGGTTCATTCGAGGAATCTTTTCAAACCATTCCTCATTACTGTATGGAATTACAAATGATGAACCCTAGAACAAGAACTAACCTGGTGAGGCACGAAGAATACTCTTTTAGAAGATTATTTTGGGCAAGCAACGCATGCATTGAATCCTTCTGTTCATCCTTGAGGCCAGTGATTGCCATAGACGGGGCACATCTTCGGGGTAAGTATCCTGGTGTTATACTGACGGCGGCTACTTACGTACGATGGTAACCATAAGCTATTCCCATTTGCCTTTGCCATAGTTGAGGCCAAGCGATGAGATAGCTAGTCATAGTTCTTTGGGAATCTTTAGATAGTTCTCGGCGAACATTGTCATTTGACAATTGTGTCTGATCGACAGAAAGGTCTTCTTCCTACCGTGGAAGAAGTTATTCCAAATGCCCACCATTGCTATTGCTATCGCCATCTTGCGGAGAATGTTCGAACAAGATTTAAAGATGATACGATCGTTAAAAAATTATGGTTTGCTGCTAAATCATACAGGCCATGCGAGTATGAGGCTCATATGCATGATATAAGGGCCATAAATGAAGAGGCTTACAACTATATTCATGGAATTGGAAGGCAACAATGGGCCAATGCCTTTGTTGAGGGCCGGCGATACGACATGTTGACTCAAAAAATCGTAGAATGCTTAAACAGTCTATTGAAGCATAATAGAGAGCTTCCAATAACAAAAGTGGATAATGGGATTCGTGGAAAACTAATGGACTTATTTCATCTTCGAAGAACTACATCCATGCAGCTGAATTCACGCCTAACTCCTTGGGCAGAAAGAATTCTAAGCAACTCAAAAGAAAGATCCCGATGTTTGATTTGTCAACAGGCAAGGGAACATGAATTTGAGGTTCAATCTTGGGAGTTCATTGATGTTGATCACTTAGATAGAAAGAGGTGCATATGTCGGATGTGGGCAATGATTGGGATTCCATGCGAGCATGCCATGTTAGCAATCAGTAAAAGAGGCTTGGATCCATATGATTACTGCGAGGATTGATACACATTCGTTACATATTGAAAGACTTATAGTCACGTGATACATCCAACTCGTGATGTACGCCAATGGGAGCACATTACTCATGAGGTGGTGAAACCTCCCCTTGCTACCAGACAACCTGGAAGACCAAAGAAGAACATGATTCGTACGGAAGAGCATAATTGACAAAGGAGACAGGTAACATGCTCTGTATGCAAAAAACAAGGGCATAACCGATAAAAGTGTCGCAATCCCCCAATAAGAAGTTGATCACTACACAATAAATACTCTATAGTCCAAGCAGAAAAACTTGTGTTACAACCACTTTTTCAAAAAAAAAAAAAAGGCACCAAAAGCTGCAAGAAACTTTTATGGCACTTTGGTTCTTATACTTTTATAAGATACACATATACAGTGGTATTTAGAAAAACAGAAGTGAGACCCAAACCCACAAGTGAAAAACTTGAGTCCATAAATTATATACTATTTGAACAATCCTCTTACTTTTATAGGTATCAGAACTCAAACCCATAACTATATGGGTGCAACAAGGAGCACCTTCGCGGAGCCATTTCTTTTTGCAATGGTGGAGTTGATGTTCTCTTACTACTTTTTGTAAAGGACTATCGAAGGACATTTTGTGAATGTGGCACCATGTTTTATTCTAATGGTAGAGTTGAAGTTCTTTTGCTACTTTTTGTAAATGAGGGCCATTTGAAATTGTGAATGTGACACCATGTTTTTTTTTGTAATGGTAGAGTTGAAGTTCTTTTGCTATTTTTTGTAAAGGAGAGCCAATTTGAAATTGTAAATGAGGCACCATGTCTTTTTGTAATGGTGAAGCCTCATCTTATTTAGAAGTTTGTAAATGAGTAGAAATGTTCTCTTTTTGTAGTAAATCAATTTGGATACCAATGTTCTTCTTACTTTTATGCTTTTGGTTGATCATTGATTTTTGATATATCTGGTTGATGACCCCAAGTTTTAACAAAGAAGTGTATTATCAATGTATCTCCCAAATGCTTTCTATGATGATGGTCTGGTATGCAGCAATTTCTAAAAAGTTTGATTGTCTTAAATGTGCAGCTGACGTAGGAGTTTTGTCGTACTATCAAAATTATCAGTTCACAACATTGGAAATATCTGTTGTGATCTAGGGCCTACGAGATGAAATCAATCACGCACAAGAGCACATGGAGATTTACGTGGTTCGGCTTTTAGCCTATGTTCACGGGAGGACGGGAGAATTCACTATGCAATCAGAAGAGGTGCACATCCTAGAAACTCTTAGTTTCTATTTATAATATTAGCCCCAAAACCCTATTACACCCAAACACCACTTCTTAATCACAGTAGACCTATAACAGGACTAATTCTAATCACAATACAAGTTGGGCAATCCAGGGGCCCGGTTAACCAAGATTAATTAACTTCTCATGAGCCATACAAATTAACAAATCTCCACATTGGTGAACATTGAAGCTGATCGTCATGCACATAACACGTCTCACCGTCTTCACCTGCCCTTGAGGGCACTCACGTACCAAGCACACCAATCAAGTCCAAGCAATAATTGAACTTGAATTTAACACATTCATTCATGAATGCACCAAATCTCTTGTACCATTGTCTAGAAGCTTGCTTCGATCCATACAATAATTTCTTCAAACTGCATACATGATGAGGAACTTTAAACTGCACTCTACCTGCACTGGAAGCTCCTTCCTCTTCCTCGTAGAACCCCTTGCATCCGATGGCCTGATTTTCCTCATCAAGAGACTTCATCTCTTCAGTCATAGTTGCTGCCTGTTGACCACTCCAACCCTTCCATTAATTCAATAGACTCATTCGTCAATGCGTATGCAACCATATCATCACGACCACTATTTGATGTCGACGCATACATCGTCATATACTCGAAACCATATCTAACCGGCGGTTTCTTTTCTCTCTGCGGTCTACCCATCTGCGGCATATGCAGCTCTGTCCGCTGCATCTGCTGCACAATTTGACTATCCCATGTATCCCGGGAGGAGCCGGATGCACTCTCTTTCCTTACTAGGACATCTGACTCCACCTGAACGGCGTCACTGCTGTTACCTACTTTTGTCTCCCCCACCTGCTTTCTCGCTTCGAGTAAACCATCCTCATGAAATGTAACATCCTTGCTGATGATAAATCGAAGTGAATCCTGATCAGTATACCACAACCTGTATCCTTTCACCCCAAAAGCATATCCCACCAAGATGCATTTCACAGCCCTTGGTTCTAACTTATTGGTTTTCATACGAGCATAAGCCAGACAACCGAAGATCTTCAAGTTAGAATAATCGGCTGGATTATCTGACCACATTTCTTCCGGTGTTTTGTAATCAATCTTTGTGTGTGGAGACCTATTTATTAAATAGCCTGCATCATTTACTACTTCAGCCCAAAAATCCTTGGACAATCATGTAGTAAACAACATACGACGAGCTCTTTCCATGATTATTTTGTTCATCCTCTTTGCAACTTCATTCTGCTGTAGAGTTTTTGTAGTGGTGTAATGCCGAACTATGCCATGATCTTTGCAATAGTTCTCAAACTCTGTCGTTCTGTACTCCTTGCCATTACCTGTCCTCAACTTCTTCACCTTCCTGCTAGTCTATTTTTCAACCATTTCCTTCCATCGCTTGAATGTAACAAATGTCTGATCCTTCGTTTTTAGAGTATAAACCCATACTTTCCTTGAATAATCATCAATAAAAGTCAGCATAAACCGGGATCCGCCCTTGGAGTAAACCTTAGAAGGCCCCCATACATCTGAATAAACATAATCAAGGATACCTTTCGTGCGATGAATAACTGTCTTGAAACTGACCTTTCGATGCTTTTCAAAGATGCATTTTTCACAGAAATCCAACTTGCCTGTCTTCGTGTCATATAACAAATTTCGATTGCTCACTATTGTCAATCCCTTCTCACTCATGTGACCCAGGAGCAAGTGCCATAAGCGCGTTGAAACAGACTCATGGTCATCTGAGGAAGACATTGCAGTTCCACCTGTAACAGTATTTCCGAACAAAACATACAAGTTTCCAACTCTATTGCCTTTCATAAGAACCAGAGCACCCTTCACAACCTTTATAACTCCACATTCAGCTGAGAACTTACAACCGTCGGAGTCCAAGGCACCTAGCGAAATAAGATTCTTTTTCAGATCAAGAACATGCCGAACATCTGCCAACGTTCTGACGATTCCATCATGCATCTTGACTTTCATTGTTCCGATCCCAACTGTCTTACATGCAACAGTGTTGCCTATCAAGACACTACCATCGTCGATTTATCTAAAAGTGGTAAACCAATCCCTATTGGGACACATGTGGTAGGAACAACTTGAATCAAGAACCCATTCATCCTAACGACGAATTCCATTTTCAATCATAGAAAGTGTATTGTCAGAAACATAATCTGATTTTCCATATGCAACACCGATTGAATCATCAGATGACGAATCTTCTATTATTTCTTTCCCTTTCCTCTGCCTTTTAGAACAACTTTTTTTGATGTGTCCTTTCTTATGGCAACAATAGTAATCAATATTTTTCTTGTTGGATCTATGTTTACCCTTACTATTGGAGTCTTTTGTTTTTCCTCGTACTACCAAACCCTCACCCGAACTATCATTGTCAACCGCAACCTTTTTCTTCAGCTCCTTAGAGTTCAAAATTGGCTCTCCATCCTCTTTTGTCAGATTATCTCTACCATACATCATGGTATCAACTAAATGCTCATAGGAGGGTGGTAACGAGCACAACAACATGATAGCTTGGTCCTCATCATCAATTTCAACATTGATATTTTCCATATCCATGATAGCTTTTATGAAAGAATCAATGTGAGTTGAAACAGACGTACCTTCCTGCATTTGTAACGTAAACAACAGCTTCTTCAGATACAAGCGATTCGTGAGAGATTTCGTGATGTACAAGTTCTCCAACTTCTGCCATATGCCAGCAGCAGTTTTCTCTTGAGCAACCTTTCGTCGTACACCATCACTAAAAAATAGCAGAATCTGACCGTACACCTTCTCCAACAACTCATCCTTCTTTTCATCTGACAATTTTTCAGGCAAAGCATTTTTCCTTTCAAAGCCTTATGCAACCCATTTTGAACCAGCAAAGCATGCATCTTCAAACGCCAAAGACCGAAGTCATTGTTTTCATTGAATTTCTCAATTTTGAACTTCACAGCTATTCCCTAAATCTTTCACAATAACTATGTAGATCTGGTCACCACGAGCATGTTGGAAGAAACGGATCTGAAATTCGACTCCGGATAGCTAAGATATCGCAAAAATAAGTTTCTTCGCTCCAATCAATCAATTTCCTTCGTTAACCATTGAACAGCCAATCTTCTTCTTCCACAACGGTGTAAATCTACTCGCAACGAGTTTATAGGTTCAAACGGATCTCCGATCAAACTCCAGATCTCCAAGATATCGCGTAGACAAAATTTAGCCTTCGATCTGGTCAAAACAGACTTTGACCTTACTAATCTGTTGACGACAACGCTGTACCAGCGCCTTTTCTGCGGGCTTTGCTTCTGAGCTTTTGCTGCATGGGTCAGGTCAACCTGGACTGGCCTAGCTTATGGGCTTCTGAAACGGGTCAGTGTTACAGAAACAGAACTTTTGCAACCTCTCTCGATCTTCCACTTCCTCGGCCACAGCACGGACAGCGGCGAAGTCCAACTGTCTTCTCCGGTGACAGCCCTTTTCTCCGGCAGTGGTGGGCGAACTAGAAGTTCTGTCTGCAGTGGGATTCTGCAACGATAGAAACGCAATGCCTGTTGCAACTTCTTCTTCGACTCCGGCAAAGCAGCAAGACAGCATGGGACCGACGACGATCCCGTAATCTTCTCCAACAGGTCTGATCAACCCAACTAAAGAACTCCGTATCTGCGGAGAATCTAGCAAGAACCCAAACAGTTCTTTTCCGGTCAATCCAAATAGAAACAGAGATGTTTCTGTTTCTGTGTTTCTATCACAGAAACCAGGCCTCCGATACCTTGCCTACCTTGATCAACGGCTAGACGGTGATGCAACGGAGAACCCTCCTGTAATTCCTTCACCAGAGAACCGTGGCCCACCGAATATCAATCTGATCCTCCCTCTGCACGATCTAGAAAACACTATCTCAATCTTGAGATCTAATCCGTCGAGCACACAGCCACAACTCCAGCCCTCTTAGATCCGATCCGTTGAATCTACTCTAATAACGCGCAACGCTCTAATACCAGTTTGTTGTGATCTAGGGCTTATGAGAATAGATCAATCACGAACAAATGAACACAGAGATTTACATGGTTTGGCTTTTGGCCTACGTCTACGGGAATATAGAAAAATTTACTATGCAATCAGAAGAGGTATATATCCTATAGACTCTTAGTCTCTATTTATAATATTAGCCCCAAAACCCTATTACACCCAAACACTACTTCTTAATCACAGTAGACCTATAACATGCCTACTTTTAATCACAATATAAGTTGGGCAATCCAAGGGCCCGGCTAACCAAGATTAATTAACTTCTATTGAGCCATACAAATTAATAATATCCTTGTACAGAAATGACCCTTTTCTGGATTTTGGGCAGCATTCTTCACACGAATTACAATCGAGGGCACCTTCTCAGTGGAAGGACCGGCAGAAATGACTTTTTTCTGGATTTTGGGGGGAGTGCTATCAAAAACCATATGAACTGGAGTTGACATTGATAATCTTGGACTCCTTTTGGATAATATAGAAGACAAATGCACGAGACTGGACTCTTTAGGGGATACAGGTGATGAATGCTCCTTTGAGCCAGGTATAGTTTGAGTTTGTTCCATTTTTTTCTTCAATATGACTTTCAGCTTTGGACTTAAAGACTTCTTCACCGGTGTTTTCTTTTTTGAGGTCTCCCCATAACCAAATCCTGCAAATTGGTTTTTAACAGCATCAATGAAGTGTCTAACCTTACTTCGAACTACACGCAATACTCTCTCAGGGTTCATTTCATCGGCTTTCCTTTTGTTCCCCTCCATGAATGTCTTAAGGTCTTCTAATAGGAATAAAACCTTTAAAATAAAACCGGAGTGAGTAACATAATTTATAACGACATTCAATTATTAACTTCAATCATGGGAAAATCCAACTTACTAGCTTTTGAGGGATGAATATTTTATCATCTCATTTGGTACCATGTGTGAGAGTTAGCGGTTCATCATCTCCTTTGGTGACATGTGTGGGAGTTAGCAGTTCATCATCGGCTTTCTCTTTAAGGGGAGGAGCAATCTATAACCAAGTCACCGAAGAAAAACCACATCACATAACTATCCTCATGCGTTGGTGAAGCATCAGATTCCCCTCTACCACTGTCTTCTGCTTTGTTTCCCAAATTGCATTGACTTCTTTCATGGATATCGAATAATCGGCTAGAGACTTCTTTGCTTTAGCGGCTCTATCGAAAGGCATTTGGAAAGGGACGGGGACCATCTGCCTTAAGCCAAATTGTCTCATTGGTCTTTCTGAGTAGTGCCGCTTGACTATCCAATAGAAAATCATTGCTATATTAGATGTGAAGAGATTTCTATCACTGTCATGAGCCACCTTCGTCAGCTTATCGATGATTTCTTCATATGAAGACCATATAAACTACAAAGTAGAAACTGTTGTCAGTCAGCTGTTCATGATTTGAAAGTATTAAAAAAAATATTTTTTATTAAAGGAAAATATCAAATGTACATAAGAGTCCTCGCCTTTTCATGTTTCATATTGTCTAGCTGATCCCGACGCTCCTTAAGATTCATGGGAGGCCTGAATTTCAAAATGCTTTTTATCCATGGTCTATATAGAGTGAATTCAAAATTCAGTCGAATATCTATATGATGGTCATTCGGTCGCATGAAAGCCATTCTATAATATGCCCAAATATGTAGATAAACAGTACATGGAAGTCAAACCATTAAAAATTCATATTTGTTAAAAAGAAAACAATGAAAACTAATTTGTCATCTACAAAAGTTGCACAAAACCGGTCAAAGTATTGTAGAGTCAATCTCAATCTTTTTCTTGTCTTTCTTGCCCTTTTCATCTTCATTTTCACCGCCCGAGCTGGATAACATTGCTGCCTAGCTTAGCATTCTATACAAGTTAGCTAAGCATGCAGGGCCCCATGCATATCTCTTAAATTCCTTAAATAAGTTCAACAACCATGCCGAGGCTGATGTACCGGTTGAATTGCTCATGATTTAACCACTAGCTAAGCACCAAAAAAAAAAAAAAAAAAGGCTCTTGCCTTACATTTCTCTTCATCTTCATTTTTTTTTCTTTTTCTTCTTCTCACCTTTACATATTTCCTTCATCCATGTAAATTTTGTTCGTGTCCCTATGCTGTCTCTTTTTGGCACGGTATCTTTTGGAGCAAATCTTTACATAGTTTTGCAGTGTCTCCTGTGCTGTATAGTGCCTTACCCGTCACTGCAGGGTCATCTATGGGAAGCCCATGGATATAAGTTATTTCCTCGAAGGTGATTGTGGCCTCTCCACAAGGTAGATGGAATGTGTTAGTTTCGGGCCTCCATCTCTCCACCAATGCGGTAATCAATACATGTTCTATTGTCATTCTAGAGATGTTTGAGAGTTGCTTCAAACCACACATATGTATATATTCCTGCTGCCTATGTGTGAGCTCCCAACTAGATAAATCGTGTGGGGTTGCGAAGATTCTTAGGTTGCCTCTTTCCTATAAAACCAATTCATGAAGAGAATTAAGTTTCAGTTATGAAATGAAAATGAGATTAGTATTTCTCAAATAAAAAAAAGATGGACATGCACCTCTCCATTCCAAATTGCCTCTGAAATGTGTTGTGGTTGCTCAAATAGTAAAATGTCTTTTTTAGTTGACAAATTAGCAGCCATCTATATTGATTAAAAATTCACAAAACACCAATCTATACATATTAAATCCCACTGAATATGTTATAAATCCAACCAGTAAAAGAACCATATCAGCAAAAACCCCTTTGCATCTGCAGTTCCTTAAGCTATTCCATTGAAGCACAATAACTAACTCATCTCATATCGGCATTTGCTCGTTGAACTGAAGCACAATAACTAACAACCATTATCCCCACAATCAACACAAATAAATAGACCTTTTCCTTAGAAACAAAGCACAAAAAAAAAAAAAAAAATCTGTAGATGATGTGGAGTTGTTTTCAATTGTAAACTTTAAAGCATAAGCTAGTGCCAAATGATCTCATACTATAATAGTTCTTACTCTTAAGTCTTAACCCCTTACATCTAAAATACATTACTTGTCGCTAAAATTGTTTAGTGTGCAGCCTTTAACATGTCTGGAACCATAAAATATTACTGTCAAAATTAAAGAGACTTTGGCACTTTGCTATTATGCTGCACCAGGTGACTAACTAACTATTTGTGATTATAAATAAGGGAAAAATAGACTCTTTAAGTGACATTTTTCCTCTAATATATAAATGACTCAATGGGTCAGACTTGAGAGAACTTTTTGTAAGTTTTCTTCTTCAATGCATCTTTGTTCATATGAGACAAAATCTACATTCCCCAGTGCCTGGGTCAAGGTTCAATTGCTATGAGCAATCTTTTACCGTTATAGGCACGAATTGCTGTCTTCAGTTGTTGCTCTCGTATTAGCTGTTTTTGTGTTTTGTTATGGTGCGCCAACTACATACATTCTGCAATTAGGCCACTTTCTTAAATCAGCACTAGACCATCCCAAATTTTACTACTTTTCAGTGGGTACTGGCATCAGTTGTTTGTGTTAACTGGCTAATTTAATCAGCTTGACTAGTTTTAGCATGAAGTTAGATCCCCTGTTTTAAGAACAGATTGAGCAAACATGGTCATGCACCAGTTGTCCAATGTGCAAGAATATAGAGCAGGTTGCAATGGCAATAAAAAGGTGTAATAACCATGACTCATACAAAATAACTCATCACAAACCGCTAATAATGCCAAGAGTTAAAATGTTTGAACATGTAAAACATGTAGTCATTTGTAGCCTACACAATGGTGCTCATGCATAAATTTTGATTAAAGCATGCTTAGAAATTTAACAAGAGTAAAAACAACAGTCTATACCTGCTCCATCTAAACAAAGAGTGTAGGTTTAAAAGAAAAAGAAACAATGCATTTGTCTCTTGAAATAAGTTATTCACAAAACATAATTACAAAAAAAAAAAAAAAAAAAGTCAAATGGTAAAACCAGTGCAGCAATGGACGGGGGATATACCTTCGCATGCTATCCATGTTCGACGGCACACACGAAGTAGGAAAAAAAAACTCCGACCATGGTGGTGGAGCCTTCTTTTCCTTATTTTTTCTTCACTGTGATTGAGAAAAAATGGGTAGGGCGTCGATCTCCTTCTTCTCCTTCCTCTCCTTTCATTGTGAATGAATGAGAACAAATGGGTAGGGCATCGATCTCCTTGGCGTCAATCTCTTTCTTCTCCTTCTTCTTCTTCCTCTTCTTTCACTGTGATTGAGAAAAAATGGGTACGGCGTCAATCTCCTTCTTCTCTTTCCTCTCTTTCTTCTCTTCTGATAAGTCCTTAAAAGTGCAAAATTTCCACATAATTTTAGATTAATTAATGACTTAATCATCAAATCATGGACCATTTTAGTAGAAAAATCATGATTCTATGTTAGTGAGCATCAAAGTTTAAATTCGAGTCAAAATTCATCCAAAAATTACATTTTCACATAAAATCATGAATTTCTCTGTTTTTGGCATTGGAAGTCATAAATTTCTAATAACTTTTTATTCACAAATAAATTGATGTAGTTTCTTTGCACTATTGATTTAATTGAAAATTTAATATAATGGTGACATTTTATGCATCTATTTAGTATGAATTGGGCCCGCATTTTGCATAACTCCTTCCCTATATGAATAGATTATTTTTTGACATTTGTTTTTATTTTTTTTGTAGGGAATTTCAGAATTTGGGGCCCACGGAAGAGAATTGACGAATCAAATGCACCATGGGACCCATCTATGTTTGGCATAAAGTCCAAGGTAGGGGCGGCCATGGCAAGGTCCGCTCGCATATGCAAAAAAAAAAAAAAAAAAAAAAAAAAAAAAAAAATCAGATTTAATCTCTTGAAGATAAGTTCTATATTTGTGGGCCATGTGATGAGGTGTCCAAGACCTTCCATTCAAGAATCACACACTTAAGTGGGGCCTACGTCCTTGGTTGCAATAAAATTAATTTCATATTTGAGTGGATCTTTTCAAGAGAGAAAGTGGGCCCATCTAAGGAGATTTTTCAAACCATGAAGAGTTCTAAAGGAATGGAAGATCTTGCTAAGTAATATCCAAGTTGGAAACTAAATTAAGGAATCCAAGATCTCCAAGAAGATAAGCCTCAAGATTTAAAGATTACAACCCAAGATTCTTCCAACAAGTTTCACACGTCCAAGCCCTCCATATTAAGGTATCACACGACCAAGATAATAGGAACCACATGCATTTCATGATTTGTTTCAAATATGAAATTTCAGATTTGAATTGATTCTTAGCCAAAGTGGGACCAAGAGAGGAAGTTGCATGAGATAAGAACAGTCATATTTTCACTAGGATTGTGGGCCAATCCCTTGAAACTATCCCAAAACCCTCCTAATCCTATTCCAAATTGGACCCCAGACTACTAATCCTCACACAAATCAAAACCTTGCAACCCAAGCTATCAAAAATGCATAAAAGGAGCCAAAATAGGGTTGCACGTCAATTCCAATCCCACATCCCTCTTGGACGACCAGCAACCCATATTTCCCACTTGGATTTCTACGCCGCCGTTGCTGCTAGCGCTCCATCATCAACCAGCCATTTACTTCTCCATTGGTGAAGAATTGAAGACTTGAAGATGGGATTATGCGCAAGTCCTATTTTCTTCATTTGTTCGATCTAGGGTAAAGAAATATTTTTTTTTTAGTTTTAGTTACTGTTGGAAAATTACTAGTTTATTGGTTTATTTTAATTTAAAAGACACAATTAGTGAGGTCAAGGTGTCCCGCCTTTGATCGGCATCGCGTGTTTGTGGGTAGTGATAGTACGCACTTGGTGCGGTGTTTTTGTAGTCTTTTATTAATTTTTCCAATATAACGTTATGATTTCCCATAATAAGAATATTTAGAATTTTTTTTATCCTTATTTTTTAATGATATTATTAATGGATTTTTATTTTAATGCATGATTTATTTACTTTTATGCAATTGGTGGTTAATGTCTTTTATGTTTTTGCAGTTTTTAGATTAGGATATTTTTTTTTTTGGCATTGTAACTTTTAATTTAGATTTGTAATAAAATTTCAATTTCAGTTTCGTAGAGATTTATTTAGATAGATTTTTGATAAGCTAGATTAGTTTTTCAATAGGATAGGTTTTGCGATTAATCACTCCTTGTGGACCTCGAACTTCACCGAGTTATTACTACAATCGCGGCTTTGCACTTAGGGCTGATGATCATCTTCACTGTAGATTTGGGATGAATGAAGTTTTCTTTTCTTAGGGTTATGTTGACATCAACTTACCAAGGGCAGAAACGAAATAAAAAAAAATTGGATTTTGGGATGGAGGTCCTTGGCTGTAATTATTAAAATTTAGGGTCCTCAGTTGTTATTGACCTATTTAAGGGGATTTTTGAAGTAAATGTCCCTTATTTGTGAGACTTACCAGTTTTCTTTGGCCACACTCTTGAAATTTCCCAAAATATGCTTAGTTGAGTTTTAAGGTTGCTGAAAACCTCGTTCCCTAGACTTGGTCAATTTTTAGAAAAAAAATCAAAAGGTTAAAACTCTAAATTTTAGGCCCAATTGCTATGACCTAGCCACGCATTCTTGCAAGCTAGAATTTGAACTTTTTGAGGTCTAATACACCCCGACCTGACTACGCATTCTACAAGCACAAGGTTCTCGATATGATTGTATCCAAGTCACTAAAAGGGCCTCCAAATATATTCAACTTGTCTTCTTACTATCATAGTCATTCAATCACATTGGTTGAGAGAGAGAGACACAGAGAGAGAGAGAGAGAGAGAGAGAGAGAGGAATGGGGGAAATTTAAGCCCATTATGTGCCTAAATCCTTATTCCCAGGTTCATCTTCACCTCTTACAAATTTAGGGTATACAAATTCCCAAGATCCCTATCTGTTTCTTATTGCCAAACTAATTTTCCTATTATCTAAAGAAAAAAAAAAGTGGAAATGAAAGCAAGATTTACGGAAAAAGGCCTCTTAGATTAGCCGTGTACGAAAAAACCAATAATTCAAGCTAGAGGATTTTACCAAAAATTTCCCTTAGATTCACTGTAGGCCAAAAAGGACCTAAAAAGATATGAATCAATCTTAGTAGTCCCACGGGCCCTTTTTAGTTCATTTTTTTTTTATTTCATCGAGCGGCGATATCCCCACTCACCTGCATATATGAGTGAGGATATCCCTTTTCAATTTTGTTTCTTTTTTATAATTAAGCGGTGATATCGCCGCCCAAGTCAAATTTAGGAAAAAAAAACCCTCAAGTAGTATCCCAGCTCACTTGCATATACAAGTGGTGATATCCCTGCTTGTTTATTATTATTCTTCCTCTTCCTCCTGCATTCTCCTCTTTCTTCCTCTAACTCTTTCCACGTCTACCAACGAACCCTTTACCCGATTGTGGACTTGGGTGCTTGTGGGAGCTTGTTACCAAAACACCCCAATGCCACATACGGTCATCTAAATCCATCATTTTCCTCATCTCTCTTTCTCTCACAACCTAAAGAAACCCATCTCAACCCATTTATCCTCTTCCAACCAAACACATGAAGCTTCATCCCCATCTTTCTAAGCATCTTTTTCTCATCTCCCTAAATAATTATTGCCCATTTGCAAACTACCTCTATCCCATATCATCATCTCATCTCATTCACTTCCCCACCAATCCAATTCACAACACCTATGCCTGTTATCGATACCCATCTCTCACATTTTTCTTTTACCATCATCTTCAGCTTCACCCCATCATCACCATCCACCCTCCATCACTCATCATCATGATCCAACACCCATCACCAGACAACCACTATCCAAACGAATAAAGATTTTCTTTTTTCTTAATTTGACTTAAAGAAGGGGGAACCAGGGGTCAATAGCAGGACCTCTAACTCTAAAAGAGGGAGGAACCATGGTCCTGACCACTCAGTCAACCCCTTGGGGTTAAGGAGAGAATAGTTGAAGATGATGGTGGGGGAAGAGACCATTAAACCCAATGAAATCAAGCAGCACATGTGATTAGAGTTCAACCGTCCTCGATGTGTGAGGGCCCTCACACAATCTCTCATTTAAAGTGAGAGATATCTCTTAGGAGCATCTCCCATTTATATTATATATATTAAAGCAAACGAGGAGGAGGGTTGTGAGGGGTGCCACGTCAGCACCCATAATTTCTCCTTTTAGAAAAATACTTATAAAATTACACAGAGCTTTAAGTTTAATGTGGGCCACTATACTCCTCCCTTAAAACCTCAACCCAAACAAATCTCTTCAAATCCCCTCCTTTAATCCTAGGAATACTTATAATCTTAAATCTAATCACTATTTCTACCAACAAAACTCCTTGGATTTGTTCTCCTTAAAATCTCGATCACTTCCATTTTAAAGTAAACCTTATCTCATTTTTCTTACAAGATTAGAATCAACTCTATTTAATAGAGGTTTTTGGGGCCCACTTTCATGGTGTTGGCAGGCAGAGAGAATGGGCGGGACTAAATTATCATGATCTGATAATAGATCAATCATCCACATAAAGTAGAAACAACAGATGAATTTATGGGGACCACTTTGATCTCCCAATTGATAGACACCTTCAAAAGGCACTACCATCTAGCTTGGCCCATCAAACCAACGGCATGGATTATGGAACACCCAACAAAAGGGACTAACCAATATGGAGCATTAGTTTCATGATCTAGACAGTTAATTACAAGGAGGAATCCAACATTCAACAAATAGAAAATAATGGACTCTGATGATCAATTATATTTGTTATTAAAATGCATATTAAGAATACATTTCATTTCTAATTATATATACATGAAATAGTATAAGGGTTGATATGAGACCTGCCTTTAATAATTGTTGTAGACGAGGGCACCTTTAAACACATCATGATACACCTTAATGAATTAGGATAAGAGGCCCACTTTTAAATAATACATCATGTGAGCCCACCAATGCTCCTTGGAACACCACATCAACAAGGGCATACTGTCCAAATGTTCAATTGAACACACCTTTAAATATTTGGATATGAGCCTATCTTTAGATGTTACATCATGTGACCCCGCTAAGGATCCTCAGAATGACATATCAGCAAGGTCTCACTGTCCAATTGGACACACCTTGAAGGAAATAGGATATGAGGCCCACTGTTAGATGTTACATTATGTAACTCCACCAAGTTATTTTTTCTCTTTTATTAAAGTTATATATATATATAAACTGCTTATTTATTTCTATAAAATCTTTTCTTTTCCAATAATATCTCAGAAAAGAATCACATATTTCATTATATGTTTTTTTAGCTCGGGCACTATACCTCTCCATTTAATTCTCTAAGATTACGCTTGTGGAGCCCACCCTTGGTTCATCCAAATAGACCAAACACACGACCTCCCTAAATTGCACATGTCCACTAGCTTTTGGTCAGATCCGGATTTTTAGGACCATTGGATCAACTATGTATCGGTCCGAATGGATTGTTGAGCATTAAACTTTTGGGGCTAGATGAAGATGGTAGAAACCACGATTGAGACTAATTTTTTTCCAAAGGAAGGGTCCCAAGGATTCCTTGAAATCCCCCCATCACCACCCCCATGTGGGTCGCTAGGTGGGCCCCACCACAAACTTGAGCTTACCTTAACCTAAACTTTAGCTTAGGAGAGCTGCTCCTATATAAACACACATTCATACTTGTGTAATGGTCAATGCTTTTAAATTCATGAGGTCGTTATGTTATGTAAGTTTACTTTATTTTATATTTATTTTCATTAAATGTTAAAGGATTCTAATATTCAAAAATAACAAATTTCTTTCTTTTAGACTTATTTCATCTTAATAATATTTTATAATGATTCTTAAATTTTTAATATATTTTTATTTTTGGCCAGGGCTTAGCACGAGCGTCTGTTGCTTGTTATATATATTAAAGCAAACGGGGAGGAGGGCTGTGGAGGGTGCCACGTCATCGGTAGGTGAGTTCTCCTTTAAGAAAAATACTTATAAAATCACATAAAGCTTTGCATTTAATGTGGGCCACTACACCTCCCAAATCCCCTCCCTATATCTCTCCATTTAAATTAAGATTATGGTTCCCTAAACCTACATTTTTAAGATCCTTATAACTTCCCCTAAAATCTCTCTTTTCCTAACTTTTCTATTTTATCTTCTTATCTTAATCTTCAAATCACTCTCTAATCTTAATCCATCCTAAAATCTGTCTAACAAATCCTCTTATCATTATGATTTTAGTGTTAACTTTGTAAACGGTTGGATTCACTTATGTGATGGATTCTCATGCACATTACATACTGCTATGTTATTTATTACTTAACAAAATGAGCTCAGATCAGGGCCCACCCTGATGCACGCCTACTTTCACTAGGAGCATATGGACCATACATGTGATGGAGATCCACAAGGTGGGTCCCACATAATTATTGGTATGCAATTGTTGTTAGTTTTCACGCCATTTGGTTTATAATTGGCTACACGGCTTGCACTACAGGCCCCACATGTGAGATTGCTACTTTACAAAAGCATGAAGCCTAATTGAAGTGGCCCAGCATATGCCATTAATCACATAAAAAACTCATAACCCAAATATGCATGAAGCTTGCTTTCACGTGGGCCACTATACATACCTCTCAAAATCTCCTCCCTAAATCTCCATTTTAAATTTCCTTTCCAAATTTTTTTTCCTAAATCTCTCGACTGATTTTTCCTACTTTATATCTGATTCAAATCTAACCCAATCTAAAAATTTTATGTAATACACCTACCTCATAGTTGTTTTGCATCTTGAGTGGCCCGAAGAAAAGTCTAAATCTTCAGCATCATGTAGTGCTTATGTAAGAATCACGAACCATAGATTAATATACAGCCAAAAAAATTATTAGTGGCCCCACCTCACAAATTTCTATCATTGAAATTATTTCCTCAAATCAACCCCCCCACCCCCGACCAAAAAAAAAAAAAAAAAAACTCATTTAACAATTCAATTTAATCATCATCACTAATATCAGTTACATGACTAAATAAACCAAGAAGGATAATCAAGCAAGATGAAATCAAAATCATCCAGCCCATTCGGAAATTTGAATTGTAATCAAGTTCGACCTATGGGTTTAATTATACAGATTGCCAAAACCAATTTATATCAGACTGGACTCTTTCAAATTCAGGTTCTATTCTAACACTTTTGTTGGCATAGTAATGTGGGACCGAGTGATATCAAACATAGTTAATCGGTTTGCCCTAAGTAATAGATAATATACCGCTCACTTAGATTTAGTTAATGGGTTTGCCGTTTTGAATTTTAGTTCCATTTTTTCTTTAAAAGAAGTTTCCTAAATAGTGGAGAAAATCTCTGTAAAGATTGGTTTTTTTAAACGACACAAACTTTTCATTCATGCATCTTTGTAAAATTTTCTTGCATTGTTGTTTCTATTAGGGCACTCAAATTTGTTTGCATTTGTTTAATTTGATTATGCCTAACAATCCTTTGATTTTTAAATCACATGAACATCATAAAAATGGAAATACATTACCATTCCATATTGACGCTATAAATATGATCATCTAAATTTTTTTGTGTGGCCGCACCGTTAGATTGAACACATGATAGTGTCGTTAGCTTTAATATAAGTGTTAATATATTATTATGCATATGACTCATGTTCAGTGATCCCGTAGAAAATAAAGTGTTCTTAGGAATAATTTTAGTATATTTGCTATTAGACAGTGTAAGTGCCTAAAATAACACGGACTTGCTTTGATGGGAGCTGCTGAATAGCCTTTAATTGGAGGGAGTGTCCTCTTGACCTGAGAAGAAGAAAGAGGTTAGGGGCCTTGGCCGTGGAGAGCCGAAGGCACTCCGACGCCTAAGTTAGTCTTGTTACTAAACAAAGGGAGCAGGAGTGAAGAGGGATGGGAGTTTACTTTTTGCTTACCTCCTTCGTTCTGTGCTGTGCCCACTTATATATGTTAGGTATCCTCAGACCTTTCCTGAGTGGAGGTAGGTAGACGTACGGTCCCATCGGGCCATACTCTTCCCATAAATGGAAGTAGGTAGAGGTTATGTCCTGTCAGGCCATACCTTGACCTTTCACATGATTGCTGATGTGATGGCGGAATGAAGTCCACGCTTCTTCCGTATTCGGCGCCCATCCCGTTCGTCTGAGCCAGGACATGCCCTTATTAATTGTAGATTGACAAGATGCCGAACCCGGTTAACCACTGCAGAGGTGGACCTCGGCACCCGTTTCACAATGCACCCCCAAGTCTCGGGTGGATGACCCTTAGTCGGAGCGGGACTCCCCAAGGAGCCGATCTCGGGATGGATCAGCCGAGCTGCGTTAGGTCCCGAGCTGGTAAAATACCTCCACACAATTGCCCCCCAAGCTCTGGGTCTCGGCATTTGTCCTCGGGACCAAGAGCTTTTTAGTCTCGGTAGGTGTCATTTTCAAGATCTCATTCGAGTATTTTGATGGAGCAATTAAGGTTGCTGCCGGCCTGTCTGCCAAAGACAGTTGATTAATGCGTCCTCTCCACTTCGTCTCCCGAGGGGATCGATGGGGGCGGCTTTTCGCTTCCCGAGGGAAGACAGCTGTTGGTGACACGCGTCATTGTGTGATGGTTCCTTCAATCGTTTCGGTGGCAGCGTGCACATCGCTCGAGGCGGCGGTTCCTGCCCTCGATAACGGAGAAGGCGGCTTTTTCTTTATAAGTAGGGGAGGCCCTCCCTTCTTCCTCTACTTATGCATTTTCTTCGACTCTGAGCGATCTGAAGAATATCTGAAGGAAGCCTTTGCAGCGAATCAAGTCTTCGGCCTTTCCCGTCCAGCGCAAGCCTTTTGTGAGTTCCCCTTCCCTTTTACTTCCTCTGTATCCCGGCCCATTAGGGTTTTTCAATCTAGGGTTTTCCCTTTTTAGAAGGATGGGAGTCTATAGGCATTGGGTGGACACCCCTGAGGCCATGGAGAGTTTCAGGGAGATGTATCGCATCCCTGCAAACGTCAGCACTAGGATAGACGACCCCGACGACATGTTCGACGGTTTCGTGTTTTCCGACGGGTGGATGCCTTTCCCTCTAGTGGCTATAGTCGAGGGAGGGGTCAGGTTTCCAGTCCATCCATTGTTGAGGGCGTGCTTATCAACATGGCACCTCAGCCCCTGTCAGTTGATGCCGAACGGTTACAAGATAATAATGGGGGCTGTAGAACTCAATAGGATTTTGGGGATTAACCTTGGTGTCCACGACATAGAGGACGCATATGACGTGTGCAAGTCGGCGGGGGATGGCACCTGTTTTTACCTCCGGGGGAGGCCAGGAAGGGAACAATTTGTTACCGAACTGGAGGATTCAGGTCGTCATGCTGGGAACGACCGCCTGTTCGTATCAGGCAATTGGGAGTTCGGGGAGGAGGAGACCGCGGTAGAGAAGCGGTACAAGATACCCCGTCACTTCGGGATTCCTCCAAGTAATGCACCGAACTCCTTTATGCCCTTGTTTCTTCTATTCTTCTTTCATGTTGGATTAAACCCTTTGCGTTTTCGTTTGCGCAGAGGTCGGCCAAAGGAAGAGCGAGGCCGTTAATTCCGGCTGGAGACCAAATAGCGATTGGCAAAGGGCTGTGCGAGGCTACAAGGGCCACAATTCGCGCGCCGCTTGGTCACTCCTTGGCTACGAACCGAGGTACAAGACCTACATCAAGAGGAAATCCGCAGGTGACGCTGCATCTCTTGATCTCGAGCGCCGGAGGAGTTCGGGAGCCGAGGCCACTACATCCCGAGCCGAACCGGAGACCGATCTTCAAGTGATCGTTGATTCTTATTCCTCCCCGAGCTCCGAGGAAAGAAGAATGCCTCCTCGACGTCCTCCTCTGTCCACAAAAGATCTGGGAGGTAAATTTTTTGGGAGGGAAGCTGCTGCCCCAATCCCCCCTGCCATGGGCAAACAGCAGGCCCCCGTGGGCCAGAGTTCCGCTGGCGCTCCCCCTCCTTCCAGTTCCTCCGTCCAAGAGCGCCCCGCGGAGATCCAGAGGAGGGTAGAAAAGGGGCCGAGGCCAGAGAAGCCGAGCTCATCCCGTCGGGAGCGTCCCGCAGGGGAAGAGAGAGAGGGGGCCCCGGAGAAGCGTCCTCGCACCGAGGGTCCTGCGGAGAAATCCTCGGGGAGAGGGACGGAGCAGGCCTCCGGGGTCAGCTTGGCAGCCCCCCGAGAGGGTCCAGCAATATGGAGGCCTTCCCTGCTGCTTGGGCCGGGGAGACCGATCACCGTGGACGATCGCCTTCATGGGAACCCCTCCGTCGCAGCTACATTCGCAGCAGCCTGCGCTCTTCCACAGGACATAGAGAAGCTGCAGCGAATGGAGGATGGGGCTCTGGCGGTCGGTATCATCCAGTCAGGTTTCTCGGTGAGTTTCCGAAACTTTTCGTTTCTTATGAGACTTTCTCGGTACCTGACCCTTGTCATCTGCAGATCATTCAACGGGCGAAGGTGTTCATGGACAGAGTCCAGTACCGGGACACCCGGATCGAGAAGCTAGAGGCCGAGAAGAAAAAGATCTCCGAGTCCCTCGAGGGTGCTCGTAAGGGCCTGAAGGAGGAGGAGGAGAAGAACTTCAGTCTCGCCAAAGACCTTGAAGCCGCCGTGAACGAGGTCTGCAAAGCCAAGGAAGAGAGTGCAATTTCGAAAGCGGCGGCAGAGGTCAAGGCGAAGAGGGCGATCCAGCTCGAGGCCGAGCTGGCTGAGGCGAAGGCCGAAGTTGGAAAGAAGGATGCCGAACTGGAGAAAAGGGCAGCCGAATTCGATGTTCTTGTTAAGGAGAAAGCCAGCGTTGAGGCAACGACCCAAGCAGAGGTTGATGCTGCCTTTAATGAAGGGGTGGGGGCGGCCACTAAAGATTACGAGGCACAGCTTGAAGTTTTGGGCTCGCACCTATTCGAGCTTGGGTGTAAGGCTTTGCTAAAGAAGATGGGCGTTCCTGAGGACGACCCCATATACCACGACCTGCCCAAGCTTGAACCCCTGGCCGCCGAGGAAAGCCTGGTTCCTCCCCAATCTCCAGCAGTGGCTCCAGCATCCGAGGCTCCCCTTGAGGTTCCAGTTGCCGAGATTGTCCCTGAAGCTTCTCCTCATGCAGTTCCTCCCGAGAAGGCCTGACTCATTCGTTGTATATTTTTATTTTGTTAAGAATGAATCTGTATAGCTTTTTCTAATGAAATATATATTTTCGCACACATCCCGCGTCTCTTGTGTTCGCTGTATCTTTTTGCACTTCTGGAGATATCTTTTTGCACTTAGTGAATTTTTTAAGAGCTGTATGCGTTTTTTTTTTTTTTTTTTTTTTGAATCATGAATCCATACATCGGGGACCAGGTAGGAATTGTCATGAATAGGCCTTTCGATTTCGCGGTTTAAGCCGAGAAATGGACGGTCGAAAAGCCAGGCTGGTTTAGGAACCAAGCTTGGGCTGTAGGCACCGTCAACCGGGCTGGGGAAGGCCGGTTTCACATCCGAGTTTGGGTAGCTGGTTTCATTAACCGGGCTGAAAGAGGACCGGTTCCATAACCGGGTCTAGGCAGCTGGTTTTGTTAACCGAGCTGAAGGAGACTGGTCCCATAACCGAGTCTAGGCGGCTGGTTTTGTTAACCGAGCTGAAGGAGACTGGTTCCATAACCGAGTCTAGGCAGCTGGTTCCGTTAACCGAGCTGAAGGAGACTGGTTCCATAACCGAGTCTAGCAGCTGGTTCCGTTAACCGTGCTGATGGAGACTGGTTCCATAACCGAGTCTAGGCAGCTGGTTCCGTTAACCGAGCTGAAGGAGACTGGTTCCATAACCGAGTCTAGGCAGCTGGTTCCGTTAACCGAGCTGAAGGAGACTGGTTCCATAACCGAGTCTAGGCAGCTGGTTCCGTTAGAGCTGAAGGAGACTGGTTCCATAACCGAGTCTAGGCAGCTGGTTCCGTTAACCGAGCTGAAGGAGACTGGTTCCATAACCGGGCTGAAGGAGCGAGGGGGGAAACAGGGGCCATATCAGAGCTATAAGTTCATCATTTTTATTGCCTGAAACGAAAACAATTTCAAAAGTAATACTTCTTAAGGTGCACAGCATTCCAGGGCCGCGGCAGTCCTTTGCCGTTCATGTCTTCGAGTCTGTAAGCAGACTGCCCTGCCATAGATACAATTTTGAATGGTCCCTGCCAGTTTGCTCCCAGCTTGCCTTCACTTGGATTTTTGTCTGCAGTCAGCATTTTTTTCAGGACCAATTCTCCGATGGAGAACTTCCTTTCCCTGACCTTCTGGTTGTACCCTCTGGCCAGCTGCCGTTGATAGGAGGCTAGGCGGATCGCTGCGGTTTCTCTCCTTTCTTCTGCCAGATCGAGCTCTCTAGCCAGATTCACGTTGTTTTCCTCTTGGTTGAAAAGTTCCGACCGCAGAGTGGGAAGGCCAACTTCAAGAGGTATTACAGCTTCCATTCCGTAGGCCAAGGAAAAGGGTGTTGCCGAGGTGGATCGTCTTGGCGTCGTTCTGTATGCCCAAAGAACGCTCGGAAGCTCCTGGACCCATCTCCCGTTAGCTCTGTCAAGCCTCTTCTTGAGACCGTCGAGAACCACCTTGTTTGAGATTTCGGCTTGGCCATTGCTTTGTGGGTATGCTGGGGATGAATAACGGTTCCTGATGCCGAGCTCCTGGCAGAAGTTCCTGAAGAATTTTGAATCGAATTGAGTTCCGTTGTCCGAGATCAGAGTCCGGGGGATCCCAAATCTTGTTACAATGTTCTTCCAGACGAAATTTCTCGTGTCCTGCTCAGTAATGGAGGTCAATGGTTCTGCCTCTATCCACTTTGTGAAATAATCCGTAGCTGTTATTAGCCACCTTTTATTTCCTGGGGCTCGGTGTAGAGGTCCAACGATGTCGAGCCCCCATTGAGCGAAGGGCCACGGGCTTGAAAGTGGGCTTAGGTCCTGGGCCGGTTGATGGAGAGAGTGTGAGAACTTCTGACACTTCTCGCACTTTCTGGCGTAGAGTTGCGCATCCTTCTGCATATAGGGCCACCAGTAGCCCTGGCTGATGGCCCGGTAAGCCAGCGACCGGCCTCCGATGTGGCTTCCACAAATGCCTTCATGTATTTCATACAGGAAATCTTCAATCTTGCTTGGGTGCACACACAGGAGATACGGCCCTGTGAAGGATTTTCTATACAGCCTGCCTTCTGGAGATATCCAAAACCGAGTTGCTTTCAGTCTGATCTTGTGGGCTTCGCTCTTGTCTTCGGGAAGCTGGTCGTTTTTTAGATACGCCATTATTGGGTCCATCCAACTGGGACCGAGATCGGCATATAGGATAAGCCGAACTGGAGCGAGCTCTATGATGGGTGATTCCAGCGTTCCCACATCAACTGTTCTCTTAAAGCCAGCTTCAACAGCCGAGGCCAGACTGGCGAGGGCGTCAGCATGAGAGTTTGATTCCCTGCCAATCTGTCTGACTTCAACTTTTTGGAAATGAGAGAGTGATTGCTTTGCGCGGGACACATAGGCGGCCATCCTTTCATCGCGAGCTCGGTAATCCCCGTTGAGTTGGCTTGTTACTAGCTGGGAATCGCTGAAAACCGCCAGCTGTTTCGCCCCTAAGGCCCTGGCACTGTCTAATCCTGTGATTAGCGCTTCATATTCAGCTTCGTTATTGGATGCTTTAAAGCCAAGCGTCAACGCCTGTTCGATGACGAGACCCTCTGGGGACTGGAGCACTATGCCGATGCCGGACCTTCTCGTTGTTGATGATCCGTCTACGAAGACTTTCCATGCTGTGCCAAGGAATTGCTTCCAGGATTGATTTTCGGCTTCGGTGGTCTCATCTCTGCCTGCGACATCATCCCCAATATTGCCGCCCAGTTCGGTAGTCGAGGTGGTCGGTGCCGAACTCGGGGAAGTGAATTCAACAAGAAAGTCCGCCAAGACTTGAGCCTTGATTGCCGTCCTGGGCTGATAGCGTATATCATACTGTCCCAGTTCGACGGCCCATTT
This sequence comes from Camphora micrantha, assembly GCA_003546025.1. Classification (NCBI taxonomy): domain Eukaryota; kingdom Viridiplantae; phylum Streptophyta; class Magnoliopsida; order Laurales; family Lauraceae; genus Camphora; species Camphora micrantha. Next base: position 27,299,477 of record QPKB01000009.1, read on the forward strand.
TGAAATTCTCCCAGAGAAATCTGCCTTCCTGAAAAGGGATTTAAGTGGGTGCTCCGTAACAACCACTATGGTATACGTCTGGAAGTAGTGGGAGAGCTTGCGAGAGGCGCTGATGAGGGCCAGCGCGAGCTTTTCCAACGGCAGGTATCTGGTTTCGGGGTCAAGCAGGGTTTTGCTCGTATAATAGATCGGCTTCTGGTGTCCGTCTTCTTCTCTTATGAGTACCGAGCTCACGGCATGGTCCGAGACCGCTAGGTACAAGTAGAGTACTTCACCCTGCAGTGGTGTTGACAATATGGGGACTGAGGACAAATATTCCTTGAGCCTCTGAAGAGCCTGGTCGCACTCCGGGGTCCACTGAAATCTTGAACTTTTTTTCAAGAGCCGGAAGAAAGGGAGACATTTGTCCGAGGCGCGGCTTATGAAGCGGTTAAGCGCGGCTGCCATCCCGGTGAGCTTCTGCACCTGCTTTGTCGTGGCCGGGCTCTGATTGCTTGTATTGCCGAGATCTGTTCTGGGTCAGCCTCGATTCCTCGTCTGGTGACCAAACTCCCCAAGAATTTGCCAGAGCCGACCCCGAATGCGCATTTCGACGCATTTAGTTTCAGTCCGAATGCCTTCAGGATTTCGAAAACTTGTCGGAGGTCGGCCAGGTGGTCTTCCGACTTTTTAGACTTGACGACCATGTCGTCAACATACACTTCCACGGACCTGCCGAGGTGGGCTTGGAACATTTTTGTGACCAGCCGCTGGTAAGTTGCTCCTGCATTTTTTAACCCGAAAGGCATCACCTTGTAGCAGTAGATGCCTCTGGGTGTTATAAATGTTGTTTTTTCTTCGTCGGGGCCGTACATCGGGATCTGGTGGTACCCCCGATAAGCATCGAGGAAGCTCATTCTATCATGTCCTGCGGTGGCATCGATCAGCTGGTCGATCTTGGGGAGTGGAAAACTATCTTTGGGACAAGATCTGTTGAGATCGGTGAAATCAACGCAGACCCTCCACTTCCCGCTCTTCTTTTTGACCACTACAGTGTTGGCGAGCCACTCGGGGTAGTGGACTTCCCGTATCGCTCCTGCCTCCAGGAGTTTGTCGACTTCTTCCATCACCGCTTCAGCTTGCTGGGTACCCGACCGCCGTGCCTTTTGGACGACTGGTTTGTGTCTTGGGTCCACGTTCAGCCTGTGACTAATGATTTCCAGGTCGATGCCGGGCATCTCGTATGGAGTCCAGGCGAAGACCCCCTTGTTCAGCAACAGAAAGTCGAGGAGTTCGCCCCTTTCGGACTCGGTAAGCTGGCTACCGAGTAAGAAAAACCTCTCGGGGTCTTGTGGGTCGATTCTGACCTCGGCCAGGTCCTCAGTACTCTTCTGTTCGGGAGTTCGGCCGTAGTCAGATTCTGCTTCTAGCTCGGCCATATGTACTTGGGGCTCCTTTTCTCCGGAGACAACGGCCATCAAGCATTGCTTGGCCATCTCTTGGTCGCCTCCGACTGTGATTATCTCGACCCTGCCGTGCTCGTCTTCCAGCGGAAATTTCAGCTTCTGGTGATGGGTGGAGGGCACGGCTTCCATGCTGTGCAGCCAACTTCTTCCCAGAATTGCATTGTAGGGTGATGGCACATCCACCACTAGAAAGTCCGCTAGTCTGCTGGCTCCCCCGACTTGGATCCTCAGGGAAACTTTCCCTTTAGGGTAAACTGGCTTTGAACTGAACCCCACGAGAGGGGTGCGGGATTCTTGCAGGTCCTCTGCCTTGAGGCCCAGTTTTCTAAAGCAGTCGAAATAGAGGATCTCCGACGAGCTGCCAGGATCTATGAGTACCCTTTTGACCATGAAATTCTCGAGCTTCAGGGCGAGCACCAAGGGATCATTGTGAGGGGAGCGGACTCCGTGGAGGTCATGGTCCGAGAACCAGATCCGGGGCTTGTCAGCCCGAGCTTTTTTTTGTTGCTGGCTCCAGCTCGGCCGTGAGCACCTGCCTATTGTGGGAAAGCCCTCCTGGCTTCGGCACGTGCCTGGTTGATCCCTGCCGCCGCGGGCGCCAGGTGGATAACGTTTATGATTCCTGCGGTCTCATCGTTATCCTCATTACCTTGGTGCTGCCGGGAACGGCTGTCATGGCCGTTCTCTTCCTTCACAAATTCCTTGAGGCGTCCCTCTTTAACGAGCTCTTCAAGATAGGATTTAAGGGACACACAGTCCTCTGTCATATGTCCTTTCTGCCTGTGATACGAACAAAATTTATTTGGATCCCGAGTAGAGGGATCGCCTTTCATTGGCTGGGGCCGTGAGAAGAATGGCTGCGTCCTGATTTTGGTGAGGATCCTGTAGATGGGTTCCTTGAAGATAGTATTAACCGCCCTGTATGCATCCGATGGCGGTCTGTTCTTCATTCTGCCTTCCGAGGTGGAGCGTGGGGCTACCATCTGACTTGCTGGGGTTGTCTGACGGCCCCTCTCCTCCTTTCGGAATGGCTTCTTATCTTTCTGGGGGGGCCGGTCCTCGAAACGCCCATCTTGGAGTTTGAGGCCGAAGTTCTCTCTCGCCCTGGTTTCGTCCTCCTCCTGTTCGACGAACTGGTTCACCCGGGTCATGAGTGCTTTCATTGTGCCCACAGGATATCGAACAAGCTCTCTTCGGAGCTCAGTGCCTGGCAATAAGGCCTCCTTAAAACACATCACAGCCAGCTGCTCGTTTGCGTCTTCGATCTGGCTATAGATGGTCCAGAACCTTTTGGCGAATCGGGTTACATTCTCGTCCCGCCTCATTCTCATAGCCATCAGATCCTGGTTGGTCTTCGGAATGACCCGATGTGCCTGAAACTTCTCCAGGAAGGAGCCCGTGAGTTGCCTCCAGCCCAAGATCGATCCTCCTGGGAAAGCACAGAACCACCGGAGAGGGAGATCGCCCAGGCTAGAAGAGAACACCCTGCAGTTCAAATGCCCAATGTCGCCCCATACCGACATCCGCTGGGTGAAGTGCCTGAGGTGGGCTGCGGGATCCGAGGTCCCGTCATAGAGGGTGAATCTCGGGATGCTGAACTTCTCGGGGAGGGGGAAATTTCTTATTTCCCATGAGAATGGGGAGACGCCAAGCTCTCCGGAGCTGTAGACATTCGATCGGTCGCGGGCGAGGCCAGCTACCTCCATATTCTGCTGAATGGTTTGCTTGATGTGGTGGTCAAGTCATTCTGGCACACCACCTTCATCCTGCGCCTTCGGCCTCTTTTGAGTATCGCCCGGGCTACTGCTGGAGCCTTCTTCATGGGTGTGATGACGTTTTTTGCTGTCAAGGGCCCGCCTCAGATCCTGCCCGACCGAATGAACACCAGAAGGTGGGGCCTGATTCGCCGCTCGCAGCTGCTGCTGAAGTTGGCGAATCAGCTCTTCCTTTTCCTGGATGATGGCATCTTGTGCTCTAATCTCCTCGAGTCGCGGATCGTAGTTGGGGTCATCTCCTTCGGCTCGTCCAGATCTGACGACCGCTGGAGATTTGTCCCTCAGAGGCTCCCTTGGAAGACGGGGCCCGTTTGAGGTTCTTCTTTGACGAGGAGGAGATGGTCGTCGTGGAGGATGCTGGGTAGTCTGACTATCTCGCCTGACAGGAGCCGTTCGTCGCTGACGACGCTTGGGAGGCTGGCTGCTCCGCCCGGGGAGAGACGTTCGTCGCTGAGGACGCTTGGGAGGTTGACTGCCTCGCTGGGGAGGAGCCACTAGAAGGGGTTCCTTCCCAGCCCTCCTCCGTCGAGGGGATTGCTCCTGTGGTGCTAGCGGCAAGGATGCTAGCGCTGCTTCTTGTCTCCCCGCGGGTCCCTGCGAGATTAATACTTCTTGTAGTACCGGCGACGACGGCCTTGAGGACCTTTCTCGTTGCGTACCAGACGGCGCCATGCTTTGCAGCACCGGCGACCGTGGCATTGGTATGGCCCGCAGCGTTTCGGCTGTCTTTTTTGCTTTTGGTGGCATTTTGTATCAGCCTTCCCACAGACGGCGCCAATTGTAAGTGCCTAAAATAACACGGACTTGCTTTGATGGGAGCTGCTGAATAGCCTTTAATTGGAGGGAGTGTCCTCTTGACCTGAGAAGAAGAAAGAGGTTAGGGGCCTTGGCCGTGGAGAGCCGAAGGCACTCCGACGCCTAAGTTAGTCTTGTTACTAAACAAAGGGAGCAGGAGTGAAGAGGGATGGGAGTTTACTTTTTGCTTACCTCCTTCGTTCTGTGCTGTGCCCACTTATATATGTTAGGTATCCTTAGACCTTTCCTGAGTGGAGGTAGGTAGACGTACGGTCCCATCGGGCCATACTCTTCCCATAAATGGAAGTAGGTAGAGGTTATGTCCTGTCAGGCCATACCTTGACCTTTCACATGATTGCTGATGTGATGGCGGAATGAAGTCCACGCTTCTTCCGTATTCGGCGCCCATCCCGTTCGTCTGAGCCAGGACATGCCCTTATTAATTGTAGATTGACAAGATGCCGAACCCGGTTAACCACTGCAGAGGTGGACCTCGGCACCCGTTTCACAATGCACCCCCAAGTCTCGGGTGGATGACCCTTAGTCGGAGCGGGACTCCCCAAGGAGCCGATCTCGGGATGGATCAGCCGAGCTGCGTTAGGTCCCGAGCTGGTAAAATACCTCCACACAGACAGCATATTAAAAACACATTGCATTTCAAATTATTAGGTAATCATTTTTCAAATATCATATATGTTTCCAATTTTTAATATATTTATCTTTTTGAGCCCAGGCTTAGCACGGGCATTTATTGCTAGTATATAAATGAGTGAGGGAGAATATCTTTCTGCGAAACAACAAAGAAAATGAAGGCCTACTACAAAGGTTGAGAATATTCATGTGCATTCATTCCTCACCTCATAGGGTAAGGGCACTTTTCCTTTTTTACACCCCCTTTTGTACTTCACCCTATGTATTTGAAATTTCCCTTTTGTATTTGAAAATTTTCATTTATGGAAGCATGTGAAAGGAATGTCCCCTTATATATATAGACAAGTGAGAGGGGATATCTTTCTGCGAAAGAAGAAAATGAAGGCCATGAGACTATCGCGGTCGATTTATATCTGCAATGAATCTAAGGAGAATTTTCTTTTGGTAAAATCATCTGCAAATTACAAAGAAAAGGTACTCTGCCAGATTTTTGTTTTTTTCCCCTTCTTCGATTCTTCGACCGAGTGATGAACTGATGATATCATCCAGTCATTCCCTTCGCACCCCATATCTCATCATTAATAAAGCCATCCAATTAAAAACGGAAGAAAGAAGAAGAAGACGAAGATGCAGCGTTCCAAATGCCACAGTTCAACGCAAGCCCACCTCATCCCATATCAACTCTGCAAAGGGATTGGTTGATTGACTGAGAAGGGATAGGGATGAAAATGAGCCGGCGAAGATCGGGGACTTGTGCGTTTCTAGATATTTTGAACAAAAAACTGGAATGAGTTGTCACTTTATAAAAGAAGGAGGCAGGTCGTGACACGCATGCAAAAATGGGCCCACCATTGGATTCCCCTCGTGGCCAATGTGGTCTCCATTTGGGCTTTCAAACGGGAATTCAAGCTTTGACCCATGATCTGGCCCGCCATTGGTTCCTTACAATGGAGTGGTCGCTTGGTTCATGTGGAGCTGATTTGGGCCTTCAAATAAATGGTTAAAGAATGTGGCATGTGGGCCAACTAACTGAGGTAATCCTGTGGGCCATCATGGCATGTGGGCCCACATTAGATTAAGAAAAGAAATAGTTACTGAAAATAGTTACAGACAATTGTCTCTTTTCCTTTCATTAGAAATGAAGTAATGTAAAATTGACGAGTCATTAGTCCCAATTGCACGGCAAGTGTTGTTAAACCTTTTTCTTCTTTCCATGTGCAATGACTTTTGATGAAGAGTGGTAGAGATGTCAAATGGGCACGGCCACACAACTCAGGCACAGCCCGTTTGACATCTTTAAGGAATGGGCTTTATTCAATGGGAAGTATAAAAAAGTATTTATGCTGCATTTACTAACACCTCAAAGTTTTAGTATGAATAGTCAACGAAGGAGATTTAATATGTATCACAGACAACCGGAGCACAAATTGGGTTATATATATATATATATATATATATATATATATGTTGCCAAAAATGCACTGACCCGAACACCTCAAGATTTTGGTAGGAATGATCCAAAAAGTCTCTAATGGCAACTGGCTACCAACACATGGGCGGCTCCACATTCATCACAGTGGGGTCAATTGACCCCACTGTGATCTGAAAAAGTATTTAAAATAAAATTTTTTATTTCATGAATTGAACTTATGGAAAACTTTTGACCCCATTCAATTTAAGAGTTTCGCCCGACATTAGCTTACTTTACACTTTTTCTTTGTTGATGTGGTAGTGAACAAAAGTCACCACCTAAGTTAATGGGCCAACTATCTACCAAAAATTAAATAAAATTAATGGGCCCACATTACTGATATGTGCTCTAACAATGAGTTTTTAAAACTTAAATGAATTGGTGACATTGTTAGAAAATTAGTGGAGACAAAAAAGGATATCGTATACCAATTGGTTTATTTGCTTTTAAAATTGGCGTTAATTTTACCAGTAGTGACTGCGACAGTAAAAAGAGTTTTTTTAGCAATGAAGTATGTACATAACAGGTTGCGTAACCGATAGGGGTGTAAAAAAAAACCGAGAAACCGTCTAACCGAACCGAACCGAACCGAACCGCGGTTAATAACCGTATTCCACGGTTCGGTTACGGTTACGGTTAATGAAATCCAAAAACCGCATGGTTCGGTTCGGTTACAGTTTTTCATAAAAATTCACTACGGTTAACCGAACCGAACCGTAAAATGCGGTTTGGTTAACCGCACACGCTTAACCGTACCGTTATAAAATAAAGGAAAAAAAAAGGGGGGGGGGGGGGGGCTGAATGAAAATTTTCGTAATACATAAGTAAAAATATTCGCAAAATTGATTAGACTTAAGAAGTTAATGTATATTAAACCAAAAAAGAAGATGCAAATTGAGAAATTAATATTCAAATTTTTCCACGGTTATTAACCGTAACCGAACCGTCTTACACGATTAACCGCGGTTCGGTTTTCTACGGTTTTTGTCTGCACGGTTACGGTTACGGTTTTCAAATACAGAAAACCGCGGTTACGGTTCGGTTAACGGTTTTCCCAAAAAAACCGGTTAACCGAACCGTTACACCCCTAGTAACCGAATAGGAGATCAATGGATCAATGACTGTTTAGTTACATATATTGAAAAATATGTGGTTGCTAGTGTTGATAATGAATCAATTATGCAATGATTTCAACACATGAAAACCTGTTGAGGACAGCTATAGGAGTTTATGTATTTGGATTTTGCTTTTGGATTAAGAACTATTAGTAACAATGTATTAAAATTTCTTTTTTTTTTTTTTTTTGAATTCAATATTATCTTTGTCGGATTATCGAAAATAGATTATTTAAAAAATTTATGCTACACTTGTCGAACTATCGAATGTAGATGACAAATGTTGATAAAGGGGAAAATAAATTTATTTGATTTGCAAAAGATAATTCTTTTGTTGACCCCACTGACTAGAATTTCTGGAGCCGCCCCTGACCAACATCAACGATTCTAGAGCATTTGCATTACTGAAATTGAAATACTGGCACTCTTAAGTCTTAACTTCTTATTTCTTTCTTTAATTTTGGTTTTTACATGTATAGGTTATCTCATATCTATTGTTTACTAACAAGTGGGCCTCACTTCACTCTCCAAAATGTGGGGCTTCATTGCTCATTCATTAAAATATCCCACCTAATCCATGGATGTTATCTGTCCATCTTTATGACATCCAAAATGGAATTGCGAAGTTCGATTCTGACTCTATGCAAACACAGCTACAGCTTGGATCCATCATCCAAGTCCACTGTTTTCATAAAATGAAGACGCCTCAGTCTTCTTGTTTAAAGCCTCTTTGGTACATGAATGCAGGCTTTATGATCAAATGCAAATTCAGGAAAAAAAAAATTGAAGGGTTATAAAACACTTTTTTTCACTCTTTTTTTTTTTTTTGGTAGTTAGATGATATTTTAAGTAGCTAAAAATTTACAGAGTTATCAGTTTGCACATTACGTAGAATTTTCTGTATATAGTGTCTCAAGCCCATGATAACCATGTAGTGGGGTCTCTAAGGAGCCCTGTCCACAAGAGGAAGCACATTAAGTTAACCCATCAATAGTATTTTTGTAGTCAGATCCCACGCCCATGCCCACAAGAATGAACTCAATGACCACAGGCCTTACTTATAAAAGTTTGATATTTTATGCCTTCATCCGGTCGCAACAGATCTTTGCCTCTTGTCATGAATACATCTACCAAAGCCTTTGTTGGGGGTCAAAAGTTGAAAGAACATTGACAAAGGAAGAAGGAAAAAAAACAAAGAAAAAAAAAAGAGAAAAACATGGCAAACCACCAAAATAGAAAGAGGTAAATATATTATGTAAGGACTTTGGATCTAACTTTTTCATTTTTTTATCTAAACCCATTAAATTATGTTAGATTAATCTTTATTAACACTAATATTTTTAAAACTACACTACATGTATAGTATACTTTTTTTTATCAGTAAATATGTATATATAGTACATAGACATCTATATATTTTAGTGGGATTAATGGATAAATGCTTGCTTGGTCACATAGATTTTTATAATTTCGACAATGAGGCAACATATGACGCTCCTAGAACATGAAAATCTATCGAGGGCAAGTGTAAATAAATCCCCCTTTTCACACGTGACAAATTGACACCTATTTATGTCTATATAACTTGCTTTTCTTACTGAGAAACTTGATATGTATGTGTGTGTATATATATTAAATCTTTTATTGATGACGACGTTTAACTCTCTCTTTACCCCTCTGCGAGAAATTTCTGACTCCACCACTGAGTACGCAATGGTTGTCACCAGCGAAATTTTTTTCTTATGGTTGCTATTTAAAAGGAATCAAACCCAATGACCAGTGCAAAGCACGGGTAGTTCCAAACATTGCAAATTAAATATGTATATGTGAAATGATTAAACAACTGTAAAGAAAATCAAATCGACAAAAAACAACTAAAATTCTTAAAGAAAATTAACTCATAAAATTAATAGCTTCTAAAAAAAACCTCCAAATAATCATCACATGTTTATCTTATTCCTAAATTTTAGAAAGAAAACATACTAAAAAAAGGCTAAAAGAACAATTTTCTTAATATGAGAGCTAAGTGGTATAGAATGAGAATATAAGAATTCGGGTCGAAAGAGAATAAAAGTGGTAGGGTAGAAAGGGAGTTTTTGCAACAAAAAAAAAAAGAAAAAAAAGAATAGAAGTGGAGCCTTGAAAATTGGAGAGTAGAGGTTTGATGAAATAAAGAGATGAATAGTAGTTCCATGAGGCAAGAAGTTGGGAGAGAATGTGGAATATTTGAAAAAACGGGGGATAACTTTCGATCAAAACCACAACAAATAGTCAAAATTAAATCCAAAACCCTTGACTTTAATACCTTATAATGAAACCTAATTTGAGTCATCAGTTTTTACTGCTCCCAAATAATTCAGGTGATCACGACCATTTGGAATGCACAAAAGCGATGGGAATGATGGGAATGAACCCGCATTAACCTACTTGGTACTAGTAGGTTGTTTTTTAAATCTTCACCAAATTAAATGTCCTATTTACTGCTGGACAGACGTGGAACATGATTTGTCTAGTGGAATAAAACTGAAGAGAATAACAAGATAGTTGAGTTTTTAATGTTTGAACATGTTTGAACTTACAAACACTTTACCCAACTACGTAGCCGAAGCGGCATAAGGCGTAAGTTTGTTAGTCACGTCTTTGCTCTCTGGTCTTGTTTTTGAAATCCGCCCTAGATTTATATAATAGACAAATGTGTTAGTTTAGTGGGCACCGTGCTGAAATAATCCTATTAGGTTAAAATACCTTAAAGTTATCCACATCAGAAAAAAAAAATAAATAAAAGAAAAGAAAGATACAAGCACTTTCAACTACTCTTGTAACACTGATGTATGTTGATGTATGCCCTTCGGTCATGTTTCTCGTCATTCATCTCAGCGGGGTCTACGAGGCAAACCCTATAACTTCATCAATGGTGGCCCACCTATGTAATTCAAATTACTCAAAATTAATGATTTTCATCAATGTACAGGGTGTAGGAAATAGTGTGGCCCGCATACCACAGGTCCCACGTCAAAATCAAGCCGGGCCAATGCCCACAGAAAATACTATCTCACTTAATGTAAGACTTGATCTTGTCTCACTAATAAGACTCCCAATAGGATTAGTGGATGTGAGTTTTTTTGGTGAAGAAATTTCTAATAAGTATATCTCTTTGGGACTTTACTATATAAGACAATAGAACCCTGGGGTTGGGTATTATTCCATCCCATAGGAGAGATAAGAGGCGAAGAGATCTAAGGAGTTTTTTAATTGCCGGAACGCACATAGATCTTCGGCAGCGTGTCGGAGTCTCTGCATCCAAATCCATCACAGGAGAAGCCAAACTTTGTTCCAAGTAAAGATGGGTCCATTCTCAAATCGATCATATGTAAAATTCCGTTCGACTCAATTTTTATTTGAATGAAGTGATCTATACAAGACCAATTGATGGCAGAACAAGCTCCAATTGAATTCATGAGTTGCCATGATGTTTCAACCAGTTTATATTTTGTAATTGGGCACCACTAACAGATTTATAGGGCCTGACCTCATGTAGCCAGATTTCAGCGACCATAATAAAGAAAATTGACCCTTTTTTTGTTCTAACGGAGGTTCCTAGTTTTTTGGGTTTGACTAATCCTTTCAGGCCAGAGATAAGTCGGATAACACCCTTGTGACCCCCAAATAGTAGCACTAGTGAACTTAACATTCAGTTCTTAAAGTGGAAAAACCGAGATTCAATACCAAAATATTTAACTCCAAAAATAAGAGGAACTATGGTCCTCCCCACTCGCAGCCAAGCCTTGGTGTTAGATAATGGATTTCGTGATTCATGCTTTTCTTTCCGCGTGTTGTGCACTTCAGCTTTAGTTTCGTTGGTAAAAGAGGGTACTCTGTGTCCACCACCTGCCAGTCCCAACCACGTGCAATGTCGGATACGTGCACGTGTTTCGGGCCTTTTACACAAGGACTTCAAATGGCCTCGGCAAAGATCATGGTGATCTAAGGTGTTCCTTAGATTGAGAACCCTCAGAATGTTAGTTTTTTGTGTTTTTTTCCTATAAGTTGGATCAGCAGTACAGTACATATGGATCTACATCTCCACTTGTGACTTTAACATAGGCCATGTCTTTGAACCCACCCACTTGGAGATCAATTTCAGTGTGGCTATGTGAAACGAGACACCCTTTTCACTCATGTGTTGCATGTTTTTTGGGCACCGAGCTTTACTTTGATGTTTAGTTTTGCCTATTCCAACTGTAGATACAAACTCATTTTCATGGTAGATGCAGGGTTGACCAGTGGGGGAAGGGGGACAGTCCCCTGAAAATTCACCCTTTATGTTATGGAAGATTTATGATTTTTTTTTTTTCTACACGTGCCTCCTCTGTAAACATTGGAAAGTCCCTTTCATGTTATGATTTTTTTTTTTTTAATTTTTAATGGTCCCCTCAAGGAAAGTTTTCTTGGTTCCACCATCGATCATTTGCCTATTTCTATGTTTCATATGTGGGAATATAGGTGAAGGAGTTTCTAAAAGATTTGCATATTATAAGAGTAAGAAATAAAAGAGGTTAGGTGGAGATGTAGATCTTTTATTTTTCAAGGTAATGGTAGGGTATTGATTTCTAGTTTGTGAATGCCCGCCACTAATTCTATTTTAGCTTTTACGGTAAGGATCTCCACAACTACTTCTATTTTAATTACGATAAGGATCTCCACAACTACTTCTATTTTAAATACTTTTGATATTTTAGATTCCGTCAATGATCATAAATCCCCACTACTCTAAATTCTTGTCAAAAATTCATTCAATTGCCAATTTGGATAGTTCACTTGTAAAGTGAATTCAAGTAAATGGTTACTTTAAGATACAAGAAAAGCAAAATGTCTTACAAAAAAGTATAGAACTACCAAAACCAAGTTCTTTTTTTTTTTTTTTTAAGTCAAAAATTCATTTTCTCATTCCACTAAAAGAAAAAAAGATCTCTTCTTTTTATCCAAAAATATAAACAAAATTTTCTTTACATGCCACAAAATGATAAAAATTCAAGTAGGTGCGTTTTTAGATTTTGTAGTTTTTTATTAGATTTACTCGAATGGGCTCGGGCCTGTACCTACTTGTTTGCACTAAAATGCCTATGAATTAAATTACTATCGTGATAGTTGGGTACCATTTCTTATGTTCTTTTATTCTATATATTTTCTAAAAATAAAATTGATTTAATTTTACTTTCTAAATAAATAAGTTATTTAATACTTATTTTAAAAAATTCACCTTTAATCTTCACTTAAATTAACTTATGGACTAAGGTACGTATTTATTTCTTATGTATTCTAAAGCAAATAAATATATTCTAAAATCTTTATGGGAAGCATGATTCAAGATTCCATGTGAAACATGATTCAAGATCCCATGCACTATGCCACCAATCCATGGTTTGGAAAAAACGAACAAGAAAGAAAGAAAAAGATGCCTCATGAGTTTTAAATTAAGAATTACTGGCGATATTGAACAAGGCTGACTTAGATATCGACACGCTTGCTAACAAGGTGTGAACTTGACTTCACCTGCATTTCTACATGCGCCACCACACAAAAGCCCAAGTATTTGACGGGCAACCGTCTTGATAGGTCCACCAATTCACCTTTACCTTCATAAGAACTCCAGGCAATTTCAGCTCCCTCTCTCTCAGTTCCGGCAAGCGAAGATGTTCAAGAGAATGTTAACGAAGAAAAAGAAGGCTCCGCCTTCAGCTATCTCCACTTTGGATAACCTTAACGAGGTACTCACAACATCTCTCCCCTTTTTAACAGAAATCTCATTCATATTGCAACGGTCGTACAACGGCTAGTATAACGGATTTTTCTATTCCAATCCTTCTTTCTGCTCTTTCAGATGTTTTTTGTTAATTTGGTCTAAATAATAGCTTTGGGTACCGTTATAACGGTCTTCAATATGTCGGTTAAAGTATGCCGGTAAAATGGGTTGCAGAAAACCTTCAGAATTAGAAGGATGCTATCAAAATTCATGTTATCTATGTGTTAATAGAATGAAAATGGGTCCTCACTAGAATCAGTGGTTGTGATCTCGTTTGGATTTCGTGAGAAATTCACTTGGGTGGGGGGACCAACCTGCTGATTAAGGAGAATGGGTGGATTCCAGAAATTGAGCTCTCTAACCCCAATCTTAGCAGTTGTATAGGGAAGTATCTTGTAAGGCAGGTCTGTTTTGGCACCGATTTCACAGAAATGGGATTCTCTTTTCCGCAAAATGCTACTATTCCACAGTTTGGTATGCACTTTCCATCCGGAGAGAGGAAGAAAAGTGAACTACTATTTTCCTATAAGTTTGCGGAAAACCAGTTCCCATAGGGCATGTTTGAGTGGCACGCGGACAATTAGTGCTTCGGAAAAAAAAAAAGATCTCCATATTCCACAGAAGACCTTCTGGACCTTCCCTATGGGAAATGGTTTTTTATGAATAGTGGAAAAGTTGATTCATTTTTCTGGTTTTTCTCATGAGTCATGGAAAATCAGTCGCACCAAGCTTGGAATTTTAAACACCATGGAAACGCTTTTCCACTTTTCATGCTTTTTTCCATGGAAAAGTGGCCACACAAACTTCCCCAAGGGGTTGGGGGAAGGCTTCTTTGGAAAAGAAAAGTGCAAGGAATTGCAAAATTTGCCAGTAGTGGCCCAGAATATTGTACCTTATTCAAGTGGATCCCATTGTGAGATACCCTTGGTCTCCAACTCATCCAATTTACCTGATGCTTTGTATTTTCTCTCTCATGTTAGTGCACTTTTGTTGCCTGCAGACACTTGAAATGTTGGAGAAGAAAGAACATGTACTTCAGAAGAAAATATCTGTAGAAATTGAAAGGGCCAAGAAGTTCACACAATCCAAAAACAAGAAAGGCGGGTCCTAATCCTATTTTGGTTTTCTTACTCTGAATTCATAATGTTGGTATACTTAACCTTGTAGCCAAGTAATATATGGTCCCTTATTTAAGACTAGCTGACAAAATAAGAGAGAAACACTTTGATCTCTGAAACACCCTTCTTTTGGTTGAGTCATTAACTGCAATGGAAATAAAAGGTTTCTCATGTTGTATTTTTCTCTTCTTTTGTCAAATTTTGCTAAATATGAATATTCTCTAACCAATATGCTTGCCTTTGAGGATTCCAAATTTCTTATTTATGTGTATGGCATAGTACTGACGTTTGTTCTAATGTATTGACGACCAGAGCTCTGATCAAGATCAGGTCTTGATCATTAACTGCAATGGAAATAAAAGGTTTCTCATGTTGTATTTTTCTCTGCTTTTGTCAAATTCTGCTAAATATGAATATTCTCTTAACCAATATGTTTGCCTTTGGGGATTCCAAATTTCTTATTTATGTGTATGGCATAGTACTGACGTTTGTTCTAATGTATTCACGACCAGAGCTCTGATCAAGATCAGGTCTTGATCATTAACTGCAATGGAAATAAAAGGTTTCTCATGTTGTATTTTTCTCTTCTTTTGTCAAATTCTGCTAAATATGAATATTCTCTAACCAATATGCTTGCCTTTTGGGGATTCCAAATTTCTTATTTATGTGTATTGCATAGTACTGAAGTTTGTTCTAATGTATTCACGACCAGAGCTCTGATCAAGATCAGGTCTTTGGTCGAAAGTCGAAACTACAGTTTGCACTTTCATAACTATTTTCCTTTATCAAACCATAATATGGACGAAAAATATGTGGTTACTTATAACAAGAGAGAAATATTTAGGAGAGATGAGAATACATTGAAGGAAAGAGAGGTCATAATAATTCACCCGTGGAGGGAGAGAGAGAGAGAGAGAGAGAGAGAGAGAGAGAGAGAGAGAGTCTCAATAAATCATCTTCAGAGCCTCACCCAATCAATTTGGTGTTGGAAATTACATATCGTACATGTAAACATTGATATGGTGGATGAAAATGATGATAGGGCACAGCCCAAATTGCAGTGACCAGACAATCTTAACTGTCTCATAAGTGGAGATTTACCTTTTAAATGTTCCTAATCCAAATCCCTTTTGCGATCAAGATTTGCTATCATAAAAGAGAAGGAAGAATTACAAGAATATGGAAGAGTAAAGATATTGCTCAAAGCTTCTTGGGGGCTATTCATGGCTTGATCCTTTTCAACAGGTGCTCCTGCAATGTTCCTCAAGTTCTTGTTAGTATAGAATTCCCAGTATATCGCTCAACTAAAAGTACATTTTCAGGTAACTGATAGAGTGACCAATTGCAACACCACGGGCCTTACCCACCACAAAAGCTTGCTGTCAAAGTGGAGTCCCTTGCATCCCGGGTGTTCTTTGGCGGGTGATGGGCACACCGGATTTCAACTGGATTTGCCACCTTGGCCTAGGCCTGCCAAATCTCGCACTCTCCCCCATTGAAAACAGAGTTGTCATCGGCTCTAATACCATTTGTAACACCACGGGCCTTACCCATCGCAAAAAGATAGCTATTGAAGTGGAGGTAACCATGGGTACTTAAGCCCAGGCTCTGTACTTGATTGTTTTCAACGTGTGACTTGTGGATTCCCTTGTATCCAGGGTGTTCTTTGCAGGTGATGGGCACACCATATTTCAACCGGATCTATCACCTTGGCCTAGGCCCGCTAGATCTCACAACAATGACCACCATTACCATAGCCTGATTTATTGTGTGGGATGTGATCCATCTACGTTATCTGATTGTTAGGAGTTATAGTAAGGACCCATTTGCAGTTATTGAGATATTGTAGACTGGTTTGTAAATACAAAAAAGATTGGGGGGGGGGGGGAGGGGGGTGGCGGTTTATATAAAAAAAATTAGAAATCAGCAGCATTCGTTTGATTAAAAGGGTTAAGATGGAATCCAAGAAAGGATTTCTTCAATTGTTTGGGTTCTAGGACCATTATTTTTCAAGAATTAGGGTTAAGATGGAAACGAAGAATACATGAGATAATCTTAATGGTTTGTCACCCTAGGTAGGGAAACTAAACCCTTCCAGAATTACTAAAGAACTGTTTAATGGAAGGAACTATAATGCCCTTCTGATTAGTGAAGTGGGAGATCATGATAGTGGTAGTCGTGGTCTAGCCTGTGGTGCTAGCCGGGTTGGTGATCTGACACTGTAGAGGTCAGAGCAATGTTAACAGCAACAAGCTCCATTGTGCATATGGTGGAAGAATAGGCACACTTGCAAATACTTTTGGGATTTAATTGAAAAGCTGCCATTGCAACCGAAATGGAAAAAAAAATCTAGTGGTGAAGCAGGTGCAAATAAAACTGATATGAGCATTACAACGGAACTTCCCACACTTACACGAAAGATACAGGCTTTAGAAAGCTTGACTACTTCATTTGCAATTGGAGTGGCTGCTTATATAGGATCCTCCGCTCACATGGCATCCACATCTTCATCTAGCCCTTCATGGATTATCGTTTCATGAGCAATATATCACATGACAGGCATGCATTCAGTTTTTAAAACTTATGCGTTTGCTTTGCCAATGAGAGCTACTTACCGGTTGTCGGTGAGGGACTTGTTGATGTTTCTCAGTTCTCATCTCTGTCTTTTGTATGACAAGTTCCCCAATCTTCTCATAATTTAAGTTCTGTTAGTGCCCTAATAAAATTACATAATTACAGTATTATGTTTTTCCCTTCGTCTTGTGTTTTTCGGATCTGAAGACAAGACGGACAATTAGTGGTGGCTGTGAGCGCAATGCTCTTTGTGTGAGATCATTGGCATTTTAGTCATTAATCAATGCAAAAGACATCAAGAAGTGGCATTTGTAAGTGCAGTATATGGAAAGAAAAGAGAAAACATAATACAACATGGAAAATAAAGCCACCAAAGAACATTTCATTAACATATTGCATCTCTATACTTTCCTTTTACAATAAATATAAAATCTACATCAAGAAAAGTGGGTTTATGCTTGAATTGCCAAACACAAGTGTTTGATCCATGATGCTTCTGACTCCTCCAATTGTTCCTTTGATGGTTTTGTAGCATTCTCCTTGTTGACAAATTGATGTCACACATTGTTGAGTACGATGGTTCTTCAAGTGTAATGGACGAACTTGATCTTGAGTACTCGATCATAGAACATGATACTGAGTGCCTTAGCATTCTTGAATTTGCATATGACAAGGGATGTTGTAACAGTCCCAAAATCATATAAGATAAGGGAAATCAGAAATAAATTAGGAAATTTGATGCAAGATAGACCTCAAAGGCCACATGTGTAGGACCCAAGATAGTTTAGGGATTTTTTCTATTTTTAATTAATTGTTATCAGTTAGTAGTTTTATTTGATGAGTTGTATTTAGGATTAAGTTTCTAGTTTCTTTAGTTTCCTAGTTTAATTAGTTTTCTTAGGGCCTAAGTTGTTTTCCTATTTATATGGCATTGTAGAAGATGGATTTTTAGAGTTGATTAATAGAAATTGGGTTTTTTCATTGAGGTGCGTCTTGTTGGCAGATTAGAGTATAAGGCCACCCATTCAAAAGAAGATAAAGCCACCATTACTCAAAGTGTTCAAACGAACCAAGGAGAGGGAAAAGTTTGAAAGTTTGATTTGAGTATTTTGATTTTTTTTCAAATCTATAAAGCTTATGGTTATCTGTAACATTCCTATAAAAGGAGATTAATAGAATATCCTCTCCTCAATTAAGAGGTTGAGAACATTAACACAAAAGATAATATGGTGTCAGAGCTCGTATGAGACTTGCGTCGTCTATCCTAGTGCTATACTATCTTTGCTGCCTAACTTTACCCATCCCATTTGGTGTGCCCATCCCACCGTCCACTTGTGCAATGATTCTTCAGATTGCTGCCTCAACTGAGAGCTGTTGTCTGCCTCACTAAGTTTCTGCCTCAACTGCCATTTGCCATCTGCCTTGCTTGAGGGCTAAGTCATCTACAACTCATCTGCATAGGCCCACCCAACTCATTTACACATCTCACCCTCTTAGTTGTCACCCTACTTCCTGATAGCTTGGCCCACTCGGATGTCACTGCTTCTGCCAGAACTCCGTCCTTTGTGATATCTAATATTTTGAGTTTAGTTTCCATCAAACTTGATCGGCACAATTACCTTCTTTGGCTTTCTCAATTTGGGCCTCTACTTCTGAGCCATGACTTGATGGGTTTTGTTGATGGCTCCAAACCATGTCCAGATAAGGGCACCCATTCAAAAGAAGATAAAGCCACCATTACTCAAAGTGTTCAAACGAACCAAGGAGGGGGAAAATTTTGAAAGTTTGATTTGAGTATTTTGATTTATTTTCAAATCTGTAAAGCTTATGGTTGTCTGTAACATTCCTAGAAAAAGAGATTAATACAATATCCTCTCCTTGATTAAGAGGTTGAGAACATTAACACATAAAAGATAATGCGTCTTCGTTATTGTCTCTGTGGAGATTTGTTGAAGTGTCTACGGACACGTGCTTTGGCACTCCACGCAAGCCCTAACTCTAGGGCTTGCATCAAAATCTAGATAGTGTTTCCCAATCACATTGAGTGGTTGCATATATGGAAAGCCAATGAAACACAGTAGTGGGAGTTGAAGATTTGACATCACGACTCATCATATATGATGAAATTGAGTGGGTTTAACAAAACCACGCACTTACGGCTGGTTCTTTTGTCAGAATTTCTGATGGGAATTTGAGATGTTGGATTGGGCATTCATAGACATGATGTAATGGCTTGTCCCCTTGGCATTTGCAAATACCATGTTTCTTTACTAGAATTCCAAAATCTAGCCACCTGAAAAGTTTGCCTTTCTCTCTCCTGCGGCACAGCATAAAACCAGAAATGCTTCAGGTGGGATTCTTTCTTTCTGCGTTTCTATTTCAAGACTTTGTCAATGCCTGTTGATAATAATAATTCAGGGAGAACAACTCGGAAAGTGTGATTTTCCATTTTTGTGCCAATGCAAATCCAAAGAAGAATAATTAACCATGTCATGATGCTAAAATAGTTGTACAGTTTGTAATTTGGATAATTCTGATGCAGCTGGTCTTTTTCTTTCATATTTTTGTTGTTGCCCTTTCAAACTGAAACATGTCATGAATTTCTAACAACTATTCCTGTCAGCTCAGTAGCTCACTATTACATATCAGAAGTGGGAGAAGTGATACAAAATCTTTCAGCTGGGATTCATAAAAGAATTAAAAAAATGTTTGCTTCTTTTTCTTTCTGTTCTATCATAACAAGGGAAGCATGTAGCTAGTGGTGTCTAACATAGACAGAGGACCTATGTAAATAGTGGTGTCATAGAGCACAAATCTCTTCCATTCATATTGTAACTTGTTATGCCCTTAAGATTAAATTAATGTTTTGGTCTCTTGCAGCTGCAATTCAATGTCTAAAGAAGAAAAAGTTGTTTGAAGCACAAATAGAGCAACTTGCAAACTTTCAATTACGAGTTCATGATCAGGTGTCAACTGTATCCATAATATCCATTTGAAGAAAGAAAATGTCAGTTGTTCATGCTTAAATTCATCATCTCTCGGTTGGGGCATGACTAATTGGAATCATTCAGGAGGTAGGCTCCACTACAGGTTACCATGATTGGTCCTTTGTTCCCAAAAATTATCCCAAGAATTGATTAAGGGCAGTTAAAAATTAAGCAGCTGCTTAGTTTCAATTCAGTCACTTGAACAATTAGGATTATCTTTCCAGGAGAAAAGGACCAACGCTGACCCACCCATGCTAGGTCACACCTCTTGAATTGTCAAAATTACTAAGATGTCATCAAGGGCGCCATGAGAGACTACCATGCAGTAAACTAGAGGAATATGACTAATGCAGACAAATATTTTCTGCAGATGATTATGCTTGAGGGTGTGAAGGCAACAACAGACACTGTTGATGCTCTGAAGACCGGAGCATCAGCTATAAAGTCTATCCAGTTCTCTTTGTAAGTTTTTTTTATCCTTAAACATTAAGAGTATGTCAGTGTGGACTGTGGAGCATTTCCCATGGAAAATGGTTTTCGAGGGAGAACGATTTTCTGTTGTTCTGTGTTAAAGTCTTTTGTGGTTTTCATTCTGTCAGATCATTTTTTTTTTTAAGAGTGAAATCGGACCCAATAAGTAGAGAATTTTTTCTGCACTCTTAAACAAGATGTAGAAAGTAGAAACTCATTTCTGCTGAAAATGTTTTAACACAGCAAACAATAGAGACTGAAGCTATAATAATGAAGCCTCCATTTTCATTCTCTGCAGAAAATGAAATCATGTGAAATAAAATGTAGCAGAAAAATACCCCACACACACGTGTCCAAAGATCCCAACTTGCTTGGCATGGGCACCGAGTATGATC
>QPKB01000009.1:27320086-27390706 GCA_003546025.1 Camphora micrantha
CCTCACTTCTCATCATAATTGGTATTAAGTGGTATAGGGGTGGCCCACACTATATTATAAACATAACATTAATTGATCGCAGTCTAAAGAATTATTCACCATCCATATAATTATAATTAGTCACAATTTAAATAATGCATGTAACTATTCATAATACACATAGTCCAGGTTCTTTTTAAGTGTTATGGTTATTTGGTACTTTCTCATAAAGTCCAGGCTCAATCTCTTCCCAGACTCTACCCAAAATAGATGATACGCTTGAACAATCTGGATGTATGGAACAGTGGGCCCCACTGTCCCCAATCCAAGACCAGACTTAATAAACATGGTTGCCCAGGGCAAACCCTCAAACTAATGGATCTGATCCATCATCAGACCACTCCTTATGGCCCACAGATCAAAATACTTTTTGTTAATTTTGTGCCATGACTCACGACTGGGACTCTTTGAGTCTATTGCACAGTGGGTCCCACTGTACCAAACCCAAGATGCCCTTGTTTCCTATGGTCGACCATGGGTCCCCTACAAGATGTGGGGTCCTGATCTTTGATCAGGTCAACCATTTGATCCCACAAAGACTGTCGACCTCAGCCCTGCTTCCTACAAGGTGTCCGCCTCCCAGATACAAGTGCAACAAGATAGTGGACCAGATGGGTCCCACTCCATCTCAGTCCAGTACTACTTTGGTTAACCAGCATTACCCCACCAGATCTCCGGACCTGATCTGGGATCAGGTGGGCCATGGGGTCCCACAATCCCAGATTCTCAATTCCTCTGCTGACGACCAGAGACTGTTCTTCATGAATCCGAATTGGTTTTCAAAATAATTTGAAGATTCAAGAGAAAACAAACACCTGATGATTATATACCTACTATAATCAAGATTTACATGATCTCCATGACTCAGAATAGAGTCCACATCTAATCCCTGAATAGCAAAGATTTACTGAATACAGTAGCAACAACCAAAATAGTTGAGGCATACCATAATATCAGTCGTCCAATTTGAATATCTAGGCAGCTAGGAAGATCCACTCACCTATGGTACGTGATCGTTGCGTTTGCAATATATGGGTGAGAGTAGGACATCCGATGATCATCTTCCCGATTGGTTTCTTCCTCTTCTTCCCCTGGATTCCAAGCTCTCCCTCTCTCAGATTTCTCTCAAAGGAAAGAAGGATAAAACTGAATAATAACACTAGAGTGGTCGATGGTCGTCTATATATAAAGAGGAGATAGAGTCCTAGTCCTTCTATTATACTTCCTAATTAGAGTTGTTATACAACTCCTTTCCTTTTTCCAATCACCATCTACGCAAGACTCCTCTAATCCAAGAAATAAGTAACACTAAGGGTCCTATCTGGGACAACCAATCCCGGGGCCCAAGTATCTCAGGATATTACAGTCCCCATCGACTGTGCGGTGTACACTTATAAATGAACAGAACTCATCCTCATTCCCTGTTCTTGGTAAAAAAAACGATGACATTCAACTTGCTTCCTCTACATAGGTCATTCCCACCTCTTGAAAACCATTAAAGCCACATGCCCTTGTTTGGTGGAGAACATTAAAGTGCATATGATACTCCGTTTGGGGCAGAGCAATATAAATGTGAAGTTTGTACTTTGCCCTAAAACACAACAAATAAATTAAACACAAACAAGATGAAGCAATCAAATCAGTAGGTAAAAATGAAGGGAGACAAGAAACAGGAAAGTAAAATAGACAATGTCCATGATTTGGTAATAAAGAAAGTAATTCTTCATTACAAAATGAGGAGGGGAATATCGGTGAGTTTGAAGGGAGTTTTTGATTTTCTATTGTCAGAGGCGCCGATCTAAAACCCTAGAAATCTCACGACTGTAATAAAACTCGATCATTTCTAAAAAGTTAAAGTCTTTGTCTCTGTGGGTTTTCAGTTTTCACCATCCAAGTCTAGATTCATCCTCTCCCTTCTTCACTCCACCTATCTCACTTTCTCTTCTCTCTTTTTTTATCCTCCAATGCAGTAAACGCTCAGGTATTACACACCCAGAAAAGAAAAAGAAGAAAACTATTTTCCCATGTTATGCGAAGCTACATCTTTTTTCAGTGCATTTGCTAGTATTATTGTTAGCTTTCTGGGTGTTTTGTAAGGGATTTTATGCTTCATTACAAAACCTAGTTCTTGATTTGGGTAAAGCTTAATTACAAAACCCATTTCTCTCTCGCTTTTTTTTTTTTTGCTTAGATATCTTGCAATCTGATACACTTAGATATCTTGCAATCTAATTTGGTTACTTTTGTTTGGGATATTTGGGGTTTTCATGGTCATTGTAGAGAGTTGTTATGCACCTCTCTATATAGCTGACGGCTGCAGATTTTTCACACGAGATTGGGGATTCTCAGGCTAGCGTGGAAACTGTTGAGAGAAGACGATTTGCTACCATTACAAAAAAGAGGATCCGTGAGTAGAGGAAGGAGGTTTAAGATTTTTACTAGGTTTTAGGTCTGAGTGTCATTGTTTTTTTAACAAGAATAGAGAATGAGGATGAGTTCCGTTCATTTATAAGCGTACACCGCAGGGTCGCTAGGGACCCTTAACGTTATAAAACAAAGGTCGATAAGGACGCTAATAGAAAGTGCTACAAAAAAAACACGTTTTTGGGCAAACTGATTCATCTGGTGCAAGGTCAGTTAAAATCAACTTTTCAGTCCACTGGTCACCTAATCTATTTTTTTTTCTTTGTAAAGTCCCCTAAATTTAGCTGAGTTTTGGAAAAAAATACTTGAGTTTTTGGCAAAATTTTCTAAAATTTGGAAAATTGGTTTATCTTAATTTTGGCAAATGTATTTGCATTTTTTGAAATTTATTTGCATCTTTTGAAGTTTATTTACATTTTTTAAAATTTATTTGAGTCTGTTGAAATTTATTTGCTTCTTTTTAAATTTATCTACATTCTTTTGAAATTTATTTGCGTCGTTTGAAATTTATATACATTTTTTGAATTTTATTTGGATCTTCTGAATTTTATTTTCATATTTTCAAATTTATTTACATTTTTTGAAATTTATTTGCATCTTTTTAAATTTATCTGCGTTCTTTTGAAACTTATTGCATTTTTTGTAATTTATTACATTTTTTAAATATATTTGCGTCTTTTCAAATTTACTTACATTTTCTGAAATTTATTTGTGTATTTTTAAATTTATTCACATTCTTGAAATTTATTGCGTTTTTCAAAATTATTTGTGTTCTTTTGAAATATATTTACATTTTTTAAAGTTATTTGTGCTTTTTAAAAACTTATTTGAAAATCTCATTAATGAGATTTCATTAATCGTGGCCAATTAAATGGTACTTGACCATTATTAATGGCATATCCCACTAACCGTGGGATATGATTTACAGAAATGCTAACTTTGACATTTTAGATACTCAAATTTGGAAAAAGGACCTACCACACTATGAAAAAAGATTGTTGATCTAAGGACAAAAAGTGAAATGTTCAAGGACTTGTCTTCAAATGCTCCTTTATTTAATGAAAACACAAAGAAACAAGAAATTAAATTCATTTTTAATCACATATAAAATCAACCATACCATCCAAGGATTTCACTTTAGCAAAATTATCCATAAAGGTGGGGGTGCGAATCTCTCTCTATCATTCAACTCTTATAGATTCTGCTCTCTCTCTCTCTCTCTATATATATATATGTTTATAACTGTAAAACTTGATGCTTAATCTTAACCATACAACACATTTACAAGTTTCAATCAAGGTCGTTCACAAAAATGTAAAGTTCCTGAATTAAAATTTAAAAGGAAAGAAATATCCTAGAAAGAGAAGAATATTGATGAAAAATAAGAAGAAATAAAGAGATGATTTTAAGGAATAGGAAAGGAATACGAGAAGATTTTCTACAATAAGGAAGGATCAAGAGAGAAATAGAAATAAAAAAAATGGAATAGAGAGAAAAATAGAAACGAGGAAAAGAGAGAATGGTTGTAATCCTGTCGATTTGAATAGACCTTTTCCTCTCTCATTCTTCGATTTCTACATCATAGGTACCCTGAACGAAAAAAAGATATGGCGTTCTCCAACAACGACAGACTTCTGACATTCAAACCCGAGGATATATTCTCAAGCTGGCCTTTACCTTAATCGATGAAGATGGTTATGAGCCTGATCCTCGTCGCCACCTTTGATAAAAAAGGATAGCCGACACCCTGTCGATCACAGTCAAACTTGAGCGGCCACAACCTTGCTCTAATAGCACTTATTGGGAAAAATAGCGGCGTACAGGAAAAATACCCACAATCGACACTCTACCACAATGAAAAAACATAAGAACACAATCAAGCAATCACATAAATGAACACACCAATCTTACTTGGCTCGACAGCGTTGCCTACATCCACGGGGAAGAGAAACATCATCTATCATTCTCTACTCTTAACCTTCGGAGTTAGTATTAACAATGCATCATTAAATATAATCCCCTCTTTCTTAGCCTCCAAGAAAGTCTTTCTTAGCCCCTAAGAAAATCTCATACATAATGATTAAAATACCCTTGACCTTGATCCTTAATCTTGGCTAACCGAGACGAACAGGCCCAGCTAAACTTGCATACAATACAATAACCCAAAAGAGAGATTATAACATTGAATGCCAATAGTTTCATTTTAGAGTCTCAATTCGAATACTCACAATCGATTAAAACTTAGGGAGGCAAAAGTATACTGCCATTCAAATCTAAGAGTGAATCTATTAAAACTCTAAAATCTTGTACAATTTAAATCTCAATACCCTTCATATATGTGGGCGGCCCAACTTTGCTAATCACCTCTATAGACCCTCATTAGTTTTTATGCTTGCAGTGTAGATAGTGGCTTTTCTTACTGCCAGCCATCCACCGCATGCAGTTCTTAACCTATTAAATTGTGCCAATAATATAATGACCAAACATAGAATACATACCATGTCTATACCTGATTGACTGGCTTTCTTAACCTCAAGAAGTATGATATGAGTTTTCAGGAAGCTAGTTAGCATATGTAGTGCAGTCGAAAGTGTCTATCTATGACCGCCGCAAAAGATTGCTCGGCGAAGGCCCACACAAATTCAATGATCTTGGTGCTTTTTATTAATCCTACAATGATTTTTAGAATTTGATCCGTCCAGCATCCCTAGTAAGTCAAAGGTCCCAACCAAAAAGTGGATCAACCTAACTGCTCCTATCATCCACAATAACTTAAGACGAATTGGTCTTGGCTGAAAAACTATAATTTCTCATGTCAAGTGAGCCTCTAGAATCTCTATTGGTCTTCGTTCATCCTCTTGGGGACTGAAAGTTTTGCAGAAAAAATTTCTCATTTTCACCATTTTAACCTTCTTGTTCAATTCACTTGATTGGCTCTGGGAAGCATATAGGCTCTAAGCTCATTGTGGAAGGAGTTTTGTAAAAAATAGATTGAGTTGTGGCTTGATGTATTTCTTGGTCTTCTCCAATATAGACGCATTTAATAGTTTTCCCCTTACTATCAATTCCATATGTACCGGCATCCCCAAACTAAAAGCCGGGTTCATCACTCTCTTGATTAGCTAGTATGCTTTAGGAGGTTACTTGTTAGTACCTAGTAAAATTTCACATTTCTTCTCCAATGAGCTTGCCCTTGAAGCCTTCTAGTTTTCTTAGGCATATCTATCAAGGTGTGCCTTCATATGTACTGCCTTTCTCTTGGCCTCAAGAAAAGGAATGGTCGATTTTGTTCCCAAAGGACTTCTTATCGCCCTTAATTCTTCTGGGAGGATCCTTCCTTTGCATAACTAAGATATGTGAAGTTAGTTCATGTCCATTACTTCAAACTGTGAATATTAAAAAAAATGTTAAGTTTGGGTTTAGTCATTACTTAGAATTGGAGCCATTGTATTATTATATATGAGATGGGTTAATCTGGTTCTAAATATGACCTTGTACTTTTTATGACAATTATTTGGGTAATTATGCAAATTTTATTAGTTCTTTGGAGGTTTATGTGATCTAATCATCAGCCCAAAATGCTTTCTTCTAATAAATTAAAGTCATTATTCATTTAAGCCATACTTGAGCGTGTCATCGAAAGGTTTTGACGACCATGTGATTATTTAAGTTGATTTATTTCAGCTTTATCTGGGGGGACATTTACTTCAAAAATCCCCTTAAATAGGTTAGTAAAAACTGAGGACCCTAAATTTTAATAGTAACAGCCAAGGACCTCCAGCCCAAAATCCAATTTTTTTCATTCCATTTTGGCCCTTGGTAAGTTGATGTCAATAGAACCCTAAGAAAAGAAAACGTCCTTCATCCCAAATCTACAATGAAAAGAAGAAAGAGAGGAAGGAGAAGAAGGAGATCGATGCCCTACCTATTTTTTTCTCAATCACAGTGAGAGGAGAGGAAGGAGATGAAGGAGAAGAACGACATCGACGCCCTACCCATTGGTTCTCTATCACAGTGAAAGGAGAGGAAGGAGAAGAAGGAGAAGAATGCCCATCTCGCACTCCACATCACCATCTCTCCTACTCGTCCCTCTCTTTTCCTCTGCATCAAAACCCTCGAATCTCAAGGTAAGAAATCTCCAAAGGTTTTATTTCGTTGAACTTTAGAATTCAACATGGAGTTATTGATATGCATTTATTTTGCTTTCTTGGGTTTTGAGGGATTGCAAGTTTTTCCTGGTTTCCTTACATCTTCGATTCTCATTTCTTCGTCTATTTGCGTTATTTCTCTAAATCTTGGATTTTCTAGTGTGTGATTGTCTTTCATCCATCTATTATGTGATTATTTTTCATCCATCTACTTCTATAATCTATTACTTTGTTCTTTCACCAAATTTTCATTTTGGTTGTTCTTCAGTTTCCATTATCAAAATTCTCTTGTTGAATAATACACTTCTAGACCACAACAACTTGGAACCCTTTTCTCTATACACTTTTGTCGAATAGGTTTTGTGCTGAATAGAAAATTTTATATTTGATTTTTTTTAAGGAGAGAAAGAAGACATCGGAATGTGAAATCACAGATGAAATTGACAACTTGGTGAACATTAGTACGGTAGAGAAATCTGCACTGGTTTCAACATATTCAACATGGTTCTGTGCCAAAAGTAGCATAGTTCAAGATAAGTCAAAACATGTTATTTTCCTTTGAAATTTTTGGGGAACTAAACGTTAAATAGTTTTACTTTGAAACCCCAAAATTTTGGCAGAGAACAATTTCGGGAAGCTGGATTTCTAGTAGCCTAAACATGGCTAATCAGTTACGCTATGCAGATTTTTTGCAGCAGAACAAGGTCAGGTAGGCCTTTCTAGATATGCATATATTTTTATTTAGCATGGATTTTTCACTTCTTTTTTCTTTTTTGTGTTCATTCATCATCGAAGTTTCAAATCCAGCCATAGGATTTAGAATTAAGTCATATTAGGTCAGTCGTTCAGGTTCGAAAAGTTGAGCATGTACCACAATTTTACAGACTTTAGAATTCCTGCATTCATTCAAAGAGTTTGAGATTTTTAGGATTGCTTTAGTTTCGTTTTGGGATTGCATAATTCATTCATTCTTTCAGAAATAAATAGCTTTAATTTAGTGAATCTTGCTCAAATAAAGCACAAGTCATAGTTAAAGGAGCTTACAGAAAGCTTAGACAACTAGTTTAATGGATCATTGTAACTAATTGATTGAAATATACATATAAAAATAGTCATAAAATATTATAAAAAAAACTCTATGGATTGCTTAATGTATGCATGACGTGGTTTTATTACTGATTTTCTGAAATAATGCTTCAATTGCCTTTTTTATAACGTGATTTTATTTTATTTTTTTCTTTTTGCAGTGTCTACAGGATGTTAGAGGAAGACATTGAAGCCATTTTTTTTCTTTTCGCCCGATCACTTATGATCAGAAGATTTTGTGAGAGGTTGTTAATGATGATCCTCCATTAGGGGAAAAAATGCAAGAAGATTTTGGATCTCATGCGAAACCGTCGAACGTTATTAAAGATACTAACATGCCAGACACTCTTGTATCCATTGATGATTTCAGCAACGAGTTGCTAGAAAGTACTGCGCATGAGTTGTGGAAAGGGCGAGTGTTTCCAGATCGTGATATATTTAGAAAAACTCTTGCAAAATTTGCAATGTACAAGAATTTCGTGTTGAAGCATCTGAAGACTAACAAGTACAAGGTTACTGCACGGTGTGGCGATGCAACATGTCCGTGGTGTGTACATGCTTCTATTGTGGATTCAGGTCCACAATTTCAAATCCGGACATACAATCCAAATCATTCATGCTCAAAACCAACCATGGGGATGGCACACAATGAAGCGACATCAGCATTGATTGCAGAGTTCACCAAAGATAGGCTCCAATTTAATAATAAGAACTCACCTAAAGAAATCATGTTTGACTTTCAAATGGAGTTTGGAGTGTCGATAAGTTATAGGAAGGCCCATTATGCAAAAGAGATTGCAATGCATGAAATAAGAGGTTCATTCAAGGAATCTTTTCAAACCATTCCTCGTTACTGCATGGAATTACAAATGATGAACCCTGGAACAAGAACCGACCTGGTGAGGCACGAAGATGACTCTTTTAGAAGATTATTTTGGGCAAGCGGCGCATGCATTGAATCCTTCTGTTCATCCTTGAGACCAGTGATTGCCATAGACGGGGCACATCTTCGGGGTAAGTATCCTGGTGTTATACTGACGGCGGCTACTTATGATGGTAACCATAAGATTCCCATTTGCCTTTGCCATAGTTGAGGCCAAGCAATGAGATAGCTGGTCATGGTTCTTTGGGAATCTTTAGATAGCTCTCAGTGAACCTTGTCACTTGACAATTGTGTCTGATCGACAGAAAGGTCTTCTTCCTACCGTGGAAGAAGTAATTCCAAATGTTCACCATTGTTATTGCTGTCGCAATCTTGCGAAGAATGTTCGAACAAGATTTAAAGATGATACGATCGTTAAAAAATTATGGTTTATTGCTAAATCATATAGGCCATGCGAGTATGAGGCTCATATGCATGATATAAGGGTCGTAAATGAAGAGGCTTACAACTATATTCATGGAATTGGAAGGTAACACTGGGTCAATGCCTTTGTTGAGGGCCGGCGATACGACATGTTGACTCAAAAAATTGCAGGATGCTTAAACAGTCTATTGAAACATAATAGAGAGCTTCTAATAACAAAAGTAGTTAATGGGATTCGTGGAAAACTAATGGACTTCTTTCATCTTCGAAGAACTACATCCATGCAGCTGAATTCACGCCTAACTCCTTGGGCAGAAAGAATTATAAGCAACTCAAAAGAAAGATCCCGATGTTTGATTTGTCAACAGGCAGGGGAACATGAATTTGAGGTTCAATCTTGGGAGTTCATTGATGTTGATCACCTAGATAGAAAGAGGTGTACATGTCGGATGTGGGCAATGATTGGGATTTCATGCGAGCATGCCATGTCAGCAATCAGTAAAAGAGTCTTGGATCCATATGATTACTGCGACGATTGGTACACATTCGATACATATCAAAGGACTTACAGTCACGTGAGACATCCAACTCGTGATGTACGCCAATGGGAGCACATTACTCATGAGGTGGTGAAACCTCCCCTTGCTACCAGACAACCTGGAAGACCGAAGAAGAACATGATTTGTATGGAAGAGCATAATTGACAAAGGAGACAAGTAACATGCTCTGTATGTAAAAAAACAAGGGCATAACCGACAAAAGTGCCGCAATCCACCAATAGGAAGGTGATCACTGAACAATAAATACTCTATAGTCCAAGCAGAAATACTTGTGTTACAACCACTTTTTCAAAAAAAAAAAAAAAAAAAAAAAGGCAGCAAAAGCTGCAAGAAACTTTTATGCACTTTTGTTCTTATACTTTTATAAGATACACATATACAGTGGTATTTAGAAAAACAGAAGTGAGATATGTCCATAAATTATATACTATTTGAACAATCCTCTTACTGTTATAGGTATCACGACTCAAACCCACAACTATATGGGTGCAACAAGGAGCACCTTCGCGGAGCCATTTCTTTTTGCAATGGTGGAGCTGATGTTCTCTTACTACTTTTTGTAAAGGACTATCAAAGGACTTTTTGTGAATGTGGCACCATGTTTTTTTTCTAATGGTAGAGTTGAAGTTCTTTTGCTATTTTTTGTAAAGGAGGACCACTTGAAATTGTGAATGTGACACCATGTTTTTTTTGTAATGGTAGAGTTGAAGTTCTTTTGCTATTTTTTGTAAAGGAGGGCCAATTTGAAATTGTAAATGAGGCACCATGTCTTTTTGTAATGGTGAAGCCTCATCTTATTTAGAAGTTTGTAAATGAGTAGAAATGTTCTTTTTTTGTAGTAAATCAATTTGGATACCAATGTTCTTCTTACTTTTATGTTTTTGGTTGATCATTGGTTTTTGATATATCTGGTTGATGACCCCAAGTTTTAACAAAGAAGTGTATTATTAATGTATCTCCCAAATGCTTTCTATGATGATGGTCTAGTATGTAGCAATTTCTAAAAAGTGTGATTGTCTTAAATGTGCAGCTGACGTAAGAGTTTTGTCATACTATCAAAATTATCAGTTCACAACATTGGAAATATCTGTTGTGATCTAGGGCCTACGAGATGAAATCAATCACGCACAAGAGCACATGGAGGTTTACGTGGTTCGGCTTTTAGCCTATGTCCACGGGAGGACGGGAGAATTCACTATGCAATCAGAAGAGGTGCAGATCCTAGAGACTCTTAGTCTCTAATTATAATATCAGCCCCAAAACCCTATTACACCCAAACACTACTTCTTAATCATAGTAGACCTATAACAGGCCTACTTCTAATCACAATACAAGTTGGGCAATCCAGGGGCCCGGTTAACCAAGATTAATTAACTTCTATTGAGCCATACAAATTAACAAATCTCCACATTGGCGAACATTGAAGCTGATCCTCATGCACATAACACGTCTCATCGTCTTCACCTGCCTCTGAGAGCACTCAGGTACCAAACACACCGATCAAGTCCAAGCAATAATTGAACTTAAATTTAACACATTCCTTCATGAATGCACCAAATCTCTTGTACCATTGTCCAGAAGCTTGCTTCGATTCATACAATGATTTCTTCAAACTGCATATCGGATGAGGAACGTTAAACTGCACTCCACCTGCATTGGAAACTCCTTCCTCTTCCTCGTAGAACCGCTTGCTTCCGATGGCCTGATTTTCCTCATCAAGAGACTCCATCTCTTCAGTCATAGTTGCTGCCTGTTGACTACTTTCCAACCCTTCCATTAATTCAAGAGACTCATTCGTCAATGCGTATGTAACCATATCATCACGATCACTGTCTGATGTCGACGCATACATCGTTATATCCTCGAAACCGTATCTAACCGGTGGTTTCCTTTCTCTCTGCGGTCTACCCGTTTGCAGCATATGCAGCTCTATCCGCTGCATTTGCTGCACAGTTTGACTATCCCCTGTATCCCGGGAGGAGCCAGATGCACTTTCCTTCCTCACTAGACATCTGACTCCACTTGAACGGTGTCACTGCTGCTACCTGCTTTTGTCTCCCCCACCTGCTTTCTCGCTTGGAGTAAAGCATCCTCATGAAATGTAACATCCCTGCTGATGATAAATCTAAGTGAATCCTGATCAGTACACCACAACCTGTATCCTTTCACCCCAAAAGCATATCCCACCAAGATGCACTTCACAGCCCTTGGTTCTAACTTATTGGTTTTCATACGAGCATAAGCCGGACAACCAAAGATCCTCAAGTTAGAATAATCAGCTGGATTATCTGACCACATTTCTTCCGGTGTTTTCCAATCAATCTTTGTGTGTGGAGACCTATTTATCAAGTAGCCGGCATCATTTACTACCTCAGCCCAAAAATCCTTGGACAATCCTGCAATAAACAACATACAACGAGCTCTTTCCAAGATCGTTTTGTTCATCCTCTTTGCAACTTCATTCTGCTGTGGAGTTTCTGTAGTGGCGTAATGCTGAACTATGCCATGATCTTTGCAATAGTTCTCAAACTCTGTCGTTCTGTACTCCTTGCCATTACCTATCCTCAACTTCTTCACCTTCCTGCTAGTTTATTTCTCAACCATTTTCTTTTTCTCTTGAATGTAACAAAGGATTGATCCTTTGTTTTTAGAGTATAAACCCATACTTTCCTTGAATAATCATCAATAAAAGTCAGCATAAACTAGGACTTGCCCTTGGAGTAAACCTTAGAAGGCCCCATACATTTAAATGAACATAATCAATGATACCTTTCGTGCGATGAATACCTGTCTTGAAACTGACATTTCGATGCTTTTCGAAGATGCATCTCCCACAGAAATCCAACTTGCCTGTCTTCGTGCCATATAGCAAATTTCGATTGCTCACTATTGTCAATCCCTTCTCACTCATGTGACCTAGGAGAAAGTGCCATAAGCATGTTGAGACATATTCATGGTCATCTGAGGAAGACACAGCAGTTCCACCTGTAATAGTATTTCCGGACAAAACATACAAGTTTCCAACTCTATTACCTTTCATAAGAACCAGAGCACCCTTAACAACCTTTATAACTCCACATTCAGCTGAAAACTTACAATCGTCGGAGTCCAAGGCACCTAGCAAAGTAAGATTCTTTTTCAGATCAAGAACATGCCAAACATCTGCCAATGTTCTGACGATTCCATCATGCATCTTGATTTTCATTGTTCCGATCCCAACTGTCTTACATGCAACATTGTTGCCTATCAAGACACTACCATTCGTCGATTTCTCTATAAGTAGTAAACCAATCCTTATTGGGACACATGTGGTAGGAACAACTTGAATCAAGAACCCATTTATCCTAACGACGAATTCCATTTTCAATCACAGAAAGTGCATTGTTAGAAACATAATCTAATCTTCCATCTACAATACTGATTGAATCATCAGATGACGAATCTTCTATTATTTATTTCCCTTTCCTCTGCCTTTTAGGACAGTTTTTTCTGATGTGCCCTTTCTTATGGCAATAATAATAATCAATATTTTTCTTGTTGGATCTATGTTTGCCCTTCCTTACTATTGGAGTCTTTTGTTCTTTCTCGTACTACCAAACCCTCACCCGAACTATCATTGTCAACTGCAACATTTTTCTTCAGCTCCTTAGAGTTCAAAATTGCCTCTACATCCTCTTTTGTTAGAGTATCTCTACCATACATCATGGTATCAACTAAATGCTCATAGGAGGGTGGTAACGAGCACAACAACATGATAGCTTGGTCCTCATAATCAATTTCAACATTGATATTTTTCATATCCATGATAGCTTTTATGAAAGAATCAATGTGAGTTGAAACAGACGTACCTTCCTGCATTTGTAACGTAAACAACCGCTTCTTCAGATACAAGCAATTTGTGAGAGATTTCATGATATACAAGTTCTCCAACTTCTGCCATATGCCAGCAGCAGTTTTCTCCTGAGCAACCTTTCGTAGTACACCATCATTAAAAAATAGCAGAATCAGACCGTACACCTTCTCCAGCAACTTATCCTTCTTTTCATCTGACGATTTTTCAGCCAAAGCATTCTTTCCTTTCAAAGCCTTATGCAACCCATTTTGAACCAGCAAAGCATGCATCTTCAAACGCCAAAGACCGAAGTCGTTATTTCCATTGAATTTCTCAGTTTGAAACTTCATAGCTATTCCCTGAATCTTTCATAATAACTATGTAGATCTGGTCACCAAGAGCATGCTGGAAGAAACAGATCTGAAATTCGACTCCGGATGGCTAAGATATCGTAGAAATAAGTTTCTTCGCTCCAATCAGTCAATTTCCTTCGTTAACCGTTGAACAACCAATCTTCTTCTTCCACAACCACGTAGATCTACTCGCAACGAGTCTATAGGTTCAAACGGATCTCCGATCAGACTTCGGAGCTCCAAGATATCGCACAGACAAATTTTAGCCATCGATCTGGTCAAAGCAGACTTTGACCTTATTGATCTGCTGACGTCAGCGCTGTACCAGTGCCTTTTCTGTGGGCTTTGCTTCTGGGCTTTTGCTGCATGGATCAGGTCAACCTGGACTTGACCCAACCTGGACTGGCCTGGCTTATGGGCTTCTGAAACGGGTCAGGTCGAACCTGACCTGAGACCAACCCGGAACTCCTGCAGAGCCCAGGCCCACCTTCTTCTTCTTCGTTTTGTTTCAGTTACAGAAACAGAACTTCTGCAACCTCTCTCGATCTTCCACTTCCTCGGCCACAGCACGGACAGCGGTGAAGTCCAACCGTCTTCTCCGGTGATAGCCCTTTTCTCCGGCAGTGGTGGGCGAACCAGAAGCTCTGTCTGCAGTGGGATTCTGCAACGACAGAAACGCAGCGCCTGCTGCAACTTCTTCTTCGACTCCGGCAGAGAAGCAAGACAACATGGGACCGACGACAATCCCGTAATCTTCTCCAACAGGTCTGATCAACCCAACTAAAGAACTCCGTGTCTGCGGAGAATCCAGCAAGAACCCAAACAGTCCTTTTCCGGTCAATCCAAATAGAAACAAAGATGTTTCTGTTTCTGCGTTTCTGTCACAGAAACCAGGCCTTCGATCCCTGGCCCACCTTGATCAACTGCTAGATGATGATGCAACGAAGAACCCTCCTGCAATTCCTTCACCAGAGAACTGTGGCCCACCGAGTATCAATCTGATCCTCCCTCTGCACGATCTAGAAAACACTATCTCAATCTTGAGATCTAATCCATCGAGCACGCAGCCACAACTCCAGCCCTCTGAGATCCGATCCGTCGAATCTACTCCAATAACGCGCAACACTCTGATACCAGTTTGTTGTGATCTAGGGCTTACGAGAAGAGATCAATCATGAACAAAAGAACACAGATATTTACTTGGTTTGACTTTTGACCTATGTCTACGGGAATATAGGAAAATTTACTATGCAATCAGAAGAGGTGTACATCCTATAGACTCTTAGTCTTTATTTATAATATTAGCCCCAAAACCCTATTACATCCAAACACTACTTAATCACAATAGACCTATAACAGGCCTACTTCTAATCACAATACAAGTTGGGCAATCCAGGGGCCCGGTTAACCAAGATTAATTAACTTCTATTGAGCCATACAAATTAATAATATCCTTGTACAGAAATGACCTTTTTCTGGATTTTGGGCAGCATTCTTCACACGAATTACAATTGAGGGCACCTTCTCAGTGGAAGGACCGGCATAAATGACTTTTTTCTGGATTTTGTGGGGAGTGCTATCAGAAACCATATGAACTGGAGTTGACATTGATAATCTTGGACTCCTTTTGGATAGTATAGAGGACAAATGCACGAGACTGGACTCTTTAGAGGATACAGGTGATGAATGCTCCTTTGAGCCAGGCATAGTTTGAGTTTGTTCCATTTTTTTCTTCAATATGGCTTTCAGCTTTGGACTTAAAGACTTCTTCACCGATGTTTTTTTTTTTTTTGAGATCTCCCCATAACCAAATCCTGCAAATTGGTTTTTAACAGCATCAATGAAGTGTCCAACCTTACTTCGAACTACACGCAATACTCTCTCAGGGTTCATTTCATCGACTTTCCTTTTGTTCCCCTCCATGAATGTCTTAAGGTCTTCTAATAGGAATAAAACCTTCAAAATAAAACCGGAGTGAGTGACAGAATTTATAACGACATTCATTATTAACTTCAATCATGGGAAAATCCAACTTACTAGTTTTTGAGGTGTGGGTATTTTATCATCTCCTTTGGTGCCATATATGAGAGTTAGCGGTTCATCATCTCCTTTGGTGGCATGTGTGGGAGTTAGCGGTTCATCATCGACTTTCTCTTTTAGGGGAGGAGCAATCTGTAACCAAGTCACTGAAGCATACCATATCACATAATTATCCTCGTGCGTTGGTGAAGCATCAGATTCCCCCCTACCACTATCTTCTCTCTTGTTTCCCAAATTGCATTGACTTCTTTCATGGATATCGAATAATCAGCTAGAGACTTCTTTGCTTTAGCGGCTCTATCGAAAGGCATTTGGAAAGGGACGGGGACCATCTGCCTTAAGCCAAATTGTCTCATTGGTCTTTCTAAGTTGTGCCGCTCGACTATCCAATAGAAAATCATTGCTATATTAGATGTGAAGAGATTCCTATCACTGTCATGAACCACCTTTGTCAGTTTATCGATGATTTCTTCATATGGAGACCATATAAACTGCAAAGTAGAAACTGTTGTTAGTCAGCTGTTCATGATTTGAAAGTATTAAAAAAATATTTTTTTATTAAAGGAAAATATCAAATGTACATAAGAGTCCTCGCCTTTTCATGTTTCATATTGTCTAGTTGATCCCGACGCTCCTTAAGATTCATGGGAGGCCTGAATTTCAAAATGCTTTTTATCCATGGTCTATATAGAGGGAATTCAAAATTCAGTCGAATATCTATATGATGGTCATTTGGTCGCATGAAAGTCATTCTAGAATATGGCCAAATATATAGATAAACAGTACATGGAAGTCAAACCATTAAAAATTCATATTTGTTAAAAAGAAAACAATGAAAACTAATTTGTTATCTGCAAAAGTTGCACGAAACCGATCAAAGTATTGGAAGAGTCAATCTCAATCCTTTTCTTGTCTTTCTTGCCCTTTTCATCTTCATTTTCACCGCCCGAGCTGGATAACATTGCTGCCTTGCTTAGCATTCTATACAAGTTAGCCAAGCATGCAAGGCCCCATGCATATCTCTTAAATTCCTTAAATAAGTTCAACAACCATGTCGAGGCTGATGTACCGGTTGAATTGCTCATGATTTGACCACTAGCTAAGCACAAAAAAAAAAAAAAAGGCTCTTGCCTTACATTTCTCCTCATCTTCATTTTTTTTTCTTTTTCTTCTTCTCACCTTTACATATTTCCTTCATCCATGCAAATTTTATTTGTGTCCCTATGCTGTCTCTTTTTGGCACGGTACCTTTTGGAGCAAATCTTTACATAGTTTTGCAGTGTCTCCTATGTTGTATAGTGCCTTACCCATCACTGCAGGGCCATCTATGGGAAGCCCATAGATATAAGCTATTTCCTCGAAGGTGATTGTGGCCTCTCTACAATGTAGATGGAATGTGTTAGTTTCGGGCTCCATCTCTCCACCAATGCAATAATCAATGCATGGTCTATTGTCATTCTAAATATGTTTAAGAGTTTGCTTCAAACCACACATACGTATATATTCCTGCTGCCTATGTGTGAGCTCCCAATTAGATAAATCGTGTGGGGTTGCGATTATTCTTAGGTTTGAAAGTCTGGGATCCTAACCCTAGAGGGGGGGGGGTGAATAGGGTGATCTACAAATAATGACTAATTATGGTAAATTTTAATTTCTTAACAATTAACTAGTTACATGCGATGATTAACATACAATATGCGGAAGCTTAAACAAAACAATCACCACAAAGCAAGCACCACTACACAATGATTTATAGTGGTTCGGCCTCAATGCCTACATCTACTACTGGCTTGTGATCCAACACTCCACCGGATTTTCACTATTTATGCTTTTAAAAAAGGCTAAGCAATAACCTTAACAATATGCTTTCCAAGGCTAAGCAATAACCTAACAATGTTGTTTTTCTAGGCTTAATAACAACCTATACAAGATGCTTTTCTAGGCTAAGCAATAACCTTTACACAAGAAATATTTCTCAAATAAGTGTCTACACAAACACTTTAAGATATTACAATTAAAGCTCAATTTAATTGCCTCTAAAATAGGCGGATAAGAAAGTTTAATTCAACTCACACAACACTCTATGGAATGCTAAGATGAATGCTCATGAAGTGTGTGTGTGTATAAACTTCAATCAAGTTTAAATTAAGCCCAATCAATATTTGCTTAATGCATTTAAAAGTTTAAGGCACACAAAAGATTTGATTGAAGTGAAATGCAAATCACATGTATAAATACTAACTTGTTGATGATATGAAAATCAAAGACTCACAAGTTGTATGAAACTAATTAATACTAAACATGTGATGCATGTGCTATGTTATTTTCAAAACCAAACTAATTTAACTAAGGTTCAAATGACTGAAAACAACAAATAAAGATTCAACCAAGTAAATGAATCATGCTATAAAAGAAATCAAAGATTTTGGCTAAGCATGATTAAAGAAGATTTAGAAACAAACTTGGTTTGAAATCAAGGTGAAGAATCCAATCCAACTTAGAACAAATATTAAATGAAGAATGGATTCAACACATCATAGTTATCATGCTAAAAATCATTTACCAATAATTTAAACAAAGCATATAACATATGATTAATAAAAGTAGAGCTTACTTAGAGATTTAACTTCATTAATCCAAGCTTTAGCTTTACTAATGACCCCTTGGTCTCTCTTACTTCATTCCCCTTTTTCTTGCCTCCAAACACCTCAAGGATGGCTTAGATGTTTCTCACTTTGGCAAAGGAATGAGCTTCATTTTATACCCAAAAAGTGCCCAACGGCTAGTCCCCGGTCGACCTGCCCCTGTGCCCGGTCGACCGGGTACACAACGGTCATAAATATAGTCGTTTGAAAAACTGCTTTTAGCGGGGGCCAGTGACGGCCGGTAAAAGTGGTTTTGGCCTCCGGTAAAAGTCCTGTTTTCCCAAAAATGTATTTTTTAAAGTAATTTCTTGTGGGGACTTTTGGGCCATCAAATCAAGGTTGGAATCATGATTATAATTCAATCTAAGATCTTTTAAAATCATGAAACATACAAAGCCAAAAATGATTTGAAACTTTTAAAACCATTGGCTAGCTTGATTTATAAAACTTCTTTTTAAATTAAAATGCATCCAATCAAAACATGCATGAAACATATGATTTACAAGATTTAAAACAATGCATGAGTAAATTAAGATTTCAAGATTTTCTAAATCAATGCAAGTGTGAAAATTCGAATGATGCTAAAATGATAATGCATCCATCAAATTGAAATACACAAAATTCCTAACAAGGTTGCCTCTTTCCTATAAAACCAATTCATGAAGAGAATTAAGTTTCAGTTATGAAATGAAAATGAGATTATTATTTCTCAAATAAAAAAAGATGGACATGCACCTCTCCATTCCAAATTGCCTCTGAAATGTGTTGTGGTTGCTCAAATAGTAAAATGTCTTTTTTTGTTGACAAATTGGCGGCCATCTATATTGATTAAAAATTCACAAAACACCAATCTATACATATTAAATCCCACTGAATATGTTATAAATCCAACCAGTAAAAGAACCATATCAGCAAAAACCCCTTTGCATTTGCAGCTCCTAAGCTATTCCACTAAAGCACAATAACTAACTCATCTCATATCGGCATTTGCTCGTTGAACTGAAGCACAATAACTAACAACCATTATCCCCACAATCAACACAAATAAATGGACCTTTTCCTTAGAGACAAAGCACACAAAAAAAAATAAAAATCTGTAGATGATGTGGAGTTGTTTTCAATTGTAAACTTTAAAGCATAAGCTGGTGCCAGATGATCTCATACTATAATAGTTCTTACTCTTAAGTCTTAACCCCTTACATCTAAAATACATTACTTGTCGCTAATATTGTTTAGTGTGCAGCCTTTAAAATGTCTGGAACCATAAAATATTACTGTCAAAATTAAAGAGACTTTGGCACTTTGCTATTATGCTGCACCAGGTAACTAACTAACTATTTGTGATTATAAATAAGGGAAAAAAAGACTCTTTAGGTGACATTTTTCCTCTAATATATAAATGACTCGTTGGGTCAGACTTGAGAGAACTTTTTGTAAGTTTTCTTCTTCAATGCATCTTTGTTCATATGGGACAAAATCTACATTCCCCAGTGCCTGGGTCAAGGTTCAGTTGCTATGAGCAATCTTTTACTGTTATAGGCATGAATTGTTGTCTTCATTTGTTGCTCTCGTATTAGTTGTTTTTGTGTTTTGTTATGGTGCGCCAACTACATACATTCTGCAATTAGGCCACTTTCTTAAATCAGCACTAGACCATCCCAAATTTTACTACTTTTCAGTGGGTACTGGCATCAGTTGTTTGAGTTAACTGGCTAATTTAATCAGCTTGACTAGTTTCAGCATGAAGTTAGACCCACTATTTTTAGAACAGATTGAGCAAACATGGTCATGCACCAGTTGTCTAATGTGCAAGAAAATAGAGCAGGTTGCAATGGCAATAGAAAGGTGTAATAACCATGACTCATACAAAATAACTCATCACAAACCGCTAATAATGCCAGGAGTCAAAATGTTTGAACATATAAAACATGTAGTCATTTGTAGCCTAAACAATGGTGCTCCGGCATAAATTTTGATTAAAGCATGCTTAGCAATTTAACAAGAGTAAAAACAACAGTCTATACCTGCTCCATCTAAACAAAGAGTGTAGGTTTAAAAGAAAAAAAAACAATGCAATTGTCCCTTGAAATAAGTTATTCACAAAACATAATTACAAAAAAAAAAAAAAAAGCCAAATGGTAAAACCAGTGAGAGCAATGGATGGGGGATATACCTTCACATGCTATCTGTGTTCAACGGCACACACGAAGTAGAAAAAAAAAAAAACCTCTGACGATGGGGGTAGAGCATTCTTCTCCTTCTTTTCTCTTCACTGTGATTGAGAAAAAATGGGCAGGGCGTCGATCTCCTTCTTCTCCTTCCTCTCCTTTCATTGTGAATGAGAACAAATGGGTAGGGCATCAATCTCCTTGGCGTCAATCTCTTTCTTCTCCTTCTTCTCCTTCCTCTCCTTTCACTGTGATTGAGAAAAAATGGGTAGGGCGTCAATCTCCTTGGCATCAATCTCCTTCTTCTCCTTCCTTTCCTTTCACTGTGATTGAGAAAAAATGGGTACGGCGTCAATCTCCTTCTTCTCCTTCCTCTCTTTCTTCTCTTCTGATAAGTCCTTAAAAATGCAAAATTTCCACATCATTTTATATTAATTAATGACTTAATCATCAAATCATGGACCATTTTAGTAGAAAAATCATGGTTCTATGTTAGTGAGCATCAAAGTCTGAATTCGAGTCAAAATTCATCCAAAAATTGTATTTTCACATAAAATTATGAATTTCTCTATTTTTGGCATTGGAAGTCATAAATTTCTCATAACTTTGTATTCACAAATAAATTGATGTAGTATCTTTGCACCATTGATTTAATTGAAAACTTAATAAAATGGTGACATTTTATGCATCTATTTAGTATGAATTGGGCCCGCATTTTGCATAATTCCTTCCCTATATGAATAGATTATTCTTTGACATTTGTTTTTATTTTTTTTTTGTAGGGAATTTCAGAATTGGGGGCCCGTGGAAGAGAATTGATGAATCAAATGCACCATGGGACCCATCTATGTTTGGCATAAATTCCAAGGTAGGGGCAGCCATGGCAGGGTCTACTCTCATATGCAAAAAAAAAAAAAAACAAAAAAAAAAAAAAAAAAAAATCAGATTTAATCTCTTGAAGATAAGTTCTAGATTTGTGGGCTATGTGTTGAGGTGTCCAAGACCTTCCATTCAAGAATCACACACTCAAGTGGGGCCTACTTCCTTGGTTGCAATGAAATTAATTTTAGATTTGAGTGGATCTTTTCAAGAGAGAAAGTGGGCCCATCTAAGGAGCAAACCATGAAGAGTTCTAACGGAATGGAAGACCTTGCTAAGCAATCCAAGTTGGAAACTAAATCAAGGAATCCAACATCTCCAAGAAGATAGCCTCAAGATTTGAAGATTACAATCCAAGATTCTTCTAACAAGTTTCACACGTTCAAGCCCTCCATATTAAGGTATCACACGTCCAAGATAATAGGAACCACATGCATTTCAAGATTTGTTTCAAATATGAAATTTCATATTTGAATTGATTCTTAGCCAAAGTTGGACCAAGAGAGGAAGTTGCATGAGATAAGAACAATCCTATTTTCACTAGGATTGTGGGCTAATTCCTTGAAACTCTCCCAAAACCCTCCTAATCCAAATCCAAATTGGACCTACACTACTAATCCTTATCCAAATCAAAACCTTGCAACCCAAGCTATCAAAAATGCATAAAAGGAGCCAAAATAGGGTTGCACGTCAATTCCAATCCCCCATCCCTCTTGGACGACCAGCAACCCATATTTCCCTTTTTTCCATTAATTTTTCTCCATCTCTCATCCTTCCATCAATTTTTCATTCAAGGCCTTCCCTAAGGCACACCACCACTTGGATTCCTACGCCGTCGTTGCTGCCATCGCTCCATCATTAACCAGCCATTTACTTCTCCATTGGTGAAGGATTGAAGACTTGAAGATGAGATTATGCGCAACTCCTATTTTCTTCATGTGTTCGATTTAGGGTAAGGGAATATTTTTTTTTTAGTTTTGATTACTGTTGGGAAATTACTAGTTTATTGGTTTATTTTAATTTAAAAGACACAATTAGTGAGGTCAAGTTGTCCCGCCTTGGATCGGCATCACGTGTTTGTGGGTAGTGATAGTACGCACTTGGTGCGGTGTTTTTGTAGTCTTTTATTAATTTTTCCAATATAACGTTGTGATTTCCCGTAATAAGAATATTTAGAATTTTTTTATCCTTAATTTTTAATGATATTATTAATGGATTTTTATTTTAATGCATGATTTATTTACTTTTATGCAATTGGTGGTTTAATGTCTTTTATGTTTTTGCAGTTTTTAGATTAGGATATTTTTTTTTGGCATTGTAATTTTTTTTAATTTGGATTTGTAATAAAATTTCAATTTCAGTTTCGTAGAGGTTTATTTAGATAGATTTTTGATAGGTTAGATTAGTTTTTCAATAGAACAGGTTTTGTAATTAATTACTCCATGTGGATCGACTTCGGACTTCACCGAGTTATTACTACAATCCCGGCCTTGCAGTTGGGGCTGACGATCATCTTCACTGTAGATTTGGGTTGAAGGACGTTTTCTTTTCCTAGGGTTATGTTGACATCAACTTACCAAGGGCAAAAACGAAATAAAAAAATTGGATTTTGGGTTGGAGGTCCTTGGCTGTAATTATTAAAATTTAGGGTCCTCAGTTGTTATTGACCTATTTAAGGGGATTTTTGAAGTAAATGTCCCTTATTTATAAGACTTACCAGTTTTCTTTGGCCACACTCTGGAAATTTCCCAAGATATGCTTAGTTGAGTTTTAAGGTTGCTGAAAACCTCGTTCCCTGGACTTGGTCAATTTTTAGAAAAAATCAGAAGGTTAAAACTCTAAATTTTAGGCCCAATCGCTATGACCTAGCCACGCATTCTTGCAAGCTAGAATTTGAACTTTTTAAGGTCTAATACACCCCGACATGACTACGCATTCTACAAGCACAAGGTTCTCGATATGATTGTATCCAAGTCACTAAAAGGGCCTCCAAATATATTCAACTTGTCTTCTCACTATCATCGTCGTTCAATCACATTGGTTGAGAGAGGGAGAGAGGAATGGAGGGAATTTAAGCCCACTATGCGCCTAAATCCTTATTCCCAGGTTCATCTTCACCTGTTACAAATTTAGGGTATACAAATTCCCAAGATCCC
Organism: Camphora micrantha; assembly: GCA_003546025.1. Classification (NCBI taxonomy): domain Eukaryota; kingdom Viridiplantae; phylum Streptophyta; class Magnoliopsida; order Laurales; family Lauraceae; genus Camphora; species Camphora micrantha. Next base: position 27,343,723 of record QPKB01000009.1, read on the forward strand.
TATCTGTTTCTTATTTGCAAACTAATTTTCCTATTATCTAAAGAAAGAAAAAAGTGGAAACGGAAGCAGGATTTACGGAAAAAGACCTCTTAGATTACCCGTGTACGAAAAAACCAATAATTCAAGCTAGAGGATTTTACCGAAAATTTCCCTTAGATTCACTGTAGACCAAAAAGGACCTAAAAAGATATGAATCAATCGTAGTAGTCCCACGGGCCCTTCTTAGTTCATTTTTTTTTTTGTTTCGCCAAGTGACGATATCCCCAATCACCTGCATATATGAGTGAGGATATCCCTTTTCAATTTTGTTTCTTTTTTATAATTAAGCGGTGATATCGCCGCCCAAGTCAAATTTAGGAAAAAAAAACCCTCAAGTAGTATCCCAGCTCACTTGCATATACAAGCGGTGATATCCCGCTTGTTTATTATTCTTCTTCCTCTTCCTCCTCCTCCTGCATTCTCCTCTCTCTTCCTCTAATTCTTTCCACGTCTACCAACTAACCCTTTACCCGATTGTGGACTTGGGTGCTTGTGGGAGCTTGTTACCAAAACACCCCAATGCCACATATGGTCATCTAAATCCATCATTTTCCTCATCTCTCTTTCTCTCACAACCTAAAGAAACCCATCTCAACCCATTTATCCTCTTCCAACCAAACACATGAAACTTCATCCCCATCTTTCTAAGCATCTTTTTCTCATCTCCCTAAATAATTATTGCCCATTTGCAAACTACCTCCATCCCATATCATCATCTCATCTCATTCACTTCCCCACCAATCCAATTCACAACACCTATGCCTGTTATCGATACCCATCTCTCACATTTTTCTTTTACTATCATCTTCAACTTCACCCCATCATCACCATCCACCCTCCATCACTCATCATGATGATCCAACACCCATCACCAGACAACCACTATCCAAACGAATAAAGATTTTTTTTTTTTTTAATTTGACTTAAAGAAGGGGAAACTGGGGGTCAATAGCAAGACCTCTAACTCTAAAAGAGGGACGAACCATGGTCCTGACCACTTGGCCAACCCTTGGGGTTAAGGAGAGAATAGTTGTAGATGATGAAGATGTTGGGGGAAGAGACCATTAAACCCAATGAAATCAAGCAGCACATGTGATTAGAGTTCAGCCGTCCTCAATATGTGAGGGCCCTCACACAATCTCTCATTTAAAGTGAGAGATATCTCTTAGGAGCATCTCCCATATATATTATATATATTAAAGCAAATGAGGAGGAGGGCTGTGAGGGGTGCCACGTCAGCACCCATAATTTCTCCTTTCAGAAAAATACTTATAAAATCACATAGCGCTTTAGGTTTAATGTGGGCCACTATACTTCTCCCGTAAAACCTCAACCCAAACAAATCTCTTCAAATCCCCTCCTTTAATCCTAGGAATAGTTATAATCTTAAATCTAATCACTTAAATCTAGATCACACTACTATTTCTACTGACAAAACTCCTTGGATTTGTTCTCCTTAAAATCTCAATCACTTCCATTTTAAAGTAAACCTTATCTCATTTTTCTTACAAGATTAGAATCAACTCTATTTAATATAGGTCTTTGGGGCCCACTTTCATGGTGTTGGTAGTTAGAAAGAATGGGCAGGACTAAATTATCATGATCTGAGAATAGGTCAATCATCCACATAAAGTAGAAACAACAGATGAATTTGTGGGGACCACTTTGATCTCCCAATTGATAGACACCTTCAAAAGGCACTACCATCCAGCTTGACCCATCAAACCAACGGCATGAATGATGGAACACCCAACAAAAGGGACCAACCAATATGGAGTTGTATCAAGACCATTAGTTTCATGATCTAGACCGTTAATTACAAGGTGGAATCCAACATTCAACGAATAGAAAATAATGGACTATGATGATCAATTATATTTGTTATTAAAATGCATATTAAGAACACATTTCATTTCTAATTATATATACATGAAATAGTCTGAGGGTTGATATGAGACCAGCCTTTAATAATTGTTGTAGACAAGGCCACCTTTAAACACATCATGATACACCTTAATGAATTAGGATAAGAGGCCACCTTTAAATACATCATCATGTGACCCCACCAATGCTTCTTAATGTCCAAATGTTCAATTGGACACACCTTTAAATATTTGGATATGGGCCTATCTTTAGATGTTACATCATGTGACCCCGCTAAGGATCCTCGGAATGACATATCAGCAAGGTCTCACTGTCCAATTGGACACACCTTGAAGGAATTAGGATATTAGGCCCACTGTTAGATGTTACATCATGTAACTCCACCAAGTTATGTTTTCTTTTTTTCTAAAGTTATATATATATATATATATATATAAATTGCTTATTTATTTCTATAAAATCTTTTCTTTTCCAATAATATCTCAGAAAAGAATCACATATTTCATTATATGTTTTTTTAGCCCGGGCACTATACCTCTCCATTTAATTATGTAAGTTTATGCTTGTGGAGCCCACCCTTGGTCCATCCAATTAGACCAAACACACGACCTCCCTAAATTGCACATGTCCACTAGCTTTTGGTCAGATCCGGATTTACTGGACCATTGGATCGACTATGTATCGGTCCAAATGGATTGTTGACCATTAAACTTTTGGGGCTAGATGAAGGTGGTAGAAACCACGATTGAGACTAATTTTTTTGCCAAGAGAAGGGTCCCAGGGAGTCCTTGAAATCCCCCCATCACCACCGCATGTGGGTCGCCAGGTGGGCTCCACCACAAACTTGAGCTTACCTTAACCTAAACTTTAGCTTAGGAGAGCTGCCCCTATATAGACATACATTTATACTTGTGTAATGGTCAATGCCTTTAAATTCATGAGGTCGTTATGTTATGTAAGTTTACTTCATTTTATATTTATTTTCATTACATGTTAAAGGATTCTAATATTCAAAAATAATAAATTTCTTTCTTTTAGACTTATTTTATCTTAATAATATTTTATAATGATTCTTAAATTTTTAATATATTTTTATTTTTGGCCCGGGCTTAGCACGGGCGTTTGTTGCTTGTTATATATATTTAAGCAAACGGGGAGGAGGGCTGTGGAGGGGGCCACGTCATCGGTAGGTGAGTTTTCCTTTAAGAAAAATACTTAAAAAATCACACAAAGCTTTCCGTTTAATGTAGGCCACTACACCTCCCAAATCTCCTCCCTAAATCTCTCCATTTAAATTAAGATTATGGTTTCCTAAACCTACATTTTTAAAATCCTTCTAACTTCCCCTAAAATCTCTCTTTTCCTAACTTTTCTATTTTATCTTCTTATCTTAATCCTCAAATCACTCTCTAATCTTAATCCATCCTAAAATCTGTCTAACAAATCTTCTTATCATTATGATTTTAGTATTAACTTTGTAAACGGCTGGATTCACTTACGTGATGGATTCCCATGCACATTACATACTGCTATGCTATTTATTACTTGACAAAATGAGCTCAGATCAGGGCCCACCCTGATACACGCCTGCATTCACTAGGAGCATATGGACCATACATGTGATTGAGATCCACAAGTTGAGTCCCACATAATTATTGGTATGGAATTGTTGTTAGTTTTCACGCCATTTAGTTTCTAATTGGCTACACGGCTTGTACTACAGACCCCACATGTGAGATTGCTACTTCACAAAAGCATGAAATCTAATTGAAGTGGCCCAGCATATGCCATTAATCACATAAAAAACTCATAACCCAAATATGCATGAAGCTTGCTTTCACGTGGGCCACTGTACATACCTCTCAAAATCACCTCCCTAAATCTCCATTTTAAATTTCCTTTCCAAATTTTTTTTCCTAAATCTCTCAACTGATTTTTCCTACTTTATCTCTCATTCAAATCTAACCCAATCTAGAAATTTTATGTAATACACCTACCTCATAGTTGTTTTGCAGCTTGAGTGGCCCAAAGAAAAGTCTAAATATCATGTAGTTCTTATGTAAGAATCACGAACGATAGATTAATATACAGCCAAAAAAATTATGAGTGGCCCCACCTCACAAATTTCTATCATTGAAATTATTTCTTCAAATCACACCCACCCCCCCCGCCCACCAAAAAAAAAAAAAAAACAAAAAAAAAAATAAATCCTCATTTAGCAATTCAATTTAATCATCATCACTAATATCAGTTACATGACTAAATAAACCAAGAAGGATAATCAAGCAAGATGAAATCAAAATCATCCAGCCCATTCGTAAATTTGAATTGTAATCAATTTCGACCTATTGGCTTAATTATACAGATTGCCAAAACAAATTTATATTAGGCTGGACTCTTTCAAATTCAGGTTCTATTCTGACACTTTTGTTGGCATAGTAATGTGCGACTGAGTGATATCAAACATAGTTAATCAGTTTGCCCTAAGTAATAGATAATATACCCCTCACTTAGATTTAGTTAATGGGTTTGCCATTTTGAATTTTAGTTCCATTTTTTCTTTAAGAGAAGTTTTCTAAATAGTGGAGAAAATCTTTGTAAAGATTAGTTTTTTTAAACGACACAAACTTTTCATTCATGCATCTTTTTAAAATTTTCTTGCATTGCTGTTTCTATTAGGGCACTAAAATTTGTTTGCATTTGTTTAATTTGATTATGCCTAACAATCCTTTGATTTTTAAATCACATGAACATCATAAAAATGAAAATACATTACCATTCCATATTGACGCTATAAATATGATCATCTAAATTTTTTGTGTGGCCGCACCGTTAGATTGAACACATGATAGTGTCGTTAGCATTAATATAAATGTTAATATATTATTATGCATATGACTCATGTTCAGTGATCCCGTAGAAAATAAAATGTTCTTAGGAATAATTTTAGTATAGTGCATATTAAAAACACATGTCATTTCAAATTATTAGGGAATCATTTTTCAAATAGTATTGGAGATAATAATAATATCACATGTGTTTCCAATTTTTAATATATTTATCTTTTTATAAATGAGTGAGGGGGGATATCTTTCTGCGAAACAACAAAGAAGTACTACTAAGGTGATATATATATATATATATATATATAGAGGAGAATATTCATGTGCATCCATCCCTCACCATAGGGTGATGACACTTTTTCTTTTTTGCACATGAATTACCCTTTTGTACTTCACCCTATGTACTTGAAATCCTCTATGTACTTGAAATCCCCCTTTTTTATATGAATGAAATGTCCCATATATATATGAGAAAAATTCAAATACAAAAGGGGTTTTGTACTTGAAAGGAAAGATCCACTTTTATACTTGAAATACACCAAAAAAGGATGTCCCTCGTCACAAATAGTGAGGGATAAATGCACTGCACTTCAATACTCGCCCGTACATATATAGACAAGTGAGGGGATATCTTTCCACGAAAGAAGAAAATGAAGGCCATGAGACTACTGCGGTCGATTTATATCTGCAATGAATCTAAGGAGAATTTTTTTTGGTAAAATCATCTGCAAATTACAAAGAAAAGGTACTCTGCCAGATATTTGTTTTTTTCCCCTTCTTCGATTCTTCGACCGAGTGATAGAACTGATGATATCATACAGTCATTCCGTGTGCACCCCATATCTCATCATTAATAAAGCCATCCAATTAAAAACGGAAGAAAGAAGAAGAAGAAGACGAAGATGCAGCGTTCCGAATGCCACAGTTCAACGCAAGCCCACCTAATACCATATCAACTCTGCAAAGGGATTGGTTGATTGACTGAGAAGGGATAAGGATGAAAAGGAGCCGGCGAAGATCGGGGACTTGTGCGTTTCTAGATATTTTGAACAAAAAACTGGAACGATCACTTTATAAAAGAGGGAGGGAGGTCGTGACACGCATGCAAAAATGGGCCCACCATTGGATTCCCCTCGTGGCCAATGTGGTCTCCATTTGGGCTTTCAAACGGGAATTCAAGCTTTGACCCATGATCTGGCCCGCCATTGGTTCCTTACAATGAGTGGTCGCTTGGTTCATGTGGAGCTGATTTGGGCCTTCAAATAAATGGTTAAAGAATGTGGCATGTGGGCCAACTAACTGAGGTAATCGTGTGGGCCATCATGGCATGTGGGCCCACATTAGATTAAGAATCAACCTAGATTAATAAGCTTTCTCTCCCAATCTATGTCTACTTAATATTGACTCTAGGAAGTTTGGATGATCCTTAGAGAGAGATAGGATGAGATCCCACCTAGTATGGTGGCTATATATGTACCCCGTCCCCAATCCTAGTTTGCCCCTTGTCTACTTTGGCAGTAGAAAAGAAATAGAATTACTGAAAAAAGTTACAGACCATTGTCTCTTTTCCTTTCATTAGAAATGAAGTAATGTAAAATTGACAAGTCATTAGTCCCAATTGCACGGCAAGTGTTGTTAAACCTTTTTCTTCTTTCCATGTGCAATGACTTTTGATGAAGAGTGGTAGAGATGTCAAATAAGCACGGCCACACAACTCAGGCATGGCCCGTTTGACATCTTTAAGGAATGGGCTTTATTCAATGGGAAGTATCAAAAAGTATTTATATTGCATCTATTAACACCTCAAAGTTTCAGTATAAATAGTTAGCAAAGAAGATTTAATATGATATCATAGACAACCGGAGCACTGATTGGGTATTATATATATGAGAAGTACTCCTATGAGAGCATCTCTTACATTACTATAAAAGATAAGGTGAGGGGCCCTCACATCCATATCCAATGCCAATAATTTAAATGTGAGGGTTCTTACCCTATCTCTCATAGTAAGGTGAGAGCTCCCTATATATATATGTGTGTGTGTGTGTTGCCAAAAAATGCACTAACCCAAACATCTCGAGATTTTGGTAAGAATGATCCAAAAGGTCTCTAATGGCAACTGGCAACCAACATCAACAATTCTAGAGCATTTGCATTACGGAAATTGAAATACTGGCACTCTTAACTTCTTATTTCTTTCTTTAATTTTGGTTTTTACATGTATAGGTTATCTCATATCTATTGTTTACTAACAAGTGGGCCTCACTTCACTCTCCAAAATGTAGGGCTTCATTGCTCATTCATTAAAATTTCCCACCTAATCCTATGGATGTTATCTGTCCATCTTTATGACATCCAAAATGTAATTGCGAAGTTCGATTCTGACTCTATGTAAACACAGCTACAGCTTGGATCCATCATCCAAGTCCACTGTTTTCATAAAATGAAGACGCCTCAGTCTTCTTGTTTAAAGCCTCTTTGGTACATGAATGCAGGCTTTATGATCAAATGCAAATTCAGGAAAAAAAAAATTGAAGGGTTATAAAACACGTTTTTTCACTCTTTTTTTTTTTTTTGGTAGTTAGATGATATTTTAAGTAGCTAAAAATTTACAGAGTTATCAGTTTGCACATTACGTAGAATTTTCTGTATATAGTGTCTCAAGCCCATGATAACCATGTAGTGGGGTCTCTAAGGAGCCCTGTCCACAAGAGGAAGCACATTAAGTTAACCCATCAATAGTATTTTTGTAGTCAGATCCCACGCCCATGCCCACAAGAATGAACTCAATGACCACAGGCCTTACTTATAAAAGTTTGATATTTTATGCCTTCATCCGGTCGCAACAGATCTTTGCCTCTTGTCATGAATACATCTACCAAAGCCTTTGTTGGGGGTCAAAAGTTGAAAGAACATTGACAAAGGAAGAAGGAAAAAAAACAAAGAAAAAAAAAAGAGAAAAACATGGCAAACCACCAAAATAGAAAGAGGTAAATATATTATGTAAGGACTTTGGATCTAACTTTTTCATTTTTTTATCTAAACCCATTAAATTATGTTAGATTAATCTTTATTAACACTAATATTTTTAAAACTACACTACATGTATAGTATACTTTTTTTTATCAGTAAATATGTATATATAGTACATAGACATCTATATATTTTAGTGGGATTAATGGATAAATGCTTGCTTGGTCACATAGATTTTTATAATTTCGACAATGAGGCAACATATGACGCTCCTAGAACATGAAAATCTATCGAGGGCAAGTGTAAATAAATCCCCCTTTTCACACGTGACAAATTGACACCTATTTATGTCTATATAACTTGCTTTTCTTACTGAGAAACTTGATATGTATGTGTGTGTATATATATTAAATCTTTTATTGATGACGACGTTTAACTCTCTCTTTACCCCTCTGCGAGAAATTTCTGACTCCACCACTGAGTACGCAATGGTTGTCACCAGCGAAATTTTTTTCTTATGGTTGCTATTTAAAAGGAATCAAACCCAATGACCAGTGCAAAGCACGGGTAGTTCCAAACATTGCAAATTAAATATGTATATGTGAAATGATTAAACAACTGTAAAGAAAATCAAATCGACAAAAAACAACTAAAATTCTTAAAGAAAATTAACTCATAAAATTAATAGCTTCTAAAAAAAACCTCCAAATAATCATCACATGTTTATCTTATTCCTAAATTTTAGAAAGAAAACATACTAAAAAAAGGCTAAAAGAACAATTTTCTTAATATGAGAGCTAAGTGGTATAGAATGAGAATATAAGAATTCGGGTCGAAAGAGAATAAAAGTGGTAGGGTAGAAAGGGAGTTTTTGCAACAAAAAAAAAAAAAAAAAGAATAGAAGTGGAGCCTTGAAAATTGGAGAGTAGAGGTTTGATGAAATAAAGAGATGAATAGTAGTTCCATGAGGCAAGAAGTTGGGAGAGAATGTGGAATATTTGAAAAAACGGGGGATAACTTTCGATCAAAACCACAACAAATAGTCAAAATTAAATCCAAAACCCTTGACTTTAATACCTTATAATGAAACCTAATTTGAGTCATCAGTTTTTACTGCTCCCAAATAATTCAGGTGATCACGACCATTTGGAATGCACAAAAGCGATGGGAATGAACCCGCATTAACCTACTTGGTACTAGTAGGTTGTTTTTTAAATCTTCACCAAATTAAATGTCCTATTTACTGCTGGACAGACGTGGAACATGATTTGTCTAGTGGAATAAAACTGAAGAGAATAACAAGATAGTTGAGTTTTTAATGTTTGAACTTACAAACACTTTACCCAACTACGTAGCCGAAGCGGCATAAGGCGTAAGTTTGTTAGTCACGTCTTTGCTCTCCGGTCTTGTTTTTGAAATCCGCCCTAATTTATATAATAGACAAATGTGTTAGTTTAGTGGGCACCGTGCTGAAATAATCCTATTAGGTTAAAATACCTTAAAGTTATCCACATCAGAAAAAAAAAGAAAAGAAAAGAAAAGAAAGATACAAGCACTTTCAACTACTCTTGTAACACTGATGTATGTTGATGTATGCCCTTCGGTCATGTTTCTCGTCATTCATCTCAGCGGGGTCTACGAGGCAAACCCTATAACTTCATCAATGGTGGCCCACCTATGTAATTCAAATTACTCAAAATTAATGATTTTCATCAATGTACAGGGTGTAGGAAATAGTGTGGCCCGCATACCACAGGTCCCGCGTCAAAATCAAGCCGGGCCAATGCCCACAGAAAATACTATCTCACTTAATGTAAGACTTGATCTTGTCTCACTAATAAGACTCCCAATAGGATTAGTGGATGTGAGTTTTTTTGGTGAAGAAGTTTCTAATAAGTATATCTCTTTGGGACTTTACTATATAAGACAATAGAACCCTGGGGTTGGGTATTATTCTATCCCATAGGAGAGATAAGAGGCGAAGAGATCTAAGGAGTTTTTTAATTGCCGGAACGCACATAGATCTTCGGCAGCGTGTCGGAGTCTCTGCATCCAAATCCATCACAGGAGAAGCCAAACTTTGTTCCAAGTAAAGATGGGTCCATTCTCAAATCGATCATATGTAAAATTCCGTTCGACTCAATTTTTATTTGAATGAAGTGATCTATACAAGACCAATTGATGGCAGAACAAGCTCCAATTGAATTCATGAGTTGCCATGATTTTTCAACTAGTTTATATTTTGTAATTGGGCACCACTAACAGATTTATAGGGCCTGACCTCATGTAGCCAGATTTCAGCGACCATAATAAAGAAAATGGACTGTTTTTTTTGTTCTAACGGAGGTTTCTAGTTTTTTGGGTTTGACTAATCCTTTCAGGCCCAGAGAGAAGTCGGATAACACCCTTGTGACCCCCAAATAGTAGCACTAGTGAACTTAACATTCAGTTCTTAAAGTGGAAAAACCGAAATTCAATACCAAAATATTTAACTCCAAAAATAAGAGTAACTATAGTCCTCCCCACTCGCAGCCAAGCCTTGGTGTTAGATAATGGATTTCGTGATTCATGCTTTTCTTTCCGCGTGTTGTGCACTTCAGCTTTAGTTTCGTTGGTAAAAGAGGGTACTCTGTGTCCACCACCTGCCAGTCCCAACCACGTGCAATGTCGCGTGTTTCAGGCCTTTGCACAAGGACTCCAAATGGCCTCGGCAAAGATCATGGTGATCTGAGGTGTTCCTTAGATTGAGAACCCTCAGAATGTTAGTTGGATCAGCAGTACAGTACATATGGATCAATATCTCCACTTGTGACTTTAATATAGGCCATGTCTTTGAACCTACCCACTTAGAGATCAATTTCAGTGTGGCTATGTGAAACGAGACACCCTTTGCACTCATGTGTTGCATGTTTTTGGGCACAGAGCTTTACTTTGATGTTTACTTTTGCCTATTCTAACTGTAGATACAAACTCATTTTCATGGTAGATGCAGGGTTGGACCAGTGGGGGAAGGGGGCCAGCCCCCTGAAAATTCACCCTATATGTTATGGAAGATTTATGATTTTTTTTTTCTACATGTGCCTCCTCTGTAAACCTTGGAAAGTCCCTTTCATGTTATGATTTTTTTTTTTTTTTTTTTAATGGTCCCCTCAAGGAAAATTTTCTTGGTTCCACCATCGATCATTTGCCTTTTTCTATGTTTCATCTGTAGGAATATAGGTGAAGGAGTTTCTCAAAGATTTGCATATTATAAGAGTAAGAAATAAAAGAGGTTAGGTGGAGATGTAGATCTTTTATTTTTCAAGGTAATGGTAGGGTATTGATTTCTAGTTTGTGGATGCCCGCCACTACTTCTATTTTAGCTTTTACGATAAGGATCTCCATAACTACTTTGATTTTAGTTACTTTTGATATTTTAGGTTCCGTCAATGATCATAAATCCCCACTACTCTAAATTCTTGTCAAAAATTCATTCAATTGCCCGTTTGGATAATTCATTTGTAAAGTGAATTCAAGTAAATAGTTACTTTAAAATACAAGAAAAGCAGCAAGGTCTTACAAAAAAGTATAGACCTTCAAAAACCACCTTCTTCTTTTTTTTTTTTTTTTAAGTCAAAAATTCATTCTCTCATTCCACTAAAAGAAAAAAAGATCTCTTCTTTTTATCCAAAAATATATAAAAAAATAAATTTCTTTACATGCCATAAAATGATAGAAAGTCAAGTAGGTGGATTTTTAGATTTTGTAGTTTTCTATTAGACTTACTCGAATGGGCTCGGGCCTGTACCTACTTGTTTGCACTAAAATGCCTGTGAATTAAATTACTATGGTGATAGTTGGGTACCATTTCTTATGTTCTTTTATTCTATATATTTTCTAAAAATAAAACTGATTTAATTTTACTTTCTAAATAAATAAGTTATTTAATACTAATTTTTGGAGATTCACTTTTGATCTTCACTTAAATTAATTTATGAATTGAGGTAAGTATTTATTTTTTATGTATTCTAATGCAAATAAATATATTCTAAAATCAATATGTGAAGCATGATTCAAGATTCCATGTAGGCTAGATCCCATGCACTATGCCACCAATCCATAGTTTGGAAAAAACGAACAAGAAAGAAAGAAAAAGATGCCTCATGAGTTTTAAATTAAGAATTACTGGCGATATTGAACAAGGCTGACTTAGATATCGACACGCTTGCTAACAAGGTGTGAACTTGACTTCACCTGCATTTCTACATGCGCCACCACACAAAAGCCCAAGTATTTGACGGGCAACCGTCTTGATAGGTCCACCAATTCACCTTTACCTTCGTAAGAACTCCAGGCAATTTCAGCTCCCTCTCTCTCAATTCCGGCAAGCGAAGATGTTCAAGAGAATGTTAACGAAGAAAAAGAAGGCTCCGCCTTCAGCTATCTCCACTTTGGATAACCTTAACGAGGTACTCACAACATCTCTCCCCTTTTAACAGAAATCTCATTCATATTGCAACGGTCGTACAACGGCTAGTATAACGGATTTTTCTATTCCAATCCTTCTTTCTGCTCTTTCAGATGTTTTTTGTTAATTTGGTCTAAATAATGGCTTTGGGTACCGTTATAACGGTCTTCAATATGTCGGTTAAAGTATGCCGGTAAAATGGGTTGCAGAAAACCTTCAGAATTAGAAGGATGCTATCAAAATTCATGTTATCTATGTGTTAATAGAATGAAAATGGGTCCTCACTAGAATCAGTGGTTGTGATCTCGTTTGGATTTCGTGAGAAATTCACTTGGGTGGGGGGACCAACCTGCTGATTAAGGAGAATGGGTGGATTCCAGAAATTGAGCTCTCTAACCCCAATCTTAGCAGTTGTATAGGGAAGTATCTTGTAAGGCAGGTCTGTTTTGGCACCGATTTCACAGAAATGGGATTCTCTTTTCCGCAAAATGCTACTATTCCACAGTTTGGTATGCACTTTCCATCCGGAGAGAGGAAGAAAAGTGAACTACTATTTTCCTATAAGTTTGCGGAAAACCAGTTCCCATAGGGCATGTTTGAGTGGCACGCGGACAATTAGTGCTTCGGAAAAAAAAAAAGATCTCCATATTCCACAGAAGACCTTCTGGACCTTCCCTATGGGAAATGGTTTTTTATGAATAGTGGAAAAGTTGATTCATTTTTCTGGTTTTTCTCATGAGTCATGGAAAATCAGTCGCACCAAGCTTGGAATTTTAAACACCATGGAAACGCTTTTCCACTTTTCATGCTTTTTTCCATGGAAAAGTGGCCACACAAACTTCCCCAAGGGGTTGGGGAAGGCTTCTTTGGAAAAGAAAAGTGCAAGGAATTGCAAAATTTGCCAGTAGTGGCCCAGAATATTGTACCTTATTCAAGTGGATCCCATTGTGAGATACCCTTGGTCTCCAACTCATCCAATTTACCTGATGCTTTGTATTTTCTCTCTCATGTTAGTGCACTTTTGTTGCCTGCAGACACTTGAAATGTTGGAGAAGAAAGAACATGTACTTCAGAAGAAAATATCTGTAGAAATTGAAAGGGCCAAGAAGTTCACACAATCCAAAAACAAGAAAGGCGGGTCCTAATCCTATTTTGGTTTTCTTACTCTGAATTCATAATGTTGGTATACTTAACCTTGTAGCCGAGTAATATATGGTCCCTTATTTAAGACTAGCTGACAAAATAAGAGAGAAACACTTTTATCTCTGAAACACCCTTCTTTTGGTTGAGTCATTAACTGCAATGGAAATAAAAGGTTTCTCATGTTGTATTTTTCTCTTCTTTTGTCAAATTCTGCTAAATATGAATATTCTCTAACCAATATGCTTGCCTTTGGGGATTCCAAATTTCTTATTTATGTGTATGGCATAGTACTGACGTTTGTTCTAATGTATTCACGACCAGAGCTCTGATCAAGATCAGGTCTTGATCATTAACTGCAATGGAAATAAAAGGTTTCTCATGTTGTATTTTTCTCTTCTTTTGTCAAATTCTGCTAAATATGAATATTCTCTAACCAATATGCTTGCCTTTGGGGATTCCAAATTTCTTATTTATGTGTATGGCATAGTACTGAAGTTTGTTCTAATGTATTCACGACCAGAGCTCTGATCAAGATCAGGTCTTTGGTCGAAAGTCGAAACTACAGTTTGCACTTTCATAACTATTTTCCTTTATCAAACCATAATATGGACGAAAAATATGTGGTTACTTATAACAAGAGAGAAATATTTAGGAGAGATGAGAATACATTGAAGGAAAGAGAGGTCATAATAATTCACCCGTGGAGAGAGAGAGAGAGAGAGAGAGAGAGAGAGAGAGAGAGAGAGAGAGAGAGAGAGAGAGTCTCAATAAATCATCTTCAGAGCCTCACCCAATCAATTTGGTGTTGGAAATTACATATCGTACATGTAAACATTGATATGGTGGATGAAAATGATGATAGGGCACAGCCCAAATTGCAGTGACCAGACAATCTTAACTGTCTCATAAGTGGAGATTTACCTTTTAAATGTTCCTAATCCAAATCCCTTTTGCGATCAAGATTTGCTATCATAAAAGAGAAGGAAGAATTACAAGAATATGGGAGAGTAAAGATATTGCTCAAAGCTTCTTGGGGGCTATTCATGGCTTGATCCTTTTCAACAGGTGCTCCTGCAATGTTCCTCAAGTTCTTGTTAGTATAGAATTCCCAGTATATCGCTCAACTAAAAGTACATTTTCAGGTAACTGATAGAGTGACCAATTGCAACACCACGGGCCTTACCCACCACAAAAGCTTGCTGTCAAAGTGGAGTCCCTTGCATCCCGGGTGTACTTTGGCTGGTGATGGGCACACCGGATTTCAACTGGATTTGCCACCTTGGCCTAGGCCTGCCAAATCTCGCACTCTCCCCCATTGAAAACAGAGTTGTCATCGGCTCTAATACCATTTGTAACACCACGGGCCTTACCCATCACAAAAAGATAGCTATTGAAGTGGAGGTAACCATGGGTACTTAAGCCTAGGCTCTGTACTTGATTGTTTTCAACGTGTGACTTGTGGATTCCCTTGTATCCCGGGTGTTCTTTGCAGGTGATGGGCACACCATATTTCAACCGGATCTATCACCTTGGCCTAGGCCCGCTAGATCTCACAACAATGACCACCATTACCATAGCCTGATTTATTGTGTGGGATGTGATCCATCTACGTTATCTGATTGTTAGGAGTTATAGTAAGGACCCATTTGCAGTTATTGAGATATTGTAGACTGGTTTGTAAATACAAAAAAGAAGGGGGGGGGGGGGGGGGGGGGTGGCGGCGGCGGCGGTTTATAGATAAAAAATTAGAAATCAGCAGCATTCGTTTGATGAAAAGGGTTAAGATGGAATCCAAGAAAGGATTTCTTCAATTGTTTGGGTTCTAGGACCATTATTTTTCAAGAATTAGGGTTAAGATGGAAACGAAGAATACATGAGATAATCTTAATGGTTTGTCACCCTAGGTAGGGAAACTAAACCCTTCCAGAATTACTAAAGAACTGTTTAATGGAAGGAACTATAATGCCCTTCTGATTAGTGAAGTGGGAGATCATGATAGTGGTAGTCGTGGTCTAGCCTGTGGTGCTAGCCGGGTAGGTGATCTGACACTGTAGAGGTCAGAGCAATGTTAACAGCAACAAGCTCCATTGTGCATATGGTGGAAGAATAGGCACACTTGCAAATACTTTTGGGATTTAATTGAAAAGCTGCCATTACAACCGAAATGGAAAAAAAAATCTAGTGGTGATGCAGGTGCAAATAAAACTGATATGAGCATTACAACGGAACTTCCCACACTTACACGAAAGATACAGGCTTTAGAAAGCTTGACTACTTCATTTGCAATTGGAGTGGCTGCTTATATAGGATCCTCCGCTCACATGGCATCCACATCTTCATCTAGCCCTTCATGGATTATCGTTTCATGAGCAATATATCACATGACAGGCATGCATTCAGTTTTTAAAACTTATGCGTTTGCTTTGCCAATGAGAGCTACTTACCGGTTGTCGGTGAGGGACTTGTTGATGTTTCTCAGTTCTCATCTCTGTCTTTTGTATGACAAGTTCCCCAATCTTCTCATAATTTAAGTTCTGTTAGTGCCCTAATAAAATTACATAATTACAGTATTATGTTTTTCCCTTCGTCTTGTGTTTTTTCGGATCTGAAGACAAGACGGACAATTAGTGGTGGCTGTGAGCGCAATGCTCTTTGTGTGAGATCATTGGCATTTTGGTCATTAATCAATGCAAAAGACATCAAGAAGTGGCATTTGTAAGTGCAGTATATGGAAAGAAAAGAGAAAACATAATACAACATGGAAAATAAAGCCACCAAAGAACATTTCATTAACATATTGCATCTCTATACTTTCCTTTTACAATAAATATAAAATCTACATCAAGAAACGTGGGTTTATGCTTGAATTGCCAAACACAAGTGTTTGATCCATGATGCTTCTGACTCCTCCAATTGTTCCTTTGATGGTTTTGTAGCATTCTCCTTGTTGACAAATTGATGTCACACATTGTTGAGTACGATGGTTCTTCAAGTGTAATGGACGAACTTGATCTTGAGTACTCGATCATAGAACATGATACTGAGTGCCTTAGCATTCTTGAATTTGCATATGACAAGGGATGTTGTAACAGTCCCAAAATCATATAAGATAAGGGAAATCAGAAATAAAATAGGAAATTTGATGCAAGATAGACCTCAAAGGCCACATGTGTTGGACCCAAGATAGTTTAGGGATTTTTTCTATTTTTAATTAATTGTTATCAGTTAGTAGTTTTATTTGATGAGTTGTATTTAGGATTAAGTTTCTAGTTTCTTTAGTTTCCTAGTTTAATTAGTTTTCTTAGGGCCTAAGTTGTTTTCCTATTTATATGGCATTGTAGAAGATGGATTTTTAGAGTTGATTAATAGAAATTGGGTTTTTTCATTGAGGTGCGTCTTGTTGGCAGATTAGAGTATAAGGCCACCCATTCAAAAGAAGATAAAGCCACCATTACTCAAAGTGTTCAAACGAACCAAGGAGAGGGAAGAGTTCGAAAGTTTGATTTGAGTATTTTGATTTTTTTTCAAATCTATAAAGCTTATGGTTATCTGTAACATTCCTATAAAAGGAGATTAATAGAATATCCTCTCCTCAATTAAGAGGTTGAGAACATTAACACAAAAGATAATATGGTGTCAGAGCTCGTATGAGACTTGCGTCGTCTATCCTAGTGCTATACTATCTTTGCTGCCTAACTTTACCCATCCCATTTGGTGTGCCCATCCCACCGTCCACTTGTGCAATGATTCTTCAGATTGCTGCCTCAACTGAGAGCTGTTGTCTGCCTCACTAAGTTTCTGCCTCAACTGCCATTTGCCATCTGCCTTGCTTGAGGGCTAAGTCATCTACAACTCATCTGCATAGGCCCACCCAACTCATTTACACATCTCACCCTCTTAGTTGTCACCCTCCTTCCTGATAGCTTGGCCCACTCGGATGTCACTGCTTCTGCCAGAACTCCGTCCTTTGTGATATCTAATATTTCGAGTTTAGTTTCCATCAAACTTGATCGGCACAATTACCTTCTTTGGCTTTCTCAATTTGGGCCTCTACTTCTGAGCCATGACTTGATGGGTTTTGTTGATGGCTCCAAACCATGTCCAGATAAGGGCACCCATTCAAAAGAAGATAAAGCCACCATTACTCAAAGTGTTCAAACGAACCAAGGAGGGGGAAAATTTTGAAAGTTTGATTTGAGTATTTTGATTTATTTTCAAATCTGTAAAGCTTATGGTTGTCTGTAACATTCCTAGAAAAAGAGATTAATACAATATCCTCTCCTCGATTAAGAGGTTGAGAACATTAACACATAAAAGATAATGCGTCTTCGTTATTGTCTCTGTGGAGATTTGTTGAAGTGTCTACGGACACGTGCTTTGGCACTCCACGCAAGCCCTAACTCTAGGGCTTGCATCAAAATCTAGATAGCGTTTCCCAATCACATTGAGTGGTTGCATGTATGGAAAGCCAATGAAACACAGTAGTGGGAGTTGAAGATTTGACATCACGACTCATCATATATGATGAAATTGAGTGGGTTTAACAAAACCATGCACTTACGGCTGGTTCTTTTGTCAGAATTTCTGATGGGAATTTGAGATGTTGGATTGGGCATTCATAGACATGATGTAATGGCTTGTCCCCTTGGCATTTGCAAATACCATGTTTCTTTACTAGAATTCCAAAATCTAGCCACCTGAAAAGTTTGCCTTTCTCTCTCCTGCGGCACAGCATAAAACCAGAAATGCTTCAGGTGGGATTCTTTCTTTCTGCGTTTCTATTTCAAGACTTTGTCAATGCCTGTTGATAATAATAATTCAGGGAGAACAACTCGGAAAGTGTGATTTTCCATTTTTGTGCCAATGCAAATCCAAAGAAGAATAATTAACCATGTCATGATGCTAAAATAGTTGTACAGTTTGTAATTTGGATAATTCTGATGCAGCTGGTCTTTTTCTTTCATATTTTTGTTGTTGTCCTTTCAAACTGAAACATGTCATGAATTTCTAACAACTATTCCTGTCAGCTCAGTAGCTCACTATTACATATCAGAAGTGGGAGAAGTGATACAAAATCTTTCAGCTGGGATTCATAAAAGAATTAAAAAAATGTTTGCTTCTTTTTCTTTCTGTTCTATCATAACAAGGGAAGCATGTAGCTAGTGGTGTCTAACATAGACAGAGGACCTATGTAAATAGTGGTGTCATAGAGCACAAATCTCTTCCATTCATATTGTAACTTGTTATGCCCTTAAGATTAAATTAATGTTTTGGTCTCTTGCAGCTGCAATTCAATGTCTAAAGAAGAAAAAGTTGTTTGAAGCACAAATAGAGCAACTTGCAAACTTTCAATTACGAGTTCATGATCAGGTGTCAACTGTATCCATAATATCCATTTGAAGAAAGAAAATGTCAGTTGTTCATGCTTAAATTCATCATCTCTCGGTTGGGGCATGACTAATTGGAATCATTCAGGAGGTAGGCTCCACTACAGGTTACCATGATTGGTCCTTTGTTCCCAAAAATTATCCCAAGAATTGATTAAGGGCAGTTAAAAATTAAGCAGCTGCTTAGTTTCAATTCAGTCACTTGAACAATTAGGATTATCTTTCCAGGAGAAAAGGACCAACGCTGACCCACCCATGCTAGGTCACACCTCTTGAATTGTCAAAATTACTAAGATGTCATCAAGGGCGCCATGAGAGACTACCATGCAGTAAACTAGAGGAATATGACTAATGCAGACAAATATTTTCTGCAGATGATTATGCTTGAGGGTGTGAAGGCAACAACAGACACTGTTGATGCTCTGAAGACCGGAGCATCAGCTATAAAGTCTATCCAGTTCTCTTTGTAAGTGTTTTTTTATCCTTAAACATTAAGAGTATGTCAGTGTGGACTGTGGAGCATTTCCCATGGAAAATGGTTTTCGAGGGAGAACGATTTTCTGTTGTTCTGTGTTAAAGTCTTTTGTGGTTTTCATTCTGTCAGATCATTTTTTTTTTTTTTTTTAAGAGTGAAATCGGACCCAATAAGTAGAGAATTTTTTCTGCACTCTTAAACAAGATGTAGAAAGTAGAAACCCATTTCCGCTGAAAATGTTTTAACACAGCAAACAATAGAGACTGAAGCTATAATAATGAAGCCTCAATTTTCATTCTCTGCAGAAAATGAAATCATGTGAAATAAAATGTAGCAGAAAAATACCCCACACACACGTGTCCAAAGATCCCAACTTGCTTGGCATGGGCACCGAGTATGATCTATTCTATTTTGCAGTTAGCTTGACATGATCAAATTCATCATATCAAAGATACATTTTGGACTTTGGTTTTGTTGTCCACTACTTCATCAAACTTGCATTTGTCTTCTTGCTTTGAGTCATATAAATTGCACACTTGAACTTCAGACATTAGCTCATATTGACTCAATTGGTTAATACCTCATTTTTGGATTGAAATAGAATTTTCCTTGAAAGGGATGAACATTTCATTGGGCTCCTTCATTCTTTTGAAGTGAAGTTCTGTCCTGTTTTTGAGAATTCTACTCATAGAAGAGTCACCAAACTTGCTGTTCCAAAAAAAAAAAAAAAAAAAAGTAAAAGAAGGCACCAAAACTCTCAAACTTCCTAGCAGAAAAAGCATCTTATGGATTTCAAAAACGACTTCAGGCCAAATGCACTTTAATGTCTAAGAATGGCCATTTAACATGGATCAGCATTATGCATCTATGTGGCAGTCAGCAATTTGAGCTGGCACTAACAGCCTGGAAAATGACTTACAGCATACTTGCATGACATCTCAAATTTTAGTACAAAAGTTCTTTCTTTAGAATGAAAACCTGTGCTTATCACTCCCTAGGACAAGGATTCATAGGGCCAAAGCCTTTTGAAAGGCATTTCTCTTCCACATGCAAATAATCACACGATCATAGTCTCTTAAATAGAGGCATGCTGAGGCGTTACTAGTTCAAGGAACAAGGAGAAGGGGAGACCAATTAAACCTTGAGTGATAGAGAGGAAAGACATGTTGGACTGTAGACTAGCGGTGAGAATGGCATTGAATTTTATTTTTGGAAAAAGCAAAACTCACAAAGGTGACCATAAGTTATAGGCTTATGGTCCATCCGTGAACAAGTTTTTTGTAAAATGAGAAAAATAGTAAAATAAGAGCAAAAGCAAGACTCAAACGATAAAGTAGTGTTGGAGAATTTTTTTTTAATTCTTTGATCTGGGCGCAAGCAATAGATTATCGGACAGTATTTTCAAGGGAAAACATGCCTTCCAAAATATAGATGCCCGTAGATCATGTCTTAAGCCCCTATTTGTAGTGTTTCCCCATACTTTAAAGTTGAAGAGTCCTTTTAGTGGAAATCTTCACGAAATTTAGCAATAAGAAGAGTTGCAACTTTTTGAGGGTGACACCACCAGCTTCTGTTGAGGAGTGGGCTCCTCCTGACAGGGAGTATTGAAAAGTAGTTATGTTGCCTCTACTAATGCCTTGAGGTTTTGGTAGGAATGGTTAGCTGAGGAAATTTAATATGGTATGAGAGCCAACCGGTCGCGAGTTCAAATCCCAGAAGAAATGACTCAGCATGGAAAAAAAATATACATGTCGCCAAAAGTGCGCCAACCGGGTTCCACTTGAGGGGGAGTGTTGATTAGCAGGCTCCACCCAATGGGGAGTATTAAAAAGTACATATGCTGCCTCTACTAATGCCTTGAGGTTTTGGTATGAATGGTTAGCTAAGGGAATTTAATAGCTTCACCCACTAGGCACTTGGTGTAGATAACTTCACTTACCAAGTTTGTGTCCCATAGTTGCCAAGTACCAAAATTTGAGTGTCCATGCCCTGTTGACGGTAACAGTCCCCAGTTAATGTGTCTTCTCTCCTCTATTTTTTACTTTTTAAACACATTCACAACCACCCACAAATGAGGGAGGGAGGGAGGGAGGGAGGGAGGTCAAACTTGTACAACAATATTAGTAAGATATGTTTTTATTGTCTTTTGAGTAGAACTCACTGACTTTGATTGATGGCATAAGGCTAAGATGATGGTGTATAGTTCTTTTTTTTTACTTGGAACACACATTATACAGATGGAATATCACAAAAGATGTGCAACTCACTCTCCTAATATCTAGGATTTTTTATTGGTCTTCATCCAAAGAAGCTATTATCATTTTATCATTTTATATGAAGTACTACCTATGAGAAACTAATGCTTTTTTATGGTAATGATGCAGGAGTGTTGATGATATTGAAAAGACCATGGAAGAAGTGAACGAAGATACAGAAAGTATGAAACAGATACAAGATGCACTTGCAGCTCCAGTAGGTGCTGCAGCTGACATTGATGAGGTGTTACATCTTTACTCTTCCTACACTATGTTTTTGAGTAGCTAGTTGAAGTTATTTCCTAAATTAACTAGAAACAACAGTTTAACAATTACATAATTGCAAGAGAATATATAGAATGACATAAAACCTTAAATACATTATTATCTTCAAAATGAGCAAATTTCAGATGATTCCTTCATGAATCATGAGTCATTGAGGGCCTTTCTGTTTAATGTAATTGAACACCTAGGACTGTATTTCTATAAGTGATAAAAAAAAAAAAAAAATGAAGAACCAAAGGTCAATATCTAAAAATGATAATCAAATAACCTCCCCTCCCCTCTAATGGAAAGTGAATCAAAAGAAGATGGGAAATAAATACCCAGCCATCACCCAAGTAATTCAATACCTAGGAAAGTCAAGGTCCTATCTATATCTCCACCTTATATCCTTCACCTTTTGCCTCTTTAATAATCCTTCAGTGGAGCTCATTTCACCATGAGTTTCTATTTATATTATGCAAACAAACAGGCCCTTACCATTTTATTACAGTACATGGGAAGCTGGAAGGGTGCAAAAGGGTAAAAGGTTGATGGCAAAAGTCAAAAATGAAGGGCCAAGGGTGAATACCATTAAGTTTTCCTACAATATGTTGGACTTGATTTTCTTAGGGGGCGGGGTAGGAACTAATTCTCATAATAGGTGGAAGATTGATAGTCGCTTGTACATTTCCATCGTTGATCATTAATCCTTCACCCTTTTGATCAATGCCACTTTCAAGAGGTTTCCAGTCGCTGGACGATCTGCTTGATTACCAGTGTACTGAGGTTTTCTATGGTTGATGCATGGGAGTTGAGAGTTGAGACCATGTACTAAATGGTAGTTGATACTTGCAGCCTCCTAACAATGACAATCCATTGGTGTCCATCAGCATTTTCTCAGAAATTCTATTGCCTATAAAACGTAGAAGTGCACCCTGAGGATCTTACAAACTTTAAATAGTTTTAGGGCCTTTGCCCACCTGGTACTTAATTCCTTGGAATTCATGGCAATTGGGGTGGTTTTATTGAAGTAGTAGTAAAGAGGTGAGTGGGATAGAGGTCCAACGTGGAGACGATGAGTAGTAGATGGGACCATCAACCTCCTTGGATTTAATTTATCAAGGTGCTGGCTAAGCAATCTGTTTTTTTTTTAGGCTGGGTTGGACTACTGGTCTGGTGTGACACTTAAAAATTAAACCTGAAGACCTAGGGATTGATCCCTCGGCATGTGATACTAAGGTGCCAACACCGCTCAATCATGAGTGTGTAAGTAATTATTTTCTATAACCCACACCACCTCCCCTCCCACCCCACAACCTCCCCCAAGCACCAAAAAGAAATTTTCTTTTACATGGTGGCCTCCCCAAGGAAGATTTCATGGGTCCTCCAATTGAAGATCAACATTTAACCCTTCACCATTTGCCCCTTCGATAGCAAAGCATTACTTTGAAACTATGATACCCGGATACTTGTACAAGCCCAATGTATCTGTATAATACCTATATGACACTTGTATTGGTACCTAATACTGCACTGATACTTCTAGGAAACAAGTTCAACATATCCTACTCAAAAGTCCTCTATTTCATATATTTCTTTTAATATTTTTACTTCTCACCATAAAAATGCTAGAAATTGATGAAAACAATGATAATTTCATTGATTCAAAGGTGATCTAAAGAAAAAATTAGGACACACGTATACATATACGTGTCATAGATTTTCAAAAGTGAGGAGTCATATCTCCAACCCCCATATCAGTGTCCGTATTCATATCCGTATATGGGCATCATAGCTTAGAAATCCTAGGAACTCATTACCAAATTAAACAAATGGGCCCTTAGTATGTTGTGCTAGGCACTACACGTAGTATAAAAGCTCATATTGGTTCGAGCTAGTCTTTTGGAATTTTTATATTTGAATCAAATCCTAACTTCTGAATGAAAAAGGTTTTTAGTAACTCAAACGTGGAGACTTTTATAACAGGATGAGCTAGAAGCAGAGCTTGAAGAACTTGAAGGAGAAGAACTTGAAGAAAAGCTGCTACAGCCACCCAGTAGTACACATGAAATGCCACTTCCTTCCGAGAACCATCCAAAGAAAGAAAATCTGCAACCCAATAGTGATGTTGATGAACTGGCTGAACTGCAAGCTGAGATGGCACTTTAGATGAAATATTTTGCTACTGTAATATTCCTGGAAACTTGCATAGTGGTGAACAACTGAAGGTATCCTAGGAGGATCTATCAGTTCTATCTAATACATCTTTAACTTGAAAGAAAAAAAAAAAAAAAAAAGAAGCTTGGCTGTGTAAATATAAAAGCACTGACAGCATAACATAATGCAGAGTTTGTGAAAGAAGTTATTTATTTCTGTTGTGATAAATTACTAGTAAATAGTAGTATGCTATTTAAATATCAGTAAATTCATTACTAACGTTTTGTGTGCTCATTTTAGTGGTACCAAGCAGTTTTAGTGAAAATCCCCAACCTAATTGTAGTAAACTGTTCTTCAATCAAATGTTTGCTTTGACCAAAGAAAATCAATTCTCAGTCCATACTATTCCTATTTTCTTATTGAAGCCTTTTGGAATGATTAGTATTCAAGTAATTTTAAGCATGTTGTAAACTATCCGTAGCACAATATTGGAATTCGTGTAAAATTGTTGTGCCCTCTGAGGGAATGCCATGTATTTATATTAATGTTTACAAAGTGAAATTAATACCCCTTTCAAAGGTAGTCATGTAGAGGAACTTAGATTTGTAGAGATATTACGCTTCGCAGGTGTATCGGAATTAGTACTCTCTTCACACTCCTTGGCATATTGATGCAATATTGATGCAGTATGGACCACGATCAGGCCCAAGTCAATTGTGCCAAACCATTGATCATTGGTCAACCCGGTCCATTGGGTTCATCCCATACACCCAATTGTGATTGAGAGCTACTGTGGGATTCTAATTTTATACATTTCTTTTATTATTAGTTGACTAGTATTGATTTTTCGTATTTTATTTAAACTTCTTAATGTTTAGGGAAGTCTTAGTGTCCAAGTAAGAGAGGGAACAATCCTACTCCTCTATGTAAGGATTAATAGGCTTCATTGTAGTTCATACTTAATATCATTTAATAGAGTTTTGAGTTTCTTCTTCAAGTATGGTGCTTGTTATGGTCACGAGTGTGGCCTAGCTTTATAATCCATCTTTGGATTTGATTAATCATCTATTTTCCGATTGAGGGCCCAAGGCTGCGCAAGGTATATCAGAAAGCATCAATTTGGATACCAAGAAATGATAATGATCACGAGATATTGCTTTAATAAATAGATTTGTAATTTATAGTCGAGATGAAACCTGTGAAATTGTGATGGTTTCATCTTATAGATGAGTTGAAAACATTATTCTAGTTTTTACATTTTCAGGAAATCGAAATATCTTGTAGATAGAAAAACTAACCAGTTCTCAATTGATGAGTATCAAAACATTCTATCTAATTAACATCAGCAAATCCAGTGACATATAGAGAAGCATCCTTTAAAAAGAAAGTCTCACATCTTGAAGTTCCATATAGGCATCAAATTATGTCATGAACAGCACTCCAGTAAAGATGATGAGGATCAGACATAAATTAATTTACCACTTGAATTGCATAGGAGATATTCAGTCTAATTGTGGTGAGAAAAGTAAGACAGACCAACTAATGTCCTGTAAAGAATATGATTAAAAAACTAGGTACCCTTTTGTTCTTTATGTATTTTTGTTTGTCATTGAGTCATGTCAATGAAGTCCTTTTTATATTTATGTTGAGAGAGGAAGATGCCAGTAGCAGCTTGAGTCATTCTAAACCAAGGAAATAAGTAAGATGGCGTATATCTTCTATGTGAAAAAATGATTGCAATATTTGTTTTAAGGAGGTAATGTCTGACTCAAGAATAAATAATAATTGGTCACAATTGCTCTATTTAAACGTGTCTTTGAGAGTCATATACCAAAATTGCTGAAACCATTTTGTTGGGTTTGTAAAGTAACCAGCAACAAGCCAAAAGGAAGCCATGAAGAGAGCTAACCCAGCTGAAAAAAAAAAAAAAAAAAAAAAAAAGACAAACCTCCAAGCAACCAAACAAGCAGGCAAACAGCAGCCCAGGCCAATAAATCTGCCCATGAACCAGCTAAATCAGCTACCTACTGAGTTTTTGGATCGGCTAGAATGAGAATTGGATTCTGAAATCTCAACCCTTTTTCTATTCTGAACCTGTGAATATCCTCCATAAAGCTAGTGTTACACTGGTTTAACTTTCAGAGTTTTCAATAAAGCATCCAGCCTTCATAATCAAAGTAAGAATAACATTTAACGAAGAACATGAAATCCGTTTTGCAAAACCAAATGAATTAAACTAATAACTGAATAAAGTCTAATCAATTTAAACTCTAATCTTCAGTCTCTATAACTCCTGTTCTTAATGCTAGATTATTCGAACTCTTTCTCGAGGTCCCAAACTTAATGGGCAGCATCTAACCTGCACAAACTGAAAACAGGGGTGGTGGGCTTTGGAGCTCAGCAAGTAAGCCAAAGACAGAATTAAAACATGTGAAGTTAAACATTGATGGCATGTAAAACATGTAACACATTCATATTCCCAATTATGTAATCATATACAAATACACACACACATACAGCAAAAGCAATGAACACATTCATTTGAATCACAATGAAATTTCGAAGCATAAACAAGGACTTAAATCATACAAAGTGATATCATAATCAATGGAACTGAGGTTCATAGCATGCCAAAATCAGTTCAATGGACCAAAATGAGATTTGAGATACATCAGAATCCAACACATCTTTAAAGAGCTAAGGGACTATGTGGGGATATCTACATGATACCTAGATTATCATCCCATCTCAGCTAAGTCAGCACCACCTCGGCCAGCACCTAAGCTCGGTACCTCAGCACCTGAGCTCGGTCCTGGCCTCAACATCCGAGCTCTGTACCTCAGCACCTGAGCTCGGTAACAATACCAGCTCAGCTAGGCATTTCATCTCAGCAATAGTTCCAAGTGCTTCACCTCGGCCAGGATTTTCACCTCGGCCAGGAGCTTCACCTCGGCCAGGATCTTCATCTCGGCCAGGATCTTCACCTCGGCCAAATGCTTGACCTTGGCCAAGAGCTTCACCTCGGCCAGGATCTTCATCTCGGCCAAGAGCTTCACCTCGGCCAGGAGCTTCACCTCAGCCAGGTGCTCCCACCTAGGTAGCAGCGCCAGAATGCTTATCAAAACAAGTACAGATGGTTGTACATCTATGGAAGCTCAACCACGTTACAGAACGTGTTGAGTTATGATGACATGCATCGGGCTACGATCTGATGGGACTTCCGTCCCTGCCTACCTCCACTAAAGAAGTATGGTCCGATGGGACTACAATTAAAGAAATGTGGGCTATGATGGGACTCCTATCACGAGTCACGAGACTCCCTATCCAAAGTCAAAGGACTTCTCCACTATAAATACAATGAGCAAACTCCAAAATAGGTACGCGAAGGCTCACACTCAGAGACTCTCTTTCTCTCCTCTTTCTTCCATCATTTGCTTAGTTGCAGAACTAACTTAGGCATCGGAGGGCCTTGCGCTGACAGTAGCCTGGGTCTTCTGACCATCTCTTATCCTCCCCTTTCAAGTTTTCAGGCAATGAACCCTTCCCAAAGAAGTTCTTAATCCATCTAAGTAAGTCCGTGAGATTTTTTGCACTTACAATTGGCGCCGTCTGTGGGAAAGATTCAAAAACGCCATGCCCCCGAAAGCTAAGAAGGGCAGAGAATCATTAAAGGTCTTACCACCGTCGTTGGTATCGCTGCCACCGATACTGCAAGAGCAGCTGCCGGCCCATCACAAGAAGAGATCCGGAGGAAGGCCTGGTCCAGCGGATGACGAGGGGCTTGTTACTCAGTTAGGTTCATCTTCAAGGGGGGCTACAGCACCTTCCCGGCAAAACGACCCTCAACTGGAGCGCCCCCGGCGAGACAAGACTCCAGTACAAGCCAGGTCTCCTCAATCCCACCAGCAGATTGATGGTGAAGACGATGAAAACGACTCTCTCGTGGATATTAGGGCCCAAGACCTCATTATCCAAGAGAAAGACAAGTTGATTCGTCAACTCCAGCGGCAGCTGCGAGAAAGGGGGGCAACCTCGGTTTCTCCCCCTAGATGCAACCGAGCTCACGACAAAGGCTCGAGTAGCAGCCGCTCGGACGACATCACGAAGAGGTCGCGACAAAGGCCAAAGGACGAGGACAACCTTAGAGAACGGCTTAACCAGCAAATTGAGCAAATGGTCCAGCGGAACATGGAGGTGGTCGACTTCACCCGAGGTCGGCTGGACGCCTTCAACGCCAAAGATTTCGGCACATCTCCTTTCTCTCGGGACATCAGAAATTCCCATCTCCCTGAAAGGTTTAGTGTCCCAAAGTTCATCCTTTGCGACGGGACCTCGGACCCTGCAGCACATCTCCAACACTTCACTCAACGCATGTCGATATGGGGCGATATCGGTCACCTGAACTGCAGAGTCTTCTCTTCCAGTTTAGGAGACCTCCCCTTAAAGTGGTTCTGCGCGCTTCCAGAGGGATCAATTTCGAGCTGGCGGCAACTCCGGAATTCCTTCGTAGAGAGGTTCTAGGTCCACACGGTCATCCCAAAGACCAATGCTGACCTCTTGACAATCAAAATGAGGTGGACCGAGACCACCACACAGTTCGCCAAAAGGTTCTGGACCGTCTACAGCCAAATCAAGGACACCAACGATGAAGTGGCCATCATGTGCTTCAGGCAGGCCCTACTTCCAGGCAACGAACTGCGTAAGCACTTAGTTTGGTTCCCCGTGGTCACTGTGAAGGCACTAATGGCCGGGATAAGTTAGATCGTTGTACAAGAAGCAGATGAGGCCCGAGCTCGACAGCGCCAAAACGATGAGGATCAGGATAGTGATGAGTCAGAGGGCTACCGAGCTAGGGGGCAGTGAGCATCGCAGCAAAATTACAGAAATCCCAGAGCACGGGTCTTCGGTATCTCTCAGTCGGTGACGAGCCAATTGATTGGAGGCTACCAAGCTCAGCGCGAAAGGATTAGCTCAATAAAGCAGCCCCTTTCTCAGTTGTTGCCTCCAAAATCCCGCTAAGTTCTAGAGCTCGGCAAACACCTTATTACGGAACTCGGTGGCTCCAGGCTCGGTTACAGAACCAGCCATCTTTCGAGCTCGGTTAGCGAACTAGCCCCTATCTAGATTCGCAGCCTCGGTGATAGCATCAACCCGAATGACTCAAGCTCGGTAAGAGTACCAGCCCCTATCGAGCTTCGTGGCCTCAGTGAGAGCACCAGCCCGAATGCCTCAGGCTCGGTAAGAGTACCAGCGCCTACAGAGCTTCACGGCCTCGGTGAGAGCACCAGCTCAAATGCCTCAGGCTCGGTAAGAGTACTAGCCCCTATAGAGCTTCGCGGCCTCGGTGAGAGCACCAGCCCCATCTCGAGCTCCACATCCTCAGTGACAGCACCAGCTACGGCTCGGGCAGCTTCAATCACGACAGCTTCAATCCCAACAACTACGCAAATCACTAAGTTATAGAACTCGAAGAAGCAAGTTCGGTTGCAGAACCAGCTGTAAAGTTCTCTCCACCATCATAATACTTAGCTCCCGACCTCCAAGAGTTGAGGAACTCTAGAAGGTCAGGAACTAGGGGGCAATTGTGTGGGGATATCTACATGATACCTAGATTGTCATCCCATCTCAGCTAAGTCAGCACCACCTCGGTCGGCACCTGAGCTCGGTCCTGTCCTCAGCATCCGAGCTCGGTACCTCATCACCTGAACTCGGTAACAATACCAGCTCAGCTAGGCATTTCATCTCAGCAATAGTTCCAAGTGTTTCACCTCGGCCAGGAGCTTCACCTTGGCCAGGATCTTCACCTCGGCCAGGATCTTCACCTCGGCCAAATGCTTCACCTCGGCCAGGAGCTTCACCTCGGCCAGGATCTTCATCTCAGCCAAGAGTTTCACCTCGGCCAGGTGCTCCCACCTAGGCATCAGCGC
The DNA here is from genome assembly GCA_003546025.1 of Camphora micrantha. Lineage (NCBI taxonomy): Eukaryota > Viridiplantae > Streptophyta > Magnoliopsida > Laurales > Lauraceae > Camphora > Camphora micrantha. Next base: position 27,373,517 of record QPKB01000009.1, read on the forward strand.
CAGAATGCTTATCAAAACAAGTATAGATGATTGTACCTCTATGAAAGCTCAACCACGTTACAAAACGTGTTGAGTTATGATGACATGCATCGGGCTACGATCTGATGGGACTTCCGTCCCTGCCTACCTCCACTAAAGAAGTATGGTCCGATGAGATTACAATTAAAGAAATGTGGGCTATGATGGGACTCCCTATCACGAGTCACGAGACTCCCTATCCAAAGTCAAAGGACTTCTCCACTATAAATACAAGGAGCAAACTCCAAAATAGGTACGCGAAGGCTCACACTCAGAGACTCTCTTTCTCTCCTCTTTCTTCCATCCTTTGCTTAGTTACAGAGCTAACTTAGGCATCGGAGGGCCTTGCGCTGACAGCAGCCAGGGTCTTCTGACCATCTCTTCTCCTCCCCTTTCAGGTTTTCAGGCAACGAACCCTTCCCAAAGAAGTTCTTAATCCATCTAAGTAAGTCCGTAAGATTTTTTGCACTTACAGGGACAAAAGCCGTACCCAAACATAGCATCCCATGTATGAACCAAAGGAGCATAAAGCTCTCCCAACCACTACGTCCCATCTCTTTGCCAAAGGGACTGAAGTCCACTCAACTTGTGCCTAGGGACGTAAAGTCTTCACAGGTGTGAACAACCCACTCCATGGTCAAGTCATAGTTGTGTCACATGAACAACCCACTGTATGGTCAGTTCATAACCAAATCACAGCTATGTAGAGAGACTAGTTGTGAAACTTTTCAATGGACACGCAAGTATAGAGTTCTAGCAGTACTATCTCTTTCCCCAAAAAGGTATTAGCCTTTGGTAGAGTGCCCATGTAGAATAGAAAACGATGATGGGAACTTCCCATTATAGAGATGACAACCCAACAGAAGAAACCTATGTTCCAGCATGTTTGTGTAGAGACTTGGAAAGATGAGATTGCCATATGAGCAAATTATATGGTTTTTAAATACATCAAAAAGGTTTTATGAGGAAGTTAGAAATTTATATTTGGTGCAAAAAGTTTTTCCTCAATGAATTGGTGCTAATTAGGCCTGTCAATGGGACGTGTTGAAACAGTTAGAAAGCCCGACCCTGCCTGTCCCAAGCTCGAAAATACAGGGCTTTTAAAAAAACATTGAGCCCAGTGAGCTGGGCTTGGACAATACATTTTAAAGCCCGCACAAAATAGGACTGGCACTGGACAAAAACAACCCAGCCCGTTCAAGCCCGGCCTGGCCCCCTGTAAAGTCATTTAATTATTATTTATATATTACTAAAACTGCCCCTCACTAACAATAAAAAACGGCTAATTAGGTTTTAACCGATCCTACATTATTTTAACTTGACTCATATAGGATACTTATTTTCATTCATTTCTATTGATTTTCTACTTTCACCGGCAAAAACAATAGGGTTTTAACCGTTCCTACATTACTTGACCCATATAGCCTATAGGATATCATTCATTTCTATTGATTTTCTACTGTCACTGGCCCAAAAAAAAAAAAAATTAACACCACCATGTTGTTTGTTGCATTGCATTGCCGGTCCCAAGACCGGAAAAAATGAGGGTTTAAAGTCCAATTCACACCAAGTGTCTAGTGACAGTAGGAATAATTAGAGAATGTTTTGCTTATGGCCAAGATCGGGCTTGGCCTCGCCCATACGGGACGAGATTTGATGTAGGCCCGTTCAATTTAGGGTCGGGATTGGACAACACCCTGAGGGCCTGTCCTATTTTCGAGACGGGATTGGACAACCCAAGCCCAGGCCCGGCCAGTCCCATTGACGGGCCTAGTGCATATGTTGTTTGGTGCAGTTGCGGATTTTGTTAGTGAAAACTACTGGGCAGGTGCGTCGGTATGTGTGGGGTGGGTGGGGTTGGGAGGGGAGGGGAGGGGAGGGGAGGGGGAAGAAAGAGGGTGGCAATGTGGTGTGGGGGTGGGAGAGAGGAAATGGGGGGTCAATTTAATGTGGAAATGGACTTCCCATACCCCTCCAATAGAAAGTTTATTTCCAAGCCTAGGAAGGAAAAAGCTGACGTGGCGAAAAAGCAGTTTCGTAGAAAACTGTCGCACCAAATACTTGAAAAAAAAAGAGTTTTTCACATAAAACTACTTCTTTTTATGCAAAAATGGGATACACAAACGTGCCCTTATTCTCTTGTAGTTGGCTATTAAATCAAGGGCGGTGAGGATCTAACGGGGCCTTTTTTTTAATTTTTTTTTACCCTTAAGCATAAAGAGACGCTTTCATGTACCCTATCCCCACTAATAAGTGAGCACCTAAGTGGGCCCCACGAGTTGAACTGCATGAGAGAAATATGTAATCTCCTTACAAGAGAACATTGTTGAGTTCATAAATTTGCACATCTACGTATCATTTTAGGATGAATTATGGATTTAATTATGTAAATTGCATCATTATTCATATAATTTCATCATTTCATGCATTTTCACCTACGAACCTGAATTTTCGTACTTTTCATACATTTTCTGTATTAACTTAGAATGTTTTGCAAATTTTCTCCGAAGAGTCCCAGTTGGAGTAGAACTCTGTCCGGATGGGTCCCGCTTCAATATGGGCTCTTCAGTATTTGATGTATTAAATTGGAATGTGCAGAAAATGATAATTGCAGGCCTCTGTCATGGAACCCACTTTCAAGCACACATTGTCATCCTGGGCCCTGCATTGCTAAATTGAAGTAAATTGAAGAATTCACCATGTGGACCCCACACACAAGCCATATGCAAATTAATCAAAGGAGGGTTCCACTCATCATGTCAGTGGAAGAGTCCTAATTACAGTAGAAGACTTCTCATAGGGCCCACTGCTCAAGCAGATGAAACATTCCACATGGCAGGGTCCGTGGTAGTTGCAAATTTGAAATTATTGATGGATAATTCAAAGAGTACAATTCTTATTGGAACAAAAGAAGAAGAGTTTGAATCCTCCACATCTGATGTCCTTTCAAAAATGAAAGTTGTACAGAGATAAAATCCATTGCAAATCAAATTTTAGAAGTTAATCTCGTTTTTCTCAGGATAACTCATCTTCAAATGGCCATAACATTCAATTCGACCATCGGATCGATGAACTTTACCTACCGTTGGAAAGCTTATTCAGAGTAGATATCCATGGAGCCCAAAAACGTGTAAATCAGAGCTATATTGACAAAGTTATGGGCCCAGATATTTTCATGTTCATTTTTAGACGGGATTGCAATTAAATCCACACCGTTGATACTCAATTGCTGCACATCCTTTGTGGGACTCCATATGAAGATTAGCCAAGCCACCCAGAGGTTTCCAGAAGCTTCCACCTCATTCAAATTCAAAAAGGATAAGAGATGTACCTTATCAATAAAGATAAATCAAATTTGAAGAGAAAGTGTCCAGATTCAATGTATCTGATAGATAACCGGAGAAATAAAAAGAACAAAAAAGTAGCTACGAGAGACAACTCTCCCTCCCTTGGACGTCCATAACTCTCTCTCTCCTCTTTCTCTTCTTTTCCATAATTAATAGAATTTAATAGTTATTTTTGGGTATTCTGGAGCCCTGTTTCAGAAAATTAGAAATTTTAGAAGAGAGATTTTTGAGAGACAATTGTACAAGGAGATGCTATCAATGAAATTACTTATGGAGTTCTTTTCAATGGCTGGCTAGATTTCTGGATTGGAGCATACAGATGAAGCTAAGTAGATCTTTAATTTAATCTATGTGATTTTTCTATTACTTTCTTGTCTCTTTCAAAATAGATGCTCTATTAGAATAATAGATCTGTCTTCATGCCTTAGGCAGCCTCTGTTTTGATTTCTAATGAAAATATTTTGATGATTTATATTTATTTTGATAGATTATGCTTAGGGCTGAGCTCCTTTGATAATTTATGCTTAATTTGATGAGTCATGCTTATGATTTTTCATTCTTTTATGAGGTGAAGGAGGTCTTGGGTTGTGACCTTATTCTTAAAAATTGATTTTTACGAAAGGCAAATCTTTCGGATCCAAAACATTGATTTGTTTAAGATCTGAGTTATTTTTGAGACAAATAGTAGAATAATTGCATGGATGGATTAATTATCTTGCTTAGTGGATTTTGGATGCTCTGATCTGTTTTATATATTTGATTAGTTTGTGTTTCTGAATTTTTTCTAGTTTCTTTTCTTGGATCTCAATTACTTATTAATCTTTGATAAAAAAAAATCAGATTTTGAATTTTAACTTAGTAGTGCTCCCTCCTTGTGGGATTCGACCTATACTTGTCACTGTCTCAAAAAGACAACTGTGCACTTGCAGTATTAAAAGATTGAATTTAAATTCACACCAAGTTTTTGGCGCCGTTGCCGGGAAGTCAAATCTGAGTTTTTGTTAAAAATCTGTTTTTTTTTTTTATTAGATTCATAGGCATGCTCATATTTAGGTTGCATTAGTTGTTTAGTCATCTAATTTTGCATTAGTAGTGTTCTTTGCAATTAGAATTAGTTAGTATTTTACTTTGCTAATTTTTCAGACCTTTCTGATTTTTCTGATTTTTCTGATATTTTTTTAATTAATTGAATTTTCGGAATAAATAATTAATTAAAAAAAACCAAAAAAAAAATTTTTTTTTTGAAGGATTTCTTTTAATTCCGAATTTCAGTAAATAAAAAAAAAACTTTTATTTTAGATTGGTCTAACTAGTGTCTTGATTAGATTAGGATTGGTAAGATAGAGTTTAAAATCTTTAGGACTAGTTGTTTTGATTAATTTGCTAACTTTTGAATTCTGAAAGTAGGTAGTTGGAAATTTTAAATTTTCATCTCTTAAGTTGTTTATATTAGTTCGAGTTTTAAAATCTGAAATTTGAATTGGATAAGATTGGATTTCTTATAATTGAAGGCTTTTTTTAAAAAACTCTAACCATATCTGGATACTTGTTTGGGTAATTTAGAATTTCTGATTTTTTATTTATTTTGTAGATAGAGTTTTTGAATTATTTTAATAACCTAGAATCCACTACTTGTTTGGGTAATTTAGAATTTCTGATTTTTTATTTATTTTGTAGATAGAGTTTTTGAATTGTTTTAATAACCTAGAATCCACTTTGGATAGAGTTTTTATTAACTTGGTATTTAAAAAAAAAATTAGGATAAGATAGGATTTTGAATTGATGTGCTAACTTAAGATTTACTAACAAGAGTTTCTTTTGAATAGGTTACCTTGGTAAGAGGAGAGTTGCACAAAAACAAGAAACTGTGTGGATTTGCTTTAAGCAAACAAGTTGCTCTCAGATTTTCTAAATTTAAATTGCTCTCAAAATTGCAAAATTTGCCAAAAAAAAAAAAAACAGAGGCGTGGGCCCGCGGTAAGACTTTCTAAACTTTACCCCACGAATCTTTTACTTGCAAGTGGGGCTTGGGTGATTTAAATTTTTGCAAATTGTGAATGCTTGATTGACACACCATTTAACTGGACCCCACACACTTAGTTAAGAGCAATTGACCCCAATAAGATAAGGACTGGATTTGAAGACTGCGAGAAGCCGACAGAAAAGTTATGCAGATGTTCGGAGAAAGGATATACAGTTCCAAGTGGGAGATAAAGTATTTTTGAAAGTGTCACCCACTAGAGGAACCTTGAGGTTCGGTTAGAAGGGTAAATTGTCAAGAAGATTCATTGAACCGTATGAGATTTTGAGTCGTGTTGGTGAAGTGGCTTACAGACTGGCCTTACCGCCAAAACTTTAGGGAGTACATAATGTGTTTCATGTCTCAATGTTGAAGAAATATATTTCAGACCCCTCACATGTGCTGAGACATGAGCCCCAAGAGATTCGAGAAGATGCCACCTATGTTGAGAAACCGGTCAGAATCATTGATAGGAAAGAGCAAGAACTGAGGAATCGGACAATTCACTGGGTGAAAGTGCTTTGGGAGAATCACGAACCAAAAGAAGCTACTTGGGAATTGCGTGATCAAGTTCAGAAGAAGTACCCGCACTTGCTACCAGAGGTTAGTGTTCATTTGGAGGACCAAATGATTCTAAGGGGTGGAGGATGTCAGACCCCGACCCAGGTTTAGTATAATTTATTGTTATTTTAATTGTGATTAGTCTCTAAGCGGGATTAGGGGACGATTAGCTTGAGTTTTTAGTTGGATTAGAATTTTGAATAGCTTTGGGGAATTTGGAGAGCGTAGTGTTCAGTTGGAACGGGTCCGGGGTGACCCGTAAGACGCGTGTTAGTGTGGGAATTCGAGTTATTGGATTTATTTGATTTTTGGAAAATATGGATTTCGACATTTTTGGATTTATTATTTTGATCCCAGCAACTTTCCTTTTTGTTCCGTTTGCATTCGAACCTCAGAAATCGCGTTTTTCGAGAAAAATGTCAAAACAGTCTTTTCACACCCAAATCTGTGCATAAATTTCGAAATTTGAAAACCATGAGGAAAATATACTTTTTGAAAACTAGATTTTTCAACGATCATTTTTCCCTTCTTCATCAACTTCATTTGGAACCCAGAAATGATAGACCCAGCTATGTGAAGTTTTCAGGGCCATTGGGGCCCACAACCCATTTAAACAAATCAACCCACGTTTTATTTCCTTCTTCCTCACTTCATTCTTCTTCATTCAGTTTTCCTGCCACTCAGTTGAGAGAGTTTTCTCTCTTTTCTTCCATCCTCTCTCCTTTGCATGTCAATGGAATTAAGCCCAACTTGAAGAGTGAAGTTCACCATCTTCATCTTCATTTTCCAAGCTTTCCAACCATAGTATTTTCAAGAGAGTTTGGCTGAGTTCATCATCTTCTCCAAGCTCTTCTTCTTGTCTAAAGTTCTTCAAAGGTTAGCAATGGCTTCCTTCTTGAAATTTTGGATTTTCTAGACCCTTTAGGATTGTTTCTCCATTCATGCAAGAGCTTTCATGAAAAGCTTCTTTGTTTTCCAAAATTTTGTGGATTTTTAGTGTTCTTCTTTGGATTCTTTTGTGTAGATTGGAGTTGCTGAGTTTGAGAGTTTCTTAGAGTGTTTTGGTGACCAATTTGTCTCAGGCAAGTGAATAATTGGATTGTGTATACATGGTGTGGAAATTTATCTTTTCTAAGAGCTCTTTTGATTTGAACTATGAAGCTTTGAAGTGGGTGGTTGTGTGTGAATTTTGTGCAGGAAAATGGTTTAATGTTGGCTCATCTTAAGTTGCATTTTTGTTGCTTGAGATTTCAGTTTTTGTTTAGAAATGATAAATTTTGTATTTACCTAATTGAATTCTGAAATTCTCGTTTTCTTGCTTGTCTTTGATATATGATATATGAATTGGGATGATGTGATGATGATGGTAGTTGAAAGTGGGTGTTTGAAGGAAATTGGAATTCAGTTTTGAGTGAGTTTTGAATACAAGAATGAAGAGGAGAGAGACAGTTAGCTTTTGAATGTGAGAAGAAGGAAAATTCTGCAACAAGAGGAGGAGAGAGACAGTCAGCTTTGCTGACTGTCCACGGGCTGGACAGAGGCCCAGCCCGCTCGAGCGAACTGGGCCCGCTCGAGCTGGGCCTGGGTCATTTCCTGCATGGATTTTGGGCTGTTTATACTAGTTTTTGATGGATTTTTGGGCTGTTTTAGACTAGTTTTGAGCCCGGTTTGAGTACAAAAATTCCCTAATGACTTATTAAGTATCGGGAATTAAGAATTTGAGCCCGAATCATTTTTATTTGAATCAAACCATAGAGAAAGTTTGGAAAAGAAGTAAACTTACCCGGGAATTTTCTATCTTAATATACACTTTATGCTCTCAATTGTTGGTGACCTTCAGAGACACCAACTTCTTCACTCATAAACCGACATGGAGACAATAAGTGTGTATTGAGACGGCCTCGGTAAGCCCATCAAACATTATCAATCATCCAAATCATCTCATTTCAAGTTAGAGAAAGTTTATGTTTTCTCATAAATTCGTTTGAAACAAAGTTGGTTAATTTGTCATGTTTGAAAAACAATAAAAAGGCTACTCATCTGATTTGTTCTGAATTTGTCTGTTTATTTGATAAAGAGTAGTCCTTTTATCATGTTTGAATTGTGTTTAATGGTTTGAATTATATCGTTTTGGATTTGAATCGGCACCACTAACCTTAGGTTACCTTGTTGGGCTGATCACCCGGCTTGGAATCTTTAAAACTATTTGCCAACTGCAGTTTGGATTCTGTCTGTTTGTCCGGCCATGGCAACGGTTCTGTTTCCGGTCCCACGAGTAGTGGCAACGGTTCTGTTTTCCGGTCCCACGGGTAGTGGCAACGGTTCTGATTTCCGTCCCACTTTATGTGGCAACGGCTCTGTTTGTTCCGGTCCACGGGTAGTGGCCACGGTTTCTGTTTGCTCTTGTTACTTCGATAATAGGAGAATTTTAGCTAAATGTGGTTTTGCCAATATTTGAATATTTGTCAGTTAGCTTGAGATATTTTAAATTCATTTGCACAGAAATAAATTCATTTTGATTTATTCCTTATATATGATTTGTTTTTACCAGTACCCTTATGATTTTAAACATGACATTTATAACTTGTATATCAGATCTGTTTTATTCACCTGCCAGACCGTCGTGTCTGATACTTCTCTTGTTTGGTGTCAGATGTCGGACCCGCAGCCTTTGAGGCGGAGTGCACGCATGAGGCAGTAGGGCCTCAGGTGGAGCCCGAGTGGCAACCAAATGATGTCATGTAGACGTCATGTTGGTTTGGAGCATCGATAACATCTTTTGGGGAAGTGACAGTTATTTTTGGGAATTTTGTTAATAGCCTTTATTGGCTTTGTCAGGGTTGTATAAATTAAACTACTTTTGTTCATAACTGTAATTAACCTTGGTTATGCTATGTATATATTTCTGTTTTGATATCGAACTTGTACCTTTATCTTGTGTTATATGGAGTTTTATTTTGCTACATGCTTCCGCATAACATTATTATTGATGTGCATTAGATTTATTTGTTGTGATGGATCGTCTGGGGTCCTCACCGCGGAATCCTGTGGGAAAATAATTAGCGCGTGCGGGCGAAATTTTCTAGTCCGTCGCGCCGCGACCCCCGGATTAAGGACTTGATTATCAGGGCCTCGGTCCGGGGGCGTGACAGGGTTAATCTCTTCTTCAACTCTTGGAAGCTATTCTTCACATTCTTCGATCTAGAATACACCAATATGTCAACTCTACGAATATCTTATTCATCAATGCCATGAACACTGGTGGTGCATTGGTCAATCCAAATGGCATCACTAGAAACTCATAGTGTCCATATCTTGTCCGGAAAGCTATATTCAATACATCTGACTCTCTGACTCGCAGCTGGTGGTAACCGGATCTCAAATCAATCTTCGAAAAGTAAGAAGCACCTTGTAATTGATCAAATAGTTCATCTATCCTTGGTAGAGGATACTTGTTCTTGATGGTCACTTGATTCAATCTCCGATAGTCTATGCACATTCTCATTGAACCATCTTTCTTCTTGAAGAACAATACCGGAGCTCCCCACAGCGAAACACTAGGTCTTACAAAACCTTTGTCCAACAATTCTTGCAATTGTGTCTTCAATTCTCCCAATTCCGCCGGAGCCATTCTATAAGGTGCAATGGAGATCGGAGCGGTCCCCGATAATAGCTCGATAGTGAAGTCTATCTCTCTAATAGGTGGTAAACCCGGAATCTCCTCAGGAAAAACATCTGGGAATTCTCAAACAGTTGGGATCTCCTCCACCCCTTGGGACCGTTTATCCTCCGTGATAAACGCCAAATAGGCCTCACATCCACTTTTCAAAAGTCTATCAGCCTTCAACGCTGAAATAAACCTTGTACTAGGCTTACTCTTATCTCCTCGAAATAACACCCCTGCTGGTGTCTCTTCTAATTTGAAGGTACGGGTCTTATGGAAATAATTCATTGTAGCATGATACCCTGCTAGCCAATCCATCCCTAGGATGACATTGAAATCATACATCTCCAATAAAATGAGATCTGCTTGAAACTCTAACTCTCCTATCATAACTGAACAACTAGGGTAAAAAGTCCTACATATAACTTCTTTACTATTGGGGTAGCCACGGTCAAAATAAAATCCAACTCTCTAGCATGCATATCAATCAACTTTGCATATTTTGGAGATATAAAGGAGTGAGTAGAGCCGGGGTCAAACAAAACCCTAGCTTGAAATCCACAAACAAGGAGTGTACCTTCCACTACATCTCCTGTTGCCTCTGCATCAGCTTTGTTGACTGCATAGACTTGTCCTCTCTGTTATGGCCTATTCTAAGCCTGTTATGGCATGCCTTGCTGTGCATTCCTATTTGGTTGTGGAGCACGCTAATTCCAATTCTGCCCTTGCTAACGGGCCTGCTGCTGCTGCTGCTGTTGTGGCCTATACTGTTGCTGCGGTGCTTGTTGCTGGAAGGGTCTAGCTTGGTTCTGCACAACTATTGCATTCTGAGGTGGTGCTGGACGATGTGCCCCCTGTTGTTGCTGATTTTGCCTGTTCTGCCTTGGGCAGTCTCTCATCTGGTGGTGTATAGAACCACATCTGAAACATGCCCCCGTGATGGTACGACACTGGGCACTCTCATGGTTCTTCCCACAATGTGTACACACTAAGGGATTATGCACATTCTGCTCTTGTCTTTGCCTTTTGTGCTGGTGATTCCTCTGCTGGTTGTTCTGTTGCTGCTGTTGTCCTTTGCCTTGAAGTATGAGGATCTTGTGGTGGAAATTCTCAAACTTGTAAGCCCTCTTGACTGCATCTTTGAAGGTTGTAGGTGGTACAACCCCAGTAGCATCCCTCTCAATGATTGGATTATGTCCTTCGAGGAACTTGGCAATTTTCTTCTCAATTGTATCCACTAGCTCTAGAGCGTATCTTGACAATCTCTCGAACTTAGTGAGGTATTCGAGGACTGACATACTGCCTTGGACAAGTTTGCTGGAATTCCACCGCGTTCTGTCTCCTGATATGTGCGGGTACATACTTGTCCCCAAACTACCTCTTGGAACTTGCCCATGCCACTGCATCTGCCATGTGCCTGTACTCCTATCTAACTGTCATCCATCAAATGTCTGCTGAACCGGTGAAGAGAGACATTGCAAGTTTAACTCGCTCTCCTCCGGTGCATTGGAAGATCTCGAATATGTTCTCTATGTACTCTAGCCAGTCATCTGCAGCTAATGGGTCTTCTGACCCAAGGAATTCCTTTGGACCTCTCTTCCTAAACTTCTCAAACAAAGCATTTGGATCATGTTCCCTCTGATTAATAACAATGGCTGGTTGAGCTTGCACTGGCTCAGGCCTCCTCTGTAACACCTTTAAAAATTGCCTCTGCATGCCTTGCAATTCCCTAGCATGCTCTTCATCCTTCTTCAATATCTGTTCTTGCAATCTAGCCTGGTTCTCATTAGCCTGACGTTGTTGGTCCAACATGGCTTCCATTATCTGTTGGAATTAATTCTGCATGGTATTGTTAGGGATGTCTTCTTGGACTGGCCCTGTGTGCTCACTGTTACTAGCTGTGGGATTGTCGTTTATCGGTCGCTTAAGAGGTGGCATTATGCTGCAAAACAATTTGTTAGCACATGATAATAAGATAAGTGTCACACATTGCTCGCACGATACTAACTAACGAAGAGTCTAACAAATCCTCGCCACGTCCTTAGGATTTCTAGTTTCTTTTAATTGCTTGAAACACGTCTCGCTCTGATACCAGTCTGTTGCAACCCCGGACCGGGTCCCACGGGCCAAATCCGGGATCGGGACGCTGAAGAGAAATTACGTGGATGATGAATGAATGATACACAATCCTATGAATTAATTTAAATCAAAACGTAAACAAGTTCATCAAAGATGCCACTCGTACATGCGATTTCCCACAGGTGTCCGCGGTGAGGATATCATATCAACATGAATATTTTTTTTAAGTGCGGAAACGTGTAGCAAATCTAATTCATATATTCATGTCCAAGATAACAACATTAAAACATAATTAACACCAGTATCAAAATGAGCAATGATCACTAGCTGTTTCCGGAAAGAAAGTTAAAGTTTACAGCAATGTCATTTAATTACATTTCCCAAAAATAGAGGCCAACAAAGGCCAATATAAACAAAATAGCAAGTTCCTAAAAGAATAGTTAATTCCTAGCCCAAAATGTTCAGTAACTCAAACACCCGAATGTCTAAACGACATCATCGACGTGCCACTCAACTAGACGTTGCGGTTCTCCGACTGCCTCCTCTTGCTCCTCCTCGGGATAACCGACAACAGGACCTGAGTACCAAAACAAGGGTCAAACACGATAGTTTGGCAGGAAGGTGAAAAGATAATACAATAATAAAAGTTACCTTGGAAAACATTTAAACCTGATAAAACAATAAATCTCATAAAACAGGATGATCATTTATTCGAAACATAAATCCAATATAAAACATATAAGGTATCCAAGGAAAGCGGGAAACAAGCAATATGACTACCGCACGAAGCTAAGTCCTCTGTCACCAAAGTGACATGAGCATATTGGGATGTTGACCTCAGTCACCGAAGTGAGGAGATGCAACATAAGTAACATATACATAATAATAATATGGGACATGACCACGGTAGCGAACCACAGTAGCAATCTGCTGCATCGGAACAAGACCACGGTAATAACCAGGTAGCGGAATCGAAATTGCAGCTGGCGGGACAGGAGTGGGATCTCCAAGTCGGTGGATCAGACCAACAAGGTTATCCAAGTTTAGTGGTTCTGACACATGAGTTAAATCACATAAAACAAGGCATGTACAAAAATTCATATGATGCACCATATAAACGGGCGGGACGGGGTGCTCGAAGGCACAAATATCATTTCAAACAGGAAGTGCATATCGAGATTAGCAAAATGCTGCAGTTGCAAATTCAGTATTTTCGGGAACAATAATCATAATTCGTGAAATTCAGGAAAAGTATCGGGAGTCGAAATTCGATCAAAGTAAATAAAGGTCCCGTATGTCATATTCAATAAAAATCGGTACTCCTTGAGTTTGGAGACATTCCGGGCTCTTTATACACCTTAGGATTTTCAAAACTTCAAATGAAAGCTTGTGATTCAGTTTCTCTTTTCAAATGGTTGCTAAACAATAGTTACAAGTTTTCCCATCACAATGGGGTTCCCAACAAACACCTCTCAATCATATCAATGTTTCATTTTTACTCACAGAATAGTCCTAGGTGAACAGTGATAGTCACTCGAGCAGACAGGAAGTTCGCTCGAGCGTTGAGCTCTCTAGAATGGTTTTCTAGGAGGTTTGCTCGAGCGGATAACAGGTTCGCTTGAGCGAACATTAAGTTCGCTCGAACTAATAAGTTTCTGTGAGAGACCTGATACAATTCTCGGAGAGTTCGCTCGAGCGATTAAGGGGCTCGCTCGAGCGAACCTATTGACTCAAGCGAACAAATAGTTCGCTCAAACTAACAAGGTTCTGTGAGAGCTTCTGATGTGATTCTGGGAGTGTTCGCTCAAGCGAACTGTCTACTGGAATGGTTTGGAGCCTATTTTGGACACTTTGCTCAAGCGACCACCAGGTTCGCTCAAGCGAACTGTCCAGACATGGGTTCCGGGACAGTTCTGCTCCCTTCTATTTCCTCTCCTTCTTACAACACCTTTGTGTCCCATTTCTCATCAACATGAGAGGATCAAGACCTCTTATAAACATTACTCAAAATTTCACATTAATACCTCCATAATCATCAAATAAAACAATCTTCTTCCCCATCACATTCAACCATAAAAGAGAAGAGAAAATCCATAATCATAAGGATTCATTTAAACTTCAATCAAGCAATAAATGAATGCTAACAACCACATTTCCAAAACATTAAATGAACTAATAAGACTCATCAATGTTCATTTATTTCAAGTCAATGCAAATCAATAATAGTATGAAATATATATATTGAAATCATCAATGCATTTCATTAAAATCATTCAAAGCTCAAAATATCAAATCATCCACTTGCCTCAAGGTCTCTAACAAGCAATCCAAGCTCTAAACAAGCTATCCAAGCCAAAGGTCACAATCTTTACAAAAACCCCAAACAAACCCTAAAATTGGTCAAACAATGAAATAGGAAGAGAAAGCCCATAATAATGAAAATGTAGCTTCTCAAGGACTAGAAGAATACATATCTTGGAGATTAGGGAGAGAGCTTACTTGTAGGGCCTCCAAATGGAGAGAGCTAGCTCAAAGCAAGTCTTGGAGATGGTGGTTTTCTTCAAAAATGGTGTCAATGGGAAGCTCTTAAGATGGTGAGGAGGATGATGAAGTCCATTTCTCAAGAGAAGCAAGGTTGGTGGGAGATTGTGTGGTGGATAGCAAGAAGAAGAATGGGAAAAAGGAGAAAGAGCCCTTGTAGAAGAAGTTGTGCTGGAAAAGGAGAAAGGAATGGGAAGGTTCTTTTATAGCAATTGCAAGTGGGCTCCACCATTAGGAAACTTTGTGGGGTCAAAATTACGGCTTTCGGGACTTCAAATGAATTTGATAAAGAAGGAAGAAATGATCGTCAAAATTTTTAGTTTCCAAAAAATATATGTTTCGCGGGTTTCGGGAATATCAAATATTGGGTCCAAATTTAGTGTAAAAGACTGTTTTGCCCTCAATGCAATGGAAGTAGGGTTTCGGGATGGGAACAAGATCAACATGGAAGTTGTAGAGATTAACAACATTAGCGAAACGGGTTAAAAACACAAATCCAAAGAATCTCGAGTAATCCCCTAAGTAAACGCAAAGTCATAAAAGGAACCCCAAAGGGCTCCACTAATCACAAAAGCACTCAAAATTCCCCAAAGTTATAACAAAGCTATTCTAAACCCAAACTAAACCAAAATACACTAAACACACTTAAAGCTAACACACGACTTAATCAACACTAATCGAGGTCACTCGGGTCGGGGTCTTACATCCTCCACCATCCTTGGGAATTTGATCACCAAATAAAATACACCAACTCGATAAAGGGTTTCAAACATCTTTGCGTTTTTTTTTGTACGGGTATGCCAATTTCACTTTTCTACTTGGAATTTAGGAATGGTGATCCGAAGATCCACCTTCACAAGTAGAAAGGGGAAATGAAACTTTTTCTAGTTTTCCATTGCACACAATTATGAAAGACAAGAATTGTGATCTCTAAAAGAAAAATAAAGTACAATATAAAAATCAAGAAAAGGAATCTGACTTCTCATTCGATTGTGGGGACACGTTCAGATCGACGGTCGCGAGTCATGTATGGGCTCCTCCATCGTCCATGCAGATGAGAACACGATGCTTGGATTCTTGGCTCGGCTTTCTAACCTCAGATTTTTTAAAGGACAAAGACTAAGAGAAGGTCTTATGTCCGATAAAAAGCTAAGTAAACGGGCTGAAAAAGCCACGTTTTAGCCATGTTGGTAGAAGAAGGGATGTCCTTGGGGGGGTGGCCCCCCAAGGGTGCTTCAATCACCTTGTAGTTGCTCTTGCAGCAGAGTTTCTTTTCTTCAAATTGGCAGAGGTTCTTCTGATTTCTCTGGATTTTTCCGGGATTTTCCGAGCAATTTTTCTGGACCTTTCGGGATTTTCCGAGCAATTTTTCTCTGGCCCTTCTCCTTGGAAAAGCCCTCCTATTTATAGGCTTTTGGTGGCCATTAGGAGGGTTTATGAGCATTTAATACATTAATGCTCATAATGGGAGGAGTTACAAGTTTTAAATGATTTGTTTTGTAACTCCTTTTTCCTTGAATTTGATTGGTCGATGGAGATTAATGAGCCTTTGATTGCATTTAATCTCCATCATGGGAGGAGTTTCGTGGCTTTAATGCCATAAATCATTGGATTTGTAACTCCCATTTGCTTGCTTTTGATTGGGCCGTTCAAAATAATGAGTTAATGACCGCATTAACTTGTCATAAAATGGGTCATTTATTCTCATTAATTGGCCGCCAAGTCGCTTGAAGAGTCGCGGGCCGCGCCGCGCCTTTTGGAATTCTTCTTGCGATGATCGCCGGTGGATCCACATGTTGTTTGATGTCGGATGGCGATGCAATTTCAGACATTGGTTAATGTCAACGCGCCGGCAACATCTGTCCTGTCGATTTCACGATCGGGCGGGCAGAAAGTGTGCTTTCTTTGTCGGCCGGTTAGCGATTTCGAGGCATCTAATGATCATCCAATGATTTCGGCGGCGAATCCGTGATGTTGACGAAGATCGACGGATTTTCATGCACGAAAAATCAGATTTTGGAAAAAATCACAGGGGCCAATCAACTCGAAACGCGAAAAGGACCCGAAAAAGTGGGTTTCCGGCGACTTTTGGGTCGCCGGAAATTCCATGGTCGCCGGCGACCATGGGGCTGGGCGACCATGGGCCATGGTCGCGGCGACCATGGGCCAAGGTCGCCGGCGACCATGGGCCTTGGGCCCATTTTTTGGCCGCCTTCCGGTCGCCGTATCTTCGCCGTTTTTCGCTCTTTTTCGATGCTTTTTCTTCCTGTGTTTTTCTTGACATTTCCCCTCATTTATTGGCCTGTTTTCCTTGGAGAAATCCCGTCGAGAAGCCACGGAAATCGGAGCACAAAGCTTCCTATTTTTCTGGAAAGCCGAAGACTTTGTTGTGCGGTTTTGCCGATTTTTTGTCAAGCGTTGAAACTAGGCCAAACGATGTCAGAATGACCTGAAATTCGACGTGGAGCTTCTTGAGCATCAGATAGGACCAACCATAGGCTTTGGTTTGAGTTTTGAAGTCTTTTGGGGCCCCGCAAAACGCTTGCCTTAATTTTGCCATGAGAGAAATGCCGAGCTTTGACTTGTGGTCAACCGATGTCCGATTGACCTGAAATTTGACAGGGAGCCTCCTGAGTAGTAAGTAGGACCAACCATGGGCTTTAGTTTGGGTTTTTGAAGCCTTTTGGGGTCCCGCAAACGCTCGCCCTTGATTTCATCTCGAGGGAAAGTGCCGAGCTTTCGAAACTAGGTCAAAACGATGTCCGTTTGACCTAAAAATTTGACAGGGGACCTATTGGAGTCATTTTGAGGACGATCCATTAGCTCCAATTTGGATGCCATGATTCCGGGGTGCTCCGCCGCCGATAGGCCTATTTTTGCTTCCCGAGAGTTGATGAAGGTCAAACGTCGTCGTGTTTGACTATTGAATTTGGCAGGGGGCCTTTTGAGGTATTTGAGAC
>QPKB01000009.1:27390806-27420763 GCA_003546025.1 Camphora micrantha
TCCATTTTCATTCTCTGCAGAAAATGAAATCATGTGAAATAAAATGTAGCAGAAAAATACCCCACACACACGTGTCCAAAGATCCCAACTTGCTTGGCATGGGCACCGAGTATGATCTATTCTATTTTGCAGTTAGCTTGACATGATCAAATTCATCATATCAAAGATACATTTTGGACTTTGGTTTTGTTGTCCACTACTTCATCAAACTTGCATTTGTCTTCTTGCTTTGAGTCATATAAATTGCACACTTGAACTTCAGACATTAGCTCATATTGACTCAATTGGTTAATGCCTCATTTTTGGATTGAAATAGAATTTTCCTTGAAAGGGATGAACATTTCATTGGGCTCCTTCATTCTTTTGAAGTGAAGTTCTGTCCTGTTTTTGAGAATTCTACTCATAGAAGAGTCACCAAACTTGCTGTTCCAAAAAAAAAAAGTAAAAGAAGGCACCAAAACTCTCAAACTTCCTAGCAGAAAAGGCATCTTATGGATTTCAAAAACGACTTCAGGCCAAATGCACTTTAATGTCTAAGAATGGCCATTTAACATGGATCAGCATTATGCATCTATGTGGCAGTCAGCAATTTGAGCTGGCACTAACAGCCTGGAAAATGACTTACAGCATACTTGCATGACATCTCAAATTTTAGTACAAAAGTTCTTTCTTTAGAATGAAAACCTGTGCTTATCACTCCCTAGGACAAGGATTCATAGGGCCAAAGCCTTTTGAAAGGCATTTCTCTTCCACATGCAAATAATCACACGATCATAGTCTCTTAAATAGAGGCATGCTGAGGCGTTACTAGTTCAAGGAACAAGGAGAAGGGGAGACCAATTAAACCTTGAGTGATAGAGAGGAAAGACATGTTGGACTGTAGACTAGCGGTGAGAATGGCATTGAATTTTATTTTTGGAAATAGCAAAACTCACAAAGGTGACCATAAGTTATAGGCTTATGGTCCATCCGTGAACAAGTTTTTTGTAAAATGAGAAAAATAGTAAAATAAGAGCAAAAGCAAGACTCAAACGATAAAGTAGTGTCGGAGAATTTTTTTTTAATTCTTTGATCTGGGCGCAAGCAATAGATTATCGGACAGTATTTTCAAGGGAAAGCATGCCTTCCAAAATATAGATGCCCGTAGATCATGTCTTAAGCCCCTATTTGTAGTGTTTCCCCATACTTTAAAGTTGAAGAGTCCTTTTAGTTGGAAATCTTCACGAAATTTAGCAATAAGAAGAGTTGCAACTTTTTGAGGGTGACACCACCAGCTTCTGTTGAGGAGTGGGCTCCTCCTGACAGGGAGTATTGAAAAGTAGTTATGTTGCCTCTACTAATGCCTCGAGGTTTTGGTAGGAATGGTTAGCTGAGGAAATTTAATATGGTATGAGAGCCAACCGGTCGCGAGTTCAAATCCCAGAAGAAATGACTCAGCATGGAAAAAAAATATACATGTCGCCAAAAGTGCGCCAACCGGGTTCCACTTGAGGGGGAGTGTTGATTAGCAGGCTCCACCCAATGGGGAGTATTAAAAAGTACATATGCTGCCTCTACTAATGCCTTGAGGTTTTGGTATGAATGGTTAGCTAAGGGAATTTAATAGCTTCACCCACTAGGCACTTGGTGTAGATAACTTCACTTACCAAGTTTGTGTCCCATAGTTGCCAAGTACCAAAATTTGAGTGTCCATGCCCTGTTGACGGTAACAGTCCCCAGTTAATGTGTCTTCTCTCCTCTATTTTTTACTTTTTAAACACATTCACAACCACCCACAAATGAGGGAGGGAGGGAGGGAGGGAGGGAGGGAGGTCAAACTTGTACAACAATATTAGTAAGATATGTTTTTATTGTCTTTTGAGTAGAACTCACTGACTTTGATTGATGGCATAAGGCTAAGATGATGGTGTATAGTTCTTTTTTTTTACTTGGAACACACATTATACAGATGGAATTTCACAAAAAGATGTGCAACTCACTCTCCTAGTATCTAGGATTTTTTATTGGTCTTCATCCAAAGAAGCTATTATCATTTTATCATTTTATATGAGAAACTAATGCTTTCTTATGGTAATGATGCAGGAGTGTTGATGATATTGAAAAGACCATGGAAGAAGTGAACGAAGATACAGAAAGTATGAAACAGATACAAGATGCACTTGCAGCTCCAGTAGGTGCTGCAGCTGACATTGATGAGGTGTTACATCTTTACTCTTCCTACACTATGTTTTTGAGTAGCTAGTTGAAGTTATTTCCTAAATTTACTAGAAACAACAGTTTAACAATTACATAATTGCAAGAGAATACATAGAATGACATAAAAACTTAAATACATTATTATCTTCAAAATGAGCAAATTTCAGATGATTCCATCATGAATCATGAGTCATTGAGGGCCTTTCTGTTTAATGTAATTGAACACCTAGGACTGTATTTCTATAAGTGATAAAAAAAAAAAAAAAAAAAAATGAAGAACCAAAGGTCAATATCTAAAAATGATAATCAAATAACCTCCCCTCCCCTCTAATGGAAAGTGAATCAAGAGAAGATGGGAAATAAATACCCAGCCATCACCCAAGTAATTCAATACCTAGGAAAGTCAAGGTCCTATCTATATCTCCACCTTATATCCTTCACCTTTTGCCTCTTTAATAATCCTTCAGTGGAGCTCATTTCACCATGAGTTTCTATTTATATTATGCAAACAAACAGGCCCTTACCATTTTATTACAGTACATGGGAAGCTGGAAGGGTGCAAAAGGGTGAAAGGTTGATGGCGATAGTCAAAAATGAAGGGCCAAGGGTGAATACCTTTAAGTTTTCCTACAATATGTTGGACTCGATTTTCTTAGGGGGCGGGGTAGGAACTAATTCTCATAATAGGTGGAAGATTGATAGTCGCTTGTACATTTCCATCATTGATCATTCATCCTTCACCCTTTTGATCAATGCCACTTTCAAGAGGTTTCCAGTCGCTGGACGATCTGCTTGATTACCAGTGTACTGAGGTTTTCTATGGTTGATGCATGGGAGTTGAGAGTTGAGATCATGTACTAAATGGTAGTTGATACTTGCAGCCTCCTAACAATGACAATCCATTGGTGTCCATCAGCGTTTTCTCAGAAATTCTATTGCCTATAAAATGTAGAAGTGCACCCTAAGGATCTTACAAACTTTAAATAGTTTTAGGGCCTTTGCCCACCTGGTACTTAATTCCTTGGAATTCATGGCAATTGGGGTGGTTTTATTGAAGTAGTAGTAAAGAGGTGAGTGGGATAGAGGTCCAACGTGGAGACGATGAGTAGTAGATGGGACCATCAACCTCCTTGGATTTAATTTATCAAGGTGCTGGCTAAGCAATCTGTTTTTTTTTTAGGCTGGGTTGGACTACTGGTCTGGTGTGACACTTAAAAATTAAACCTGAAGACCTAGGGATTGATCCCTCGGCATGTGATACTAAGGTGCCAACACCGCTCAATCATGAGTGTGTAAGTAATTATTTTCTATAACCCACACCACCTCCCCTCCCACCCCACAACCTCCCCCCAAGCACCAAAAAGAAATTTTCTTTTACATGGTGGCCTCCCCAAGGAAGATTTCATGGGTCCTCCAATTGAAGATCAACATTTAACCCTTCACCATTTGCCCCTTCGATAGCAAAGCATTACTTTGAAACTATGATACCCGGATACTTGTACAAGCCCAATGTATCTGTATAATACCTATATGACACTTGTATTGGTACCTAATACTGCACTGATACTTATAGGAAACAAGTTCAACATATCCTACTCAAAAGTCCTCTATTTCATATATTTCTTTTAATATTTTTACTTCTCACCATAAAAATGCTAGAAATTGATGAAAACAATGATAATTTCATTGATTCAAAGGTGATCTAAAGAAAAAATTAGGACACACGTATACATATACGTGTCATAGATTTTCAAAAGTGATGAGTCATATCTCCAACCCCCATATCAGTGTCCGTATTCATATCCGTATATGGGCATCATAGCTTAGAAATCCTAGGAACTCATTACCAAATTAAACAAATGGGCCCTTAGTATGTTGTGCTAGGCACTACACGTAGTATAAAAGCTCATATTGGTTCGAGCTAGTCTTTTGGAATTTTTATATTTGAATCAAATCCTAACTTCTGAATGAAAAAGGTTTTTAGTAACTCAAACGTGGAGACTTTTATAACAGGATGAGCTAGAAGCAGAGCTTGAAGAACTTGAAGGAGAAGAACTTGAAGAAAAGCTGCTACAGCCACCCAGTAGTACACATGAAATGCCACTTCCTTCCGAGAACCATCCAAAGAAAGAAAATCTGCAACCCAATAGTGATGTTGATGAACTGGCTGAACTGCAAGCTGAGATGGCACTTTAGATGAAATTTTTTGCTACTGTAATATTCCTGGAAACTTGCATAGTGGTGAACAACTGAAGGTATCCTAGGAGGATCTATCAGTTCTATCTAATACATCTTTAACTTGAAAGAAAAAAAAAAAAAAAAAAGAAGCTTGGCTGTGTAAATATAAAAGCACTGACAGCATAACATAATGCAGAGTTTGTGAAAGAAGTTATTTATTTCTGTTGTGATAAATTACTAGTAAATAGTAGTATGCTATTTAAATATCAGTAAATTCATTACTAACGTTTTGTGTGCTCATTTTAGTGGTACCAAGCAGTTTTAGTGAAAATCCCCAACCTAATTGTAGTAAACTGTTCTTCAATCAAATGTTTGCTTTGACCAAAGAAAATCAATTCTCAGTCCATACTATTCCTATTTTCTTATTGAAGCCTTTTGGAATGATTAGTATTCAAGTAATTTTAAGCATGTTGTAAACTATCCATAGCACAATATTGGAATTCGTGTAAAATTGTTGTGCCCTCTGAGGGAATGCCATGTATTTATATTAATGTTTACAAAGTGAAATTAATACCCCTTTCAAAGGTAGTCATGTAGAGGAACTTAGATTTGTAGAGATATTACGCTTCGCAGGTGTATCGGAATTAGTACTCTCTTCACACTCCTTGGCATATTGATACAATATTGATGCAGTATGGACCACGATCAGGCCCAAGTCAATTGTGCCAAACCATTGATCATTGGTCAACCCGGTCCATTGGGTTCATCCCATAGACCCAATTGTGATTGAGAGCTACTGTGGGATTCTAATTTTATACATTTCTTTTATTATTTGTTGACTAGTATTGTTATTTCGTATTTTATTTAAACTTCTTAATGTTTAGGGAAGTCTTTGGGTCTGTTTGGTAAATCTAATCTGTTTGTAATTGATCTGGCTCAATTAGTGTCCAAGTAAGAGAGGGAACAATCCTACTCCTCTATATAAGGATTAATAGGCTTCATTGTAGTTCATACTTAATATCATTTAATAGAGTTTTGAGTTTCTTCTTCAAGTATGGTGCTTGTTATGGTCACGAGTGTGGCCTAGCTTTATAATCCATCTTTGGATTTGATTAATCATCTATTTTCCGATTGAGGGTCCAAGGCTGCGCCAGGTATATCAAAAAGCATCAATTTGGATACCAAGAAATGATAATGATAACGAGATATTGCTTTAATAAATAGATTTGTAATTTATAGTCGAGATGAAATCTGTGAAATTGTGATGGTTTCATCTTATAGATGACTTGAAAACATTATTCTAGTTTTTACATTTTCAGGAAATCGAAATATCTTGTAGATAGAAAAACTAACCAGTTCTCGATTGATGAGTATCAAAACATTCTATCTAATTAACATCAGCATGTCCAGTGAGATAGAGAGAAGCATCCTTTAAAAAGAAAGTCTCACATCTTGAAGTTCCATATAGGCATCAAATTATGTCATGAACAGCACTCCAGTAAAGATGATGAGGATCAGACAAAAATTAATTTACGACTTGAATTGCATAGGAGATATTCAGTCTAATTGTGGTGAGAAAAGTAAGACAGACCAACTAATGTCCTGTAAAGAATAGGATTAAAAAACTAGGTACCCTTTTGTTCTTTATGTATTTTTGTTTGTCATTGAGTCATGTCAATGAAGTCCTTTGTATATTTATGTTGAGAGAGGAAGATGCCAGTAGCAGCTTGAGTCATTCTAAACCAAGGAAATAAGTAAGATGGCGTATATCTTCTATGTGAAAAAATGATTGCAATATTTGTTTTAAGGAGGTAATGTCTGACTTAAGAATAAATAATAATTGGTCACAATTGCTCTATTTAAACGTGTCTTTGAGAGTACTATACCAAAATTGCTGAAACCATTTTGTTGGGTTTGTAAAGTAACCAGCAACAAGCCAAAAGGAAGCCATGAAAAGAGCTAACCCAGCTGAAAAAAAAAAAAACAGACAACCTCCAAGCAACCAAACAAGCAGGCAAACAGCAGCCCAGGCCAATAAATCTGCCCATGAACCAGCTAAATCAGCTACCTACTGAGTTTTTGGATCGGCTAGAATGAGAATTGGATTCTGAAATCTCAACCCTTTTTCTATTCTGAACCTGTGAATATCCTCCATAAAGCTAGTGTTACACTGATTTAACTTTCAGAGTTTTCAATAAAGCATCCAGCCTTCATAATCAAAGTAAGAATAACATTTAACGAAGAACATGAAATCCGTTTTGCAAAACCAAATGAATTAAACTAATAACTGAATAAAGTCTAATCAATTTAAACTCTAATCTTCAGTCTCTATAACTCCTGTTCTTAATGCTAGATTATTTGAACTCTTTCTCGAGGTCCCAAACTTAATGGGCAGCATCTAACCTGCACAAACTGAAAACAGGGGTGGTGGGCTTTGGAGCTCAGCAAGTAAGCCAAAGACAGAATTAAAACATGTGAAGTTAAACATTGATAACATGTAAAACATGTAACACATTCATATTCCCAATTATGTAATCATATACAAATGCACACACACACATACAGCAAAAGCAATGAACACATTCATTTGAATCACAATGAAATTTCGAAGCATAAACAAGGACTTAAATCATACAAAGTGATATCATAATCAATGGAACTGAGGTTCATAGCATGCCAAACAATCAGTTCAATGGACCAAAATGAGATTTGAGATACATCAGAATCCAACACATCTTTAAAGAGCTAAGGGACAAAAGCGGTACCCAAACATAGTATCCCATGTATGAACCAAAGGAGCATAAAGCTCTCCCAGCCACTACGTCCCATCTCTTAGCCAAAGGGACTGAAGTCCACTCAACTTGTGCCTAGGGACGTAAAGTCTTCACAGGTGTGAACAACCCACTCCATGGTCAAGTCAAAGTTGTGTCACATGAACAACCCACTGCATGGTCAGTCCATAACCAAATCATAGCTATGCAGAGAGACTAGTTATGAAACTTTTCAATGGACACACAAGTATAGAGTTCTAGCAGTACTATCTCTTTCCCCAAAAAGGTATTAGCCTTTGGTAGAGTGCCCGTGTAGAATAGAAAACGATGATGGGAACTTCCCATTATAGAGATGACAGCCCAACAGAAGAAAACCACGTTCCAGCACGTTTGTGTAGAGACTTGGAAAGATGAGATTGCCATATGAGCAAATTATATGGTTTTTAAATACATCGAAAAGGTTTTACGAGGAAGTTATAAATTTATATTTGGTGCAAAAAGTTTTTCCTCGATGAATTGTTGCTAATTAGGCCTGTCAATGGGACGTGTTGAAACGGTTAGAAAGCCCGACCTTGCCTGTCCCAAGCTCGAAAATACAGGGCTTTTAAAAAAAATTTGAGCCCAGTGAGCTGGGCTTGGACAATACATTTTAAAGCCCGCACAAAATGGGACTGGCACTGGACAAAAACAACCCAGCCCGTTCAAGCCCGGCCCGGCCCGCTGTGAAGTCATTTAATAATTATTATTTATATATTACTAAAACTGCCCCTCACTAACAATAAAAAAATGGCTAATTAGGTTTTAACCGATCCTACATTACTTTAACTTGACTCATATAGGATACTTATTCTCATTCTTTTCTATTGATTTTCTACTTTCACCGGCAAAAAAAATAGGGTTTTAACCGTTCCTACATTACTTGACCGATATAGCCTATAGGATATTCATTCATTTCTATTGATTTTCTACTGTCATTGGCCAAAAAAAAAAAAACATTAACACCGCCATGTTGTTTGTTGCATTGCATTGCCGGTCCCAAGACCGAAAAAAATGAGGGTTTAAAGTCTAATTCACACCAAGTGTTTAGTGACAGTAAGAATAATTAGAGAATGTTTTGCTTATTTCCAAGATCGGGCTGGGCCTCGCCCATACGGGACGAGATTTGATGTAGGCCCGTTCAATTTAGGGTCGGGATTGGACAACACCCTAAGGGCCTATCCTATTTTCGAGACGGGATTGGACAACCCAAGCCCAGGCCCAGCCAGTCCCATTGACAGGCCTAGTGCATATGTTGTTTGGTGCAGTTGCAGATTTTGTTAGTGAAAACTACTGGGTACGTGCGTCGGTATGTGTGGGGTGGGTGGGGTTGGGAGGGGAGGGGGAAGAAAGAGGGTGGCAATGTGGTGTGGGGGTGGGAGAGAGGAAATGGGGGGTCAATTTAATGTGGAAATGGACTTCCCATACCCCTCCAATAGGAAGTTTATTTCCAGGCATAGGAAGGAAAAGGCCGACGTGGCGAAAAAGCAATTTGGTAGAAAACTGTCGCACCAAACACTTGAAAAAAAGAGTTTTTCGCATAAAACTACTTCTTTTTCTGCAAAAATGGGATACACAAATGTGCCCTTATTCTCTTGTAGTTGGCTATTAAATCAAGGGCGGTGAGGATCTAACGGGGCCTTTTTTTTAATTTCTTTTACCCTTAAGCATAAAGAGACACTTTCATGTACCCTATCCCCACTAATAAGTGAGCACCTAAGTGGGCCCCACGAGTTGAACTGCATGAGAGAAATATGTAATCTCCTTACAAGAGAACATCCCCCATGTCTCTAAAACAATACAAAAGTGCCATGTGTCCTTAAAAGATCTCTATTACAGAGGCCCGCACGCCTTTCTCAATTCAAGTTGTTAATGAAGTTTTACTAGTGAATGACCAAACTTTATGGATCCAA
Source organism: Camphora micrantha (assembly GCA_003546025.1). NCBI lineage: Eukaryota > Viridiplantae > Streptophyta > Magnoliopsida > Laurales > Lauraceae > Camphora > Camphora micrantha. Next base: position 27,399,901 of record QPKB01000009.1, read on the forward strand.
AGATAACCAATAAATATATTATAGTGCCCATATTTAGTGGCAACACATGTCGCGGGTAAGGTTGGCCACTAATTCCATGGTGGAGATTTTTTGTGCCATGGAATTTTGGAGGTAAAATGATTTAGTATAGAGTTTTGTCTTTTTGCCACTAATGGTTTAGGATTTTTGTGGCAACTTTTTAGTTGTGTCATTAATTGCTAAGATGTTTTACTTTTAGCTATGATTTATATTTTTCCCCTATATTTGCGATCTTTTGTGGCGACTTTGTTTTGCCACTAGAAATATACCACAAGAAAGCTGGCTTTTAGTGGAAAAAATTTTAGCTGCAATTTAATTTTCGCCACTAAAAACTCACCTTTAGCAGCAAAATTTGATGACACCACTAAAGGTATTATAGAGCCCACATTTAGTGGCAACTCTTATGCCGCAAGTAAAGGTTACCTTGGAAGGAAAATAGATTTAGCACCGAGTTTTAATTTTCCACCACTAATGGCCTGGGATTTAATGGCATCTTTTTTATTTGTCGCTAATTGATTAGGTGCTTTACTTTTAGCCCCCCCCCCCCCCCCCCCCCCCTCTCTCTTTTTTTTTCTTTCTGCAATATGTGCCACCTTTTTATGGAAATTTAGTGGCAACATTTTGAGTCACAATATTATTTTTTCCACTGAAGACTCACCTTTAGTGGTGAGACTTGATGTTAACACTGCAGGTATTATAGTGATCACATTTAGTGGCAACTCATATGTCGTGTCTAAAGGTCATTTTGAAGGATAAGAGAATTAATAGCAAGTTTTAATCTTTTACCACTAATGACCTAGGATTTTAGTGGCAACCTTTTCTCATTGCTAGTTTCTTAGGTTTACTTTTAAATATACTTTTTATAGGGTATCATCAAATTTTACTTTGAATGGAGTGGATTCCACGGTACGATTAATCACGCACTACCAGAGATATTGACAAAGTCTTCTAGAAAAATCAATAAGTCTTAAAATCGAGTTGGGTTGAGATTTTTTCTTTTAAAAAAATTGATGAGTGAACTTGAGGGCGTTGGGGAACTACGTGTATGGCTGAAACACGTGCAAAGCTCCATGCATGAATACACCATATTTCTTATACCAAGGCATAGATGAGAATCGCAATATCGGTCCGTCCAAAAAATCGATACCACTAGAGTATCGGTCACGGTTTGCTATCAGACGTGGTCGTTGTGGCATGAATTTCTTTTTTGCCCCAAAATAATTTGAGAAAATATCCAAAATAATTCAGAATATTGTCAAATTCTAGAGAATAATATTTTTCTCAAAATATCGGCCCCCATAGTCATACCATCCCATATCACTTTTTAAATTTTTAGCAATTTACAATGCTCATATTCTTGTGTTATAACTTTTTGCCTATCTTTTTAATTTACACATCGATTAATTATTGTAGCCCACATTGACTATAAGAACACTTGAACATTTTTTTAATAATTTATTAACATTTTTATACATGATCAATATGACATTGGACCCAACACTCATAGGAATAAACTCTATGTGACGGTCTATATATTTGGGAGGCATTCATTATGAGTTTTTTTTTTTATTTATATGAGTGAGTTCTAATTTTCTATTACTGGAGTAAGAGTAAAAAAAAAATTTTGGATGAACCAAGGAATTATAATTAGATCGACTCCTATAGAGCATATGGGTTTGTAGTTTTTATATTTTTAATTCAGATGACTTAACAAAAGACAAATCTGGTTAATCCAATTTTAGTTTGATTAGAATTTATTGAGGGCTCACATCAAGAGGGGGCATTTATTTTTGGTGGCTTATATTTTTATAGGTATGCCCACTGTAAAGTATTTCAATTAAAAAAATAACTTGGGTGCACTAGTAAAAAAAGGGTGGATTCTCCAAGGACTGGTCCTACCATCGATCATATATGGGCCCACATTAAGAGGGGGCGTTATTTTTAAGGAGGTTTCGGCGACGGGTCCCTGAACATTTCACTTTATTGCCTTAGGTCCACAATCTTTTTTTATAGTGTGATAGGTCATTTTTCCAAATTTGAAAACCTAAAATATCTAATTTACCCTTTCTTCAAATCATATCCCATGATTAGTGGGATAAGCTATTAATAATGGTCAACTACCATTAAATTAGTCACGATTAATAAAATTCTACTAATGAGATTTTCAAATCAATTCCAAAAAAACACAAATAAGTTTCAAAAAAAAAAGAAACAAATTTCAAATAAATTTCTAACAATGAAATAAATTTAAAAAACGCAAACAAAATTCAAAAGAACGCAAATAAATTTCAAAAAATGAAATTGATTTAAAAAATGCAAATAAATTTCAAAAGAAAGCAAACAAATTTCAAAAAAACAAAATAAATTTCAAAAAACACAATAAATTAAAAAAAAAGCAATAAATTTCAAAAGAACGCAGATAAAATTAAAAAGACACAAATAAAATTTCAAAAAAATATAAATAAATTTTCAAAAGACTCAAATAAATTTCAAAAGAAGTAAATAAATTTGCCAAAAAACTCAGTTAAATTTGTAAAAAATAAATAAAGATTTATTTAAAAACTCAGTTAATTTTTTCAAAATGGAGATAAATTTGTCAGAAATTCAGATAAATTTGCCAAAAACTCAGATAGATTTGTTTAGAATTCAGATAAATTTGCTAAAAACTCAGCTAAATTTGTCCAGAACTCAGATAAATTTATTCCAGAATTTAGATAAATTTGTGCAAAACTCAAAAAAATTTGAAAAAAATACTCAACACTCCGATAAACTTGATAAAAACTTAGATAAATTTGAAAAATCAGTGGAGGACGGAGGAGATCAGATCAATGGAGCACAGAAGAGATCAGATCAGATCTTGAAAAGGCTGCATCACAGATCTATTGCTGATTGTAAAATCGGTGGGGCACATGCAAGTCGAGAAGAGGGGTCTCATTTTGGATCGGGTCAGACCTAACCCAAACTTGACACTGGCCTGAGACTGGCCCAATTGCTCTTCTTCTTCCTTCTTAATCATTCCAACCCCCATCAAAACCCAATCAAACCCATTGACATCCAAGAGAAGCAAGTCCTACACCTTCTCATTGCCCTCACCACTCAAAATGGCAGCCCGGATTGCAGCACCATAGGCAACAGCCTCATCAGGGTTGAGGGTAGAATTCCTCCTAGTTCCAGATGGAGGAGGACTGAGAAGGGGTGTGAAAGAGGAGTTGGTGGGTAGATGGGGGTATTTTGGGTATCTGGGATGGTGCTGAAGAAGGGCTGGTCTTAGAGAGGATATGAGGGACTTAATTTGGAGTTGGTGATGGTGGGGGAAGAAGGGGTGAAAAGAGGATGAGGCAGAGATTGTGGTGATGGAGTGAAAGGACGAGGCGAACGAGGAACGGCGTGAGCGGTGGTGTTGGTAGTGGTAGAGGAGGTGGAGGAAGGGTGACGGAGGAGGACGGTAGGGGTTCCGTCGGAGACGGAGAGGGCTTCTCCGACAGCGAAGGTGGAGAGGGCAGAGAAGTGAGTCGCAGGGTGCAGAAGTAGTCGGAATGGGCGGCTGCGAGGCGTGAGAAAATGACTTGTTTCATGAGGCGGCGCCTCTCCTTGCAGTGGTGGACCGTGTCCTCGTTGTCGAGCTTTCAGGTGGTGCAGGGCATGCCGAGTTTTTTCTTCTTTTTTCTCTGAGAGAGATGGAGATGCGAATAGAGAAGGGTCTTATATTCCTTTTCTCTCACATCATCACTAACTATCATCTTGGATTTGCAAACAAGTCCCTGGCTCGTTTTATTTTATTCTCTTTAGAACCAAAAGAGAACTTTGTTTCCTCCGCAACGTGGTTACGTGCAGCGTTCGGCAACACTCACCAGAGAAGAAGGAAGGAACCTTCGGTAGCTGCCCATCCATCGCCGAAAGGGGTTAAAAAATCTTGAGGATTGAATCTCGCCTACGAGGGGGAATCCAAGATTTGAAATTTCGAATTTCAAAATCTTATGCCTAAAACCATTGGAAGGGTACATCAGTCATGAGAATTGTATTCAGGGACCTTTCGCCGAAATATGTCCAGCCGCATGGACTACAGGCCTTAGAAAAAAAGTTGATGGACTAGAGGCCTTACAAGACCTCTATGAGGGACCTTTCGCTAATTATCTCTATTTTTAATGGCTTATACTTTTGTAAGTAAGCCCATGGGGTAAAGTAGTTCAATTAACTAAATAACTTGGGTCCCACTAAAAAAGGGGATGATTAAGGAATTGGTCCTTCCATCATGTTGCTTGCCTAATACTGCCCCAATAAATAATGCATCTCACACCCTAAACCTATTCTCTCCCATCATCACTTTTCTGCCCTATTTGTAAAGGAGAAACCCTCTCTTTCTCTCCCTAAATCGCAAAGGGAGAATCCTGAATCTATTCCTCAATCTAGAGCTCCAGTCCTTGGCTACCCTCCCTAGCAGCTTCAATCCATCTCTCTCGTAAAACCTCTCTCTCTCTCTCTCTCTCTCTTATTATTATAGATTTATTTTGGGTTTTAATCTAGAATTTGGTTTGGGGTTTTGATCGGAAGGTGTTTAGGGTTTTGATTAGAAGCATGATTAGAGCTATGGATAGGGCTCTTTTCAGCATCTGATTAGGTGTTAGGATCAGGGGGTTGATTAGGTCAAGATGTTTGTTTTAGGGTTTTAATTGGGCTTTTTAAAGTAGCACAAGCCCAAACACCGCCCCCTTTTCTCTCCTATTCTCCCAGGTTAGCTTGGAAGGCAACTTTCCTTCTCCTGCGATGCCCTAAATACAACATCCTAACCTAATCAAACCTAACCTCCCTCCCCTCTCTAAATTTGCTTGGAAGGAGATTTTCTATCCTGCGTTATCTCTCATTTTGCTTCTCGGGATTTGCTCCAAAGGGGCTATTCCTTATCCTTTGCTAGTTCGTGTGTATATAATTATGCCTTTTGCTAGCCGTGCATTGTCTTGTTTTGATAAGTGATTTTCCCCCCTTTTATTTCGACTTGTTTAGAACGTGTTTCGCGTGTTTTTGTGCATTCATGAATTCAAGTGAACACCACTGAGCTTGGATTGCCCCTTCAGTCTGATTCACTGTCTGGGGGTCCTTAAATATGTGGACTATATGCAGATTGGTCTTGTATTTTATAACACATCGTGAGTGTTCGGTTCCGCTGCTAGAATCCCCGTATATATGGGAATCGTGTCTTGTTTATATTATGTATATCGTGCTCGTCATGCATGCTTGCTCTTTTCATTATATATGATAGAGAAAGGATGGGCTCTTTTGGATTTACTATTCATGATATATATTAAGTATTCATGTTAGTTTGTTCTTATCTTTGAAATGTACCTCAGCCAAGTAATTGTTTCAAATTCAGAAAATTATTTTGGTATTTTTTATTTAAACATTTATGATTCCATGCTCATACCTAAATTGATTACATGTCAAACCGTCGTGTTTGATGCTTGTCATGGTTTAAAATCTCGGTCTCGGTCGCGGTATCGGCCGGGCCGAAAAACCGATATGATATCGGTATCGGTCGCGGATATCGGTCCGTCGCGGTCATCGCGGTGCGAATTTGTTTTTTAATCCAAAAAAATTCGCAAAAATATCCAAAAAATCCAGAATATTAGAAAATGCTGGAAAACAATATTTTTTTCCATTAGTAATAGCAATAAATCAAAATCTCGGTCACCTTAAGTTATAAGTCCTGTCTGTGTCGCAGTTCGCTGTCTTTTCCAGTATTTCATATAATGCAGCCATTATTGATGATCATGATCAATTTATTAGTATAAAATATAAGAAAATAAATATAACATATCAATCATCATTTAATACTAACTCAATAATAAAAAAAAGTTGTGAAATTCAAGACCATGAAGATGACATTAAAATCAGAAACATGATAGTAAGATCGATAAATCATAAAGCAGTTAGGCATCAAAGATTCATGGTTTACCTGAACTTAGAGGAGACTAGTAGAGAGTAGAGACTATAGAGAGATTGGTGAGTATGACTGTATGAGACTATGAGTGTATTACATTTACAGATTGACAACTTAATTCCAAGTGGAGTGTCGGCCTGGCTCGATATCATCGTCATCATTTCTTCGGTATTGGCTAAAATGATATGCTCCATACTGTTGTGCAGCACTACCATACCCATAACCATATTCAGATTGTTCTTGATAAGATGATGAACTATCTTGATCCCCCGTGGATTGAGATGACTGGTTGTAGTCATATGGCATGAAATAGTGATGAGGGGCATGAAGAGGTCGTTGGGAAATTGGTGGGGTAAGCCTCCCTTGCTCAATTAACATCTGTTCAATAGAAATAAGCGGTGTTGGTGAAGGGGGTACCCAATTAGGGTCATATGAATAACCCCCATGCTGTCCATACATGGCACCTTGTTGGCCAACATAACCCCCATGCTGTCCATACATGGCACCTTGTTGGCCAACATAACCCCCATGCTGTCCATACATGGCACCTTGGCCAACATAACTCCCATGATGACCATGAGTAGCAGCGCTACTACTACCCCCTGCCCCAGTCTGTCCAACATGTCTGACATAGCCACGACGAGGATCTAACTCGGTAGCATCAGGAAAATGTTCAACTGTTTCATAAGTGATATGCTCATCATCTCTATAATGACCCTCATCCCCGGGAGAGTCAGGTGGAATTCCTGCTGATGATGAAGAAGTAGAAATACTTGACTCACTCTCCTCGTCCACCTCCTTTCCCCTTGGCTCACTCGTATCAGGTGCGCGCCCCTGCTGCATTGTCAAATTTATTTCTTGTATCCTTTCTGCAGCCCTCACTGGCTCAGGCCTATCCCCAGTCAATTCCTCCATCAACTCCTCAAACTCTGGGTCTTGATCTAACACTGGTTCTTCTTGTTCCTCCAGCCATTGACCTAACACAGTATCCTCTTCTGAAAAAATATAGTCCAAATTAATTGGACAGAAATATTCCCGATGATCCTCAAACTGTCTTCTCCTTCTATTTCTGCTCCGGAGCTTGAGGTTGTAGTGGATGTAGACCAATTTTATTTAGCTTCTGCATTGTCAATCTATTTCTTGGTCTAGTGTGGATAAATGAGAATGTGCTCCAGTTTCTTTCACAATTGGAAGACGATGTAGTTTGACTAAGGACTTTAATAGCAATTGTCCTTAGTGCAGGAGCACTCTCTCCATAATTCAACCACCATTCAGCTGAAAAAAAATAGAAATGATATTAGAGTCAATAAAATTATAATAAGTCTCTGAATAATATAGAGACGACATCACAATCAATACCAGGATAGGTCTGTGCGATAGCTCTCCGCGCAGTCGTCGTTCCAAAGCTTCCAGCGCGTACATTGTATATGTCAATCTGAAAACATTAACGTAGAAAAATAAATTAGAGAAATTATAAATTACAATGTTATATACTTTTTTCCTTAATTATCCTACCTGATTAGTAGCCCAAATTGCATCATCTGTACTCGCTGCCAATCTTTCAATTACATTTTTTAGTCCCAAACGGATTTCATCAGATATGTGTCCATCCGTAAATTGGGGATTAAAGAAGTATCCTATAAAACCAATGAATTTTAGTCATTGATAAATTAATATAGTGAGGACTGAGAAGAGATTGGAGAGTTGAATACAACAATTCAAGTATTAAAGGAAATAGCATTCACTTACCGGCAGTGTGTAAATCATGTTTCAATTGTCGTCCCCATCGATCGTCGATGATCTTCCAAAACTTTTTGTAATATTTACAATCTGCTTGAATAGCCAGCTTTGATCTCTCCATGGCCTCATGTAAGAAGCCCATTGTTGGCTTATCATCGCCATCAACCAATCGAAGAACCTTTATTAGGGGATCAAAAACATTCAAAACACCCTTCACATGAGGCCAAAACTTGTTGGACTCAATTATTTTACATACTTCAAGAGTAATGGGACTTGGCCTCTTTCCCCATTTTGAGTTTATGAACTCATGTGATTTTATCAATCGGAGAAGTCCTTCTCTATACTTGTAAACACTTTCGATAGCAATGAAGTGGGTGGCAAATCTAGTGATGCCAGGCCGTAGTAATTCATGGTTGTCTGTATACGTTTTCATCATGGAAATGAGTCTATATGATTGATAAAAAAAATTGGTGATCTTCTTTATCTTACCAATCACTTGCTGCATGACTTTTCCTTTTGCAATATCTTCAAGCATTAAATCCAGGCAATGTGCTGCACATGGAGACCAGAAAATCCTTGGCCTTTGTTTCATAAGCATCATTCCTGCAGCCTTCATGTTTGCAGCATTGTCGGTAACAACCTGAACTACACAATCTGCCCCAATTTCTTCAATCACTTCATTCAATAACTTATTAATATATTTTGCATCTTGAATGTAATCAGTTGCATCAACTGATTTCATAAACACAGTGCCCATAGACGAGTAGACAAGAAAATTCAAGAGATGACGATGTGTAATGGTCGTCCACCTATCGCACATTACTGTGCAACCTCTTTCCTTCCATGCCCATTTGAAAGTTTGCACCCAAGCCTGCAACTCCTCATACTCTTTTTCAACACAAACATGCCCAATCTCATAAGGGGTGGGTGCCTTTATACCTGGACCATGTTCTGCAGCTGCATCTAACATGGTGGTGAAATAAGGAGAAGATGCCTTGTTGGGAGGAATGCCTCCATCTAAAAAAAACTTCCCAGTGGCTCTCACTAGATGTTCTCTTGCTTTACCAAACTTGCCCTTTAATGCTTTCATAATGCTGGGCTGTTTTGATGTTGGTTTTCTATAAGCAAATGGGTCAGTTGGCCCCACATGTTGAGGTGCATGTGTAGGAGGTCTTGATATCTCCTCAATGTCTGGATCCTGACGGGGTTGTTTTTGACTAAATGCCCGACGCAAGCTCGCTCCCCCAGGTCCGGATGACCCACCACCATGCTCATATTGGCTACCTCTAGAGGCTGCTTCATATTGCATTCTTCGCCTCTCTTCCTCCTCCTGAAGTGACCTCACACTTTCTCTCTAGCCCCTCCTCATTTCCGGATCTTCATCGTCATCATCAGAGGAACCAAATACTTCTTCTCTACAAGCATCAAGTTCTTCAGTTCTTCTTTTTTGTTGTACAACTTTCTTTTTTGCAGATGCATTGAGGAGCTCCTTCATTTCAGCAGTTACATTCGGTGGCACTTTATGACATTTTATTACCTGTCCTGATACATGTGCCAAATGTTGTTTCAATCAAGTAATCCCGCCATTGAGCACTTTTCCACAATAATTACATTGTACTTTACTTCTGCTTCCAACTGCTTCACCGTGGCTCCATGCTGGATCTATATCACGCACCATCTTATTCCTATAAAATAAGAAATTCATGTAATACACTAATACTCTAACAACAATTATTTTTAGGAAAAAAAAATATTTAATAAAATCATTTTCAAAATCCTAAATATATAGATCTAGCATAAAAGTATGTAAATCAATCATTTACACACCATACAATGATCATGAATCATTAAAAGAATATATTTATGATGAAAGCTCCAAAAAATGATATATTATAATTCAAATATTAAAAAATCCGAAAATAAAATAATTAAAATAAAAATTTAAATCATGTTTATGACTATGAGTAGATGTAGATCTATTATCTACACACTATTAATAAGTCATTAAGCCTTTGGTTAGTATAACAAATATGCTAACAAGTAACAACAATTGTTTTTAGGAAAAAAAATTAATAAAATCATTTTCAAAATCCTAAATGTATAGATCTAACATACAAGTATGTAAATCAATCATTTATACACCATACAATGATCATGAATAATTAAAAGAACATATTTATGATGAAATGCCCAAAAAATGATATATTATAATTCAAATATTAAAAAATCCGAAAATAAAATAATTAAAATAAAAATTTAAATCATGTTTATGACTATGAGTAGATGTAGATCTATCATCTACACACTATTAATAAATCATTAAGCCTTTGGTTAGTATCACAAATATGCTAACAAGTAACAACAATTATTTTAGGAAAAAAAAATTAATAAAATCATTTTCAAAATCCTAAATATATAGATCTAACATACAAGTATGTAGATCAATCATTTATACACCATACAATGATCATGAATAATTAAAAGAACATATTTATGATGAAAATGCCAAAAAAATGATATATTATAATTCAAATATTAAAAAATCCGAAAATAAAATAATTAAAATAAAAATTTAAATCATGTTTATGACTATGAGTAGATGTAGATCTATCATCTACACACTATTAATAAGCCATTAAGCCTTTGGAATCACATATATGCTAACAAAGTAACAAGTAACAACTAACAACAATTATTTTTAGAAAATTTTTTTTTAATAAAATCATTTTCAAAATCCTAAATCTATAGATCTAACATGAAAGTATGTAGATCAATCATTTACACATCATATAATGACCATGAATCATTAAAAGAACATATTTATGATGAAATCCCCAAAAAATTATGTATTATAATTCAAATATTAAAAAATCCGAAAATAAACAAAAAAAATGAAAAAAAAAGTTCAAAATCATGTGTATGAGTAGATCTAGCATGAAAGCATGTAGATCTAACTTCTAAATGAAGAAACAACATAACTACAAAAGTAACATACCCAAATGATCTAAAATTTCATCTAAAAAAAAATAACATAAAAAAAATACTTTAACTTGATTTTCTCTTACCTTAGATAATTTTTTCTTCAAAAATAGAAGTGGAATTTCAAAACTGCAAGGGGGATGTGTGAAGGAGAGGGGCTGCTGGTATAGGTAGTAAGAAGATGAGAAGAGAGGAGAAGAAGATGAAGATGGGGGGAAAAAAAGAAAAAAAAAGGGTTTTAAAGCATCTCGGCCGATATTTTGAAAATATCGGCCGAGATATCGCTAATTCCGAGATTTTGAAAATCTCGGCCGATATCGACCGAGATTTTGCCGATATTTTGCCAGTCCGATATCTCGATGAGATATCGGACCGGTATCGGCCGATTTTTTTATCCATGATGCTTGTTATTTTGGTGCCCAGGTACCGGTGATGTTGCCTTTGAGGAGGAGCACCACGAGAAGGTTATTGAGCCACTCCCAGCTCGTGAGTGGCAGCCCGATGACGTCATCTAGACATCGGGTGGGGTCTTGAGTTTCGCATCACCATGTTTGGGGTTCTTCTATATTTTTGGAATTGTATTGGCCTTTGTTGGCCTTTTATTGGGTTGTAACAAACTTAATTTACTTTTGCTACTTGAAACTTAAACTATGTGTTGACACCAAAATGCTATATGGAGCCACATCCTGCCATAAATAGGAAGGCGCCACTTCAAGCACCAGATCTTGTCAGAATCAAACAAAAACTGCAAGATCCTTCAAAGCAGTCAAAAGAAGGGTACACATGAAGTTTCGGGCCATTTCGACATCATTTGGCCTAACTTCACTCCTCCGACAGCCAGACAAGAGCTCCCGGCAGCGACAGTGTCGAAGACTTTAAAACTTCGATCAGAGCCTACGGATGGTCTCAAAATACCTCCAAAAGGCCCCCTGCCAAATTTCAGGTCAAACGGACGACGTTTGACCCTTCATCAACTCTCAGGAAGCAAAAACAGGTCTACCGGCGGCGGAGCATCCCGGAATCATGGCATTCAAATTGGAGCTAATGGATCATCTCAAAATGACTCCAATAGGTCCCCTGTCAAATTTTAGGTCAAACGGACATCGTTCGGCCTAGTTTCAAAGCTTGGCATTTTCCTCGAGGTGAAATCAAGGCGAGCATTTGCGGGACCCCAAAAGGCTTCAAAACTCAAACTAAAGCCCATGGTTGGTCTTACTTACTACTCAGGAGGCTCCCTGTCAAATTTCAGGTCAATCGGACATCGGTTGACCACAAGTCAAAGCTCGGCATTTCTCTCATGGCGAAATTAAGGCAAGCGTTTGCGGGGCCCCAAAAGGCTTCAAAACTCAAACCAAAGCCTATGGTTGGTCCTATCTAATGCTCAAGAAGCTCCACGTCGAATTTCAGGTCATTCCGACATCGTTTAGCCTAGTTTCAATGCTTGACAAAAAATCAGCAAAACCGCACAACAAAGTCTTCGGCTTTCCAGAAAAATAGGAAACTTTGTGCTCCGATTTGCGTGGCTTCTCGTCGGGTTTTCTTCAAGAGAATCAGGCCAATAAATGAGGGGAAATGTCAGGAAAAAATCAGAAGAAAAAAGAATGAAAAAAGATCGAAAAACGGCGAAGAAACGGCGACCGGACGGCGACCGAAAAACGGGCCCAAGGCCCATGGTCGCCGGCGACCATGGAATTCCGGCGACCCAAAATTTCGCCGGAAGACCCTTTTTTTGGGTCCTTTTCGCGTTTCGAGTTGATTGGCCCCTGTGATTTTTCCAAAATCTGATTTTTCGTGCATGAAATCCGTCGATCTTCGTCAAACATCACGGATTCGACGCCGAAGTCATTGGATGATCATTAGATGCCTCGAATTCGCCAACCGGCCGACAAAGAAAGCACACTTTCTGCCCGCCCGATCGTGAAATCAACAGGACAGATGTTGCCGGCACGTTGACATTGATCAATGTCTAAAATTGCATCGCCATCCGACATCAAACAACATGTGGATCCACCGGCGGTCATCGCAAGAAGAATTCCAAAAGACGCGGCGCGGCCCGCGACTCTTCGAGCGACTTGGCGACCAATTAATGAAGTTAAATGACCCGTTTTATGACAAATTAATGCGGTCATTAACTCATTATTTTGGACGGCCCAATCAAAAGCAAGCAAATGGGAGTTACAAGTCAAAGGATTATGGCATTAAAGCCATGAAACTCCTCCCATGATGGGGATTAAAGGCAATTAAAAGCTCATTATTCTCCATCGGCCAATCAGATTCAAGGAAAAAGGAGTTACAAAACAAATGTTTTAAAACTTGTAACTCCTCCCATTATGAGTATTAATGCATTCAATGCTCATAAACCCTCCTAAATGGCTACCAAAGGCCTATAAATAGGAGGACATTCCAAAGGGAACCAAGGCTAGTGCTATCCGGATCTAGCTCTCGCTTTCCCCCCGAAGAAGACAAAAAATCTAGAAGCCCTGCAACTCTACTGCAAAGACCACCAAAAGGTGATTGAAGCACCCTTGGGGGGGCCACCCCCCAAGGACCTCCCTTCTTCTACCAACATGGCTAAAACGTGGCTTTTCAGCCCGTTTACTTAGCTTTTTATCGGATATAAGACCTTCTCTTGGTCTTTATTCTTTAAAAATCTGAGGTTAGAAAGCCGAGCCAAGAATCCAAGCATCGTGTTCTCATCTGCATGGACGACGGAGGAGCCCATACATGACTCGCGACCGTCGATTTGAACGTGTCCCCACAATCGAATGAGAAGTCAGATTCCTTTTCTTGATTTCTATTGTACTTTATTTTTCTTTTAGAGACAAAAATCACAATTCTTGTCTTTCATAATGGATGAGACTTGTAAATCGCCTTTTACGGCAAAATCGCCTTTCACGGCAACAAATGAAATCGCCTTTCACGGCATTCAAAAAAAAACCTTTGTCTCTTTTCTTAAAATATGTGTGCAATAGAAACTAGAAAAAGTTCCATTTCCCCTTTCTACTTGTGAAGGTGGATCTTCGGATCACCGTTTCTAAATTCCAAGTAGAAAAGTGAAATTGGCATACCCGTACAAAAAAAAAGAAAGATGTTGTTACCCTTTATCTTTTTCTTCTCCTCCCCTCCGCCGCACCCCGAAAGACTCGGGGCGGAGGCAGCGGGAGAGAGGGAAGAAATCGGGTCCATCACTATGATGGGAATGCTATGTTATAATTCCTTTTTCTGATACCTTATTCTTAACGATATTTTACTCATACACTTGAATAATTTTTATTCATGCCTTGTTGAGAGGTAATTTGCGACACACTTCCGCAAACTTGATCGTGAGAGTTATTCTCCCGTGTCTCGGGATCCTCACCGTGGGAACCTTTGGGAAATTTCAAATTAATCTCATTAAGCAACGTCGCGGGCCCGAGTCTCGGTCCGGGGTCGAGACAGGACTGGTATCAAAGCGAGACTTGTTTCAGGCACTTAAAAGAAAATAGAAAGGTCTTAGGATCGTGGCGAGGATTCGTGAGTTCGTTAGATCGTTTAGTATGAAACTTAGGAAACCATATTTGTTATGTACTAATGTTTTGTTTTACAGCATCATGCCTCCCAGAAAAGCTCCTAATAACAATGCTTTTGGTAGTAATTAGAATGAAACAGATCCGGCTAATACACCAACCGCTACTCAGTTTTAAGAACTCATGCTGGCCATGTTAGAACTGCAAAGGCAAGCAAATGAAACACAAGCTAGATTCCAAGAACAGATGGCTAAAAAGGATGAGGAAATGACAAAGTTCAGAGACAATTATTGGATGTTCTACATAATAGGCCTCAAGCTCCACCTGCCCAATCTCTGGATCCAAATATTGTCATCAACAATAGGGATCATGACCCTAATGTATTGTTTGAGAGGTTCAGGAAGAGAGCACCCAAGGAATTCTTAGGACAAGAAGACCCGTTAGTGGCAGATGACTGTTAGTAAACACTGAGAAGATCTTTGATGTCTTCACCTGCACAAGAAGACAAAAGGTCAACCTCACAGGTTCGTTATTTTATGGACTTGTAGACCAATGGTGGCAAATGGTCAAGGACCCGTATATGACAATGGCTAACGAAGACGCATGGGCAGCATTCAAGACTCAATTTCAAGACAAGTATATTCCTTCCTATATTAAGAGACAGAAAGCTATTGAGTTCCAGCGGCTCAAGCAAAGTAGCATGACGGTCCTAGAGTATGTTACCAAGTTTGAAAGAATAGCTAGATATGCTATTGAGCTGATTGACACAAAGCAGAAGAAGATAACTAATTTTTTAGAGGGATTGAATCCAATCATCATGAGAGATGCTATAGGGGTAATTCCACCAGCTACCTATGATGAAACTGTCAAACGAGCATACAAATTTGAAGATATTAACAACATGATCATTCAGGACAGAAAGCAACACTACCAATAGCACAATCAAAGGCAGAAGAAACAAAGGCAAGAGCAGAACCAAGTAAGGCAGGGTTGTGGCCACTGTGGCAAGAACAACGAAACTCATGAATGTCGCAAGGCCACAGGAGCTTGCTTCAAGTGAGGAGCAATGAACCATGCAATCAAGGATTGCCCACAACTTCAGACTCAAAACAACATGAACTAACAACAAAGGCAAGCAACTCCTCAAAACCAGGCACGAATGCAGGATTAAGTTAGACCACCTCAGCAGCAGCAGCAACAAGGCAGACCACTAGCGCAGCATCAGAATGCTCATCCTCCTCAGCAGAACAGAATTGCCCCAACAAGGCAAAACCAAGCACTAAATAGACAACAGTAGCATGGACGTTTGTTTAATCTCAGTCGTGTGGATGCTGAAGCTGTATGAGACGTGGTAGAAGGTAAACTTCTTATTTGTGGAGTAGAAGTACATATTTTATTTGATCCTGGATCCACACATTCATTTTTATCTCCTATATTTGCAAAGATGATTGATGCACCACAAAGTGAATTGGATTATATTTTGACTATCACAACACCAGTAGGAAAACAGGTTATGTGTAGAACCTATTACACTAGTTGTTCAATTTTATTAGGAGATGCTGCTTTACCAGCAAATCTTATTTGTTCTGGATATGCATGATTTTGATATCATCTTAGGCATGGATTGGTTAGAAACATATCATGCTACCATGGATTGTTGGCGCAAAACCATAACATTCAGATTAAAAAGGAGATCAGGCAAAATTGATATTTCAAGGGAATATGAAGAAAACTCAAGCAGGATTTATTTCAGTGCTGAAGGCAAGCAGATTAGTACAGAGTGGATATGAGACATTTATAGCATTTATCACGGAGGATAAACAGTCCCAAGAGGTGGAAGAAATCTCTGTTGTGTGCGAATTTCCAGATATTTTTCCAGAAGAAATCCCGGGATTACCACCAATCGAGAAAGTTGAGTTCACAATTGAGCTTCTTTTAGGGACAACTACGATCTCTATTGCACCTTATAGGATGGCTCCAACAGAATTGGGTGAATTAAAACTTCAGTTGTAAGAATTATTGAGCAAAGGTTTCATTAGGCCAAGTGTTTCACTATGGGGAGCACCAGTATTATTTATGAAAAAGAAGGATGGAAGCTTGAGAATGTGCATTGACTACAGAAGGTTGAATCATGTAACCGTCAAGAACAAATATCCATTGCCAAGAATAGATGAATTATTTGATTAATTGCAAAGAGCATCCTACTTTTCCAAGATAGATTTGAGGTCCGGATATCATCAGTTGAGAGTTAGAGATTCAAATGTGCAGAAAACAACTTTTCGAACAAGATATGGGCATTATGAGTTTTTAGTGATGCCCTTTGGATTGACAAATGCACCCGCAGTCTTTATGGCTCTCATGAACAAAGTATTTGCACAGTACTTGGATTACTCTACGGTGGTGTTTGTTGATGACGTTCTCATGTATTTTAAGAGTAAGGAGGATCATGAGGAACACTTGAGGACTTCATTGTAGCTTTTGAGGAAAAACCAGTTATATGCAAAGCTCAGTAAATGTGAATTCTAATTTAAGCAAGTTGTTTTTCTAGGTCACATCATCTCAAGAGAAGGTTTAGCAGTTGATCCAGCTAAAATAGAGGCAGTTGTTGATTGGAAAAGACTAAGCAATGTGACCGAAATAAGAAGCTTCTTGGGGTTAGTAGGCTACTATCGAAGATTTGTCTAAGGTTTCTCATCCATTGCAGCACCTTTGACAAAATTTACCTGAAAGAATGGTCCATTTGTTTGGACCGAACAATGTGAAGCAAGTTTCCAAGAGTTGAAAAGGAGATTAACCACAGCTCTAGTCCTCACATTACCATCGAGCAGCGGTGGATTTATTGTTTATACAGATGCATCAAATGTAGGACTATGTTGTGTATTAATGCAAGATGGCAAGGTGATTGCTTATGGCTCAAGACAGTTGAAGGATCATGAGAAGAACTACGCAACTCATGACTTGGAATTAGCAGCAGTTGTATTTGCCTTGAAGATGTAGACATTACCTCTATGGAGAGAAATTTGAAGTCCACTCAGACCACCGGAGTTTACAATACTTGTTCTCGCAGAAGGATTTGAATATGAGACAGAGACGATGGATGGAATACATCAAGAACTATGACTTTCCAATCAAGTATCCTCCAGGTAAAGTGAATGTAGTAGCTGATGCATTGAGCAGAAAATCAGTAACCATGGCCAATTTGAGAGGAGTTAGTGTTTTACAACAGTTTGAAGAGTTAGGTGCCAAACCATCATGTTTGATGCTTGTTATTTTGGTGCCCAGGTGCCCGTGACGTTGCCTTTGAGGAGGAGCATCAAGAGGAGATTATTGAGCCACTCCCAGCTCGTGAGTGGCAGCCCGACGACGTCATTTAGACATTGGGTGGGGTCTTGAGTTTCGCGTCACCATGTTTTGGGTTCTTCTATACTTTTGCAATTGTATTGGCCTTTGTTGGCCTCTTATTGGGTTGTAAGAAACTTAATTTACTTTTGATACTTGAAACTTAAACTATGATGAGAATGCTATGTTATAATTCCTCTTTCTGATACCTTATTCTTAATGATATTTTACTCATACACTTGAATAATTTTATTTATGCCTTGTTGAGAGGTGACTTGCTACACGCTTCCGCGAACTTGATCGTGAGAGTTATTCTCCCGTGTCTCGGGATTCTCATCGCCGGAACCTATGAAAAATTTCAAATTAATCTCATTAAGCAGCGTCACAAGCCCAGGTCTCAGTACGGGGTTGCGACAAGAACGATCAGGATATATACGCGGTCGTGGGCCTGGTCTGAAGCCTTGACAACTACAACTGGGTAGTGGATCTATGCATAGTTAGAAATGAAGAATGAGGAGTTTAAGAGGTGAGCTGAGCTGGATAGGAGGCTCTTTGAGCCGATGGAAAAAGAGAAGTGGGTGACGGCTTTGCAACCAGAGTCCCAAGTAGCCTTGCAGCAAGCACATGTGCAAGCTGCGCTAAAGTCCAATCTCTCCACCCTCCTCTAGCAATTCAAAACGCCAGGGCAAATTCCCATGTAATGCATAACTACTCAAAAGCCCAGTTGTCATGAGTTTTCTTATATTTTACTTGAGTTCTTAATTTTATATGTTGATGTAAACTAGACTTTTGATACTCAAATACATTTGAACTTAATATTTTTAAATTTGAAGTTATGTTTCAATACCTAGTGATGATGAGAAATTTATTTTCTCATATTATATAAGTAGGTTCATGAAACGCAAATAAAGGAAAAGGAAGAAACTTGATAAATTAATAGTATTTTCAATTATTTTTAATTTAAAGTTTTAGCCTCGGCAACAAGTCGCCAGTAAAGGTATTAGGTAAGTTGCCGTTAAAAGTTAGACTTTTAGTTGCGACTATAAGTTGCCACTAAAAGTTTAATTTTTAGAGGCAATAACAAGTCACCACTAAAAAAAATATACCTAATACTTTTAATGCCGACTTGTAGTAGCGGCTAAATGCTAAACATTTAGTCCCAACTAAAAGTTGCCACTAAAAGTCTACTTGCATATGTTTATGATGTTTTTAAGAGGCAATTTTATACTTTTAGTGGAAACTATATTTTAAATTAGACGTGGTTAGTATTGTCACTAAAGATTATACTTTTAGCTACAGTTTTGTTGTCACGCCTTAAATAAGTTTCGACTAAAACAATTAATGACAGAATTTTTAGTACCGCCACTGAAACTTTTAGGGCACATTTGTGTAGAGACAAGTTCCATGGAAAGATGAAATTGTCATATCAGCAAATTCGATGGTTTTTAAATACCTCGAAAAAGGTTTTCCAAGGAAGTTAGAAATTCATATTTGGTGGAAAAAGTTTTTCCTCAACGAATTAGTGCTAATGTTGTTCGGTGTAACTGCGGATTTCGTTAGTAAAAACTACCTGGTAGGTGCGTCGGTATATGTGTGGGGTGGGTGGTTGGGTGGATGGGTTTGGGAGGGAGGGGGAAAAAAGAGGGTGGCTGAGTGGTGGCGGCGGCGGGGGGGGGGGGGGGGGGGCGTTTTTTGTTGGGATGTCTTCCACCACAAGGAATGCAAGCAGTCAAAACCAAGAGCTTGGAGTTGATCAAAGCCGTTAATTGCAGACAATGGCAGACCCAGGATTTTCATTTTGGTGGTGGAGACAATGGTCAAGTTAAAAAAAACCAAATAATAAAATTAGGGGTTTTAAGGTCTTATTTGAGGAGCTTCTAGAATCACGCACTCGCATCATAATTCGTAACACTTGGGTCCACCCCTGAACACACGAGAAGCAGCCTAATGAAGTTGCTGATTCACACCCACAACAAGTTCTACAGACCCACGTGCAGAGAAAGATCGTTGTTTTTTTGCCATCAACTTTTATTCAGAAATACCATCTCCCTGATCATTTACATCACCTCTTAAATAAATGAAGAACCGTATCCTATTTTAGCCTAAAGTAAGGTTGGTAACACATTTAGACAGTTTTGGTGCAACTTTTAGTCTATTTTTTGTCTAAACAACTTTTAGACAGTTTTGTTAACAAATTTTTCCATGTCTGTTTTAAATGGAATTAAGACAAATTAACCACTATTTCACACAGTCACCGAACTGGGGTAGGCAGATCCAAATTAGACACGAATATCTAAAGTAGAAAGACACACAAGGTGGCTGCAGTGATTTTTATGTCCTTGTGGCTATGTCCAATTTTTTCGTTTTTCTTGTGGGAGCCTAAGTCACGATCTAAAAGAGACTCTGGGGGACTGGTCCTACCATCGATCATATATGGGCCCACATTAAGAGGGGGCATTATTTTTAATGGCTAATATTTTTGTAAGTAGGCCCATGGGGTAAAGTATTTCAATTAACTAAATAACTTGGGTCCCACTAAAAAAGGGGATGAATAAGGAATTGGTCCGACCATCATGTTGCCTAGCTATTACTACCCCAATAAATAATGCATCTTTTACCCTAAACCCATTATCTCCCGTCATCACTTATCTGCCCTATTTGTAAAGGAGAAAACCCTCTCTTTCTCTCCCTAAATCGCAAAGGGAGAATCCTAAATCTATACCTCGATCTAGAGCTCCGATCCTTGGCTACCCTCCCTAGCAGCTTCGATCCATCTCTCTCGGTAACCCTCTCTCTTATTATTATAGATTTATTTTGGATTTTGATCTAGAATCTAGTTTGGGGTTGTGATCGGAAGCATGTTTAGGGTTTTGATTAGAAGCATGATTAAAGCTATGGATAGGGTTCTTTACAACATCTGATTAGGTGTTAGGATCAGGGGGTTGATTAGGTTAGGATGTTTGTTTTAGGGTTTTAATTGGGCTTTTTAAAGTAACCCAAACCCAAACACTGCCCTGCTTTCTCTCCCCTTCTCTCTGGTTTGCTTGGAAGGCGACTTTCCTTCTCCTGCGTTGCCCTAAATAAAACATCATAACCTAATCAAACCCAACACCCCCCCTTCTCTTTAGATTTGCTTGGAAGGGGATTTTCTATCCTGCGCTATATCTCATTTTGCCTCTCAGGATTTGCTCCAAAGGGGCAATTCCTTATCATTCGCCATTCAAAAAATGGCTTTAGAGGCTATTAGGGAAATCATAGAATCAAATAAGGAAAAGCCTAATGGCCTATAAGTGTGAAATAAACAAACCTTGATCTTATATCCACCTTAGAGTTCCATATCCACTTG